>CM042900.1:31560643-32760643 GCA_023653625.1 Triadica sebifera | reverse complement strand
ACGAACATGTTCACAAACTTATAAACAGACATGTTCACAAATTTTTGAACGAACATGTTTGCGAATGTGTTCGAGAGCTCGTAAACAAACATATTTTCGAACTAACGAACTAAACAGTATTAAGTTTGAACTCGAATTCAATAAGATTTTCGAACTCGGATTTGAGCTCGAGCTCAACTCATTAATAGTAATAAATGATTTTGAACGAGATTTTTTCTAAACTGAGATCCAAATAGTTCACGAACAGTTTAATTAATTTACAAGTGCCTAAGAGTTTCTTGATTCTTCCACATCCTCTTCCTGTGCCGGTTGCAGAAAGGCCCCTAGGCCCATATATGAGTGACCAATAATCTTGACACGGGCCCATTTAGATATGAAGTTGAATATTTCACGGGGCTCATTAAAAATAGCCTAAAGCCCAAACAAGTCTGAAGAAAGGCCTCCCACAAAACCCTAGGGATGAAGCGAAATCCCGTGGTATATATAGCCTCCTAAGGTTATTTGTTCTCATCTCTCTGAAATAGCAGCTTCCAGCGGAGGACGAGGGTAAGGGAAATGGTATCGCTGAAGCTACAAAAGCGACTCGCCGCCAGCGTACTGAAGTGTGGGAAAGGGAAGGTGTGGCTTGATCCCAATGAAGTCAATGAAATCTCCATGGCCAACTCCCGTACGTTCTCTTTCTGTTTTGTTCTTATCGTTTTTATCGGTGACTGGATTTTTATTTTTGAGTTATTCGATTTATTTGATGAATAGTGTTTTGTGTGTCTACAATTACTTTGGTCTGGTCCTAGTTTTGATTGAGAGGGTTATTGGATCTTCAGCTTAATGTCTGAAGAATTTTTGATAAATATTTAGTGAAACGTGGTAGAGTCTAATTTCATGTTTATTATTAAGGGAAGAATATGAAATTTGTTCTTATAAAGAAGTGATGCTATAGAACTTTCTTAAGTTGCCAGTTGATGACCTTAGCTTCGATGAATTGAACCTAATTAATTTGGTCATTTTAACGTCTGCGTTCTTTAAGTATAAATAACTAATTGATATTTTCCTCGCCCCGTTAATATTTATTCGACTTTATAAATTGCATCTTTTGTAGTTGAATATAACTGGAGATACTTTTGAGATGACAATGGTCATTGAGGTTATAGCTGAAGTTTTATAAAATCTGTGTTGGAGGAAAAGTCTTATTGACACGTTAGTCGATCTGTCATTTTCTATCCTTACTGGGTTTTTAAATTTTCAATTTTATGCTTCCTTTTTTCTTTAATTAGTAACACATTCACATCTAATAATTTTCAAAGGACGTATTTGGCTATATTCAATCCAGTCTGAAATTGAACATTGACTTTTATTCATTTTAGTTCTTTGATTTTGTCAAATTATTTCTGCTTGGATATGATATTTTACTTCTGAACTGAAGACGATACTTTTTTAGTTGGTTATGCTGTATGAAAATGTTACTATTACATTTGCCAGCAGCATATGTATTGTACTGGACATACCTATCTTCCATATTAGGTGTTTTGACATCCTGTCCTATTTAAGATTGCCATTTTTGTTATTAATATTTTTATCACTACAATTGTAGAATGTAAAAAGTTTCTCAATGGCTATGCATGGAGGTTTTTTTAATCTCATTACTGTGCTTTGCAAAGTGCAGGCCAGAACATAAGGAAGTTGGTCAAAGATGGTTTTGTCATTAGGAAACCAACAAAGATTCACTCCCGATCCCGTGCACGCCGTATGAAGGAAGCCAAAAGAAAAGGACGCCACTCTGGATATGGTATACTTTTTCTCGAACTATTAAATAGCTGTGAAGGATTCTTTATGAGTTAACTGTATTTTAGAAGTTTGTAAACATCATTATTACTATAGTTAGTGGTTTTTTTTAGTTGCAAGCTATCGTGTTTTTTAATGTATGAACTTCTAAAATAGATGCAATTTTAGATATATGAATTATGACAAATAGGCATTTAGGGAATCTGTTCTAAAATAACCTGTAATTTTTTTTTTTTTTTTTTTTTTTTATATATTTTTAGTTAATGCATGTTGCACATATGGTTTTCATGTGGATAAATTCTTATTTTCTATCAAATGCTGCTTGAATAATTCCAGGTAAGCGCAAGGGTACAAGGGAGGCTAGGCTGCCAACAAAAATCCTCTGGATGAGAAGAATGCGTGTCCTCAGGCGTTTGCTCCGAAAGTACCGAGAAGCCAAGAAGATTGACAAGCACATGTACCATGACATGTACATGAAGGTGAAGGGTAATGTATTCAAGAACAAGCGAGTTCTTATGGAAAGTATTCACAAGTCAAAGGCTGAGAAAGCAAGAGAGAAGACTCTTTCTGACCAGTTTGAGGCTAAAAGGGCGAAGAACAAGGCAAGCAGGGAAAGAAAATTTGCTAGGAGGGAGGAACGATTGGCTCAGGTATGATTTTTGTTACAAGCAATCTTTATGCGCTGTCTGGGTATTGCAGAGTTTCATTCTGTATTACATGGGGTTTTGATATCGTTGTGTTTTATATTCTGTACAGGGACCAGGGGGAGAAAAACCAGTAGCTGCTCCACCTGCTGCTGCATCTCAACCAACCGAGTAAGTAGAAATGAGAGATTTTGCACTTTTGTGATTGAAGCCAGCAATCTGTCTTATATCTCACTGTTTTCCTTTTCCCTTTCCTGCAGGGGAAATAAGAAATCCAAAAAATAAAATCACAATTTGGTGCTCAGAAAATCCTGTTATTGTGGCGGAGTAGTTTTGTTGGAGCCAGTTTACCTTTTTTGTTGATTTAGACCATGTTACTTTATGTTTTATATGGAAAGAAGTCTGTAATGTTTGCACTATATAGCTTCGATTTTCTTTTATTTGTTTCTACGCAGTGCTCCATCCCTATATTTTGGTTTACTTTAGATTCAAAATATTAACTTTATTTCGTGTCTTGAGCGGGTTAGGCTTCCATGTTGGCTGTTCTTTCTCATCCTTCGTGTAGCATTCTTAATTGTTGTTCAACTGAGATCTATTACAGTGGATTTGGATTGCCAAAATCTCGCAACCTTTTTGCTATTCGTGGGTACTGCTACTGCTGCATGTGAACCCTAATAGAATAATGAAACATGAAATTTGTAACTTTGTAAGCCTTAATATTTTATTATTATTACATTTTGACAGATCTAAGATGGGAGTTTAGTTTCATAGATTAATTAGATTTTGAAAACCTGGGGGCATTTAGGTTTTGTGGGGATTATGAATTTTACTAGTTCACTAGGCTTCATTTTTATGTTATGTGATTTAAGTGAATTCTCTTTTAAATGAACGTCTAGCTTGGACTTCTTTTATGTGGATATCCTCATTAAGTTAGGAGATCTAATGAACTCTATTCGCATAATTATCATTTTTTATTAATAATATATAAATAGTATGTAGGCGGAGTAAAAAGCAATGATGAACAAGCTTAACTGTATAAGCTCTCGTGAGATGGACTACCAAGTCCATCGGAGGGCAACCTACCTATCACTGCTAACAGAACAGACAGTTGATTATCTTAAATTCAGCCAATTTCTTAAATATTTCCAAGTTTTTACTATAATTATAATAAATTTATTTTCAATCTATTACACAATATTTTACAATCAAAAAGAATATTCTATATATATTCCTATTTATATTTTATTTTTTATTCTTTTTTAATACTTTCATACTTTTTAATTATTTTACAAAATAAATATTTTTTTTACATATTCGTCCAACATTATAAATATTTTTATTTAATAATATTATAAAAAGAAAAATTCATATGTATTATGGTTTTAAATTATAATATATGCATTTTATAGTTATATATTTTTTACATTTTATTTAATGTTTTTGTTCAATTATATTCATTTAAGAAGATTAATTAAAATTACGATGTATTTAATTGTTACAAATTAAAATGTTATAGACTTAAAATTACATAATATCAAAAATATTAGAATGCAATTTAATTGGATAATACAATTTAATTGAAAATCAATATTAATTAAACATGAATTTACTATTAATTAAACTTCAATTTATTAATATTATTTTATTCAATTATTATTATTAATTTTATTCAATTAAACATAATTTAATATAAATTAAACATCAATGTAGTAATTAAAAAATATTTAACTAAAAAAAATAGTGTCAGTTAACTAAAAAATGTATAACTAATTTTTTTTTTTTATTTTCACACACACATATATATATATATAAACACGGCAAAATTTTTCTTCTTTCCTTCTCTTCTTCTTGAAACTTCTTTCCAACACCAAAGATTTTTTTTCCACTGAAATAGTATTGGTACAGTGTCATGCTAAATATAACGTAATACTTTAACTAGCGGTAATTTTGACACCAAAATAGTGACCGGTTGGAGTTGACAAAAATACCACAATTCATGTCGTTTCTTTATTTTTATGCCAAAATGACGTCGAAAATGGCTTTAGGCCGGCATGTTCCCATTCCCCAAACCAGTGCAAGCATCTCTTAGTCCATTCTATGCAAGTATTTGTGACTTATTTCATTCAGATGAGCAGCATGACCCTTGCACCAAGTCTCTGGGCCTAGAACCTTGTTATCATTCTATATCCATATTCACACACAAATTTACTATTTTGTAAAAATACTATAAATTTTCATTTCTTGGTTTGGAAATCATTCGATATCCATATTCACTGCTTTCATTCTATTATACTCCCCTATCAGTTTCGGCCCCGAACAGTAATAAAAAAAAAAGATAGTAATTTTCATTAGCTGGCTATAAACTTCTTAATACCTCATATGTTTGCGCTAGTATTTAAAGACTTCTCTGGTAGCGCGATTTGGTAAAAACCACCCCATCATTATCTCTGAATAATGGTTTGTGTCTGCTAAAATCTGCACTTCCATGATTTGCTCGACCTCTGGATGCAACTTGGTGAATAAATGAATTGCCTAAATTGTTGCAAAGCCCAAGTCAGACAATGAATGTAGCATTGGTACTTTTGTCAAGTCCTTCACTCTCAATCCATATATGGCCTTTCGTTACACTCACAATCCTGATTCAATTATTTGAAACAGAGTAAGGTAATTTGAAAAGATAAAGGCAAATTACCAAACAAGCCAACTAATTTATGCTATATGGCCATAAACAAGAAGCGAGCATAAATCCACACAGCAGTTCTCATACCAGATGGTCGCTAAGTAAATATCCTACCAGTTATTTGATGAAGTGAAGGCACAACGCTCAAAACGTGTGATAATCCTGATATTTCAAAATTTTCACAAGCTATAATGGTCAAAAACATCATAAGTTTTCCAGGAAATTTATTTGCATATTGTTTTCTAGCTCTACTGTTTACAGACAGCAAGTCCAAGTCCTTAACCACCAGTATTTCAGCTGGATCCACTACGGGGCTGAGTGAATTTAGTAAAGAGGTTTGGGATATGTTGTGGAAGAATACCACAGCCAGAGTCCTTTACCTGATAGAACAACATGATAGGTTAAGGATAAAACAGGGGAAGCAATGCCAGCAGTGTGCACATCACCGTATATCCAAGGAGTAAGGTGTAGAAGTTGGCTTGAACAGAAGTTAACAATTATGAAAGGATAGCCGTCTGACTAACTGCTACAGAATTGCCAAAATAGTAATTATATCATATCAAGAAATGCCTTCTATAGAAGCTCTAAGATTATAACAGAAAAAACTGAACTTGAGCAAAATTCAAACGCTTTGTCAATAATCTGTACTCGCAGGGAGAAATGGCCATCACTTGACATTGGGTAAAATTCAGGAGGTCGCCAGTCCCTTAAAGAATCAGGCTTTGCAACAGAAACTATAATTGAAGCATAGCCCTCTTTTGTGAACCTGACGGAATTACCTACTACATTTAAAAAAGTTTGCATAAGACGCTTCTCATCGCCAATGGCGCACACAGGCAAATCCGGGGCTGAACAACCTACAACATCCAGATGAGAAAATCAATAGCCCGACCGCCTCCATGTAATGGTAACTTGTTACAAAATATATAAAATTATTATAGTCAACATTATAGAAAAGAAGTCTGGTACTCTCAAGTCTCACCTCTTTAAAAACCTCATGAAGATTAAACATCCTGTTTTCTAACTCTAGATTGCCATCTTCAAGTCTATATAGATCTAAACATCATTAGTAAAAGGTTGCTACTCTTCAGTACAGTTTCTATCATTGCTCGTTGTTCTGAACTTAGATCGGTCTCTAAAAGAAGTGACGACAATGCAATGATTGCATGCATTGGTGTCCTCATCTCATGGTTCATGACAGCAAGGAAATCGTTACGCGCATGAATTGCCATTTCTGCCTCCCGACGAGCTGATTTTAGTGCAACTTTTTGTTCCTTGAGCTGGTCCCATGCTCGCATATATAGATTCTTCCAGGATATATAGCAGCATGCGAAAGAGCCACAGCAACCTATAGGAATATCCAAAATATTTTCAAAATTGAAAAACATGTTCTGAGTACCATTCTCCTCCAATTCTATATAATGATCTCACATGCAAAACAAAATCAAGGAATCATATATATCAAAAGGAGAAAAAAAAATTGAATATTGAAAAAAGACATCTGTGATTCAACTCATTCTCGCAACCGTGATCATATTCTTGCTGGTAGCAAGTGATATGAATAATTTATCAGATCTTTATATCAGAAAAGGAACTAGAACGAAATATATATCACATATCTCATGGCAGCCTTTAATTAAATTAAATCATAAGAAGACCTGATCTGCAACAACTTCAACAAGTTCCAACTCATGGTCCTGCCATTTTCTAGCACTGTCTGAAGGGAGAATCAGAACCTTGACCGCATAGCTTTTTGCAGAGAGGTCAGGCCAATCATTGATCTTGAAATTTGAAAGATGTAAAAGAGGTACACGAACAGCAACAACCTCTGGCGGTGTGTATCTACCTATAAGAGGTCTAACCCTAGCCAGTAGGCTGCAGGTATGAGGTATGCGATTGCTCGATCACTGTTGAAGACATCATTGACTTGAGGAAGGTTTATTGGCACGGTAGTTCCAACTTGTGTATGGCAGTTTAAAGTATGAGAAAGCTGAAGAGTCAAATCAGACCGTGATGGCATTTACGATGCAAATTCCTCCAGGCCTAAGTTTTACCCAACTCAACAAGAGTGGTTCTCAATATGCTATGTCTATTAAGTGTGCTTCAAATTTCATGAGTCAGCATTCTTACATGCCTTCTAGTTTCCTCCTGTGTAAGAATAAGCCCCATCTCCCTGTCAAGTTCTTCAGCCTTGTTCTTCAGAATTAATTCCAGAGTTTTAACTCTCAAAAGATCAGGAATAATGTGAACTAGCATTAAAGCTGTTGCACATCGTACAATGGCACAAGAAATTTTAGCGACAGTCATCACAATTTCAACAGCTTTAGAATGCATAGTGAACGTCCACAAACTTATGAAGTGGGTCGCTCCACAAAGAACAATGAAAGCACCAAATCGCATGAGCACCCATCTATATGGGAAGAAAGCAGATTTTTGCACAAAATATATGAGCTCAATGGGAATAGAGAAGTATGCAAAAGCAATTAATTTAATATATAAGACATCCGATATATAATGATATTTCTCAAGAAGTTCCTCATGGTGCCATTGCGTGTCATAACAAAAACATGACTGCAAAATTCACAGCGTTTCAAAAAAAAAAAAAAGAGAAGAAATCTGCAGATGTTCCATATTTACAGAAAAAACCATCAATATCCACAAATGAGCCCAAATTAAAAGCAAGACAAGAAAATGAAGTCAAAAGCAGTGAGCAGAAAAAGGAGAAAAGAAAACTATCCTCACGAGATGTAAGGAAAGCAGAAGTCGATGGCCAGAGATGAGCTGGAGAGGCAAGAGCGTTTGATCTGAATCACTCATTTTTCCAAAGAAAATCCTGAGATTGTTTGCTTAATAATCAGAAAAGGGTGTGAATATGAGGCCAGGTGTCAACGGAAGGAAGCAAAAGCCGTAAGAGAAGAAAGTGGAAGAGAGGCCAAATATACGAGTAAAGAATTATTATTCATATATTAAACTTTTGTTCATAAAAATTTTAAAGAAATGCTGGTTAAACATTAAACCAAAAATCAGTTGGATTCAATCCCATTTAGAAAACGAAAAACATCTTGTCACCCTTTATAATCAGCTGTGAGTCTCTTTCGCAGCAACTGATAACTTCTAATAAGATCATTTTGATTAATACAGAGAACCTGATTCCATGTACTCCTGTATATTGATTAATTACTTCATAATAATCAGCAGGCTTATCTAAAGCTTTAATTATATGGAGCCCATGTAAGTTATTATTTCTATATCATCCCATGCATGGAATATGTACGTAGCATCAAACCGATTTAATAATTTCCCAATAATTATAATGGACTATATTAGATTCCCCTAATTTTAAACGTTAAATGGCACAATCTAAATTAGCCAATCATAATGAGGTCTAATTTCAATATTTATATAAAAGAAACTGGCTATATATATATATATATATATATATATATATAGAGAGAGAGAGAGAGAGAGAGGTAGTGATACAATAATGAAATATTTCTATAATTATTGCTATGTATATTTTTCTTTGCTAGTGATATGATGAATAAATAAAAAAATAATTTCCATAATTATGTTAACGAAAAAGGTTACAAGAGATTGTAATTAATGTTATGACAATTGACAAAGAGATTAGTATAATTCAAGAATGGGCAAGACTTGCTACGAGTATAAGGTTAGTAACAATGCATGTGGTTCGGATTATTATTGTTGCCCAATCAAACCTAAAATTAACTGAAAATGCCTGAATATAACTGTACCCAATTGGAAAATAGCCATGACATGAATATTAGTTTTTTTTTTCCTTTATAAAATAGCGTTACTTAAATTATAAAGAGAAAAATCTCTTCTTTTTTTTTTCCTTTAGGAATAAAAATAAATTAATTTCATGAAATTGGTGGAATTTATTTAATTATAAAAATTAAAATATTATAGATAAAATTTATTATTTGATCTATGTATTTTTAGACTTTGTTTTATTTCGATGATTTGAGCTCATATACTATTAATTTATTAATAATTTATTATTTTTTAATAGCTTTTGAAAATTAGATTAATATTGTTTTTTTTTCTAATATAAAATTATCCTTTTTATCTAACTTGTAAATACAATTTACATATTATCTAAGATGGATTGTAGATACAATTCAATTATGCATTTCAATTCATATCGCATTCAATTTAAAATGGATAAAATTAATTTTATATTAACAAACTAATGGTATTAATTTAATTTTTAGTTTTTTTTTTAAAAAAAATTTAATTATTAAAAAATAATAGTATAGAAGTTAAAATCATCAAAATAGAAGTTCATGAGTCAAATAAAAAAAATTGAAAAATACATGGACAAATGATAGGTTTTACCAATATTATATAAAAATTAATATATCTGTTGGTTTTTTACATCCATATCTAAAATAAATAAGGCGAATGTTAAAAAAAATAACAAATATATTAAAAATTAAAAAGAATTTGCAATTCTAATAATTTAGCAGAATTTATCTATGCCAAGTGCCAACCATAACTTTTAATTTCTACATTTGTCACCTGTACTGTGTCATCTGAAGCTATCATATCCATATAATATATATATATATACACAAACTTTGCTTGCACTTTGTCATTATCCAAACTTTTTTTAGGGTCAATTCTTCTATAAGACCGTAACTCTAGAGAATAAATTTTTTTATAAGTTGAATAAACTCTTTATATTTTATTTTTATTTTATCTCATATAAATTAATATTTAATAAAAAAAGAAGTAAATGAATTTATTATAAAGAGAAAAAATATTTTAAAAAATAATACTAATAAAAGGATAGAATATATATAATAAATTGCAATGCTGTTGCTTGATTTAAAATTAAACAGGAAGGATTGAAAAGTTGGAGTTAGAGAAGATACTGTTGTATTTCTTAATTATGAAAATAATACAAAACCAAATAAAAGTCTATTCTTCTTTTCCTTGGTGTTAACAGGAAAAGAGCACATATAAAATATATATAACTATGCGCGTCAGTATTGCCAAGCATCAGGATTGTTTTGAATGGTTGAGTGAGCATTTTTTTATGAATTTTATCAATGTGCTATTATAGATTCATTGGAGTCCCATGTCATTTTAAGCCAATTGACCAATCCTCCTCTGCAAGGATAAGTTTGAGTTTTCGTGTCTCGTTAATCATTAAAGTGAGGGTATCTTAATATTAGTCTCAAAGCAGACTAAAATGGGGAATAGTCCAACGCAGGCTCCAGATTAAACGGCACGCATAAACACCATCTTATTGTTGCTACTTAGCATGAAGTTCCCGCATAAACAGGATGCACGATCGTTGGCCATTATAGTCCAAATGTGCACCCTAATGAAACCCACACGATACTGCTTGCGACGTTCACGTTTTCCTTCTAGATAACATAGAGGGCAGGAAACCTAATCACGCAAATGCAAATAAGACCACGGAAAGAATAAGCTGAAATACAGACCAGGGCAGGGCATACAATAAAATGCCCTAATATAATAGCAAAGAAAAATTGACCCAACCATACACTTCAAGAGTTAAAATGTTTTTTCGTCAATAGCATTTTTCATTGCCGCAAGTGATTTTCTCAATTACAGTGAACCGACCTTACAAAATGAGGGAGGCCTTCCATTATTAAACTAGCTGAAGGAAAACCTCCAAGAAATATGGTGTGAAAGAATAGTCACTGCTTAGTAATTATTCCCTATCAATGATCAACCAGAATGCCATAGTTTGGACATGTGAAGCAGGAAGTATTGGGAAAACGATTCTAATAAGCATGGAACTCCTCGTAGGTTTATGAATCAGATGATGGACCAATCATTTTTTCAGGCACCACAAGGCTATCAAATTCTTCACTAGTGAGCACTCCAAGCTTCAATGCAGCTTCCTACAGAATCAAATGTTGCAAAATGCAATAATTTAGCAATGCCAGAAGGATTAAGCAATAATTGCCTGACAGATTAGACGATGAGCAGTGTACCACATTACTATAACAATTTCCTTTCAGCAGTTCCAGTTGCAATGATAAAATTATTTTAGGTGCATTCTATGTCATTCATAGCTAATGGGGAGAGAACACTTGACAAATAATTGTCTCCCATAAAACAGGAAGTTTCATGAATCTAACTAAAGCAGAAACTAAGACAATATAAAATATCATAGAGCAGACAAACATGAGATGTTTATAGAATCACAGATAAGAATAAAATATCACCTTTAGAGTACTTCCCTCCTTGTGAGCAAGCTTGGCAACAGCTGCGGCATTGTCATAACCAATTTTCTGGAATAAAAGCAGTCATGTAAGTGATTATTCAAGGCACAGAAGATAATAAAAAAGCAACAACAGTTATAGAGTGATAACTTACAGGATTCAAGGATGTGACAAGCATTAATGACTGCAATTGTCACATGGCAAGAACACATGATTAATTAGGTTTTGGGATCTATCAAACATATAACAGACATAAACATTCTGTATTTAGCAAGAAACTAACCTCTTGAAGTAATTTTGAAATTCTGTCCCTATTAGCTTGAATTCCTCTCACGCAGTTCTTCTCAAAGGAAGCAGATGCATCTCCGAGCAATCTTACTGACTGTCACCAGAAAGTAAAATGCACTAGTTTGATAAATCAGCCCAAATGTTCTCAGAGACTGTCAACTTATGGTCACCAATTGAATAAAGAAATGCAGGCAAATATGGTTCTTTAAGGCATCTTAATCAAAATCAATAACTCCAAAACTTCACATCAAATCCTTAATCCAAATATGGTTCTTTATGTCATTTGCCTGCTGAATCATGCCAAGCCCCGGTGTGGAGCAACACATATTCTACAACATATTGGAACTTCAGAACTCTAAAATACAAGAATTGCATAGCAAATAATCGGATAATAGCCATTTGATCGTTTGGAATTGCAACATACATGTAAGAGATTACTAGCAATCATAGGCTTGAAAACATTTAGTTCAAAATGACCATTGGATCCGCCCACTGTAACAGCCACATGATTTCCCATAACCTGGAAAATTAAGAAAAGACTATTATGAAAAATTAAGAGGAAAGTTTTAAATATAGAACATAGAACCAGAGCTGAAGATATCAAACTCCTAAGCTGCTTGTAAATGATTCTGCAGGTTTTCAAATGATTTTAGGAAACAGAATTGATCACGTAAAAGTTTACCTGAGCACAAACCATAGTGATTGCCTCACACTGGGTAGGATTAACCTTTCCCTGAAACCATAGAAAAATTGGTGAGAATCTTACAATTAGCTATCATGTCAGGTAACCAACTTCTGAGCCACAGTGAAACAAGAAAGAGGATATACTGGCATAATACTGCTGCCTGGTTCATTTTCAGGAAGTATGAGTTCACCAAGGCCACATCGCGGACCACTGAACAAGGAAAAGAGTGAAACCTACAAAAGTTAGACAAGATATTGACCAAGTAGAGGCAGGGAAAGGACTATCCAAGTAGTGTACCAACCTTCCCAATAGGCGTATGTCATTTGCAACCTTCATCAGAGATGTAGCAACAGTGTTAAGCATCCCACTACTTTCAACAAATGCATCATGTGCAGCCTGTCATGGTTCCACAATACAGTCAAATGAAAACTTGCAACCTTAAAACAAAATGGACGAACAAAAAGGAAGGCACAATCATAGCAAAGTTGGGATCTAACCAAAGCTTCAAACTTATTCTCTGCCGTGACAAATGGTAGTTTTGTTTCCTCAGCCACTGCTACAGCTATTTTGACATCAAACCTAGATGGTCATAAAACATTGGTAACTGTTAAATCTCATAAAGATGTTGCCAGTAGTGCATCTGGTGTTTCAATAGCAATTAATATAAACGCTGCAAAATTTCATGTCAGATCCCAAGATGATGATTTGGTGTTCCTGCTCAAACCAGTTTGTCCATAGACCAACTTCTCTCCTATTCAGGTGGATAAAAAAGAAATGGGGACACCTAGATATCTTTCTTAGTTGCCTATCTGGATCCAAATACATGCAGGCAACAAACATTTATAAGCATACATTTAAATATATTTACAAAGATATCTAATAAAAAGTTTGCAAATGGCAAATAACACCTGTAGAAAGTTGCAACAAGGATTATGTTCTAAGTAATCACGGTAAACATAGTACACAAGAAAATTAATTTTCCATCATAAATTTTTCCCCTTTTTGGGTTACATCAAACTTTCACTCATTGGTGAAAAGTAAATAAAGAACTGATCAAAAGAGCTATCATTATTCATGCCTTTGGAATGTTGATATGAATACAATCACCAATAGAGGCAAAACAAACAAAATGCAACAAAACAAAACTAACACCTAAGTCATCACATACCCCTTCTTTGTGTTCAATCCAGTTCCAACAGCAGTCCCACCTTGTGCAAGCTGCACAAATATCATACTAAGTCTTCTAAAAACTGTTAAGGGGAAAAGAATAGGACAAGAAAAGGATGGAAATAAGAAAAGTAGATAATTATCTGTGTGGCCAACCTGATACATGCGAGGTAGAGTGCATATGATCCTATCAATTCCATACTTCACCTGCAAACAATCACAAACAACTGAAATAAACATTAATTTAAAACAAGGGGACCAAGTAGGGAATCGCAAGATGTCACAAGAGATATCTGACTTGTGTGGTGTAGCCACTAAATTCTTGCCCAAGGGTCAAAGGTGTTGCATCTTGAGTATGTGTGCGCCCAATTTTGACGATATCTTTGAATTCAATGGACTGATCAAAGAAGAATGAGCAGCAACATTAGTCCTGTGTAATACTCATAGGAATGCAAGAACATGTATCACATGCAAAAAGAAAAATATTGAGCCAAAGATGCACTAGAATACTAAAACGAAGTCACATTAACAAATCACAGGATCATTCATAGCACTATAGATCTAGAAGAGACATGGATATTCCCTGACAATAGGCCAATAGGAGTTAAATGTATGAAAGTTGCCCATTGTCATGGCCAGTGGGGGAGCTCAGAAATGGACATGAACTTCATGAAAAAAGAGAGGGAAACAATATTTCAAATCAGTAATATATATATCAAAAGGAGTCTCAAGTTAAGGAAAAATCATGCTCAAAGTACACATAGGTGAAGCCATCTTTAGCCATTAAGTGATGCTCTAAATTGTTTTATAAATGAACATCATAATCTAATGGGTTATTGACCTCCTTTGTCCAGTAAATGAATATGTCACAGATGCTAATGCACAAATGTTTCTGTCCAATCATATATCTCAAAGACTGGATTCAGGATCTATAGTAGCATTTGTATTCAAGACCAATCCAGGCTATCTTGTTTCTATTAGCTTTTGGAAGAGTAATAAACATCAAACCTTAGAATGTAGTGTAGTGTGCAAATTTCTCAAATTTGGTATTAATCTTGAGTTTATTTCTGTAGCAGCTGCGATGTGCATTACCTGGAAAGAACAAGAAACAGTAATTTCAATTTTAACAAGGAAAATGCATTTAATAGCTCAGTTTAAAGCAAAATGTAGTAATTTGTATATTCTAATTGAAAACAAAAATTCAACAAATAAGACTTATAAGTCATCTGTAAGTCACAAAGTAAGTCGCACTTACAGTAGGGAAGGTATCATTAGAAGACTGTGATCTATTCACATGATCATTTGGGTGCACGAACTTTTCACCACGCTTCTGTCCAAGGATCTCAGCTGCTCTATTGGCAATAACCTGGAAGGTCCATGATATGTAACAACTCCTAGGAGATATCATAGTAAAGTAGGAATATTTTATACCACTAATCGGATTAATTAGAGGAACTCTAATTTGGTGCAAAAAACACATGTTCTCATAATTCACTTGGTTAACTTCAAATTTGTGAAGAAGCATTGTTGGTAAGCGCCAAATCATTAAAGAAAGAAATCATCTTCAATTATCGATAAGAGCATATCTGGAGGTGGGCAGGTCAATAAATGGCCTGCATATGCCAGACTTATATGAAGAGAAACTTGATGTCCTCAATTGCTGCATCATCATCATGTAATGTACTTATATTTTCCCAAAAATGATACATAAAGACTAGATCATACAGAAAATCATGTATACTTGGACGATAAAAGGGATTACAGATGTCAAAGACACTTTAGTTCAGATCCACTACAGGGCACTACGTTAATGAAATGGCTAAAGATTAGCAAGGTAGACCTTCGGTTTAATTTTAACTATGTAATCAAACTGTAAATGAATCAATTTATTACTTATGCCAGGCCAAGGATATGCACCAATTTAATTAGAGAGTTCCAATTACAAGATTTGCATGACAGTTGACCCCTATGCAAAACCATCTGAGAGAATTCCTAAGTTGGAAAGTTGAGATGGAAGTCATTTCCATCCAACTCACTAACAGTTTTTAATGTAAGCCATGACAATGGAAACAGTTTACAGATATTAAATCAGTTGAACAGAGGGAGGATGATACCAGTAAAGAAACCCTCAACTTCTGCCAAATCCCGGAGTGAAAACTAATGTAAATGCCTAGATGACTGTCCTACACCTAACATGGAGACATCGCAAGATATTCCTTTCAACCGCCCACAAAATCTTACAAATGCATCAGATGCATTGTCAATTGCAACTTTATTCTGCACAAAATTATAAAGGCAGAAAGAAAAATATCCAGTTTTCTTTTTTCCTTCTTGTTTTTTTTTTTCCTTTTAAGGAGTATTTAAAGAAAGAAGAAACTAACAAGCTTAAGTGCTGACCTCATTGGCATTCATGTTACTCTGTGTGCCACTGCCAGTCTGCCATACAACAAGCGGAAAATGATCATTTAGCTTTCCTTCAGCAACCTCTTGGGCAGCTTGCATAATCGCCTTCCCTATGGATGGATCAAGACCATACTCCATATTCACCTGCAATAGTACAAATCAACATTTTACTTGTTCAAAACAAAAAATCAACACGTCATTACACACTAAAGTAGAAATTCATAAGCCACCATAATCAACAATCAGCTAGATGATGATGAAGCATGAACTCGGCAGAAGTAGGTAAATTAATAAACCTTGGCAGCGCATTTCTTAAGAATACCAAAGGCACGAATAATCGGTTCGGGCATCCGCTCACGCTCGCCGCCTATTTCAAAATTTTGCAAAGATCTTTGAGTCTGTGCACCCCATAACCTAAAGCAGACAAAAAAACACCAAGAAATTAACAGAGAATTTCCTTCATTAAGTTCGTAGCAAAGAAGGGAGAAAGACGAACTTATCAGCGGGAACTTGAATAGGACCGAAAGTATCTCTCTCTTCTCTGAAACCAGTAGAATACCATCTCAAGCTTGCATAACGCAAAGACCCTACAGTCCGTGAAGTCCTCGATCCACTCGAGAGGCGCCGAGCTACAATCCCTACCGCCATTTTCTTTATTTCAAATTGGCTGATCCAACAAAAAACCAAAACATCACCATTCAGCTCAAACACACAAATTTTATTCACAAAAAAAAAAAAGAGGATTATGGAAAAATGCAGCCTAAATAGAAATTGAGCGGAAATGATTAAAGTTAGTGTGCGCGAGGCGGGAGTCGAGGAGTTTGCCTTACAGATGCGAGGAACAGAGAGTACAGCGACAGAAGTTGGGCCTGAACTCCAAAATGAATGGAAAATGCTATTCATTACTCCAAAAATCATAATCAGAGCTCTATTCATTTAGTTCTATATTTTTAAAATGACCATTTTATCCTCAATTTATTTTTAAACCGTTTCTTTTCCTAATACGGAGGTCAACATTCAACAGAATCAACCCCACAATAATCCTGAATTTTCCATGATTAAACCAGGTTGATGATGAATTCAATTAAAACTTAACATGTACTATAGAATATTTCGATTACAGTTAATCTTAGCCTCCAATAATTGGAATTTGATTAACTTTAATTTGGTCAGATAATTCAGAGGAGCAAAAGAGCAAAACCACAGTTATGCGGCTTCCGCCACGGCGCTCTCTTTATGTGGATATCTGGAAGGGCAGAAGGGAAAATTCATCATAAAAGCAGTAGAGTGCCCGCAACAATTATGGAGTGCGAATAAGGAATGCCGCCTTATCTGACCTTAATATTAGGACTTAGTTGCACTTTTAGATTTTTTAATTTATGTCGACGGTCAAATAATATGTCAATAATTTGCAAAATCAATGATCTATATCAGCATTCCATTTAGGAATTAATATTTGGTTATAATCATTTTGATCGTGAAATTAACCAAAAATTAAAATTTAATAATTTGATTTTATATTTTTTTTTAATCATAAGAATAAATGTATTATCTGACTTTAACGTTAGAAGTTTAATTTCACCTTTGACATTTATCCAAATATCAATTTCAAATACATAGTTGATTTTTTATGAATTTTGCTAGAGCTTCAACTTCAAATTTTATGTCATATGAGAGATTAGTTAGATGTTTTACCTTTTCAGTTTCTCATTCTGGATATAAAAAGTTTTACCCAACTTCTTTCCTCCTTGAAAGGATGAAATGAAAGGGCAAGTTGCTAGTTCAGTTCTAATATATATTTATATGCTAATAACATTTATAAATCATTTTGTTTGTTCCAAAAATTTCTTACACATAAGCTTTTCAAGCAATGGTCGAAACACCCTTATATAATTAAATCAATACTTCTTCTTCAAAATAATTTTACATGAATTTTTTTTTAAATCAATAAATTTTAACTTAATAATAATAGTATGATGAACAAAATTGTAAAATTTTGAATTCAAATCTCGAATTAAACCTTTCATAACAAAAAATATTAACTATTTTCAGCATATCAATATAGAATATTAATTTACTTTTTAGTATATGTTATCTTATTATTCAGTATTCTCATTCTCACTTTACTAAATGGAATTTTAATCCTAAATTACAAAGTATTCTAAGTTTTAAAAACTAACCATTATTTTTTTCTTTTGTGAAAATTGTCAAGAGTTATTTCCAAATGCTTAGAATGGAAACCAGTTTTGATGCAAGCTTCAACTCCATACATAAGCCTATATTGGCTTTACATCAAATTTCCTACCTTGAATACTTCACGTGCTCGACTTTATTTTCAATCTCTATCTTGCCATAAAGATGTCAACTTTTGTAGTTCTTCCAAGTTTAATCTGAAAACTAGATAAATATGACCAATTTATATAATTTAATTATCATCAAATATATGGAATATAACCTTTGAGCCGATAAATTTTCAGACTATAAGGAATCCTCCGAAATGGTAAAAAATGGACAGTATGCAATAAATAAAGGAATAACAGCATCCATAGAAAAGGAATCTGAGAGCCAACTACTTTTTTTTTTGTCATTGCATAAAAATGGCAACTCCAGATCAAACAATTGTGGGTTAAGCAAATAAATATCAAAAGTTGTTGAAGCGGGTCCTCTTGTTATCACTTTGTGAATCGAACCCAAGTTTGAATCTTTCATCCTCTGTTATCATCTCCATTAACAGTCCTTGAAGATCTTCCAAACTCTCACTCTCCTATTTACATCAACATTAACCAACAAAAATAACAATTAGAAAATATACATATTTGAATTAATTTTAAAATAATTAGCCAAGGAATTGTTAAACTGAAAAAGGGGAAAAAAATTGTAGATTGCCCGTGAGCCAGCATTTTCCATCAGCAAACCATTTCTTGCATAAAATCAGAGAATGCCTGTTCCAGAAATTTCAGTAATCAATATATTCAAGAATTACAAGGGTAAAAAAGTTAAAAACAAAATTAAAACGTAAAGGAAAACTTATATAACACAGAAATACCAAACATAATAGGAAGAAGAAAGAACTCACTTCATCGCCATCGTCTCCAAGAAAACCCAACATTCCCGCATCGTAAAGTTTTCTCTTTCTCTTATCTGATAAAACTCAAAAATAAGCAAACTGTGGCTAAAAAAATGGATAACAAATTTGAAAATTTTTCTTTATAAATTTAAAAATCTATACCTGAATAAGCCTCTTGAATTTGCTGAAACCGTCCTTTGGCTTGGCCAGAAACTCCAGGGTCTTTCATCCCCGATCTGGATGACATTTCTTCAAAAACACACATCCAAATATCAAAAACATTTTCAACAGATCTTGTGAAATGAACCCAAAATTAAAATATAAGAAAATATTAATTAATTTACCAGAGCCATCTTTCTATAAGCATCCCGAATCTCTGCTGCAGAGGCTTGTTTACGTAATCCAAGCACTGAATAAAAACAAAGTTCGCAGTCAGCCATGTTCACTAATTTGCTTGAATTTGGTGATTATTTTCTGGTTGATTAGTGTGTGCATGAAAGTTAAAGCAAAGAAAAGTCTGGTTTTTATGGACAAGCTAGCAGAGATTGTTTAAGATGTCCGAAAGGGGGTCGTGATAAAAACGTCTGAAATGCAAATAAAATAATTATTAATTAATTAGTGGTTTAATTGGTGGATTAATATATGTAATATATAATTAAAAAACACTGTTTATTTCTGATGAATTTAGTGCACATGTATAATAATATAAGAATTTTGCTTTGGAAATTGTGTGGAGTATTGTTAAGAATAGCTTTCTTATAAGTAGGAGATAATGGCCACAAATTTGGCATCCATGCAAATTAGAGAAATTGTGGTGGTCCGAGGGAGGGATGATATGTCTCATCTAACTTCTCCACGATCAAAAGATAAAAATAAATAAAAGATACAGAAGGGGTGTGAGACATCTAACTTTTCTATAATAAAAAGATCAAAATCAATAAATAAAAAATAT
The DNA here is from genome assembly GCA_023653625.1 of Triadica sebifera. Classification (NCBI taxonomy): domain Eukaryota; kingdom Viridiplantae; phylum Streptophyta; class Magnoliopsida; order Malpighiales; family Euphorbiaceae; genus Triadica; species Triadica sebifera. Next base: position 32,740,754 of record CM042900.1, on the reverse strand, counting down.
AGAATAAATAATAAAACTTGATGATGTAATTAGAACTAGATAAAAATAACCTTCAAAACGAAAAGAGAGCATCCCAAATGCAAAATTAATAAATTGGAATAGCCAGAAGCAATTTGAACAAAGAAATAGATTTGAAAAAATAATTAAGCTATAGAGCTTAACTCTAATACCATAAGAAGAAATTAATATTGTATTTTTTTGAATAACTTAGTACATGAAAATGGTATATATAGACATGAGCTTAGCACAAATATGGAAAGAAGGTGGTAAAATATTATTATTTTCTAAACTAAAGCCATAAATTAAGGTTTCTAAACTAAAGCTACAAATCAAGAGTCAAAGATATGAAAATATATAATAGAATATACAAGAATATTCTAAAATATTCTAACATTACACTTTTATTTTAGCTTATTTCATATTTTTCTTCTATCATAAAATGGAATAAGAGTTTAAACTCGTAATCTTATGATTTAGTATAACTTAGCCGAAATTGAATGATTGCCTTGATGTATATTTATGTTTATTATGCTAATAATTTGTTTTACAAGTGACTTCAACCTTATTGACTGTAAGTCTAGAATGGTCTAGAAGAGGCTAAAACAGTGAACAATACAGGTCCAACTTTAACTAATATGAGAAGAATATTCCTTTTGATCATAAACTACAAAAAATTTGAAATTAAACTACAAATGAAATTCTTTCTTTCTTAAAAAAAAAAGACATTAATGCATTAAAGGCCAAACAAGCTGAAATTTATTGCATTTATGTAATTTTTAGGTTTATAGACTCAAATTAAGAGTTTAAACTGAAATTTTATAATTTAGTATCACTCAGCTGAAATTTAGGGATTGCCTTGACATAAATTAATGTTTACCATGTTAATTAATGATTTTTTTTTGCATGTGATTGCAATCGAATTGATCAGGAGAATGTTGAAGGGACAAAAAAACAAACAATACAGATGCAACTCTTGCTAATATATGAACTTTTTTTTTGTCTGCTATAAACTACTTTTAAAAAAAATGAAAAGAAGTTACAATTCAAATTTGAGTCTGAAATATTTTACATAGAGGGCAATTATAACATAGAATGTGCAAACAAATATACCCCTCGTCAAAACCAAGCCTGAAGTCTGAACACATGTTAACAAGCAACAAGAATTATTGCTCCATTTTACCGTATTATAAAGAATGCATGGAAAAAGAAAAATAAAAAGGACAACCTCTCTTTTTCTCTCCAGATTAAAAAAAATTAAAACAAGAATTATACATAAGGGAAAAGGAACAAAAAAAAATCTGAAATCTCCCCTTCAACGTGGTTAGCATTCCTACTTTCTATTTCCAGTTCTGCGTTTCATGTCAACGGGAGCTGGCTGCCTTCCGCTCCGGAAGAAGGTAGCACCAGCTCCATTTGGTAATTTCCGTGACGGCGAAGGGCCTAGCGTAGGATTTAAGTTCCTGTTGCAAAAGTTAAGAAGTTAACAAACTTTGTTAGCATAATTTTTGGATAATATGCCAGCTTACACCATTGAAAGATGACATTTAAATACCTCAAGTCTGGATTCTTCGCTGCTTTTGAATTAGGCTTCTTGATTTTCGACTTAATCCCATTGGCTACACCAGAAAGTTTGGACTGGTTGAATTGCCACAGCAAATCAGCCTCTGATGAATCACTAGTGGCAGCATCAAGATCATCCATGTCATCGGTACTACTCATGTTGAACCGGTTTGTACCCATGAACATATTATAGGATTGGTCAGGATAAATTTTGGAAGAGTCCGAAAGATATTTCTGGTACAAGACATCAGGCAAATTGCCACTGTCTGCTTCCCAGCAGCCTAGAGGGTTTTCAACTCTGTTTACAGCATCTTGCTTGTTCACCATTACTTTGTCTACCCATTCACCTGAGCTCATTTCCTTCTCATCCTCTCCATAGTTTTTGTTGGGACTAATAACCGGAGGCCATGGAGGTGAATTTGCTAATAGCTCATCAAGATCGAAACTTTGCCTTTTTTGCCTTACTGTAGAGTTTGTATGAACCTGCAGGTGAAGCAATTTAGCATACACTGAAATCTATTACTTCAATCAATTAGAGAGTGATTAATGATATTATCATTACCAAAGAAAAATAAATCAAATCTAGTACGGCTTCTAAATAATCTTTTTGACTTTAATCCATAATAAACTGATGGAGTTTTCTACATTTATGAAGCATATCTACAATGTGATAAAGGAAATGCATTCATCCCGATCCATGAAGCCTAAAGATCAAATTCATTCACTTGCCTGAACTGGAACACCAAAACCAGAACCAAGATATGAAATTCCTATTCAAAGATCTCACTAACACTCAAATATTCCGATACACTTGATCGATATCATGCAAAATGAAACCAAGTGAAATAGTTGCTGTTGTCCCTACCGTCAGATAGACATGCATCCCATTGAATTAATTCAAATTTATTGTTTGTATAGTGTAGTACTCGTCTTGGAAGAATTAAGCCATTGCAATGTGGCTAAATTAAGGTGCCAATAATCAATTATATATACAAGTGGGATCAACAAGATTGAAGAAAAATCGTAGCCAACGAAGATGGAATAGTTAGATTCACCTCTATATTGCCCACATCACCCATGGGTTGCCGGAAGCTATTGCTATCACTTACATCTCCAAGCAGCTGGTTAGAATTAAACGGTGACAACTCATTCTCTTTTTTAATATACTTTTCAGAGTTTCCAGCCACAGGAAGTTGGAAATGTTCTGAATCTCCTTCTTTCCTTGCTAATGCAGCCTTAAGGCTAGCAATCTAGAAAGAGATGCAGAAAGAGGGAACTAAATCCATTATTTCATACAGCATACATTAAACTTTAAGTATCATAACAACTAAAAAGAAGAATGTTAATAGGAGATAAGGATGATGTAATAACTTGTTCTTTGAGCTCTTTAACATCTGCACTGTCTTTGTTCACACGAGCTGCACCAAGTTCAACAGTAGCTACGCGCTCTGCAAATTTAAGTGTACTTATCGTTTCTCCAATTGCATCAGGCTCGGGGCTAATGTGAACAAACATTAATGTCTTGGCCTGCCCTCCTGAGATAAGACATAAACGCACATCATAATCCTTTTTGGAGGGGGAAATAGAAAAAAAATATAAAAAATTTTAAAACTTGATTACTATGACCTTACCAAGTGAGTCTTGGAGCAGTTGTGTAAGTTTGCTGTTTCTATATGGGACATGCGGATTCTTTTGGGCAAGTGAAGCAATAACATCACCTAAAGCTGAGAGAGATTTGTTAATATGTTGTGCCTCTTTTAGTCTATCTCCCGTCACTTCAGATTTGTCTACCCTCTCACTTCCAGCCAAATCCACCAGATGCATGCAACCATGAAGTAGAGCTCCGGATAACAAGTCTCTTCCTTGAACATGAACAGTCAAGCAACTGCAATTTCACAATAATTGGCAAGTCACTTGCGCTAGAATCATACTTATGGAAGCATACTGAAGGTGAAGAAGAAGAAGAAGACAGCAAACAACCTACCTATGAGAGCGACTGCTACGGTCATTTAAAGCTGTAGCACCAACTGCACGATTCCTTTGTCCAAGGTTCATCAGATCAATGACATCAGATGTTGAAGAAACAGGAACAAGATTAGCATCTGGTACATTCAGCCCTGTCTGAGTGCTATTCCGAATTTCTAATGTGTCGAAAAATTAAGGACAACTGTTTTAGTCCGTTTCTGAAGGGAAATTTAATATAGCTAAATGACTTAAAAAGCCATCAATTTGTTAAATAATTATGGTAGAAAAGAATAAGCGATTCTTTCAAGAGAAATAATAATAAGCGATTGTTTCAGTTCATAAACGAGGAAAAGTCTTTCTAAGGATATCTTTTGTTACTTCCATCAGTGACAAGGAGATCCCTCACTTGCTCATTGTAAATCTCAATCATTTGAACTGCAACATTGTACCGGAAGACATCCTTTCTTTGATCGGCTAGAAGAAACAAATCGCTCAATGCCCTATAATTCACACCCAGGTTTTTCTCTGTAAGATCTTGAGGTCCTGTCTGGAAAAATGAACTGAAAAGTTCAACAATTTGTATTTTTTTTTTATCAAGAACTTGTTAAAATCAATAAATTATCACGCTTCTATTGAAGTTTATAAGATCATTTTACCATGGTATAAGTTTTTCCTGATCCTGTTTGACCATATGCAAATATGCAAACATTGTATCCATCAAGAACAGAGCGAATCAATGGCTGCATATCAGAGAAGACCTCGGCTGGAATTCAGTGGAGCACAATGCTTTAAAATTAATATCAATTAGCATTAATTTGAATAAATTGTGGGCAAAAAAATAACTACCTTGTGTTGCAGAAGGCCCAAAGACCTTGTTGAAGCTGAAGGACTTGCGTCCTTTCCCATGTTTTGATGGGTTGTTAATAGCGATATTTCCATCTTCTATATGATCTACAGTGCTCAAAAAGTTCGAGTGCGCAGACAAAAATGGCCTCACACGACAATAAACCCTAATGCTTCCTAGTGTATTACAAGAGATCTTAAGGGATCGAGTGCCATATATAAGACAAGCATAACAACAGACTTTACACAGTCAGTAACTTACCCTTAAGGTCCTGCACCTGATTATATAGCTTGCGGTTTTCCTCAAGAACCTTGTGATAGCCAGAAGCAGCATGGGCTAGACCTTGCACGTGCATGCCTATGAAGAGGAAGCAAACTCAAATCTTGAATAAGATTTCTTCTTAACCAACTTGCCGGTTTCTTCTACCACAAAAAGGGGATAAAAGAAATATATAATAGATCCTCTTTACAAAATGCTTACCTAAATTGTTAAACTCCTCATGAAATTTCATTTGCATAAACTGCATTCCAGCTTTTGTTGTACGAAGTGCATGCTTTAATTCCTGGATGCATAATATGATTAACATGATCAATCTAAATCTGTTAGAAGAATTAAGAAAGAATAATCGGGTATATGCCTCTGCTATAGATACCTGAATATCTCTTTGTTGTTGATCAAAGATAATTTTCTCTTTCAAGTTTTGATTTCTAGGTTCCTCTTCAGGAACGTGGTTCTTATGAAAGCACTCCTCTTTCTTTATTGTTCTGAGGTTTTTGTCTTCAATCTAGATGATTCATTAAAAATGAAAATAATTAGGACCGCATTCCAGCTTTGAAGGACATAGGCATCAAAATTACGAAACTTCTTTGTTTCTTATAGTAGCTTTGAAGGGCATAGGCCTCAATAAAATCATCATAGTTAATCAGAAATTGATGATTGAGGTATTACCTTTTTATCGCTGGATGCAGATTTTGAAAGAAATTTGTTTCCCTGAGAAACAGCCACCTCTTTAGAAGTTGGCTTTACCTTCAAAGAATCAAATTAGAACATCAATCCATAAACAAAATAAATAGGATTTAATAAAACCTCAGAAAAATAAAATTCTTGGATGATCAAGTAGAATACCAGGTCATATTGGCTAGCAATGCGATGCTCAAACTCCTCCACAACCTTACTTAGCACTGATTCTACTAACTATTGCATACAAAAGGCAGAATGATTTTTGGTTAGAAGCAATAGCAGCAGAACTAAAGGTAGTAACAGTAGCAGCAATCCTAATGGTACAGGGTAACAAATTAGGGGTTCCTGATTATATATCTTCCAAAGGGCAAATGAGATTGATACACTGATGAATAAGAGTATTGAACAATGAGCAGGCTTATAGCTTTAAAATGTCCAACATTGGTGTTGCTGAATATTAATTTACAGAGTAGCCATATTCATCCATCAATATAAGTTATCCAATTTTTCCCAGTCCTATCTAGACCAGCATGTCAAGTCTGAGTTGGTATGAGTGTATGACTAGCAGCAGCAGGTGCATAAATTTCTTACCATGGGAACTTCTTCAGGCTTCTTATCTAACAAAACAGCGCGAACCAGTGTACTCAAGGAACCAGAAGTAGACTGCATAGAAGAAGAACAAATAAATCATAAATTTACTCGCAGTTAAGTTGTAAATTTTAATAGAGTTAAGCTTACCAACCATTTTATTAGAGTCAAGGTCATTGGAGAGACCGTTCAAAGATTTTTCATTCATTGAGGGATTCCTCGACAAGGAATTCATGAATGGCTCTGAGTTTTTCCTTACAAAAGACTTTGCTGGTATGGTGGGTTTCACATTTCCACCAAATTTCCATACTCCATTTCCTCCCGTCTGTTTCCACTCACTGTAGGACTTAAGTGCCAATACACTATTTACAATTCTGGCAGATTTTCCTCCCTGAAATTTTAGCAAATATTATTAACTAACAGGGATTAGTCAAAAGAGAAGATTATGCCTTTATATCTATTACTGTAAGATATAATTCTAATTTCTAAAAACAAACGATTCCCCTCCGCTAATTTCACTCAATTTGTTAAATGGGAATCACAATACATACTTGTTCCAGATCAGATGCCTCAAAAGTTGGAAGCCCAATCTCTTGCACAGCGACAAGAAAATTCCTCACATTTTCAAAATACTGAAATGCTGACAATGCAGCTCCATCGGGGATAAGAGCAGCATCACACGGACTTTCAACCACCTAGAAGCAATGAATTCCTCTAAATACCATTTCATTCCATAAAAAAAAGGGCGGGAAAGGAACTGATTGTAATAAACTAAAACATAGAGATCAGATTCACCCTTGGCACGGCTCCAGGTTGAACCTTATTGAGAACATTGCAAAGAATGATTCCACTTCTCAATCCAATTCTAAATTCCTCCTCCGAAGGCTCCGCCGGCAAATCTTTAGCCGCAACCACCCCAACCATCTTTCTCAACCACCCGGCGGCTTCATACCTTCTCGATGCTGGAAAAAAAAAGATCATTTCTACTCAACTTGCATCACTTAACATCAAATTTCCACAAATTTAAATTCATTAAATATAATTATTAAACCCCAACTCAGAATTAACACAAAATGTAATCGGAAGATCGATGATTAGTTAAATGAAACAAGAGGAGGAAGCTTAAGAAAAAAAAAGGAAATCAAAAGATAAAATAGAAAGAAAAAAAGCACCAGCTTCTTCAGCTTTTCTAGACTCCAAATCAAGATCTCCGAGTCTATTGCCGTGTTGTTGCAGCACATCCTCCACCACCGAAGCCACCGAAAACGACAATGCTACTTCCCCCGCCATTCCCCTCCCCCCCTACCATACAACAACTGCTACTACTTTTCTTCTCTCTCACAATTCCACCATCAAATCCTCATCCCAACTTGTCCAAAACCAGAATAAAGAAAAAATAATCTTTATAAAGTACAACCACGGAAGTCCTGCCAAATTGCAGGTTCAATTACAATCTCTTCAAGCAAGAAAATCAATCTTGGAAGAAAACGGAAGATCGGACAAGAAAGAGATGAGATAGAGAAAGAAAGAGAGGTATGATATTTGTTTGGTGAAGTGATGATATTACTAATACAGACTCACAATCTACATAAGCTTTTGCTTCTTTTTTTTTCCCTTCTTCTACAAAGTATATACATACTCAGTTTCTCTCTCTCTTTCTCTCTTTGCTTTCTTTCTCTGCTTTATACACTCGTTGCTACGATTCTCCTTTCCGAACCTACATATCCGAACCTTTCTCCATGAAAACGCGCAACTGTTTTTTTATGTTCTCTGAAAATTCTCTGTTTTTTATTTTTTTATTTTACGTACTTCACCTGTTTTCACTCCGTATAAACACTTGCCGACTGGCATAATAAAAGTGTTTAGTTATTATAATTGGAAATATTTTGTTTGGAATTGTTGTTGGAGGTTTAAAAAATGAGTTTATAATTTTTTTGATTTAATTGACTGAATTTTTTAATTTTTTATAAACTGTTTTTTTCAAATTTACTTTAAGAAAATTATTTATTTAACTGTTTTTCTCCAAAAACAGTTTTTAAAACTCAAAAAATTTAAAAATAAATTTTTTTTTTCAAAAATATTTTTGACAAACGTAATGTTAAACGGAGCCTTAAAAAGACGAGGAATAAAAAATTGAGTTAGGGCATAACAATAATTAAGCAAAAGCAAAATTGGGAAAGTTTAAATCTTGATAATCTTAATAATATAATATAGAAATAATAATTTAGCTCTTCTAATTCGATAATTGGTTTGGAAAATGTCTTTAAAAAGATAGAGGTTATTTATTACTGAATTAAAATTAAGAAAGAAGTACTAAATGGTATTTTTATTACTATTCCTAATAATTAATATGCCTAATTACAATACCCATCGTTTGTGTGGTATAAATGCGCTTTAATTAATGGTGTGACTTGAATTTTTTTATCATATTTTTGTTTGTTGTTTACTAAAAGAGCCAATTAACATTTCACCCCAAAAAAAAAAGAAGCTAATTAACAAGTTAGAAGTAGGAAATTAATAAAATTTTGCACCCTATATAACAAGTTAGACATCTTACCATATTGAATTATTGAAAAGTTTGAAGCGGCAAAAGAAAATTATGTGGTTTGGTAATATCAACTTTTCTTTATGGAAAATAAGAAGAAAAGGCATGAACAATCAATTGGTGTTTACCTCCATTATATTGGTACCAATTACCATCATTATAAGTAGAATTACAAAAATAATGATATATTTATATGTTATTCCTTTCATTACTAAATAGATGTAGTTTAAAATTTTTATTTTCATTTAAAATTGGTTGACGTTTTACATTAATTATTTTTTACCTATTTTATCCTTATTTAATAATTGGAAAAAGAGAACTTTATTTCTTTTTACAAATGTATAATAATAATAATTGGTGAAGATTTAAGGGTAATATAGTATTTTACCTATGTTTTAAATACATCCCTTAATCAGTTGTAAAATTTTAAACGACATTTATTTAAAAACAAAGAGAGTAAAGCGCAATGAGTTGATAAATTATTAAATTGATAATTTTTTTTTTCTAAAAGCAGTTGATAACGTATTTTTCTAAGACCGGCCTAACTAAATATTATATTGAACAATCCGTTAGAATTAACTCAATTGATATATCTATTTTGAAATAATCATAGTAAAAATAAAAAGGTTTGAAGTTTAGTATCAACAAAATTAATTATGAATTAAACTCGCGACCTTAGCATAAAAGATAAGTAGATAATTCTAGAGCCAATACCCTAATTAATCAATAATTTTTATTTATTAATTATTGATGTAATCCAATCATTGTATAAATAATCGCTAATTTATTTAAATTTTAATTAAATTTAACTCATAGTTAAAATTTCAATAATTCATTTTAAAATAAAAAATGACGGAGATTGTTAAAATATTTAAATTTCAGTTTTAATTGAAATAATTAAAAATTGCTGAATGTTTCAAAGCTTTTTGAATATGTGATAAAAGAATAAAAAAGAAATCTCAAATCAAATATTGTTGTATGATAATTTTAGCCCTCGCGTGATGGTTTCTTGTATATGAAGAATAAGAATGGCAGTTAGAGCAACATTACGTTATAATTAATATGATTAGAAGGAGAATTATTATATGTTTATAGGACCAATGATGAATTAATTATCCCAAAATAAATTGACATTATTTTAAGAATTAATTATCACAAAGTAAATTGACATTATTTTAAGGCCATCAACCTCAGCAAAACAAATTTTATAATTTGAGACTAATTTGGTTAGCAAAACAAATTTTATAATTTGAGACTAATTTGGTTAGCAAAATCAAATTAAATTAGCCACCAACCATTTCATTTTTCCAATTTTAGTGAATTTGGACTTTTTTTAAAATCTAAGTTAATCAAATGCCAAAAATGTCTTAATCTTTTGATCTAAGTTACATATATAACCTCATAGTTTTAGTCATTTTTTGCATTAAAAATTTGTATTACATTTGTTAGTGTTGTAATGATTAACCGAAAAGTAAAAAAAAAAATGGAGCAAAGGAACTCAAGCAGAGAAAGAGAGGCAAAGGAATCTGAAATTTCAAGAAAGGGTATATTTGTCCAAATAGAAATAGATAAACGTTCGAAAAATTCAAAACCATGGTTCGGTACCGAACCTAGAGGCTCGGAGCCCATGTGGCGCGGCCTACATGGACCCACTTCGCGGCATTCCGCGGGACATTGATTATTTTATTTTCCACAAGGGGCAATGATCATTTGGCAGCCTTTCACCAAATCATTTTATACCGCATCAACTGAAAAGAGTCGCGCTACTATTGGTGGATTAAATATAATTTGAGGCACACGGGATCAGCAGCTGAAGTTGTAGAAATAATTAGGGGATGGAGGGAGCTTCTGTTCCAACAGCCGGCGGACATTGGACATTCTTTTCTCCTCTCAGTAAGGAAGTGAAATTGGTAGAAATTTATTACATATATTTGTGTTTGTATTTGAAGGATTGTGCTCGAAATTTATCTTTTTATATATCAGTAGAGCATTTCCTATCTACGTGTTCACAAAATAGAATGCGGGGTTGGCTTCTTTTCCTTTTGTGAGCTTATTTTAATATTTAAATAAAGTAAGAGAAATTCCTTGCAAATTTTCAATGCTAGCAAAGCCTTACCATATATTCCTGAATAATTATAAAGAAATGAATTTGAACCACTAATTATATTTTTAACATGTTTTGTGCCAAAATAACTCAAAACTAAAACTGGTCTTTAACTCGTAAGGATATGGAATGATGTGATTGGAAAGAAATGATGAATTGATGATCCATAAACAGAAGTTAAAAATGCAATGGTTTTGTTAATTAATTTGGTCAGTGCATATGTATATAATTCTACAAATCCCAATACTTATTAAAATTTAATAATGTTGCCACTTACGCTAATCATTCCTAAATTGTTCATAATCTAAATTAATCGTTGATCCAGATATAATTGCTAATAGCAAAGATTTTCTAAGTTCTTTTTCTATTCAACAATAGCTCAGTGACTATTTCAACTACTAAAGCTACAAAACAAGTAATTAATTGTTTTCACATGGCGAATTTTGACAATTAAAATTATTAGAATTGACGAATTTGCAAGTAATGGCTGGTGTGGTGCACACATCACTTTCTGGTGCAGAAATGTGCAGATTATAAAATACAACCACATGCTGTCATCTTATCCACATCTAACTCAACCCCTTTTTATATTTCTTTCATATTATTACTAACATTTTATTTTATTTTTATTGCTTTACTTGTAGACTAGATATTATTCTATAGATTTCTTTTAGTAATTAATTAGGGTGAGGATCTTTAGATTGAAAGGAAAAAAAAATGATTTTCTAACATGAAAAATGTCCAAGCAAAGTTGATGGAAATTAAACACTTCTTATTGTCATTCTAATGCCATTTTCTTATGAAGAAAGTTGATGAAACACTTCCTATTGTCATTTTTTTTGCCTTTTGCAAATGAAACTGAGGTAGCAACAATTAATTGCATTTGCATTTGCAGACAAAAAAATAGGTTACCAAATTAGGTGTGATCATGAATTTAATACTAACATATTTATTCATTTATGTGCTTCAAAACAAATGATCTTTTTACAAATTGGATTACAATAACTATATATACATATATCAATCCAAATATTGCATTGTATTTTATGTAATAGAATAATAATCATATATATGGTGTTCAAATCAATTCTTTCTTACAAAATCAACAGAAATTATTTTGTGTTTGCATGGGAATCAAACCCTATATATTAGAAAGCATATCTATTACCACTTGAGTAGAATTCCTAATAAGTTGGATATTCTTTTAATTAACTTTTCAATGTGATTTTCTTTGCAGGATTTTTTTTTTTTAATGTGATTCTTGATATGGAAATACTAACAACACAAGTTTCCTCGCAGATTTTTATTACTTTATGTGTGTGTATATATGTATATAGTGACCCTCCAAGCTGAATATGACCCAAAACTAAAAGGATAAAGAAAATGCAACTTCAGCATAAATAATAACAGTGCCCTTTTGAAGGGTAACTTTAAGGAGCCAACTTACTTAGTAGAAGAATAAAAACAGTGCCCCCCATGTTATTGGTAAAGTTGAAAAAAGCACTAACTATCATTGCAATTTTTATTCTTGGCTGGCCAAAGAGAAAAATATGTATCCATGTCCCATCTGGAAAGCAAATACCAGCGAAATCACAGCGAAAAAAATATTATATAGAGAGAGAGTTACAAACTGCATAAAGAAAAGTTAATGCCGTTGCATTCAAGAAACATCAATTTGTTAACAAACCGAACTTGCCAGTAGGTAAATCTTTAAACTTTAGCTCATGGGTTTGTAACTAAGTAGTGGTTCTTGTTAGGGCATTTCATTCATCCTTTATTAGAAACAATAATAATTAAAAAAGGAGGATCAATATAAAGAAATGAAGAGGGAAAATGAAGCATCATAACTTGGTTCTTATTTCTATTTTTTTAATAATTTTTGGTTTGTTAATAATGGTGGGGCAGCTAGGATTCTCAATGAATGATGAAAACGTGGCATTCTTAGATCTTTTGGTGGCTCAATTCTTTTGAACCCACCATAATGGGTGATGAATGGGTAGTCCTTTTTGCTACTTAAAATTCCCCTCCCTGGATCCCATGCCATGATCTAATTATACTTTGAGGATGTTATTTGTTGCAATATATTGTTTGTAATATTTCAGCAAAAAAAGAAAGAGAATATCATCAATAGGGATAAGGGAATTAATTTTTTCTTGCAAATTACTACTTTCCTTTTTCATATATTATTAATTCATTGTATTAGAAATTTTTTTGGGTGTTTGATTCAGTTATTAGCATTTTTTACTCAAAAGTTGATATAAAAATATTTAATAATCTATTCTAAATAGCAATTCATAACTTTTTCAACTCTCAAACAACTACGAAAAACTCTATGTTGGAGCTTTTTCTTAATAATTATTTTTTTAAAATACAAATATCAAATTACTCTTACACTAAATTATCCTTCTATATAAATAAGTAACAATTTTGAATTTATTTTTTATTTAATTATTCTTTTATCATATACTTTTTTAAAATTATTATTATTATTATTGTGATTTTTAATTTATTAAAATAAATAATTATATCAAATAAGTAATATATTATTCTATTATTGATTTATTTATTATAAAATAATAAATATCTTGAATTAAATAAACAATATCCGTAGTGGTAATTGTATATCTTAACAGCAATAGTTCAATCATTTTTACTAAACAACAAATATCAAACCGCAATAAATCATCAGCTACTATTAATAGCTAAACCAAACAAGACCTAAGCCTCAAATTTTACTCAGAATTCATATTCTTAATCTAGGTACTTTTAAATTTTAAGCTTAAAAAAATATTAAAATTATGTGGGCCTAAAGAATTAAACTTAAATGTTGAAACCAATCTGAAATTAATTCTACTATAATTATAATTCTTTACTCTATCTCTTAAACTTTGAAAGATTGTCTCTAATATTTTGAACACAGATTCATGCGTCAAAGGTGATTTGATGAATAACTAATGCCTTCTGTCAACTAATATATCTTAAGAATCCAGTTGCCTTCACTAATAAGGAGATATAATTGTATTAATTAAACAAATTGAATAAAGGTCCTATTTTATTTCTCAATTAAACCCTATAAACAATGTTAATCTTTAGAATAAGGTCACAGGATTCCCTTTTTTGATTAATGAGTTGTCAAATTATGGGCACTATCTCCTTTATTATTGAACTTTTAACTGCCATTGTGCATAGAAAGAGAAGAAGATTTTTCAAATCAAAGTTCATTGTTTTAGCTCGAAAAGCTTTCGAGTGGGGATGTTCTTCTTTAAGGGACAGACATAATTCAGCACTATTAAGTCTTAATTTAATTAGGTATCCCATCAGGATTATACATATCTCGACTGATTAGACCATTGGATTATCGAGCCCCCCTCTTCCGGATGGAAATAAATTGAGGTCCCTTGATTTGGATAGACCAACCTACTAGAGGTGAAGGATTATGAATTATTATGTTTTTCTTTCTCAATACTAGCAATATGCCCTGTCCAAAATCCAGAATTAATAATTATGTTATATTTATAAAATAATAATTATTTTATATACATGGCAAATTACAATTAAGTCCGTCCAAGATTAGGCTGTTGGTCCTACCCTCCCACTGCAAAAGGCAAATTGTAGCTGAGGCTAATACTGTTGGGCTGATTTTACATCAACAAGCCCACACCATACTCGGGCTTTTGTCACGAAATCAAATTCAAATCCTTCATTCGTACAATTTAAGAGTCGCTTCCCAGATAGATTTAGTAAATTTCAAAATAATTTCGGAGTGCTACTCAGTGGAATCTATCTCTGGCTGACAACAAGAAAATCCTTACTGAACTAATGATGTCGGGCTCTTGCGGGCAAATATTGGAAACGCAGAAATGATGGAAATTTATTCACAACTTCTAAGATTCCACCTTTCTTGGATATGGCATTGTTGATGAACTCTGACTAGCTTTATCCGCAACATTCTTTCAGAGAGGAATTACTGAAAATGTTTCACAACTCAACAGATTAATGGTCAATAGAGTCCTGAGCGACTCAGAAGACGTGAAATATCCATACAAAAACAACTCCACAATTTACAATTCAACGCAACATTTGTAGTTAATTCCAATTTCATTATTTCTCTTTTTGTCATCATTATCACTACTTGTATCAAATGAATTTCCTTCCCCTCCACCAAATTTTAGTTATGAAAGTTCTACGAGGGAATGAAGGATGTAGACTTCAGTATCTATCGATGTTACTACAAGAACTACCAGGAATAAATACCATAAACAAGCAATGCAAAGCTAACCCCCATCAATTCTTCCATTTTTCTGTCTTCTACCCGTACAAATATTTTGAAGATCAATCCCCCTTCATAATGTGTGAGGATGCGACTCAGGGGGGAAAACAGTAACAAGAAACCTGTGAGTCATCTCAAAACTAGTGAATGTAATAACAGCAGCAGGGGTTGTCCTGATAAGGTTGGTAGCACAGCCACGGTAAAAACCAGGAAGACCATCTTGCTGAAATACTTTCTTTATGCAGTCAGCCACTCCAGTGTAACGCTTCTCAGAATGGTGGCCTTGTTCTTGAAGCCTTGAGCGTACCACCTGCAAATATCATATTGAGAAACTAGTTCTTTGACATGTGCCACTAGTTGCTGAATAAAGCAACATTTAAAAGGCAGCTCGATTAGATAAGGAATAGGATGACAAACTACTTAGTTCTTTAGGCAAAGAAAAGGCAAGTCCTACAGCCCATGAAGATGTAAATTTTGGCAACAAAGCACTTAGGCTATATAGCCTTCTTCAATTTCTTAGTATCTTATGGTTTGCAGAGATAAGATCAAGAAGCACCGGAACAAAGGGGTGGTAAGGAGGGGAAGATAGATTAGAAAACATGCAACCATGATTTCTACTTCTTCTTCAAGCTGATATCAGTATAGTAGTAGTAGTAGCAGCAGCAGCATTATAATAATAATAATAATAATAATAATAATAATAATAATTGTTCAGCGACATACCTCATGGGGATATGTCAATGTGGAAGCAAATATTTTCGAGATTGATGATGCCACCGCAACATCTTGAGCACTTAGTTTATCCATTGTAGTATTGGCTGGAACAATCTCTTAAATTTAAAATTAAATTTGTAGATCATTTTCGCAAAGACTCAAACAGGTGAGTAATTTACCTCGATTGGCCAAATAAAATTTGATCCTCTCATAAGAAGGAAACTGAATGGCAACGTGACTAATACCAGCCAATGCAGGCACAAGACCACTGCTCACAGCACAAAGCTTAACCAAAATCAATGTTTTGTCTTTGTAACTACAACAAATAATGCACTTGAGCTAGTAAAATTTGGCCATAGAACATTATACCTGTATAACCCACGAATACCCTCCTCATGAGCTATTCTCCTCAAAGCAGATAGCGTACCCCTATATGGGACAACACCTGCTCTCATTCCTTGAACCTGAAGAGCAAAAAATGGGGGAAAAAGTGAATTCTCAGTCCTTCCAAACCTGCAACTATCATCACTTTTGAGAGTGGCAAACTAAATGATTCTTCATTCCTTGATTCTACATCTACTTTCATGGTTTCTTACCAAAAAATGTTAATGACATAAGATGGTATTATTTTTGGTTATCTTGCACAAAGCTTGGATGTTTTAAGATCACTTTTTCAAATTCAGATTATTCCAACATAATCAAGTATGACGATAACAACAAAAAAGAAACTCAATTTTCCCACCTCTACACTACAGAAACACACCCCAAAACCTCATGGCTGCTGCATGGTATGTTAAGCATTGTAAAAATAAATAAATAAATTCATGCAAAAAATGTTCTATCAGTGAAAAAAAGACATGCTGTACACTGCTAAAGCTATTAGGACAAATGACATAGGAAACTGCCTAAAATCTTCCACATAAGAAACAGTTCAAATGGCAAACATGGACGCACCTGAAGTCTTGTCTTCACAACCCAAAGTGGATTAGTAAAAATAGATGTTGCAGCTCCAGCACCAGAAGCAGCTATCATATTAGCACCTACTGAAAGATTTTTCTCATCTGCACAGAACCACAATTACAGAAACATTAGGAATTGGAAATAAGAAAAACAAACAATTAAAGGTCCATTAATACTTGAGAAGAAGGTAAAGTGGCAGTAACAAAAGTCTATGCTATGCACCAAAGGAAATGAATTCTGAATCATGCTTTTATATAATCCGAAATGGGGGGAAAAAAAGGATGGCACTAACCACAAGAAGAAAGAAGGCTTTTGAACTGCTCGTACATTGCAAAGTAAACCTGCAAAAATTACAAAACTAGATCAGTTAAGAGAAAACTAAAATGAAATGATAACAAGATCAATAAATCCATTCTCAAGTGAAAAAAAGAAAACAAAAAGCGATAGTCTAATTCTGAATCTATCAAAATCTAAAAATCTTCAAAATTAAATAAGTGGCCTTGCTGATGATATGTCTCAGAATAGACCACCAAATACAGAAGCTAAAAAATCAATCTGCAACTCTCAAACAACCTCGTGTTAGGGGTGCTAATTAACCAGTTAATCAGTCCATGAAGCATTTTGTAAACTGAACCATTAAGCTTGGTTTCTGAGACAAAAACTTAACCATTAAAATAGGTCAACCAACAACCGGTTAACCAGTTATTTCAATTAGGCTAACTGATTATTTCAATTTTTAACCATTAAAAAGAATATATCATCATTTTACTATATTAAAAAAATAAAAATATAAGAGGATTTCGTGGTGTGGGCCATCATTTTAAAATAAGAAAAATAATATAACAAACAAAAATCCATTATGCACATGTTTAATTCTCTAAAATCAATTAAGAATAACGATTAGAACTGGCAATTGAATCAGGCTGGGCTAGTTTGGGTCACCTTCACACCATTGTTTTCAAGTCGGGTTATTTGAGTTGACCCAACTTTTAAAGCTCTTATAAAAAAAAATAAGGGTTTTATCAAATTTTGGTTCGGTCTTCTCAAACGCATTTGGGTTAGATAAAAAATTGTCATTTTAATAATAATACAACATTCAAATAAAAGTTTCAAGGTCTTGTCAATTATTAATATGGATAAGTCGATAGGGATGATCTTCAATCACAAGAAAAAAATAATCCCGAAAATCAACAAAAGAAAAAAAATTCATTGATAGTATACATCTAGAGATATATACATAGAACACCTCACTCAGCAATTTTTTTTTATTTTGGATTAAAGTATTATTCAAATAAAAATTTTGGGGAGTAAATAGAATTTAAGTGGATTTAAGTTTTTTGGCGAGAAAAATGTGATAAGAATAACTTTTGGGGTGTGACAGTCTATATAACCGAAACTGAAAACTTGAAAAATAAAATCTGAAATCGAAACCAGCAGACTGATCAACCGAATTTTTGAATTCGGTTTTTTTTTTAATCACCCAACGTCCTACAATAAATTATGGGTTAAGAACAGCAGATTGAACTAGCATGCCCACCAACAGGTTAAGCCTGGCAGTTAGTGCATATTTTAACTTGGCAAGTTCTCAGGTTTAAGCCATCCTCCTTTCCTTTGAAAAAACCAACAAAAATTGGCAAAATAATTACATGTTGACAGGTAAAACGAGTTGATATTGTTTATTCAACATCATTAATAGACATTGCTTCTTTGGCCTCATGAATGAACTACCTTAAAACGAGTTGATATAATAAACATCAATAATAGACATTTGTTTCTTTGGCCACATGAATGAACTACCTTAAAACGAGTCAATATTATTTAATCAACATCATTGATAGACAAAGTTTCTTTGGCCTCATGAATGAACTGCCTTCTTCCTTTAATAGTTTCTTTCTCCACTGGTTGGTTTTAATCATTCCAATTGCTTAGTCACATCGAAACAATCAGTATAGTCAATGATATTAAACATTTCCAATCTATCAAAAGCTATAACAGAAAAAATGAGGGGTTTGAATGACATAACCGCCAAGGCAAAATATAAATAAAAAATAAAAAATCGTTTCTTGAAGCTCCAAACTTATATCCATTTCGATTCCTACATAGCGTGACAAGAAAAAGGTCCACATACCATGAAAATATCACATACATCCAATCTATTGTTTTAACTCAAGTAAATAATAGACAAATAAAGTCAGGCAGAAACTAGCAGTAACATAATCAACAACTCTAAATTCAAGCAATTATAAGGTTTTATTTTTATAAACTTACTTTGACACTTGCAGCAAAAATGTCCATTAAAAGCGAGGAACAGTACGTCTAGTCTGATAAATTATACATATTTAAAAATTAACCACAAATAACCAAATTTCAAAGACTAAGCCTGAAAGCTTCACAAGGCAGCCAATAAAATTAACAGTTACAATTTATCAAGGCAATCTTTTTTAAAATTCACGAAAAAAAATCCCGACATTAATTAGGAACACTTGCAGATAAATTTATATTATAACTATAAAATAGCAGGGGACCCAAAATATTTTCGTGCTTTTCAAAATACTTTTTTTTTCCTAAAGAAGAAAATATATTATATGAAGCATGATTCGTGGAGTTTCATTTTTCACTTCATTTTTTTTTGAAAAATTATCATTGCAAGAAGCATGAATACGAAACTAAATTCATGAAGGAACATGGCATACCGCCCAATTAGGAAGCAATGCTAGCACAGTGGGACCAAGGCCCCGGTACATGCCACGTAGACCTTCCTTCTGCAGTATCTGTTCCAAACTACCAACAATAAGACTTCCTGATACATGAAAAATTAAGACTCCATCACATTTTGTTCATCAATGCAAACTTCATAAGCAACAATATAAACCAAGCAAAAGTTAAAGCAGCATTTCATTTTTGATGTCTAGAAGCACAGAATTCCAGAAC
This sequence comes from Triadica sebifera, assembly GCA_023653625.1. Taxonomy (NCBI): domain Eukaryota; kingdom Viridiplantae; phylum Streptophyta; class Magnoliopsida; order Malpighiales; family Euphorbiaceae; genus Triadica; species Triadica sebifera. The sequence goes on along the minus strand of CM042900.1, from coordinate 32,721,313 downwards.
CAACAAGCAAGTTTGCCACATGAGGAACAAGAAAAATTATGGATGAATTTGACACCAAATGTGATCTTCAACGTGTGTTTTGGAAGAATAAAGCTTTGTCTGAGCAAAAACGATCTCATATTAAATCAAGTATGTGTCCATAATGTGTGGGGAAGAAAGCCATACCTCTAACACTTCCATTATCAAGCTTCGGCAGCCCGTGAACCTGAAACCTAGTCTTGATGACATCTAAAGGACACACAAACGTTGCAGCAATAACTCCTGCCCCAACATTACTCGAAAGAAAACATAATTAATAAACAATGATCAAATGAACCAATTTATAAAACTAAGAAATAAAGAAAGAAAGCACAGTGGTAATTCCAAATTCTCGATCAGCACTATCGTTTGACCAGCACATTATCATCTGTCCGCTACAGTTTCTTTCCTTCTACTGTTGGGTAACCGAACGGGATTTTTTTTAGAAAAAAAAAATAAACAAAGAAGATAAAATAACATACCGGCAGCGGCGCTGGCATTGCAGAGAAGACCCCTGGGACTAGGGCCATGAGAATCGGTGGACATTTCTTATAGAATTCGTACAAACAAACAGTTTGCAAGCAGAAGCAGATATTCGAACAAAAGACAAGGAGTCCTCTCTCGAGAGGGAGATCGCAGAGAACCAGAGTCGCATGGCCTGAAGATGGTTCCCGTGTGTGTGCGTTATGCGTCGGCGAGTAAAATAGCCTACGAGTTAGGGTTTCTAGTGCAAAGAAATCAGGGGTGATATGGATAATGGATTGAGAGGAGGAAGGGAAGCAGGAAGCTACAGGCAAATGTCGATGAGATCGAGATAGAGAGAAGGAGATGTAAGGCGGAGTCGTGAATCAGAATAAGGGGGATATTCATATCCTGAACAAAATGTGAGGCTTTTGTTTCGTTTCCATCTGTCCAATCTAATTTGACCTATTAACTCCCAACCGGGAGATCCGATCACGTGGGTCTCAAACGAATATCGCCACTGTTAAATTAAGACCCAATGTGCCAACAGATATTTCCCAAACACTATCATTTTTTGATTGGTTACCAAGAAGTAAAAATTTTTCTCTCCTAATTTTTCATTTTAATTTATTATTTTTTAATAAATTAAAATTAATTAATTGAATTAAATACAGTGCCCGTGTTAAATAAAGTATTTAAAATAAACTGATGGATAACATTCCTCTCATATATTACTTTATTTTACTTTACTATTACTAAAACCGTCAGAAAATTACTGTTGCAATAACAGTAATTTTCTCCCTTTCATAATTTGATGGTGAAGGTGGTAAGTGAGTCCTTATTTCTTGACTTTTCTAAAAGTTTTTTTTTTTACAGTTCACTTCTACATTTTGATACTAGATTGCTATAGTTGCATAATTCCCTATTTATTACTCTTTTCTATTTTATTTTCCCTTTGACTCCCATGCTTTTCACTCTTTATAATTTAGTCCATAAATTAATTTTTTATTTTTTCTAATTTTATTTTCAACATTATTATCTTACTTGAATTTCACTCCAAAACTTTTAATTTAATTAATTCACTCTCAATTAAATTCTCTTTTATTATAACTTTTTCTATTCGAATTTAAACACCGTCTATATTTCCTACTTCTAATAATTTATCTTTTTAGAATAAAAAAGATGAATAGTTTTTTTAATAGTTTGAGTTTAAAAGATGCAACTTGATATCTCGCAAATACCTATTTATAGTGACTACTAAAAATTAATTGTTTAATTTATAGTAAACTTGCATCTATTATTTTTTTTAAAAATTCTAAGGAAGTGAACTATTAGATTAAAATATATCTGATGTACATTTATAATATAGAATATATATTTATATTTATAATATTATATCATATTTTATATATTTAATATATATTTATTTTTTAATATAAAATACTAAAAATCACAGCACGAATTTTACTGCTTATATATATATATATATATATATATATATATATTAGCACTTATCTTAAAACTGGATCATCCAACTCACATCTTATATTAAAAAAGTTGGATCAAATAGGCTCTATACCAAATTTTTAGAGTACATAATCACTCCAAATTGTGAGCCTAGTGGGAGATCCTTTTGATTTTTAATTATATTACATTACTCGATTAATAAAATTTATCAAAAACTCAAGATTAATATCAAGTAGCAACCTATAAATTTAATGCATGAATTATAAAATAAATACTTCATTTTTCTTTATATATATCACAAATTATGAAGCATCAATTACTTTATAATTTTACGACTCAATATCGGTCGATTAATTGATAAAAAAAAAAACAACATAAGTAACTGAGTAATCCTTATATTTTTAACTGGACATTATAAATTTTAAGAGATGATCAAATTTTATGTTCAACAATATCACGTCTTACTCTAAATTTAATTCAATAATTTATATTAATAATATAAATAATCTAATAGTTCAAAAATGTAACGATTAATATATTGAAATGACATAATAAAAATTCACTGAAAATTTTCAGATGAGATGGATTATTGAAAATATATATCAGAAATAAATTTTTTTTTTAAAAAAAATACACTGAATAAAAGGAAGGGAAAAGGAGGAAAGAACGACAACATGGAATGTCGTATTTGGAAAGATCGGGTTAATGAGAGGTGGAAAGACGAAAACAGCCCACTCGCACCAGGTGAGAGAGAGAGAGAGCGCAAAAGTAGCGTCGTTGCTCAGTTCACATTAGGAAGCACATTCTGATTCTCGAGCGAGATTAAAGTTCATGCTCCTGGAAATGATGATCACCTTGCCAACCAGCTATCCACAAAAATCTCAAAATTCTAATTTTCATGAATTCAATTCCTTTCCCGCTTACACCATTTAGATTCCAAAGAAATCATTTCCCTCCTCCACCACCAAACTCGTTCTAAATTTCGATTTTCTTTTGTGTTATCAATGGCGACGAGGAACAGAACGATGCTGTACAAAAAGCACAGAGATGCAGTGAAGAGCATGCGTGCTCCTTTATCATCGTCGGCGTCTGGTTCGACTGGTCTTGTTATTGAAATGGTTAGCACTTCTTTTCTCCGTTCCAATCATGCCTCATATGCTCCTCTTAGCACTGAAGATCCAGGTCCTTCCAGGTAACCCTTTTTCGTCTAAGATACTCTCCTCACTGCCATTTATTTCATGCTCTTAGTTTAGGGTTCTTTTCATCAATTTAGAACTTACTTTGTTTCTTTTTGACCGTTTAATTGGTATTTTAGCATTGTCATACTCAATTACACTAGTATTAGGAGGGACAACATTCTCATTATTTGCATCCATGGTTTGTCCATGTATCTATCTTCTATAGTTCTGTAATTTTTGTTCGGTGGCTGGTTTCTAGGTTCCTATACATACTGGTTGCAAAGTGAGAATCTTGAAAATCTTAATTTCTTTGTTCAAATGTTTATAGCTATGAAATTGCATAATTTGACCTGGATTTTGCTCCGGCATTTTCCCTACGTTCGAATTTTGCAACTGTAATTTGTCTCCTTCTCGAGAATAATATTTTCTTGGTACAGTAGTGATGCCTTTACCATTGGTTTGCCACCAGCCTGGGTGGATGAATTTGAAGAAATAACTGCAAATATTCGACGTGTCCAAACAAAAATGGCTGAGTTAGTCAAAGTTCATGCAAAAGCTTTAATGCCTTCGTTTGGAGATGGCAAAGAAGATCAGAGAATGATTAAGGCTCTTACTCTAGAGATTACTGATTTGTTGAGGAAATCTGAGAAGAGATTGCGGAACCTCTCTGCAGGTGAATCTTCTGAAGAATCAAATATCAGAAAAAATGTACAGGTGTGCTTCAGATAATTTTTTTTTTCTTTTTGTATATTCTGTTTTAGTGGGGCTTCATGTTGCTCGTAGTTTTAGAGATTCATCTTCTGAAATTAAGTGTTCATTAGAGTTCTGCTAGTTTTTAGGCCTTATAACATTTTGGATTTTTCGGTTGTATTATAACTGCCTGTTGTGATGTTCCAAATTGTTTTCTTGTTAATTACTTTTGAGTACTGGGTGATGAGGTAGAAGTATATTTTATTCACCAGCAGCTCCTGAATTTGTGCATTTCTGCATGGACTTCTGCTGTATGCTCAGTGTATTTTCTGAAGTATTTACTTGATTTTGAATGTCTTTTCTATCGAAAGCATTCTCTTGCAACAGACCTTCAGAACCTTTCAATGGATCTACGAAGAAGACGGTCAATGTATCTTAAATGCCTACAGCAGCAAAAAGAGGTTTGCATATGCATGTACCTTCACAAATATTTACATCCTTATACAAGGTTAAAATGTTACTAGCAAGCATATCAAAATTCGATTTACATATTGTTAGTAGTATTCATTCTTGGCCATCCTTGGTTTCATATTCCATAATCTTGAAATGCTCCTTGCATTAGTATTATTCTTTTCATATGCTAATAGCCTAATATGATGTACTCTTTTTGTGGATCAGGGATATGATGGGGTTGACTTTGAGATGAACCTAAATGAGAACAAATCTAGATATGAGGACAATGAATTTATTGGTAAGGTATGATATTTTCCCCTTCTAGATTAGGTTTAATGGGATATACTTAATTCCTGGATTTGTCTCCATTGAGATGTAGTCATTAAATAGTCTTCCAGGAATCAAGGTGTAGATGTCCATCTGAAAATACAGTTCATCTTTCCGTGTATATAAAGTTCACATACTGATTTTAGCCTGAGGATTAGATCCCACGGTCCCAACCTTCTATTATGGGGGTATTTGGTCTGCTTGAGTGCTTTCCTTCAGTAGTCACAACTCTTTTTACAAAAAAAGTTTTGGTTGGATCTGTTTGGAAAACTTATTATTGCTTTGAATGCTTTTATACTCAATTTGATGAATCAATTTTTGACAAATCCAGGGCTTTGATGAGCATCAGATGCTTAAGCTAAAGAATAGTGAGCTATTTACTGAGGAAAGGGAGAGAGAGATTAAACAGGTATTGGAGTGCACCTAGCCGATGTTTGAAGATCAATCTCCAAATTTTGTTTAGTATATATAACTCCTCTTTATAGGTTGTGGCATCAGTAAATGAGCTTGCTCAAATCATGAAGGATCTATCCGTCCTGGTTATAGATCAGGTTGATCTACAAATTCATATTGTGTTATGCAGGTTACAATTAGTTCCAGGTGCTAATGAAATTTAAGTTATCTAGCAGGGTACAATTGTTGATCGGATAGACTACAACATCCAGAATGTTGCTTCATCAGTAGAGGAGGGCTTTAAACAGCTGCAGAAGGTTCTGATTTAACCTTTCACATGCAAGCACTTGAGCGAGCATGCACATGCCCATTTATCTCATTAAATTATATTTTTTGTGAGGTTTAAAATGTATGTTTCATCTTCTGCCTTTGATTTAGTAGTCCACTTATGCTATAAGATTATTGGTGTGTAAAAGCAGTTAGGGTTGGTTCAACTATTTATGTTGGGTATTCTTGAATTGCAGGCAGAAAGATCACAGAAGAAAGGAGGAATGGTGATGTGTGCAACTGTGCTTGTTATCATGTGTTTCATCATGCTAGTCCTCTTGGTTCTGAAGGAGTTAATTTTGTGAATGTATTATGCATTTCCACTGAACTTAGCTCCCAAGTTGTAAGCACTCCGTTGTGCATATTTGTCGGGTTGGCAAATTCATTGGGTAGCGTTTGAAGATGGCTTAATAGAAATTATAACTTAGCTCCCTAAACCTAAATTGTAGCATACTCCTTGTCCTTAATAGAAATTAAAAATGGAATGTAAGTGAAAAGGTTTATAATTTAGAATGGTTTGATTAGCATATGATAACTCCATGGGAATTGAGAAGCTGAATTGAGCATGTTGCTTTCAAAGATGATTCCCTCATTAACTATCCTACAAATGGTAAAGCTGTACCTCCATAAAAAGAAGGGATAACGAATTCAGCTATTGTCCCAGTATTTCTCCATCAAATAGCAAATGTTAAATTCTCGATAATTCCACCAAAAACTTCAAAAAGTGTGCCTAGTATCTATATTTTCTACTTCCCCTTTAGAAACCCAAAAAAGTCAAAACTAGACTAGCAAAAAAAAATCAAGTCAATTATGTTAATTTCTACTCGTATTTATTACTGAATATCGTCTTTCTTCTCTTTTCTTTTTTTGTTTTTGTTTTGTCACATGTTTGTCCTCAATTATATTAATTTCTTGTTTTTAGGTTCTAAAGGATGGCAACAAGCATTAACAACACAGGTAAGACTGATATTTGATTGGAATTCCAATTGGTTTGAGGGTTGTTGAATATTTTTAATGACGATCAGACTTCTAACTTGTCTCTCAGTATTTGGAAGGATGCTTAAAGTTGTTTGTATGAAGATTTTTAATTAATAAATTAATTGGTACACCCTTTTTTTTTTTACAATCATTTTATCTTTTTACTTATATATACGAATGAACATAATATACGAGAATGAATAGTTACAAAATTGGAATTACATGCTTTAATCTTTCAATTTGATTGCAAATGATACCGGTGATAGGCTACTATCATAAAATATGTAAAGAAATCTGCAATAAGTGACAAATCCCATTTCTTTCGAGAACCAGAGAAGAATCAGAAAGTTTAAACTTGAAAACAGCTTTAAAACATTTTAAAAAATAATTATTATCATTGTTTAAATCCTAAGTACATTTTCGATTGCCAATAAAAATGTCATTACTGTATTACCATTTTTATGTATAAAAAAAGCATAGCAACACAACAAATCTACCTACGGAGAAAGACTGTCTCAACTTGTTTTACAATCTGAATTAATCTTTGCCTGAATTGCCAAACACTCAATTTTGGCAAATCACAAACCAACAATCAAGAGAAATTAATAATAGCAGAAACCAGGAAAAGGAGCGTTAATGCCTCTATAACAGCTAAGCGTTAATGCCTCTATAACAGCTAGCTACCACTGCATCAGCAATAGAGCTAGAGCTAACAGAGAGATTAAAGCAGCAACACCTGTAGTCGTTTTATGAGCACTGCTTGGAAGTATAGCAGGGAGTGTACATTCTCCACCATTGAAATAGACTTTAGTTGGGAATCCATCCCCACCAGCCACATCAATACCAGGTGTAATTTTCTTAGTGAATGATATCACAGACTGCAGCGAACCGGGAACCCGGAAATCTTTTCTCGGGTTTTTACCATCCCTTTCTGCTATAAGATAATTGAAATCTTTCAGACCATACATAAATATTGTATTGCTGGAATTAGGAAGCACTGTTCCATTGAAGGAGTAGACTTTTTCGAACCCGGGCATTGCTTTATCCAGTTGAACTGCAGCAGACCAATCTGGTAAATCAGTTTCACCCCAGTTGAAGAGGGTGATCCTTGCAGTCCACCCACCTCTGTAATCTGAGAGTAAGTGCCAATTGATGCTAACTCCACAATTATCTCCGCAGGGAAGTGGATTTGGTACAGACATTTTTTTCAATTCAGCCCATTTCAGGGCTTTCCTGGTCCGGTTTTCGAATGGGATGAGAAGAGCATCTGCGGGAAGAAGAAGGGCTGCTTCATTAGCATTGCAGGTTTGTGTTGGGTTATTATTGCAGCCACAAGCACAGGCGTTACAGGGGACAACAGATTCATTATAAAAAGATGAAAACGATACGCAGCATTTTGGGGTTGTCTTTTTGAATGTAATGTTACAAACCACTTGCCAACTGGCTATTGCTGCTGTAGTTGAAGGCAACCCAGTTGGATCAGGAAACTGGCTAGGGGTTACAGCCACAGGTGACCCGCATTCAAAATCTGAGCCTGATGTGCCATTAATCTTCCAATTCTGCGGCGGAATAAGAATTGTTCTGTTCAAGTCCGGCGGCATTTTGGAGACGTGCATTTGAAATACTGAAACAGACTTTGTTTGGTCCATATTAGGGGGAAGAATTGTTCCATTTCTGCAACAGAATGGGATCCTGCCAATATCACTATCATTTGCTCTTGTTGGAGGTAAGTCAATAATTGTAGGCCTTTTCTCACAACTCATTGCTTGAGAGAAATCCTTGTCCTTGTAGAACTGGCCTTGCTCACCAAAAATGCAATCTGATGTATCTTTAACAAATGGGTAAGCACCTTTCATGGCAGAAATAAACTCACCCCTCATCCAATCCCAGCTTAATTTCCAATTCTCAAGGCGACCCAGAGGGTTATGGTTAGAGATAGTAACCTGTGCCCAGTAATCTGAGTCATATGTGCTGATTACATCATACATAATTACCAGATCACCATCTTTGCGGTCCTCGAAATTATCTTGCTGACTGATTTCTGGTTTAGCCCCTAAATCTCTAGTGCAACACAGTTGCAGCTCGTTCCCTGCACAAAAACCACAAAGCAGACATCATTACTGATACTGGGCTAGTGACAAGGGCCTTAAGATTTCGAATTCAAGTTAGATCCTAATTTTCTTTCTCTTTTTTTTTTAAAAAAAAAAATCAGTAATTTAAGAAATTAAGTTAAATTGGTTATTACCTTGTCTTGCTGGAGGAGCACAAGAATATCCATCATTAGCCAAAGTCAAATTAGCGGGCAGAGGAACATCCGGATCTCCATTTTCGAACCGGGTACCCACTAAGAGGATCCGAACCTCATATTGGGTTATATCCCCTGCAGTTTCAATTGCCGTCTTCAGGTCAGTCCGAGGAAACCCGGCTAAAACGGTGCCGTTCCCGACAGAAGCTGGGAGAGAGGTGCCATCAGCCAACACAGCATTGGTTGCAGAGACCAAGAGTTCATTATATTGAAAACCCACAAAGACCCTCCACGATTTGAGATCCTCGCGTCCGTTGTTGAGCACGGTCACAGTGGACTCGAACCGGTACGGTTGGTCGTTGGGGTTATCCGTAGGCGGAATAGGGTAGCCTCCGGTGTAGTTATAGGACAAGTAAACGCCGTTGCAGGTGGTGCTTAATGGTGGTGGAGGTGGAGATGGAGATGTTTGAGGCTGAGAGAAAGAAGTATCCAGAAAGAATGAGAGTAAAGTGAAAATGCCAAGCATACTCCCGGTAGCCATAGCTCTGTTTGCGGTGAATGACTAGATTATGATCAAATTGAGAAGAAGAAGAATTAGAAGGAAGAATTAGTAAGTAGAGTGGCGTGCCGGCAGCTGCTTGGGTCATCTTCTTTTTAAATTGTCGCGTCACTCGTATTTGAATTGGACAATAAATTACAAAGACTAGGTCCATTGAGTTACGTCCCCTTGAGTTAGTCGGCTTACCAATTCTCGCATCATTAATTTTCTTATTGTATATTATCTTTCAAGACATTTTTCTAACGACCTTAAACTCTTTGTTTGAGTTGAGGTGTTCGAATTAAAATAATTTATTAATTTATATCAAATTTATTATTTTATCGCTCATTCACTTTTAATGAAAAGATCTTAAATATATTATTTTTTTATTAATAAGTAATTATTGTCATATTTTTTTATTTTAAGATTATTTCTAATAAATTAATAATATTTCAAAATTATCATTAAGTCTAAAAATACAACAAAAATCATTTACTAATTTTTTTGTTTTGTTTCTATTTATTTTTTTTGTATTTGTTTAAATATGAATTAAAAAATTATTAATGAATTCATTTGGAAAAAAATATTAATGGATTAATTTATACATAAATATAATACAAATGATAAGTTTATATGGAATTTTAAGTAAAAAAATTGTAATATATTTCAAATTTGACAATAATGATAATTTTATCAATTGTATTTTTAAAAAATTTAATCTAAATTATAATATTTCGCAATTCAATATAAACATAATAAAAATAACTAAAAAATTTTAATTAGTAATAAATTACCAATATTTAGTAAAATGTATTACCAATATTTAGTGAAATGTAAAATTGAAAATTGATCATTAAATTCATAGATTGTAGTTATTGAACTAAATATAAGTGCAAAGAAAATTACATTATAAATCAATGAATTTTATATTCAAACTAAAAGATATAATTCTTATAATCCAAGAATTTCACAATCCATTAATTTTATAAAATCTATAAATTTTAAAATCTTTCAATTCAATGCTAGAAGTAAGATCTTAAAAGTTTTCTTTCGAATTTTTGATTTTACATGCATTGATTGATTGAGGATGAGATTGAGCTGTATTTTCAAGTTTTAGTTTGAAATCAATGAAAGAATAACTTTGTATCCAAAAAAAAAATGAATGAATAACTGACAACAAATCTCCATTTGGATTTTGCTATTCATCAATAATCAATTCAATTTCCTTTGACAATCTCCAAGTGTTCTTAAAAAAATAATGTCATCCAAGGCCTTTACGTTGTTTATTAATTATAAACTTTATAATTTGGTTATCCTTAATATTATTTTTATTTATTCAATTAATAATTCTGACAATATCAACAGTGACCATGGCAACCAGCATGACAATTGATGATGTTTTCATTAATCTATGTACGAAACTGTATGTATTATATACCTTCTTACATGGAAGTTGGAACAGAGTTTATCGATGTAAAAAAAATGGAAAAAGGGATAATAGTTTTATGTATTTGTACATATTAAATTCCTCATTCAAACATTTACTTAATTGAATTCCTTGACTATTAATTTTAACTTAATTTAGTTGCTCAATTTGTAATTTGTTCAATTAACTATCAATGGTTAGATTCTAAGCATTTCATAAATAGGGACTCACTGAAATTTGTTCAATTGACATTAAATAAGTACTAAGTATTTTAGGAATAGAGACTAAATTAGCTCAAAATTGACAATCAAGGAGTTGAATAAAATGAATAATTAAAGGATCCAATTGAATAAACTTTTAATCGATAAATTTAATTGCACAAAATCATAAAAGCTGGACTAAATGCTTTTTTTAAAAAAAAAATAACATGTGTCTTAATTGTAGAGAAAGATCATACATTATTACCCATATATTACCGTAAAATTTTTATTGTTGAAAAATGTTAGAGGACAAAATAATTATTTAACAATCATTATTGAGAACTGAAAAAGGAATAATGCATTTATCTAGATTATTCTATAAAAGAGGTTTTGTTTTATTTGGATTTTATCAGTTATTTTATATATATTTCTTTATGTAATTGTCTGTTTCATTTTAATGAAATATCATTTTCATGCTAAAGTAAAATGCAATCAATGAAATAAGGACTAGGGTAAAATTTAAAGCATAACATATTCCAAAAGCGGTTGGACATCACCTGCCAATTTTTATTAAATCAAATTATCAATTGGGAACAAAGCCCAATGGTCTCAATTATCATTCTTTCAATTTGATAACATAATAATCTGCGGTATGGTTAAATTAAGAAATTATTAATAAAGATATTTTCTATAATAAAAACTATAGAAATTATATTATGACATTTTTTTACTTTAATTTCTAAATCTAATCTTCATGAATGAACTAATTCTTTAGTGAACCATTTATTAAAAACTCAAAATTTGTGTTATGGGATTGGCCCATTATCATCCGTTTCAAATTCTTTTCTTTCGACCGGACAAATGCAATCTATGTCCATTCTCTTTTGTTTTTTTTTTCTTTGAAACCCTTTTTGGAGGTGTTTTGAATTCTCTTTTTGTGTCAAAAAAAATTAATTTTTCTTATTTAATTAACTTTTTCTTTTATAAATAAAAAATTTAAACTTTCCTTTTTTAAAAAATATTTATTTATCTATTTATCTCAAAAAATAATTTTTAAAACTCTCACTTTTTCGAAAAAGCAAAACATAGTCTTTCTCCCCCTTTTTATTTGATTCAAATTTTAGGTTTTCACTTTCACAAAAGTTAACCATTTTCCTAACTTATTTATCAACTTCAATTCATAATTATCAAAAAATCAATAATAGATTGAACTTCTAAATTAACGTAAATCGATTCATTCAAAAAATTTCGTACAATTTTTTTAAAATATAACTTTGACAAAAACAATATTTGATATATGTTGAGTTTGATTTCAAACTAATTTAATTAAAATTTCAACTTGAAACCCCATACACTGAAACATGATAAAATTATTTGTCACAGCTGCGATTTAAATTCTGACTATATATATATATATATTACAGCATTTTATACTGTAATATAGAGGTGTATCGATCAAAGTTTAAATAAAGATAAATAATTATAAAAATTTTAAATTAATATGATAATATAAATTCTAATATAAATATGAAGTTGAGTAAATGAAACGTTGTGATTACATGCTATGCACCCAAATTGATGCGGCCGACCGGATCAGAATTTGGATTTTTCGTTTAACTATAAAAATATGATTTAAGTATATCCAAGTGTAAGGATATTAATCTAATGCCTAATGTAGAGTTATAAGACGAAATTTTAAAGCTAATGACTATGATTTGCAGAATTACGGTCTCTAGTGTAGATTTACGATTCGATTTTCTAAACGAAAGTTAGAGATATGTGTTTCATAATCTCAATAATGCCGATATGATCGCAATTGAATTTTAATATTTTTAAAACTAATAATTTAGAAATCATACGACGGATGAATTTTTACGGATTAAATTAAAAAAATTGATTAAACCGTAAAAATATAATTTTCACATCGGATGTTGTTTTGTAAAATCGAAAATACCGTTTTAAAGAGAAAATTATTTTTATAATTTTTGGTATATTTAATTTGATAGAATTAAGTTGTTTGGATATTGGATTTTAGAGAATTAAATTTAATTATGAATTAATTTGAAGAAAATTTTGTGATTGATGAAAATTTTGATTAAGTCAAAATTAATTAAACTTTGAGCATTTGTCAATCTAGTGAGTTACTTAAGTTTTAACTAACCAATGAGGATATGGATTAAGGAATTAATAAAGGTTAATTAAATTTAATTTAAGTATAAATAGGAAATTGTCAATTTCTCTAAAAATATCCATAAAAAAATCAAGAAAATCCCATTTTCTTCCTTGTTCCACCACCAGGGCCGAACCCCTAAAGCTTTAATCCCTTGATTCTTTTAATTTCTCATCCTCTAATCATAATTATTCAATAATCAAAGGGATTAAGATAACATTGGTGTCAAGAAAAAATTAAAAAGGGAAATTTTTGGGCAAAAATCAAACCTTAGCTAAAATACCCATTAGAAAAAGTGAGGATTTTCTTCATTTCTCCATTCAATTTTATTAGTTTGATTGTTGTTATATCTATTCCTTTGAATTTTGGTGTAATATTGCTTAAATTTGATTGATGAAAAAGTTAGGGTTTATGGCAAAAATATCAAATAATTGAATAAAAAATGAAAATGAATTAATTGAAGGTTGTTGATGTTGAAAATGCTGAAAATATGAAGAAAATATTTTTTAGGAATTTTTGATAATATTCATAATTATTGCCAAATTTTTGAGAAATTATTTTAAAGAACTCGTGCCCCAAAAGGGTGAAAATAGAGTTAGATAGAGTGATTGAAGATGAAAAATAAATTTTGGAATCAGAGAAAATTTTAATAAAAATTTTGGTAAAATTTTGGATTTTAGTCAAATTATTGAAAAATTTATTGGGAATAATTGAGTATGATTTTGGTGAAATTGGTAATGAAAAATGAAAGAAAATGAGTTTAAGTGATTATAGAAAATTATTTGAAATTTTTAGAGTACTTATTTAATTTATGAGAATTTTTAGTTTGAAAATAGAAGTTAAGGAAAAAATAAAAATAATTGAAAAAATAGTTTTGGAAGAGAAAAAAATAAAGAAAAAATATATTATAAATAAAAATAGCATATGAAATTTTTGGTTATATCCGAAAGTGTGTTGGCGACTAGAATCTATAATTGTGCATAAAAATGCATGTAATCAAAAAACTTCCATTATAAGATTTCAATATACATGAGAGTAGAAGATATTTAAAAACTTTAATTTTACTAGATTTTGTATTTTATGTGACTTTATAATTAATTGAAAATTACTTTTTATTATGCACGATTTTGGGACATGCGTCAATCCAAGATAAAAAAATAGTCAGCAGATATTAGAAAATATAAAAAAATTTGTGTTATTGCTTATAATATCAGCTATATATATAAGTAATTAGAATAAAATTATTAAATATGTTCATTATATAAGTAGATTTAATTTGATTTTAATATTGTGAAAAACTTTTATTAGTAAATATGAAATGAAATTTATAATTTATAAAAAAAATATTTATGTGACTTGTTATGATTTTTGTATGAAAAATATTTTAGTCTATAAATAGATAATTTATGAATTATAAGGGTATTTGGAGAATTATGAAAAATTTAAAAATATCTTCAAAATTTAATTATGAAATTTATGAATTTAGTCCACGTATTAACGTATTAAACAAGGATATTATTGACATGTTAATAGGTAATTTTTTGTGGATCATATACATATATGTGGATTTTGTGAAATTATTTATGATCCAGTGATTTTCTGTTGATTATAATATTATCGGTCATGTACGTATGTGTATACTGCATGATTTATGTACTTGAGTTCTATACATATATATGTGGACCAAGTGATTAAAGTTACATTATATGATACCTCTTGATTTCCTAAAGCAAGCTTATGCTTTGTAATATATAGGTAAAATCTAAAATTTTGATTTTGTATATGAATAAGATGTTATGCAAATTTTCTGTATAAAACAAAAATATTATATATGGTTATATTTAAAATAAACTATTTACAGGAAAACAATTTAAGATTAAAAAAATAGTTTATTTTTACTATAATTGTTATTATAAGGTTTAATATCATGAAGTTTGTGACTTAGCGCAATAATTTACTTTATCTTGTACAAGTATTAGAAAAATAGATTAAAGCGATAAGTGTGCAGAAAAAGACATCGCTAATCAGTTGACTCCATTAAATGGAACCAAACAGTAGTAGTGACAACCAAATTAAGCAGATTGGTTTTTTATTATATTTTGTAATTTTAATGTGTATACAGATATTTAAATTTTATTATGACATATATATAAGTAAAAATGAGTTTGTGATCGGAGAGTGTATACATAATATTTATTTTATATATTTCAAATTTATTATATATTATATATTTTAAATAAATATTTTTAAAAAATATTTTATTTATTGTAATATTTTTTATCTGTCTAGTATATAAAGAGATATAGGAAAGAGTAAGGTGTGTTACACTATCTAAACTAAAGTTTATTGCTATGAAATTACTAATCAACAATTACTGATTTGAGCAAGACAAAAAATAATTATTCCAATAAAAATAATGAAGTTTCTATTGCTGAAATATTCATTCAATTATATAATATGGATGCTTATATCTTAAATAATTTACTGTACACTGATGTTGGTTTCTTGGTTGTTTTGAAAGAAAAAAAAAACTGCCTTCTGTTTTCTCTTTCATATTAACATATAAACCCTTTGCCCTCAAAAAGAAAAAGAAAAAGAAAAATACTTTTCTGTTAACGAATGCGTTTATAGACTTAAAAAAATGCAAAACATATTCCTAAGTCTCTATATTATCATGCTTTATTTCATTCGGTCTCAATTTTTTTATTTTATTTTATTTCCTTTAGGTCCTCAATCCATTATTTGTATTTGATTAGATTTTTAAAAATTTATTTTCATCATCTACTATTTAGAGTTAACACAATAAATGAAATATTATTATTTATCATTAACGGCGTAAAAAAAAATAATTCACAAAAATTATTTTTTTGTAAAAAACAAGAACCAATAGTTTTCTTGAGCAAAGAGCATGAAAGCTTCATGAATCCTTGATTAGACTGGTAAGCAAATATAACAAAACAGATAGGAAACCCAGATGAATCCACAGAAAAACTACAAAAATTAAACTCAAGGTTTTGTGATTTTGAAATTGTGCAACTCTCATTAGCCAACATATAATTTTTTTTTCCTTTGTCTCATCCACATTTCAAAATTTTATCATTTTAAAAACATAGACCACTTCAATACGTCAACCTTATAATACTCACACACATGTCTCGTGCAATACTTTCTTTTTCCCTTTTCAACAACAAGAAAATTCTCACAAGGATAGAAAAAATTCAGCAAACTTCTAACAACTATGCAACTCACTTGGTCATTTTCACAAGCATCTTCAATGCATAATTTTTTTCTTACTGGATAATTTGTTACTTTCATGTAGTTTTCCTGTTTTGCAATTTCATCTACCCCATTCAATTTGACAGCGCAATTATCTTCTTTTTTTTTTTTTATCATCAATATGCTACTTGCTCCTAAAAAGTCTCTTTAGAATATAGAGAAGTAGAAATACCTTTATCTAGTGCAGCTTGAGTTTCTTAGTTCATTTTTAGCATCAATTCTTTTTTAGGGGACCTTGATCTTTCAATTGTATATCATTCATTCTTCACTACCAAAAAAAATCATTTAGAGACCAAAATTTTGTCGCTAAATGTTGAAAATTTGTCACTAAAAGATGATAGCAATGGATATGCAACGGAAAAGCATCCACTGCTAATGTTCTTCTTGCCAACCTTTTAGCAAAAAATTCCATCCATCATTAGATTTAACAACGGAATTTTCATCATTATGTTGGAAACATTTGTAGCTAAAAATTGTTGTCATTTGGAAGATGGATTACAAGTTTAGTGACCAATTAGTGATGTAACCATAGCTAATTTAACAAAATTAAATCCAATGGATAGTTAGCAACAAACAAATTCATCGTTAATTCTTTCGCATAGTGATAGATTACTATTAGTCACTAATTTTTTTAATAAAAAAACTGCTATTTGCTTTGAGACAATTTTCATCACTAAACTTTTAGTTTAGCGATGAAAAACAATCTGTTGCTAAACCGTTGTAGATTCTAGTGCCAATAATTGTGACCGAATTTAGCGACAAATTGCTTTTCGTCACAAAGTTTTCACTGACCTCTCTCAATTTTGTCGCTATACTGTGCGTCAATTTTTTCCATATGATTTAGCAACTAACTTTCACTATCAAATGTTGAACTATCTTTGTATGGTATTTAATGAGGACAGTGCAAGCAATATGATTATTTCTTGACAGAACAAGTCTTTAGTAATTTCTTCTGATTTTGAATTGTTCATTTCTCTGTATAGGATATAAACATATTGTGTGAATATGTTCTCGTGTTTTAGTATGGAGTTGGCAATATTGGTACTCTGATGGTCACCTCACTAGTCTCTCTCTTCTTGCAAGTAATCTTGGCATTTTGATGGAGCTGGTTAAGGATGGAACGAGGAATATGGTGCAACCTACTCAGCAACAAATGCACGGAATCCAGTCACAGTTGCAGCCTCACCACCAGAGCAACATACGGCTAACCCAGCAGGTGTGCTATCTATATATAGGTTCCTATATACTGTCTCTCATTTTGCCTGTTCGGCTTTCCACTTTGCAATTTATAGGATTTATTAGGTTTTTTTTTTTGTGTGCGCTTAGTTTGACACTTTTCGGTTAAGGTAATCACACCATCTTTCTTTCCCATTTTAAAGTATATGCATAATTGCAAATAATTTTTAAACTCTTTTTCACCAAAGATGCTCATCTAGTGGTCTTTGTTTAAGCTAAAGATGAAAGGAACGAATTATTAATAAATACTAAAACCGAAAATAGTAGAATATAAGTTCTAATTACTAGTGCCATTTCCAATAATTGACCAACATTACAAACTCAAATGATTGATTAAAAGATTATTGTCTAATATATACTTATTTTTTTCCTCACTTTTGCATCAAATATTGTGAAATTCTGAAAAAAAAAAATACTATAATGATTATATTCTCGTGAAACCTTTGGAAATAAAATCCCGACGAAAAATAAATTTTCAACAACTAAATTAAAAAAAAAAGAACTTATTTATTTGAATGGAACACACTAGAAGGTATAGAAACCAACCACAAACAAGAAAATGACATGGAATCAATTGTTGTTTGCTTACATGGGCACTACAGTTCTTTTCGCAAACATTCATGTGCTCACTCCAATGCACAAATTACACCCAATTACAAATTCTTAGCAATTAATTTGGAGAGATTAAAGACCAGTAAATTAAAATAAATCAATTAATTGTTTTTTTTAAATTAATCCAATAATAGGGACCATTTTGTATGAACAAAATCGAAGGAGATGTGCAAGTCTATGGCAAAGAGAAAAGTCACAATATCCTATGAATAGTTTCCGTAGCTAAATCCATCACTAATTTGTAGGCAATTCAACGCCAATTTTTTTAATTTTTTTATTCAATTATCTCCCCATTTCGTGACTGATCAGCCGCTAATTACCGACGAATACCACCTAGTGCTAATTTGTCTAGCTATTCCACATTTTTCTTGTAGTGCTTCTTGTAGCCATTTTCAACTCTTGCATTTGTACATCAATCAACAAAAGCTACTGGTCAATGGATTGCAATTCTGATTTGTTATGTTCTTGGATTTCAAGAGGCATAACCAACTCAAGAACAAAGAAGAAGATAGTAACAGAGAATAAAAATATACGAGGACGACCGAAGAGGAAGAAAAAAAAGTGTTAAAATTTAGGGTTAATTTTTTTATTATTATAGAGTTTTATATTTTTAAATTATTTCAAATGTTTTAAAGTTTAAAAAAGTATTATAATATTCTATTTATGCTCTAATAAACGGCATGTGTTCATCAGATCCGTTTTATTTTGGGTCAGAAGTTGGAAAAAATATTTAAAAATAAAAATAAAAACATTAGCTATAATCAAATATTTTGTTGAAGGATAGAAACCTCAAAACGAAATTTGTCTAAAAAATAAATATTTGCATGAAAGTGGTAAACTTTTGAATCATAAATCCATTAATGCAGTCCCCGTGAACTTTATACTGAATCTAATTATTAATACATTTAATTAAATTCGGCCGAAGTCCCATCTCAACGGTTTAGACCATTAAAAGCTGGGAAAAATCTCTTTTTGGCCTTTTACTTTTTGACTTTCTTATCTACGTGGTGGACCACATGGGACATGTCACATCACATACCCGACCGTTTCATTTGAATTTTAACCGTCAGATCCCATCTCACCTACGGTCCTGATCATCCGACCGTTGTCATTCAAATTGAATCGCTGCTCCGTTGCACAAATTTCTTTTAAGAGTTCACTCTTATCTGCTTCCACCATTATTCTTCCTTCCTTCAAATTTCAACGTTCCTAACTCTCTCTTTGATTCTAGATTTGTGGGTTTTTCTGTTTCTAAAAAAATTTATCTGTCTTTGAATGCCAGTTTGAGAGAAAGAATGGTGAAAACGGCTACTTCTCCTTCTTCTTCTCCGGTGACCATAACTGTGTCATCAGGAGGCAAAGGAGCAGGAAGTAGAAGCATAGGCTTAACAAGTCCAGTGCCCAGAGCTTCTATATCACATAACCCAAATTCCCCGCTCAGCAGCAGTAAGAATCGCACCTCAAGCGGCGGCAGATACTGTTCAATGTTTAAAGATGACGCCATGGAGAAAATCAATTCAGAGTTTGTCTCATACACCGTTCACATACCTCCTACTCCGGATCACCAGTCGGTGTCTGTCTCACAGACCAGCCTCTGTGAAGATATCAACAATGCGGGAAAGCCTGAAAGGAGTTTCATTTCGGGTACTATCTTCACTGGTGGTTTCAATTCGGTGACCCGTGGGCATGTTATTAACTGCTCCATTGAAACATCCAAGTCACTAAAATCAGGGCTTCTTTGTGGGATGAAGGGTTGTGATGAGAAGGCCATCCAAGGAAAATGCGAGTGTGGGTTCAAAATTTGTAGAGATTGTTATTTAGATTGCGTGGGATCTAATGGAGGGGGACATTGTCCTGGTTGCAAAGAACCATACAAGGATATTGATGATGACGAATTTGATGAAGATTATGAGGTTAAGAGTGAAGAAGACGACCAGGCACTGCCCTTGCCTAAATTGGATAAGAGACTCTCTCTTGTCAAGTCTTTTAAGGCCATAAATCATCCTCCTGAGTTTGATCATACTCTGTGGTTGTTCGAGACAAAGGGTACTTACGGGTATGGTAATGCTGTGTGGCCCAAAGATGAGTATGGAGCTGGATCAGGAGCTAATGGATTTGAGCAACCTCCAGATTTTGGGGAGAAATGCAGGAGGCCATTGACCAGGAAAGTTGGAATTTCAGCGGCAATTCTCAGCCCCTACAGGTACACACACAGAGAATGCTGTTTTTCCTCTTTAATTTTTGCTTTTGATTTTATGTATATATTCATTACTTGCTTCTGAATTCATAGTTCCCTCTATGCTTGTGTTATGCAATATATATGATTACTGAATTTATAAGCCTAAGATACATATCTAGCTAATATTATAAGATGAGAACTCTGTTAATATAGTGGCATAGTTACTATCTGAATGTGAGACGAACACTGTTGCTATGCAGACTACTTATTGCAATTCGTCTTGCGGCCCTTGTCTTGTTTCTTACATGGAGAATTCGACACCCCAATCACGAGGCAATGTGGTTATGGGGGATGTCCATAACTTGTGAGATATGGTTTGCCATTTCATGGCTTCTTGATCAGCTTCCTAAGCTCTGCCCTGTAAATAGAGTCACTGACCTCTCTGTTTTAAAATACCGTTTCGAATCTCCCAATCTTCGAAACCCGAAAGGCCGATCAGACCTTCCAGGCATTGATGTGTTTGTCTCAACTGCAGACCCTGAGAAAGAGCCTCCTCTTGTCACTGCAAACACCGTTCTTTCGATTCTTGCAGCGGATTATCCAGTGGAAAAGCTTGCCTGTTACTTATCAGATGATGGTGGATCTCTTTTGACATTTGAAGCTATAGCTGAGACTGCTAGTTTTGCAAGAATTTGGGTTCCTTTCTGCAGAAAACACAACATAGAACCCCGGAACCCCGAGGCTTATTTTGGGCAGAAGCGCGATTTTCTTAAGAACAAAGTGAGGCTTGACTTTGTTAGAGAGAGGAGAAGAGTGAAGAGAGAATATGATGAATTTAAGGTGAGAATTAATTCTTTGCCTGAATCAATAAGAAGAAGATCGGATGCTTACAATGCCCATGAAGAGCTTCGAGCAAAGAAGAAACAGATGGAAATTGGAGGCAATCCATCAGAACCTATTAAGGTTCCAAAGGCTACTTGGATGTCTGATGGCTCTCATTGGCCTGGAACTTGGTCTTCCGGTGAGAGTGACCACTCAAGAGGAGACCATGCTGGTATAATTCAGGTAATTTCTTTCTTCGTTAGCCTGTAAACCTACTTCTTACCATGACACTGAACTTTGAGTATGTATTGACATTCTGGCTCTCTTTACAGGCAATGCTAGCCCCACCAAATGCAGAACCTGTTTTCGGGGCAGAAGCAGATGGAGGGAACTTGATTGACAGAACAGAAGTTGATATTAGATTGCCAATGCTGGTGTATGTGTCTCGTGAGAAGAGGCCAGGTTATGATCACAACAAGAAAGCTGGAGCTATGAATGCTCTAGTTAGAACTAGTGCAATCATGTCAAATGGTCCATTCATTTTAAATCTTGACTGTGATCACTACATTTATAACTCCTTGGCACTGAGAGAGGGAATGTGCTTTATGCTTGATAGAGGCGGTGACAGGATCTGTTACGTTCAGTTCCCACAAAGGTTTGAAGGGATCGATCCAAACGATCGGTATGCTAATCACAACACAGTGTTCTTTGATGTGAGTATGAGGGCTCTTGATGGGTTACAGGGTCCTATGTATGTAGGAACAGGCTGCATTTTCCGTAGAACGGCTCTTTATGGGTTCAGTCCTCCTAGAACCACAGAGCACCATGGATGGTTCGGCAGAAAGAAAATTAAGTTGTTTTTAAGGAAGAAATCCAAGATGACAAAGAAACAAGAGGATGAGATAGCATTGCCAATCAATGGAGACCACAACGATGATGATGCAGACATAGAGTCTTTGCTTCTACCGAAAAGGTTTGGGAACTCAACTTCTTTAGCTGCATCAATACCAGTAGCAGAATACCAGGGAAGGCTGCTTCAAGATGTGCAAGGAAATCAGGGAAGACCAGCTGGCTCCCTTGCTGTTCCTAGAGAACCATTGGATGCTGCAACTGTTGCAGAGGCAATTAGTGTCATCTCTTGTTTCTATGAGGATAAAACTGAGTGGGGCAAAAGGGTTGGATGGATATACGGTTCAGTAACAGAAGATGTGGTTACTGGTTATCGAATGCATAACCGAGGATGGAGGTCTATTTATTGTGTAACCAAAAGGGATGCATTTCGTGGCACAGCTCCCATCAATCTAACAGACAGGCTACACCAAGTGCTTCGATGGGCAACTGGATCCGTCGAAATATTCTTCTCAAGAAACAATGCATTATTTGCTAGTTCTCGGATGAAATTCTTACAAAGGGTTGCATATTTCAATGTAGGAATGTACCCTTTTACCTCCATGTTTCTCATAGTCTACTGCATCCTACCTGCAATATCTCTATTTTCAGGGCAGTTCATAGTTCAATCTCTGAGTGTGACGTTTCTAGTGTTCTTGCTAGCCATCACAGTAACCCTGTGCTTACTTGCACTCCTAGAAATCAAATGGTCAGAAATCACTCTCCATGATTGGTGGCGAAACGAGCAGTTTTGGTTGATTGGAGGAACAAGCGCTCATCCTGCAGCAGTCTTACAAGGATTACTGAAGGTTATAGCAGGAGTTGACATTTCATTCACATTGACATCTAAATCTGCAACACCTGAAGAAGGAGATGATGAATTTGCTGAACTATATGTGGTTAAGTGGAGCTTCTTAATGATCCCTCCAATCACAATAATGATGTTGAATTTGATCGCGATCGCAGTAGGAGTAGCTAGGACACTGTACAGTCCTTATCCACAGTGGAGTAAGCTTGTAGGAGGGGTGTTCTTCAGCTTCTGGGTTTTGTCCCATCTCTACCCGTTCGCTAAAGGCTTGATGGGAAGAAGAAGAAAGGTCCCAACCATTGTCTATGTCTGGTCTGGATTGCTTTCCATTATCATTTCCTTGCTTTGGGTCTACATTAGTCCTCCTTCTGGAAGAGAAGACTACATGAAGTTTCACTTCCCTTGATTTCTTTTACTTATAAATATATATATAGGCTTTGTATGCAGTGGTAGCAGACCCAAAAAAAAAAAAAAGAAGTTTCTCAACTTCATCCTTGTAGTTTTAAAGTTCATTTCATTTGTCAATGTAATGACATTCTATCAAAAAATATTCACAAACATCTGAGTTGCTGCACTAAAAAAATGAAAGTGTTTTTTACTGGAAATCTGTTCCTGAAAAGTGAATAAGTGTAAATAAAATTAGGAATTTAGAATTGTCAGCATAGATGACATTTCACATCCCACCTGTCTTGCACAAATTAGCATAGATGATATTTCATATCCACTCGAAAGAATGAACTTATTCTTTTCCTAGATAAGCAAGTTTGGACAGAAAAGTAAGGTGATGCATTTAATGTGGTCCTAATCCTATTGATTACAATTACGACAAGGAACATTGAACACTGACTTTATATTATTATAATGTAATCTGTGTCCCACTTACTTGTATTTGTTGCTATAGCCACATGCTCTTGCTTGTCAATTGATTAGTTTTTCATGTCTACAGAGTTTGATTAACTAATTTTACTGCCTTCTAATCAATATGAATGTTAACTCCTGAGTTACATTCAAAGTTAAATCTATGGTTGGAGGTTAATAAAGATCATCATGTTTGCTAATACATCAACATATTGACAATTCATATTTAATCATTTGCCAATAGAAAAATTCTAACAACATTGATTCTAAACCAGCCTAATAATGTCTAATCAAACAAGTCTTCATCATCATCGCAATCCTGCTGGAGATTTAGCATTTACCAGACCTAGACAAAATTTACCATTTCTCTTATAATGTCCACTGATAGCTCAACTTATTCCTGATTTTTGTTTTTCCAATAATATGATTCTTGTTACTAACTTACTACCAACAAGCAACAGGATTTTAGTTGGGCATGTCCCATTTAATAGCAGCAACTGGCAAATAGTTGCCCTATGCCTTAAGTTTAAGCTTGGCAAAGGTTTTATTTGTAGCATTGCGTAATTTTGTACAAAACTATATAGTGGTGGGACCTTGGATATTTAATGATACCTAGATCCGCATGTCACCTTACGGCTGTTTCTGGGCTTTAGCTGTAAAGTTTATCAAGTCCTCAAATCTCTTTTTATGGGTTTTTTTTTTATGCGTATGCTTGTCCATTTTACTGGCCGACACTAATTATGTTCGAATGATAGATATTTTTATTTATTTTACAGACTGAGAGCAATTTTGTATGGTTAAAACTTTTTGTTCTTTCTCAATGATGTGTTTTGTGGGATCGAACTCAAAATCTTTCGTTGACAAATTCAGCAACCATTGGATTTTGTTGGGTTTTTTTTATTCATGTGTTCTTTCTTGCCTTTTTTTATTCCTTCCTTTCTCCACATGCCACATGATGTTTTAGACCTCAAAATGAATATGACTTGTTGGGATGTCAACCATCCCATATCTTTCCCAATTTTTTCTTTAATACACTAAATTCTGATTGAATTAGAACAAATAAAATCCAATTAAGAATATTTCTTTTAATTTTTCGTTTAGACTAGTCATCAAAGATTTATATGCTACGGTTCCAAGCCAACTGGATTGATTCGCAGGAATGGAGCCAAGTTTAACCGCGTAGATACGGAGAAGAAAAGAGCAAGTAGATGAACGCAACTAGGTAACTAGGTTCGGAATTTTGCTACGCCCATTCAATAAATGTGTCCATGTTGAAGATGCGATCATCTTGGACATACTACAAAAGTAGCCGAAATCTATGGCTTATTGACTCATTCTATGGGGCCAGTTTGCTTTGTTTTAGTATAACTAATAGCCTAGAACCTAAGGAAATATATATCTATTTTGGGACCAATTTGTATCAAAGGTATTAACTCCTATGGTTTAGCATTCATTCATTCTCTCTCACTTAACATGCAGAAATAAGATGAAACATTCATTTGAAAAAAATATCATATCCCATTCCATCCACATGAATGGCCGACTCTATCCTCAGGGCCCAGGCCCCAGAAATGAAAACGAAATGATATTCTCGTGTGGGTCCTGTGATATGCACACGTACTCACAACAATAGGGAAAATGTTGAGATACACTGGATTACTACCCTTCTGTTATATAGAACCATCCAATCCCACCAAATGATTAAAATTTTGGTGGAAGATTATAATACTTGGAAACAACATATCTGTTTAGGTCAGATTGATCTTTCTACGTATTCCAACCATAAGAGGCTGTTGCTAAGTCCTAATCAGTTTTCCTAACACGATTAATTAAATATATCTGCAACTTAAAAGAAAGCAGCAACCAATGCGATATACCAGCAGCCAACAATGTAGAACAAGAGCATATACACACCTGGAGAGTTTGAAAAAGAATTGTAACATAATTAATCTCCATTTACAGAAAAAATAAATACAAAAGAGAATTAATTATATACAATCCAATAATGGTAGACTAAAAATCACATGTAACCAGCAGATTCCATGAGAGCCCAAGCAACTGGCCACGTGTGATGCCAGCAGGGCAAAAGGAATCGGTCCCCACTCCCCATTCCCCATGTTGGACACTTCCAACGCAACAATTGAACTCCGGACCCCCCTCTGATGCCAACAATTAAGTTTTGATTGATGATCATGAACCTCCCCCCCTTTTATTAAACCAAAAAATTAATAAATTAATATTGTCTGATAAATTTATTTGTTAGGTAGCTAAACAGCGATTATGCAATATCACGCAAGAAAAGTATAAGATTTATCCAGTTAAACAAGCATGCAAAATCCAAAGGTTAAAAAGCGAAAAAGGGCTGCCACCAAATTGCTCAATATGAGGTTGTTCACAAGCGTACCGCCGTTGCAACCCAAGAAAAACACTATCCAAAAATGAAATTTATATAACTGCAAGACTTTGGTGCTACCATTTTACAACCCCCTATTAAAATCTTCCAATGTTTTCCTAGTTCAAAGCTTTCACTCCAGCCAGCACCACTCCCCTGTTTTGGAGGCCACGCACTAGGTTCCTTTCGGCCATTACACAAAATGGACAACTTCACTACCTTTTGCTCATTGCACTCCACCTACAACGTATATATAACTTTATCACAATCATTTAATTTTCTATCCTCATTTGACATGTTTAGAAAAGATGGCGTGCAAAAATGCAAAAGGTGTACAAAAATACTGCAAAAGAAGAGCTGCCCTTCTTTCAAGTCCCAAGCCTAAACAGTAAGCATTGTGGCACATAACTCAAATGGCCTACCAAAAATGAAAATCAATGCTCTCTTTCTCTCTCTTCTTCCACTCAGAGACAGAAGCCTAAAAGGGGTCAGGAGCTATTAAAAGGAATAAATTCCGAAGAACCAAACAAGTTGTGACCGACACCTGCCAGCATGCTAACGATTTACAATGGCCATTTGGTAGGTATTGCACTAGTAATTTAAAGGAAATATCATCTACAATTTGGTCATTTTCATAATTTCACCGCAGATGAACCATCTTCCTCCCTTGAAGGATAGCTATCCTTCTATTTTGGCTTTAGTAGCTACTGTAACTAAAAGGCCAAATCCAATAAACACTGCATGAAACAAATTCAATATTTTCGTTGTCTTTTTTTTTCCTTTTATTTCCAGAGACAGAAATAACAAGATGGAATTGAATAGAATACAAATCATTTGATACTACGACAAAAAAAAATGAAAATCAAAGAAAAATTGTAAAGCCTATTAAGGAGGAGGAGAAGGCACAAAATAATAAAGAACCAAGGCCAAAATGAGAAATTA
The DNA here is from genome assembly GCA_023653625.1 of Triadica sebifera. Classification (NCBI taxonomy): domain Eukaryota; kingdom Viridiplantae; phylum Streptophyta; class Magnoliopsida; order Malpighiales; family Euphorbiaceae; genus Triadica; species Triadica sebifera. The sequence goes on along the minus strand of CM042900.1, from coordinate 32,694,428 downwards.
ATGAAGTCAAAAATATAAAAATTAGTGACAAAACAGTCTTGGAGGGAATTTACCGGCGAGTACTACTGTTATTCAAAGTGAGTGTCCGTACAAGTCGTATGGTGCCCATAGAGCGTCGAGTGGACATGGTTGTTTGGAGTCAATCCTCAGCCAAGGTTTGCCGCTACCGGACCAATGCAGGAGGCTAACAGGGCCTCGATGCAGGTCTCGGCAGCTACCCCTCACATTATCACCACCTAATCCGTGTTGGTTCCACCGGTGCTCGATCGGCGCCACGTGTCCCGCAAATACTAAAAGGAACGGCGGTAAGGACCCCAGTTCATAGATCCGGTCACTCTTCTGGATCTCCATCCACCTTTCTATCCGTTTTGTGTATCCGACCCGTCTCCACTTCACCAGATCTATCACCATTACTCCAGTGTTGAAGTAGCAAGGTTTCCGACCGGTGAAAGTACCGGCGAACTGGCTATTCAACCAGAAACTCGCCGTGAAATATTTGGTGAAGTTTGCGTGGCAGTATTCTGGGGCACCGATTGTTCTAGAGCCCAAGTTTGTAGTCCACAGTTTTGCAATATCATCAACCACAACCAGATCAGAATCTAAGTAGATCACCCTGCGAACGCAGGGCTCCAACAGATCAGCCAAGTAATTCCTAGCGTAATTGAGTGGCTGTTCAAGAGCTTGCCTGACAGAAGTGGAGATCAGGTTCCGTACAATTTCTGGATCAAAATAATACACCTTGAACTTCAACTGAGGGAAGGTAGAGCGTACTAGGGATTCCAGATTGGTCTCAGAAACCAAAAAGTGAAAGAAAACATTCTCTGGACACAATGAATGCTGTAATATGGAATGAACAGCGGCAATTGAACCCCGTAGATACTCAACATCGAGTGTAATCGCAACATGCACCAAGGAAGGATCGCAGAGACCTGTTATCCCCGAGTTTTTGTTGTCATTGAAGCCACATTTATCGGCATTGCGGAACAAAGTCGCTTTTCGGAAGGACAACCGGTCCGGAGAATCGACGGCCAGATTTCCCAAGTATCCTTCGAGGTGAAAAGATCGAATTGCCTCAGCGGGAGGAAATGATTGCAGAGAGGGGGAGAGGATGACCAAGACCATCGCAGCGGAGAAAAATCCTGAGAATCTCATAATCCACAGCATTTTCCCACTGTAAATCCCTCGCCTCTTCTTTTTCTTTGATTTGAAATCAAATCGATCAGCCAGGATAGGAAAGAGGGATGATCGTAGGATGGCGAGGGTACCCTTAAGGTCTGCCAGAGTTACGGAGATAGCAAATGCAGAGATTTAAAATAAAAAGAAACTTCGAATCGATCTTTTTCCTCCCTCTTTCAAAGCGGAAATGCCGTGGGAAGGAAGCGACCCTCGAGGAGAGAGAAAATAGAAGAATCCATTAAACCTAAACAGAGCGGAGAATCAATCCCTCAGGAGCCACCGTACGGCGCCGGGATCTTTACAACCCCACCTCTCTCTCTCTCTCTCTCTCTCTCTCTATCTCTATCTCTCCGTCTGGGCACCTGCACTCTATCTCTGGGTAGTGGCCTCTTGAAGAAGGCGTTAGAAGCAGAACAGAGACACAAGGGGAGAGTAGAGAGAGAAGGGCTTTTCTGTTCCTTTTTGCAGTCTAGCCTTGCGTTTTGCACCATAGAAATCCACGGCCAAAACGAAATTATAATTTATTTAAGTTAAATGTTTCCATCTTTATAAATGGAAATTTTATTTCTTATTTGATAATTATATAATACGATTATATATTTGCCTTAATAAATATACATTTTATCCAACAATTAGGAGAGTTTTGTATTTGATGGAGAGGACGGAACCAGCTGTATGACGCTTACATCCCTAAGCCATCACGTACCCTACCCCCCTCCCCCTTTTTTTTCTATTTTTTATTTTTATTTTTTGTCTTTGATTAATTTCTCTATCATGCAACTAATGACTAATTATGGAGTTATTGTCTAATGGGCTGGTTATGGCAATCATTTTGTTTGTTCGGCCCAATTAATTATATCAAATTTAATTTTTAATTAATAAATTTCCCATGTTTATTACTTTTCTCTAATTTGGGAAGTATGATGGATAAAGCATCAGCATCATATTTAACCGAAAAAAGAGGTATTTTTCCATCTCCAATTATTGTATTACACCTAAAAGAAAATGTTCACCGAAGTCTTCATATGTTGGCTCTACTTTTTGACACTATCGATTAGCAATTCAATCAAAATTAATTTAATGGTTAATTGAGGAACCTTTTTTATTTTTATGCTTTTATGGCGTAGTTGTTTTTTTACTTTCAAGTTCTTTATGTGTTTTAGATTTATTTAGCATTCAGTGAATAACCAAAATTGCTAAACTAATATCTAAACATATTTTCTTAATATATCTTCTCATACTATGACTTTAATATTTGTCCCAACAAGGAAAAAAATAGAAAACTTATTTTCTTTTCTTTTCTCAATGTTGTTGTATTCTTCTGTTTTTTTTTCCTACCCATCAGCAAAAATTTTCTGTTTATAACTAGAAAAATGTTAATAATTAATTATTAAATCGACTCCAAAAACTATAAAATTCATTCATTATGATTCCAATTTCTTTATATATATTAATATCATGATTTATGAAAATTTGAGCTCCAAGACTCGAATAAACTCAATCTCATTATTCTATTTGAAGTAGCTGCAAATAACGGTCAGTCCAACTGAAGAGAAAAGTCATATGCTCTAGAAATCTGTTTTTTTAGGATTATAAATTAATCAAATCGTTAAGTGAACTATCTAGATCTCAGTTTAAAAAAACATTCATTCGAAATTGTGTTATTATTATTAATGAATTGAGTTTGAAAATTTTTTCGAACTCGAATTTAATACTGTTTGATTTATTAACTTATAAATATATTCATTTAGAAATTCATGAATGCGTTTAAAAATCAATCAAAATCATTCACCGACAACTAGCCAGTTACAATTTGGGCTATTAACATTAACCCCATTCGACACAGTCCAACATTCAGCCAAATTTGCAAACATTTGCAAACCTTATATCCTTCAGTTGGGGAGAGAGTTATGGTTCAATCTCTTTTCAGAGGATGGTTCCAAGTTTGGAAGGAGAAATGATTACAACGCATACCTAATAGAGGACCCAACAAAGAACCGGATTGAGGATGAGGTGTACACCCCTTGACCTCTAATAGAACAAATATATTGTGGATGTCGAATGAGGGGAAAAACTTTAATTGGCCACAACCTATGAATGATTCAAAGGCCAATTTTAGGGATTATATAAAGTACTACAAACTTCACATAAACATAGTGCATAAGACGGTGGAATGTTTCCAATTAAAGAATGAAATCAAGGGGCTCATAAAAAAAAAGGTTGACTAACTCAGTTTGTGAAAAAGGAGAGATGAAGGTGAGCTACACCGAGACAAAACATTTTGAGCATGACTCAAAAAGGTTACAAATAACTACTCTAGTGAGTGTCATTCATGTCATCGCAGGAGGAGACCCAGATACACAATGCTCCTCTAAAAAACTTAAGTCCACCTAGGAGGTATTTTCTGTGTCAACTAGTAGAAAGGTTAATTTACTATTGAAGATAGTAGATATATAAAGTTCCCTCATAATGATGTCCTTGTAGATGAGGCTATGGTGTAAGATTTTTTGTTGCATAGGATTCTGGTGGACACCAAAAGCACAGTAAATTTACTAACCTTGCAGGCTTTTAAATCTTTAGCATGTCCCTAAATGTCTTGGAGGGAGTGTCCACCCTTTTAGTCGGCCTTTTTGGTAACAATGTGAAAGTGGAAGATTCAATATGCTTGGAGGTGGAACTTAGTGATGACGATATAATAATACGGGCAAGGTTACTTCTGAAAAACCTCTTGTTGAATTTTGACCGTTTATGAAATTTGGACTCCAAGGCTTGGAGAGAGAGAGTGTGTGTGGAGGATGATTTTATAATTTAAATCCGAATCCAAAAATTCGGATATTTGTGTGTACATATACCCACATTCATTACTAGAATCAGATCAAGGTGATATTTCATTTTTGTTAATAAAAAATCAACTTACTCAAATTACGGGAAAAAACAACAATAAAAATAAAATAAAATAATACTATATAAGAGGGGAAGCATTCTATTACTTAATTCTAAAGGTGAAATCAAAAGCACTTTATCATTTACCATTATAATGGGAAATAAAATGTTCTTTGCTAAGTAAGTTGTTTTTCAATTTTTTTGTTTACATAATTAAAGCAAAAAAAAAGTACCATATCATTATTATAACTTATGAAAGCAAGATAAAAAATAATTATCTTATAACTTTTCCTTGAGAAAAATTATATGTTATCAAAACACCTTTTACTTTTATATGTACAAAAACAAAAGTATTATATTCATAAATGCTTTCTTATTTGATAATAAAATAAATATTTTTTTTTTGTTACAAATGATTCAATTGAAAATTCAAATTTGAGACTAATAATCTGAACTTTATTTAAAAATACAATAAAATGGATCAACTGATAATATATGTAGTATAATTTTATGTTTGCAAATTTACTCTAATTTATTTCATTATTGGAGATGGGTATCATTTATAGATCACAGCTATCAAACATTTTTCTTTTTTCTTTTTTATTCTTGTGTGGATATGACGTAAAGTTTGAAACTTGGAACGCATAAGTACATAAACAACTAAATGATGCTTAGCAATTAATTAAATGAAAAGAAACCAACACTTAAATATAATTGAACAGCCCATCTGATCAAACGTTTGCTAAATTTAATTTTGTAACAAAAATTATTTGAACAACAATGGATGTTCCCTGCGAGTAAGCATATAGTTCAGCTCCTATGAAAAACTAATTATGGAAAGATAAATAAACAAATATATAATTCAGTATCTTTTAAGTACATGCACTGTGATGAGGTTTCCAAAAGCCAGGGGATGTCAGCTGTTGTGTCTAACAAGTTGAGAAAATTAACGTAATCACTCAATTTTATTTTTTTAATTTTTAATAAAAATTTAACTAAATTATCTATCTAGAATACCTTATTCAAATAAGAACATGATGGATGGCTCAAATTTTATTGGAAAATTTACTCAATTTGATAACTCAAACATAACTATAAAAAAGAATATTTTTTGTTTAAAATAATCAAATTTATTTGTTAAATGTGAATGATTATTATCTTTTAAATATTAAAATCATTATAGGATATGTTATTCGATCGATTTTGTTATTTTACTTATCAATGAATTGGTAAATTTGAATTTGATAGTTAGATTAGTTTATTTTGATATTCATTGTCTTATATTTAGTATAAATAAATTAGTATTAAAAATAAAAACAATTGATTTGATGAAAATTTTAATTAAAAACAACTTGATTCAATAACATAGAATAAAAAATAATCAGACTCAATAACATGAATCATGCTCAATAATGTGAACAATATGAAAATTGATTAAATACACAGTTGAATTTTAAATTAAAATGACAAATTTGATTACCACGTGTACTGTGATTGTGTTGTTTCTAGACAAATTTGAAATTTAGTCTTAAATGCTTGCGACATATCACGAATTCTACTTAGTTAGCAAGTATAGAAATATTATTTGCTATTTTTTAAAAAAAATTGTTAAACAATTAAATATTTTTATGTAAAAAAAATTCATTAATAAACCAGCGCTAAATTATTTGTCATCCACCGCTTAACATATAAGATAGAAAAATCTAAATTTGCACAAATACCAAGTCAGTGAGACAAACAAAATAAAAAAAAAATCTAATCAGAAAGCATCAGAGGCCTAAGAGCCTTCCAGTTTCCAGTTTCTACAGAGCGAGTGAATGAGCTTTTAAAGTGAAACCAATAGTAGAGGACTACGTGGCAACATCTTTACCCAATGGTGTCATGTCCCAATTAAAGAGTGCAGGTGTACCGTGGACCAGCAGTTCTGGGTAATCGCAGGTGTGGATTACATAATTATACCTTGTGAAGCGTGTTCCTCGGTGAGTACATTTTTAACATTCCGTACATGCTGCTCCCTTACACTCCAGCCTGGCCTCCTCCATTATTTTTTCCATATCGTCCGGGCCGGATCTTCCCTGATGGATCCAAGTTCGGGTTTTCGAAAAATCAGTTCAAATTCAAGTGTCAATATATAATTTATTGTAGTAAGCGCCAGAGCCAGAGACATTGGAGAGCAAAATAAAAATAAAAATAAAAATTTTGTATGCCACGTCAGCATGTTAACTTCTGATATCTCCGGATTGTTATTTATTTTATAAACCGAGTAAATGACGCTAATAATACTATTACTAATTTACTATGCATGGCATCATTAGTCTGTCAGTTTTATTATCATCTGCTAATGATTGAGGAGGCAGATCTTTTTCTCTTTCTTGTCGGAATTTATAGACGTCGCCAACTATTGAAATTTGTATTAGAGTTTCGGTTGCCAAATGAATATTCCATTTGCAGATGTGCATTAGCTTATCAATTTAGGCACATTCTTACATAAAAATAAGCCATTTTATATTTATTTATGTACCATGGTAAAGTAATAAAAAAAATTTATAAATATTTCTCCACATTAAATTTTCATGATTTACCCTATTTATACTCTATCATGTATATAGAATAATTGATAATTGTGATTCAATTAATCCACAATGAATATGGTAAATTATAATGATATTTTTATTTAATTATTCATTCACACTGCATCTAGTTTAAAAAATATATATTTTCTTTTTATATAACAAATGTATGGATTTTTAAGATGTACAAGTGAAAGATTATTATTCTGCAAGAATTTGTGTCGATTATCACCTACGACCATTTTTTCTTAAAAAAGTTTCATATTCGTCCAACCTAGTTTCTACTCTATCGTTATGTATGTGTGCATCCCCTTAGACGCTCTTGTTGCAAATTTACTATGCATGAATGTTTTATATTATATAATCTAAAATAAAAAAAAAAAAGTAATTTTTTTTTTATAATACAAAAACTAAAAAGAAAAGTACTAATGAGTGACGATGAAATATTTATTGTAATCTGTAAATCAAACTAGTATTTGCTTAGAGTCAGTTGATGTGAAGGTCGTGTTTTTTTTTAGTGCTTCTTTATGGGCATCATATCCATGAAAAAGGAAAGAAGACTTGGAAAGTGAAGAAAAGCATAATTCCACTGCAGCACTTAGTGGGCAAGAAAGTTCTAAAAGAAAATGCTTCAAACATCTGTATTAAAACTATACATACTTTTTTTTTTTTCATGATTAGTTTATTATAATATGGTCTCTCACGTCCAATATTTCTCCAACTCCAACACCGTCATTATCTTTTAATTTTTGCAAATTTATGTTACCAAATAAATAAAATATATGTTAATTCCAAGTCTTCACTCCATCAGCGTTATTATTCATTATATCATGAAGATTGAAGATCAACAACTTGTATATTAAAAATGCAATCTCATCCTTTTCTTCCTTATGAACTCAGTCTCTTTTTCACTTTTATTTTTCTTTTATCTTATTAATTTTCGGTTCGCTCTGTATTTGAATCTTTAATTTTTGTCTTCTTTTTGTCCTTATTTTTAAGAATATTATCAAACATTTTTTTTATACACTTTTTATTATAACTGACAATTTTAGACATGACATGATACGATGCTGATTTTTCACAATACGATATGAACACATTTAATATGTTTATAACACGATTATACATGTTTAAAAATATATAAAATATCTAATTATTATATTATTGAATTATATATTATATTTTTAAATATTTGTATATAAATAAATTTACAATAGATTATATTTTAATTAATTATATTGATGTGTCTGAATAAAAATTAATAAATTATCTATAATTTGTATAAGAAATAGCTATATAGATAATTAAATGCTTAAATTTTATTATAATAATAAATTATATTTTTCATGTATATATATATATATATATATATATATATTATACCACTTTATAAAATTAACATATGATAATTAAATAATAACTTTAATTTTTTGTAATTATATACGTGCATATATATATATATATATTTATATACGTGTTATACGATTATATGACACAAAACGATATATTTAAATCATTATAAATAACGATATGATATGATTATACATGTAAGACGCGAATTGTCAGCTCTACTTTTAGCTATATATTTCGAATATAAAAAAGACATGTGTTTTTTTTTTAAAAAATATTAACTTTTATTATAAAAATAATGATATTTAATAAGTGAAAAAATACATATCGCTTTTTACATTAGAAGTAGAAATGATAATTGACCCTCCCCTGCGGTGCTCCACCTTGAATGAATTGGATTTTTTAATAATTTTTATACCCTGTAGTGATTCTGAAATTTTTGGTATCGGAAACAGAATAGAGATGATATATACATTTTCCAACCCTGCTTTGAATATTGCATTTATATATACAATAATAATTATTTATATTTTAACATAATTAATAATTTTAAAAATAATAAAATAAAAATACAACAGTCATTTAAAGAAAAAAATATTTTTTATTTAAATAATTATATAATTAATTAAAATAAAAAATATTTTAACATTAAAATAAAAAAATTTAATAAAAATCTAAAAATAGATAAGAGTTGGGGATCCCCGTCCCCTTGTGATACAGGGGCAGAGATCCAAAAAAATTTTCAGCAGAGAACAGAGCGGGTTTTAGGGTTAGGAAGGAGGGAATACCACCACCGAACATGCTCCATTGTCATTCCTTATTGGATTATATGGTGGGAATAAAAATAGCAACAAAACAAAGTTTCCTATCTCTGATCTTGAAATTCCCATGAGAAATTTTTTTTTTTATCACAGTCATTGCACCACATGGGAACGATGATTTCCGACTCCAACTCTATTCCCGATTTTTATTAAAAATATTTTATTTTATTTTAATATTAAAAATATTTTTTATTTTAACTAATTAGTTAATTATATAATTGTTTAAATAAAAAATATAGAAAGTGCAATGAAAAAATAGTTGTAATTTTTCTCTCTTCTTTATGTGTTCCATTAATTTATTTATATATATAAATCTCAATTTTGGTTCGCGTAGTAACTTAGATCCCTCTTGTATTTTTCCATATTTTGGTTTGTCTATTTTGGATTTAAATTTCTCAACATTAAATTTGTTGACATGAAAGATAGCCATCCTTAAATGAGATGTTTTCGTTTTGTTTTTTTTTTGTATGGAAAGTGTTATTCTGGTATGAAAAGTGATCATATTAGAGTAATTTGATATTTTAACATACCAAATAGGTGGAAGTGAATATCCCACTAAAAATTAAATTATCCATATTGTATCACTATTCATTGTTTTTAGTGAAAATTTTTGAAGAATTTTTTTTAGTGCTTCATTGTCCTTGTATGTCTTATATACTTTAACATTATATAATTTTACTTATATAAATATTGTAGATGTACTTTTTTAATTATTAATGAGAAATTAATTTAGGTTAAAAAAATTCAATAAACCCTCCACAAATATAGAATGTTAGTGTTTTAAATATCTTAAAATCGAAATACATACTAAGGTTTAGAATTTTTCTTTTTGGTTATTTTTTTTCTTGATATGCTGGAAATTGTTGAAGAAGAGAGAAGATGTGATTTGATACATTTACTCTTTGACAATATACAATTAAAAATTAAAAATCCTTGCTAATATTGATTTTATGTAAAAATAAGCGTCTTTTTCCTTTTTGTGTGTTAACCTTAATAGCGATGTTGGATTTACGATTAAAGACAAAATAGGGGATTGGATTTTATCGGTTATTTTTCGCATCCATCCCTTCCTCTATATCTGTCTTCCAAAAATGGGCATTATGCAGCCCACCACAGCTTTACCAAACGGCTCAATTAGTAGTTTGGATGATGGGCCCATCCTCAATCCTTGGGTTAAATTTTCCAACTGTACCAAACTAAAAAGTAAAAAAAGAAATTTTACAATTAACTAAATTTACTAATTTTATTTGAAATTATTTTTAAATGGGTTTCCATTTTTAACAGTATATTTTGATTATATAGAATAATATTGCGAATTTTGAAACTCCACATAATTAATATTGTTTTGTAATTTTATTGAAATCAGTGTTTGAGTGGAAAAGCTAATTTTTTTTTTATCCTTCTAATATCCAGTTATAGTGGGGGTGAATCATCAATTGGTATAGTGATGAGTGTGACACCATGATAGTTAAGTTCATAAATATCTTTCGAATACCAAAAAAAAAAGGAAATTAATTTTAGTGTTTTAATGTACATACCTCAATTATGATTAAAATCGGTACTTAGAAACTTCAACCAGTAAATTATGTTCTTAATAGAATCTTTAGTAAAATCTATATGCTGTGATTTCTAATCTAAAACAAAACTTATGAAAGTGATTCGTTCAAATTTAATGTATCAATTAATTGGAATTAGCTCAATAATTGATCCACTTAAGGAAAAATAATCATAGTAAAAACAGAAAATTATAAGTTTAATATCTAGCTTCTACAAGATACATAAAAAAGGAATTTAGTGTAGTAAGTGGATAAACTAAATTAATTTATGCAAAGTTAAAGATATGGAAACTTTATTATAAATTAAATTGGGAGGAAAATGTGGAGGTCGACGTGCTGTTCTTTTATTGCTTCTTTATGAGCATCATATATGTCCCATGAAAAAGAAAAGAAGACTTGGAAAGTGATGAAAAGCATAATCCACTGCAGTTTTAAAGTTATGAAGGCACCCAGAAAAATCTACTTCTATATTTGAACTATACTGACTTCTCTCATAATTAGTTATTATATAGTACGGTCTAATTACCGTTCAATATTTATTCAAATACTGTCATCATATTTTAATTTTAGTATAAAAATAAAAATTTCTTATAATAATGCAACATATTTTTTTTCTTAACTATTGAGACCGATTTTGTGTCGTATAGACTTATTAAATGGTGAAAACAATCTCTTTTAAGTTTTTTTCGTCTCATTCTCTCAACGTGAGGGGTGACATAATATAATTAATAATGGATGTTAAAAAAAATAGTAATCAATATCACAAGATCTCATAATAATGAAGTTATATATAGTTTCACAGAAAAGATTGTTGATAGTTTATTGGTGACGTTGAAAGCAAGAACTCGTTCTCGTGCTGAGTGAATTTGTGAAGTGGAAAAGGACTTGCCTGTTTAACACAGTGCATAATCCTTTCAGGTCAATAAGAGTTGCCAATTTCCTTTTCCACAAAATTGATAGGGAAACTCAAAATTGTGATATATATATATATATATATATATATATATATATATATATGAAAATTGGTTAGCATATATCAATGAAAAGAAAGTTGAGAGAGAACGAGTCAGAAGGAATCTAAATCATTTACTTGCTTCTTACAGCCTTGTACTTTCAAGGAGAGCATCCTCAATTGTCTGTATTATCTCTTACGGAAATCCGAGAATGATGTGACAAAAAGAAAAAGAAAAAAGATTTTCCAGTTTCTTATCGTTACAGCTCAATTGGCTGAAGGAAAAGGAGGTGTTATCAATAATTTGATTTTCTGTGAAATAATTATGTGATCAATATCGCAATTTTTTTACAGTTACATTTTTTTAAAATTTTCTAATAAGATAAGAATTTATAATATTATTGAAAAAAAAACGATGACCACCATCAAAATATTTGGAGTAGATTGGAATTCATATATATTTGTAAAGTAGAAATGAGTATTTTATATGATACTTCCATATTATATAGTTATCACTATTACTAACTCCATAAATAAATGGATCCATAAATTTAATTTAGACATTAGTAGTAACATGATATTACATGCATTAGTGCACCGATTACAAAAGAAAAAAGAGAAAAATCATATGTGTATATAATTAAATAAATGAAACAAATTTCCAAAGCAAAGCATGTTTCTTTTGACTTAATCACAACACAGATTCAAGATTGACTGTAGATATACACTGTTGCAACCTAAACCCACGGCAGAAGCCATGCAACAACACATGCTTACTATGGCGGAATACTGTGGAAATATTCTCAATGAGATTTGCAACCTAAATAATTAATTTTGGGTTGAAGGAAATAAAAAAAATGGATTATGCAACTTAACATCTCTCAAGTAGAAGACAAAAAATGACCATTGAATTCATTTTTGTGTAGAAATCAAAGAAAGTTGAACTGGCAATTCCTTTTGGGGACCTACTTGATAAGTTTTTCACTTACAGTTTTATCCTACTCTTAATGCTTTCTTTTCCATAACCATTATGACGAAGCATGCAAATTTGTTGGATCAGTGAGAAAATTGGGCTTTTTCCAAAAAACGGATAACGGTCAATTTTTTTTTACTTTTGAGGTAAGTTAAGAAATATTTTCTTTTTTCACCTTTAGAGGGAAAAAGCCGGAGAAAATTAAATTTTCTATTTTCTTTTTAGCTTTCAAGTGGAAAGCTACTTCTATTAACTTCCTGTTACCAAACTGAAACATTAATCTAATTAAATATTACAAGGACTTAATTATTGAAAAAAAAGGCATTAAACTGCAGATCAGAAGATAATCCGCTCTCTTCTTCCATTCTCCTTCTGGTTTCTTAAGAGAATGGATTTTATTGACTCCGATGGGGAGGGCCGATGCCAATTTATTTTCCCGTAAAATACAACCCGACGTAATTATTCTACAATAGCAGCCAGTCTAGAAACGGAGCCAAACCTGGCTGCATCGCGGGGCACAATTTGGCCTTGCCCAATCACCATTGATTTATAGATCTCGATGATCATCTTCTCATCATACTCCTTGAGCGGGCCTCTGCGAAAATCCGCCGCCCTGGGGCCGATCACCCGAGAGTTTGCCAATCCCAGCATCATTTTCACATAGGCATCTCGTAGCCAAACAAATAACTTTTTAGGGGTAGCCATTCTAAAAATTTTAAGCTTGGGTTTGATCTTGATCCGCCAGAATCTCGTCCTCCTGGTGGAAGCGGAACCCAGCTCCACCTGATTCCGCCGCCGCCTGGACGACTCATTTATCCTCTGGTAGCCTCTCCTCCGCCAGTACCTTCTGGCCTTGGTGGACATGTTGGCAGAAACGCCTTCCATGGGCGGATAAAATGCTTGATTGGTAGCAAATTTTGTTTGAGAGATGAGTACTGATATAGGTGGGTGGATGAGAATTGATAAATTTGGTATTAGATAAAAAGTATAAATAATAAATTAATTTAAAGTGTTGAAGATATGGATGGTGTCTTATTAATCAACATATAAAATGTAAGTGGAAGTGGGGATCATTAATCACTACCTACCTGCATTTTTCTATGGGTGAACCACTGTTCTTATGTGAGGAGTGTCTTCTACTTTTTTATGCTGCATTCTTTTTCTTTTTTTTTAAATGTTTTTTTTAACGATAGGTATTTTTTATATGAATTAATTAAAATTAAAAAATTTTAAAAAATAAAATAATATAAAAAAAATTGCTAACGAATTACATACAAAACATCTTTCGCCCTATCATTTCATCGCTTGCCTTTACTAATTAGTGAGATAATTCAGAAATTACTTGTCGCTCAGTTGGTTATTAAAATTTTTAGAGGTTTTCTAAATAATATATGTTCAAATTTCACTCTCTACCTCCCCTAATATATACTTAAATAGTAAAAAAAAAGTAGTGTGGTAATTCCTAAAGAAAGGTCATGCTCTTTAGCTCTTTGCAGTTAGGATGAATTTTTTTTTCATCTAAAATTCAGGAGCTAAATTTTAACAATATTCTAGATTGTATATATCAACAATTATAAAGTATTATTTATCTCACACTCAAAAAATTATTCAGTGATATTATGAAAATGCTAATGAAAAATCTTTTTTTTTTTTTTAAGTAACTCGTTTATGATCATCAGTGAGTTTTATTATGGTGAAAAAACAAATAATTACTTTTAAAAAAATTTTTTTTTTTGCTTGCATTACTCAACAAGCAAGTCCCAAATAATCATTTGAAAAGATAACTTACAGCTAGCATTTCTCGTAATATTAAAGTTGTGTTTTAGAATGTGAAATTTTATCAAATAAAATGGAAAAAAAAAATTAAAACAAAGCATTATGATTTAGCCCATTTGTTACATATGACTCTTGTTAAGAATATATAATTAAGGGGCTGTAATTAACTTATTTTTGTTTGTTTAATTTCCTTATGTTCTACATACATAATTGTTTTTTCCCCCCTCAAAACATGGGTTTTTCCCCCTCTTAAGCATATGAGAAGGCCAATACACTAGTTCTAATTTTGTTGTCAATATTCATCGTCGAATTGATATAAAGCCAATTTGGTTTTTGACTTATAAGTGTGCAGACGACTAGACGGTGGTGACATAAAAAAGACTTTACTTTCTTAATTAATATAAACAGAGACAGAGTATGCAAAATTAATTATATATAGGTGAGTGATATTGTGAGTGATGTCAAATTAGCAATAAAGATTGAAGAGGCGGTGGACTGGAAGCCATATGGACATAGACACATCCCATAAGTCCATTAAGTTGTTGCTATACACGGCCACCGAGTGAACATTCGAGACACATATGTGTTTTATTAGAGTCGTATAATTGAGCAACTTTTTTATTAGAACCGTCTTAATAATAAAATAATATTCTACGTACAATGCAATATAAAATTATATAAATAAATTATATACGTGTTTTATTTTGATTATACCCAAAAGTTAAATCCGATTGACAAAAAGAGGAGATAATGGTTGATTCTCATTTTTTTTGAAAATAAGATTCCTATTCTAGAGAGCATTTTTTGACCAATCAAACACTAGAAATGAAAATCACTTATTTCTATTCCTATTCCGATACATAGAATGTTTTTTTTACTGAACGAAACCCATCTAGAATTTAAAGAATGAAACAATTAACACTTTCTTAATTTATTAAAAGTACACTTAAAATAAAACCAAAAAAATGAGAATTTTCAGGCAAAATGCATCCCTATTATTTATTAAATTTTAGCTTTTTTAAATCATTAAAAACATTCACGATGGATGAATTTTTGGAAATCTGTTGGTAACGTGAAAAAAAAAACCATTCAGACGAATTCAATACAAAATATGTAGTCGCGAAATAAAAAGAGTTATGATATTCGTCAGAATCAATGGGCAAATTTTCTACGGAACTGTACGCTTTGGGGACGACAAATTACCGTCTTAACTTCAAAATTATTTACGCCAGCCTCCAGGGAACCGCAGAATTCTTAAGAGTGCGAGCCTGGTGGTGGGAATGCACATGCCTATTAGTCAAAACTTCTCATGTACAATACAAATGTGACAGACCAAAACAAGTACCAAATTTTGGGTGATATTATTAATTGCGTATTCGTTGCAAGACCAAAACTCTACCTTTTTTGCTTGGTGTGTTTGTGGTTTCTTAAGCAACGTTGACTTAAAGAAGGACCTCACCGGTGGAAGGGATGAGAAAAAAAGCATGGAATTAGTCATGGAGTTCCTCAAATAAAGGGACTTTCACATTGCCACCTAACTTCTCGGCACTTAAACATCGGCCAATGTTTTGTTCCTTTATTATTATTATTATTATTGGGGTGTCCCTCTTTCATGGTTTTATACCTATTTTTCGTTAAAGAGACTAAACTATTCTCTAACTAATCAACATATCTAACTAGGATTAAAATTTTATGTTGGGATTCTATTTGGAGGGAACTGAAGAGAAATAAAAACATTTTATTTATTTCGGTTATTAAAGGTAGATGAATGAACTCTTTCCAAAATGAAGATAGAAATGGAAGAAAATGAAAGTTTTAGTTCACCAATCCTAATTTTTTGAATTCTTATTATATCCTTTAATCAATCCAACTGAAGTCTTCCTTTGAAGGATATAATTTACCAACATTTTTTTTTCTTTTATCTCTCAAAAAAACTTTTAGATAATCACAAAATTTTATTTTCTCCCACACTTTCTTTTTTTTCCCCTTACACCTAACATCATTATCAAAATAAATAAACCGAAATCACAATCGCGTTAGCACCATTGATTTGAATCTCTACATTGATTTACAAATGTATAGGAAACCTCGTGAGATTTAATAACACAAATACAATTACTAACTAATGATTCTTATGTGGGCTATGGCAGCCGTTTAACATATTTCATTTACATTTGATGTAAGATGGAAATTGGCAAAAACCAAAAAACATAATGATTACTCAAAAAATGAAGTTGATTTTTACTTTTTTTGCTTTTTGCAACAATCTTAAGTACAACAAAAAGGACATTATATGATAATAATTGTAAGGCAATTTTCTTTTAATCCTTTATCTAAATTAGTCATTAACAACCATAACTGCCTAGCGTATCACCCATCAATGATAATAACAAAAGGGCAGAACATATTCTAAGAACATTTACAATATATCACCAACACCATGCCCATTTACTTTCAAACCCGAATTAACATTTAAAGTGAGGAACAGAAAGAAACCAAAACCCAACATTTTGTTCAAATTAACAACTAGCAATTATTAATTAATTAATTAATAATACTAATTAGCACCCACCATTATACATCACCTCCTAGAGGACTTAAACCTTGGAATTGCGTTTCTTCTTCAGCCCATCTGGTGTCTTCAGCTGATTCGGTCTCTTCATCTTTGCACTCTTTCCATCCTTGTTTGCTTTCTTCAGAACATCAGGGGTCTTAACCTGGCTAAGCCTGTCGATCTTGGTCGTTTTCTTCCCCGTCTTCTATGTTATTTTCTTGGCAATTCTCTCTTTAGGCGACACTTTGATAGCCAATTTAAGCTTCTCATCAGTGGAAGATATCTTGTACGAATTTTTGATCTTGACGAGTCTATTAGATTTCACCAATTTGTCAATTAGACAGAGAAGTTTCTTCAAATTTGGAGGCAGCGCAGTCTCATACTTGTTTTCTATGAACTTTGCAATTTCAGGGTGATTAGATCCCCTCATTTCCTTCATTGCTGATATGGCTTCATTTACCATCTGCAATTTTCAAACAAACATAAATGATAAATTGGACAATTTGATAAATCGAAAAACAGAGAAAAAGAGAATAAGGAGGGTGATGGTTGCAAGAAGGGGAATTCATCATCTTTTTGGTTTTCTTCTTTGAAACAGCAACTGTTCCTTCAGCCATTTCTGATGATTTCGTTATTTTTTTTTAAAGGATTTTTAATTAGAAATTTTTGTTTAGGCTATCAGTGAATTTTGCGAGTTAGTTATATCATGAATCCTGATCTATATTGTATTATGGATTCATTATTCGCAAAAATATGCGTTTTTCTGAAAATGAATTTTGACAAACTAATGAATATAAAATAAGTTTATTAGTTATGATCGTTTTTGAATTTATAAGTTTATTAATTATAACTAGTTCATTATTTTGGACTTACAGATTTATCGTTTTAAAGTTCATTGTTTAGAAGTAATAAGTTAATCATTTATAAACTATATGTTTATCGTTTAAAACTTACAGATTTATCGTTTACAACTTGCTATCTCTTCACTTGCAGATTTATCGTTTACAACTTGTACAATCATTATTTTGAACTTGTAGGTTTATCTTTTTGTAACTACAGATTCATCATTTACTTTTTTTAGGTTTATCATTTTGAACTTACAAATTTATCATTTTAAAAATATAAGTTCATTATTTTTAAACTTATATGTATCACTTGCAGGTTAACTATTTTTTGAAGCTAAAGTTCATACTTTACAATTTGCAGGTTTAACATTTACAGATTTATTATTTACAACCTATAGGTTTATCTTTTTGTACCTGCAGGTTCATTCTTTTAAACTACAAGTGAATTACATGTTTATTGTTTTTAAACTTATAAGTATCACCTTTATATTCATCTGTTTTAAAATTACAAATTTATTGTTTAAATTTTTTAGATTCAAACATTATAGATTTATTATTTTTAATTTGCATGTTTATTCTTTTGAAACTACAAGTTCATCATTTTCAAACTTACATGTATCACTTATAGATTTATCGTTTATAATTTATAAATTCATTACTTACAGATCCATTATTTTTACCAAATTTATCATTTTCAATTTTCAGCAATTCAATTTTTTCTTTTTATATTACTCATTTTTAGTTTAAATATCTTCACTTTTAACTATTTTCTTTTATAAAAAAATCAAAATTAAATATTTTTATCCAAAATAATAATAATAATGATTACAATATTCAAAAATACTAAAAATAAAATCAAATATGCAAATTAAAAAATTCTTTTTCTTTAAAAATAAATGAAAAATATACATAATATTTTTCTAACTATATAAATAAGAAGAAAAAGAATAAAAAGAAGAAAAAGAATACGTTGAAGAATATGAAAAATACAGTGAATATATAGTTAAAAAAATAATATCATACTAATTAATTACACATAAACATCATACACTCATGCCATGATATAATTTGTGAATTTTATTACATTTCTCTCTTTCATAGATTGGATAATGGGCCTTGTCACTTCAGCCCATCATGATACTCCACCTCATCCAATCAATTTTGGTTTTTAATTTTTACATGATCTTACATTCTATGGTAAAATATAGGGCTTTCAAAATTTAACACAATTTATTTAAGTTGCATGATTAATAAATAGATTGAGTATGAGTTGAGCTCATTGACACGATCACAAATCCGTTTAACATTTAAAAATAATATTTCAGTAGTTTTTTTGGATAATATATATGTATTTTTATGATAGTTTAAGAAATAGATATAATTTTTTGTAATAATTAAACAATATATACCATAATTTAAGAATATAAAAATGATAAATAATTTAAAATAATATTATTTTATATAATTTAATATATAATATAGTGACAAATATATTAAACGGATAAATCTGTTTACGACACGATAATAAATAAGTTGAATACGGAAAAAAAATCAACATTAATATTTATTGCATTGACACGATGAGCACAAATTGACAATCATAATAAATTAACATTATTTATATGATACGATTTATTATTTTCTCCATCCTTAAAAAAAACTGATATGATTAAAATTATACATTTTGTTTAACATATTTCTATATTAATTAGAGATATTATTGAAATATTTGGAAATTATATTTCATGTTAATTGATAACAATTTAATAACACACATTAAATAAGGATATAACAATGAAAATTTCTATCAAAATTCTACAAGAGAAAAAATAGAGTAATTCTTGAATTTATAAGATTTGCTTTGTATAAAAATAAAGAAAAAAAATCGAGAATATCTTTTGTTTGTTAACTAAATAATTTATTCCAGAATAAATGGAGTGCTATTTGCTGAAGCTTCTAATGATCAGATTCAGATCATTTTTGAGTGCCTGAATGATTGTTGTATGAGTTCGGGACAAAAGTTTAACTTACAGAGGAGTCATATTTTTGTGTCTAAAAATGTTGATGTGAATTTGGTTCCTGAAATTTCTCATTTGTCACGGATAACTTGGATAGGTACCTTGGAGCGCTCTCTACTCATGGTAGGGTTAATTCAAGTTTTTACATTAATATTGTAGTGGAACGTGTTAAGTCTCATTTGGAGGGGTGGAAGATGAGATGTTTGTCCTTTGTAGGCCGTTTGGTTTTGGCTCAATCAGTTCTTACTTCTATTCCTCTTTAGTCTATGCAGACAACTCTTATCCTTATGGGTATTTGTAATCAAGTTGAGAAACTCATTCACAGATTCTTGTGGGGGGAACGAATGAGCATGGACGAGTTAGTTTAATCAATTGGGATATTGTCTGTAAGTCAAAAAATAAAGGTGGTCTTGGCATTAGGAATCTTCATCATATGAATCTTACTTTTTTTGGCTAAAATTGGCTGGCGGATCATTTATGAAAAAAGTAGTTTATGGGTAAAGGTAATTAAGGAAAAGTATTGCCGAGAAGGAGTGGATGAAGCCAACTTTAATTCAAAGAGTGGGTTTTCTAATGTGTGGCAAGGTATTGTCAAGGTAGCCCTTATTCTTGCTAAGGGCATGCAAGCTCTTGTTAGTAATAGCCGAAATACCCAATTTTGACTTGATTCTTGGTTAGAAGATCAACCTTTGTTACATTTCTTGATGAAAAATATAAGTTTGGTGGATCTACATAGGCGAGTGAAGAGGGTATTGGAAGACTAGAAATGGGAAGTCCTTCAGCATTTAATCCCAAAGAATATCAAAAACAAGTTGGCTGCTTTTATCCTTAGAGAGGATGAGGTACTTGATGTGTGGTGCTGGGGCCTCACTAGCAGTGGCCGTTTTACTGTCAAGTCAGGTTATTTAATTTCAGCTAGGTGTATGGATATTTATGAGGACCAGGTTTGGAAACTATTTGGAGGATTGAGGTGACGAATCGTATTAGATCTTTTTTGTGGTTGGTGAGACATGGGAAAATTATGTGTAATGATAAAAGATTGAAGCGGGGTTTTACTTTGACGGGTTGCTGTATGTTTTGCCCAAATACTTTGGTGGATATTAATCATATTTTTCGGGTTTGTCCTAAAGTTATGGAGATATGGAGTCATTTGTTGCCTTCATGCGAGTATACCAGACAATTGCCCATTTCTTTTCACAGTTGGTTTGTGCATAATTTAAATGGTAATCATCCCTTTAATTTTGTGACAAATTGGACTGTTATGTTTTCTATTTCGCTTTGGTGGATGTGGAAATGGCGTAATGGTGTTGTTTGTAATAATGTCCATCATAGTACAGACTTTAAAATTGGCTGTTTAAAAAAATTCTATAAGAGAGATTGAGCATGTTTTCTCTAGTAATGACATTGCTTATGCGCCGGCTAGAAGAAAAATCATTAAGCTTATTAGTTAGTCTCCATCTTCCCTGGATGGTTTACTTTAAATTCAGATGATTGTTTTAAAAGGTGTATAGGTTTTGCTGGTGAAATGGGACGTTCTAAGAGATGTGAATGGGAACTGGATTAAGAGTTTCACTATAAATATTAGTACTTATAGTGTTATGGAGGCTAAACTATGGGCCGTTATCCAAAGTTTGAATCTTACTTGGGATGAGGGTTTTTGTAAGGTTGTGTTAGAGATTAATTCTAGACTTATAGCTCAGTGGCTGAAAGTAGAAATTTCTCTTCGGCTGTCTTTCTCTAATCTTATAGATGTGTGTTTGAAATTGCTCAGTCGAGATTGAAAAGTTAAGGCCACCAATGCGTATACAGAAAGAAATAGAGTTTCTGATCTTTTGGCTAATGAAGTTGTTCATCATGCTCGCATGATTCACATTTTGTCTCACCTTCCACATAGAGCTCATGGGCCTTTTTGGAAAGATATGACTGGCATTGCTTGGCCAAGGAGAGTTTAAGCAATGATAGTTAATTTTTTAGTTTCTGTTTTGGCTCCTTAATAAAAAAAAAGATTGAAGATGAAGGTATGGCGTTTATAAGGGATCTAAATCGAATTCGTTCATCGACTACAACTCTATAAATAATAAATAAACCTTCACTAATATTTTGAAATTAAATAAAAACATAAAAGAAAGAAAGCGGATCATGCAAAAATTCTAAATGACAACCATATATATATATATAACAAAAGTGGCAGTAATAGAATTTTTTAATTTGCTTTCACTAATATTTTATTTTAATAGTAAGTTGTTTAATTTTGTAAGATAATACTAGAGCAGCGGATACTTACTTGTTGAGCGTGAATCGTGCGCTTTCAATGCTTTAGGCGGAGACAAATTACTAGAACTTGACTCAATTCCACAGTACGAACGCTTTTATTCTCTTGTTGTTGAACGGAGATGAAGAAATTCACTTTTCGAGAATTTCCATATTTCAGAGAAAAACTTCTGATGAATAGTTATCTCTTTTTCTTATATCTTTTCGTTATATTCTTATTTTCTTAAGTTATATCTTTTCATAACTTTATATATAAGAATATATGGGCCTGGGCTGGGTCAAGCCCACATGGGCGGCCCAATACCATAAAACCCAACATCTCCCACTCGCCCAAAGTGGGCTTGGATCAATCCAAATATCATCTCACATCTCAAACTTAAACAAAAAATCTTTCATACAAGCGAACGGACCGTGCGACCCAAAACACACAAATTGTGGGAGCTCCAATACAAACCTAATTATAGGCCATATAGGAGACATCAACCCAAAGTTGTAATTATTTTCGATAATGTGCTTAATTACCCCAAGTATCTTTCTCAATACACTTAATTCGAGTATCATTCAATCCCTCATGAATCTATACTCAAATCATTCTTACAATCTCTTGTATTCTAAGTTACTTCTCGCTTCATCAAGCGTAATAACCCCGGCCAGTGAACACAAGCTGTGAGTGCATAAGCAAAGTACTCTTTCTTTTGCCCTCATATCAATCAGTTTTGAATTAACTCGCTTTTCTAGAAGTGTTCCGTTAAGTCGAATCATTCCATGACTATAGGATACATTCTAAGATAGCCAACATTAATTCATCACATCATGATATAGTCAAAAGTCACAAAGGGTAAAATTGTTTGAAATCCATTTTCAGGATTTCTAGGACTCACATAGCGAAGAAGCAGGGATCCATTCTTTCGCTTCCTAATAGGTCGTATAGCACATGCATTATGAAATACATGCTATGGTGGAGCTACTCTTTTCTTATCAAAGATAAAAGAGTGTATGTCTTGCTCTTAGTTCAAAATAAATAAACACCATATGAGTATTAGTCTTGTCGCTCTCAATGCGCCAAACTTGAAACTTTTATTTATACATTCAACAATGTTAAATAACAAATTTCACACTCAACTTCCTCTATATAGACACATGAATGGTGGGGAAGTCATTCATGTTGATTCTTATATATATTAAGAATCTCATCTTGATCCTCATCAAGGCGACCTTATAAAAATTTAATAAAACTAAGACCGCTCCCACTGCATCTTAGTCATTCACTTAATGCCTCTGCATTTATGGTCTCATCTCTGCTCGCTCTATAGCACCAGAGGCGATTACTCATGTGAGTGAGTCAATCTAAGTCTATCGACATACTTATTCGAATTGTGCTAACTGACATTTGTAATACATTCATATAATTGAAAAATCATTAATCAATTGAAATGATATATCAATTGTAAAAACCAAGTGATCTGACATAACATATATTGATTACATTCTACATAAGCCTAGGGATTTTATGTGCCTTACAAACGCATCCCTAGCTATTGGTTTAGTAAATGGATCTGCTACCATTTTGTTTGTAGAAATGTGTTTCAGAATCACTTCCTTTTCTACAATCATGTCTCTAACATAGTGATATCTAATTTGGATATGTTTGGTCTTTCCATGATATTTTGGATCCTTAGCATAAGCTAATGCAGCCATACTATCACAATAGATTGTCACAGGTTCAGATGCTGACTTGACAATCTCTAAGTGCTGCAAAAATCTTTTCAACCAAACTGCCTCTTGTATAGCCGATGAACATGCTACATACTCAGCTTCCATCGTCGATAAAGCTATACAAGATTGCTTCTTGCTACTCCATGAGATTGCGCAATCATTAAGCAAGAACGCATATCCAGAGGTCGATTTGCGCTGATCTATATCACCTCCCCAATCAGCACCAGTGTAACCAATTAAGCGCAAATCCTTCCCTTGATAACATAGAACATAGTCTGAAGTTCCTTTTAGATATCTCAATATTCTCTTAACTGCCATCCAGTGTTTTATACTTGGATTAGATTGAAATATGCTTACTAGCCCAATGGCATAGCAAATGTCTGGACGTGTGCACATCATTGCATACATCAGACTACCGACAACATTGGAGTAGGGTACTTTAGACATTCGTTCTTTTTCATCCGATGTTTTAGGACACATATCTAGACTAAGGCTCAGATTCCTTTCGACGGGGGTATCCATAGGCTTACATTCATGCATATGGTAACGCTCTAACATTTTCTTTATATAAGTCTCTTGAGACAAACCCAGAAGTCTTTTAGAGCGATCCCTTAGGATCTTAACACCAAGTACATAACTAGCCTCACCCATATCTTTCATTTCGAAGTTCGATGATAACCATTTCTTGGTAGTATCAATCAACTTCTTATCATTTCCAGCTATTAAAATGTCATCAACATACAAGGACATAATTATAAAACCATTGTTAGAACGTTTAACATATACGCAATGGTCTTCCTCCATCATCGTAAAACCATCCTTTAATATGGCTTGATGAAATTTGAGATTCCATTGTCTTGATGCTTGCTTAAGACCGTAAATGGATCTTTTGAGCTTACAAACTTTGCGCTCTTGTCCTTTGAGTTCAAAACCCTCAGGTTGATCCATATAGATCTCTTCATCTAGTTCTCCATTGAGAAAAGCAGTTTTAACGTCCATTTGATATAATTCTAAGTCCATTCGTGCTACTATAGCCAGAATGAGGCGAATTGATGCAAACCTGACTACAGGTGAGAATTTATCTTCATAGTCAATTCCCTCTTTTTGTGTGTAGCCCTTAGCTACTAATCGAGCTTTAAATCTTTCTATTGTCCCATCCGCCTTACGTTTTATTTTGAGAATCCATTTGTTCCCAATAGTCTTACGATTAGACGGTTTCTCAACCAACTCCCAGACTTGATTGTATATCATCGAATCCATTTTCTCTTTCATAGCTTTAATCCATTCTTTTGCTTTAGGACCAGAAAGAGCTTGTTGAACTGTTTTAGGCTCTTCTTCATCTGGAGCAATCATAAAAGCTTCCCCCTCAATCTCAAATTGACGACGGGGAATCTTGTCACGATTACTACGTCGAGGTTGAGATTGTTCATGGTCTTGCTCCATTGGAACAAAATCTGACATTCTTTCACTCCCACTTGATTCAGGAGGAGCAATACATTCTTGCTCTGTGTGTGCGAAATCAATTATTTTTGCACTCCCACTAGTCTCAGGATCTTCCATTTCATAAAATTGGAAATCCTTATTTATCTCACCTCTTTTAGGAAAGTCATCTTCTAAGAAAATGACATCTCGTGACTCAATTTCTGTTATTCTTCCATTTGTATCTTCCCCCAAGAATACATATCCTTTGGAGAATTCTGAATATCTTATAAAGATACATTTCTTCCCCCTCGGACCAAGCTTTCCATATTCATGGGAAGTATTGTGGATATAAGCTGCGCAACCCCATGGGCGCATATGGCTTAATTCAGGCTTTTCGCTTTTCCACAATTCATATGGGGTGGAATGAACAGATTTTGAAGGTACACGATTTAGAATGTAGGCAGCAGTCATTAATGCATCTCCCCAAAAGGAAATTGGTAATTTAGCTTGCGCCATCATTGACCTAACCATGTCCAATAGGGTTCTATTTCTTCTTTCTGCTACGCCATTTTATTGCAGAGTAGAAGGAATAGTTAGCTGCCTAGCTATACCCTTATCATCACAATAACTTTTGAATAAATCAGATAGATATTCACGCCCTCGATCGGTCCTTAATGATTTTATATTCAAATTCAATTGATTCTCAACCAATTTACTATAACGTATGAAGCAATCTAATGCTTCAGATTTATGGGAGATCAAATAAATATGACCGTATCTGGTGAAATCATCTATGAAAGTGATGAAATAGTGAGCACCATGTCTTGCTCTAACATTCATTGGGCCACAGATGTCAGAATGTATAAGCTGTAAAGGAAATGTGGCTCTTTTGGCTTTGCCAAATGGTAATCTTGTTGCTTTTCCAACTAGGCAATGCTCACAAATAGGCAAATCTATTTTCTTAACAGATCCTAAAAAACCAGCTTTTGCTAATCTTTTTAAACGATCTTGCCCAATGTGTCCTAATCTAGCATGCCATTTAGTATCATCAATCAATGAAACATTATTGGAATTTCCAACAAGAAATATAGATTGCTTAACATCCATAAAAATAGTGTCTAACACTATAAAACCATTCAACATATATCCAGAACCATAAAAAAAAACTTTGTCTAAAAGTATTTTAACACAACCATCTTCAAAAATTATTTTGAAACCAAGTCCAAGTAAAACAATAATAGAAACTAAATTTCGTCGAACATCAGGAGTATAAAGTACATCATGGAGATAAAGCGTGCGACCTCCCCGCAGCACTAGCCTGCAGGAACCGATCCCAAGCACGTCAGCCGAAGCATTATTCCCCATATATATTTTTCTACTCCCCTTTGGAATTCGACGAAATTCTACAAAGGCAGATCGGTCCCTCGCTATGTGGTCTGTTGCTGCTAAATCTACAGTCCAATAAGGAACAGTTTCAGCTAACATCAAGCAACTACTTACATATAAATTTGAGGGACTAATTTGGTCATACAATACCTTTGACTCAGTGCAATCATGAGCAAAGTGACTGTGCTTCCCACAATTGAAGCAATTCATGTTCTTGCATTTCTTTCCGCTGCGTTTTCCACGCTTGCGCTTATTTCCATTAAATTTTGTCTCATTTCCTCCCTTTCCTTGCCATTTGCCCTTACCTTTCCATTTCTTTTGCCCAGAGCTAGAAGCCCCTTTGCCTCTAGACTCAGTCATATAAGCCTCTCCTTCAGGCTTATCAGCGAGAAGGCGATCCTCCTCTAGCTTAACATGTCGGGCAACATCATCAAAAGTTTTTATATTATCATTATGGGCAAGGTTGACACGCATGTGTTCCCAGGCTTTTGGAAGAGAGCGAATCACTGCTTGAACTTGTTGCTCGTCAGTCATCTCATGGCCAGCACCTTTCAATTCACTTATCATGTTAGACATGACAGTAAGGTGTTGCCTCATTGTTTGATTAGAATTTTTCTTATATGCATCAAACTTTAGAGTTAACTGACGCAATCTTGTTGTTGAGGTTCCACCAAACTGAACCTTAACAGCATCCCAAACTGCTTGGGCTGAGCGGTGCTTCTCAAAGCGTAGCATCAAGTCATTTCTCATGCTACTCAGCATCAATATGCGAGCAACTCTGTCCTTACGCTTATAGGCTTGATATGTTTCCATATCCCGCCTATGTTGAGCAGTGTTTCCATGCTTAGGCTCAGCCATTGGTTGTGTTATTGTTTCTAGCATATCTTGCTCTTCTAGGAGATACTGAATTTTACGATGCCAAATGTCATAGTTTTTATCATTCAGTTTATCTCCTTGATTCAAGTCAGCAATAATACTTTTTGTTGCAGTCATTTCAACTATTTAGAAACTATGATTATAATTAGGATTAGCACAATTCATTATTGCTTTTATCAATTTCAAGTCACAATGCTTTAAATTAATCAATAATAACCTAACATAAGTAGTAGAAACAAAAAAACTGCATATTCAGTTCAATCAATTCCTACTAACAAAGTCCAGTTATCATTGTTTAATTTAAACATGCGTTAATTAATTCTATATTAGATGAGATTCATCAATCTACCAATCTAATATTCCTACATTACATTGATTATATAATGCAATGTAACAATAATAATATATATGCATTAAAACAAGATAAACATCAATTACATCTTCAAAAATAACAAATTAACGTGTAATTATGTTCCTATTTGCATATTTTTCTCCAAATTTATCATCAAAACCATCACAAAAAAATTTTCAAAAAATATCCATTAAATTGGAAATTAAATTTTGAGAATTTTACAAAAAATTTGGACCAAAAATAATTTTTCACGCACTCCCACGCGCCGAATAAATATGTCCCACGCGCTCCACGTGCAGTCACGCGCTTCCACGCGCTTCACACGCGCTCCACGCGCAGTCACGCGCTTCACACGCGCCACACACGCTCTGACACGTGTTCTCTCCACGTCATCATGGTGGACCAATCCTAGGAAGCCACGTGGCTGACACGTGGCATGACACGTGTCATAATCGTCGGAAAACAGTTGCCACGTGTCATGCATACGTGCGTGACATGCGGCAAACCGTCAGAAACCGCTTGCCACGTGGCATGTACACGTGCGTGACACGTGGCAAAACCGTCAGAAATCGTTTGCCAACCACTAGCGCGTCACGCGCCGTCTTCCGGGGTTGATTTTTCACCATTTTTTGAAATTTTACACATTTTTTACGGTTTTATAACCACTGGGAC
The DNA here is from genome assembly GCA_023653625.1 of Triadica sebifera. NCBI lineage: Eukaryota > Viridiplantae > Streptophyta > Magnoliopsida > Malpighiales > Euphorbiaceae > Triadica > Triadica sebifera. The sequence goes on along the minus strand of CM042900.1, from coordinate 32,666,259 downwards.
CATTTTTATTCCTTTAAAAAAATATTTTGGCCGTGTTTGAACAACACATATACGATCTGAGAGTGGGAATAGTTTTAATGATAATTTTCTGAAAAAATATTCTCATAAACTTTGAAAAATCATAGAAATTCAACCACTCATTAGAAAATTATGCAAAAATACTCGTTAGAAAGCTTGTGATGAGATCTTTCCAACGATACCAAATTCGAACTATGAAACTGAAGAATCAATTTTCGAAAAATTGAAGAAATTTCGAATTTGCATAGTAAATTTCTTAAAAATCATCACAATTATGATTTTAAGCACAAAAACGCACAAACGGGACTCTGATACCAATGTAAGATAATACTAGAGCAGCGGATACTTAATTTTTGAGCGTAAATCGTACGCTTTCAATGCTTTAGGCGGAGACAAATTACTAGAACTTGACTCAATTTCACAGTACGAACGCTTTTATTCTCTTGTTGTTAAACGGAGATGAAGAAATTCACTTTTCGAGAATTTCCGTATTTCAGAGAAAAACTTATGATGAATAGGTATCTCTTTTTCTTATATCTTTTCGTTGTATTCTTATTTTCTTAAGTTATATCTTTTCATAACTTTATATATAAGAATATATGGGTCTGGGCTGGATCAAGCCCACATGGGCGGCCCAATACCATAAAGCCCAACAAATTTTTTTTGTAATGATCTGTGATATTGGAGTGCACCAAATTAAACAACTCTCTAATTTTCATAAATTTGATTTAACCTCCATCAGACTCCAATGATTTAGAGAATGATTTTTGAATGCATCAATTTTCCTTTTTACTATAATTAATTTGGTTGAAAAAATTATATTTTTTATTTAACTCGTACTAAATGCAATTTTTATTATAATTTATTTCATTTTATTTCAAAATAAATAAATAAAAAATTTCAAGGATGGATTGAATGAGTAAAAATTGACTGCAAAAGCCATTTTTTTCCTTACAAAAAAAAAATCGATCTAATACTAATTAATCTCAACAACTGATTGGAAGACAAATTTTTGTAAAAAAGTTTTGAAATGCAGATTTAGCCTCCGTCCATTTTTTTTTTCCAAATGATCTTTTATAATTTGGAGAATATATAGAATGATAAAATATACAAACAAAATCATGTGAAAAATCTAATTTATATGAAAAAAACCCATAATCATGTTGAGAATTAGAAGGTTGCTTTGCTAATTATCAAATGCACATGGCAATTATGGTATCGCCAATGCAGAACCGCAGTTTCCGGCTATATTCCTCCCCACATTTCCTCCAGCACACCCACTTTACAATTTTTTTTTTGAAAAGCACACAAATTTTACTATTTATTACGTAAACTTCCTTTTTTTAACTTATTATTTATTCACGTAAGCTGGAAAGGCTGTACCCATCCTTCCTCTTTTTTTCTCTGACGAAAGCACCTCCAACTTTAATTTATTCATAAATTATGTATGTTTTATTTCAATAATAGTTAGCACAAGTTTAGAGTACGAATGACAACTACAAAATGACTTTTTTTTAGAGAACCAGTAAGTATGACAATTTATCTTCAACAACTTTGTGATCAAATTCCATTAGAATCATTGCTTGATTATTATTTGCTCGAGAAAGAATTTTCGAGTGCATGCAAGAAATTATAATTTTCTCTCTTAAAAATAAATATATAGTGTACAAAATAAGGAGGCAAATAAACTGATAATGATATGGAAAAAAAAAACAAAAATTTGTAGTTGTTTCACAAATGATATTAAAGAATACATGTGCATGAAGAGATAAATTATATGCTGTGGCATTCAAGAGTGATTTGTTTGATCATCAGGAAGCCTTATTTCTTCTGCTTTAACTATCTATAAAAAGGAAAAAACCTGTCTAACGAACAGTTACTTGAAACCATTTCAGCAATAGAAAATCCAAGAAACAATAGGAAGAATAGAAATTACAATGGCTCGATGGATCCCCAAGCGGATAGAATTGTTGGAAACAAAAGAACCAGCTGGCGGTGGAGGATTGTAATAATAGAACGGAAAGTAGGGAAGAATTGGGTTCGGCGGTGGTGGCACCCCAAGATAATTACCATAGTTTGGTGGCGGATAAAATTCACCACCATATACAGGCGGAGGCGGGGATGAGTAAATGTAGGTAGACTGCGACGGCGGCGGCGGCGAGTAGTAATATGTTGCGGAACTTGGAGTAGCTGGCGGCGGCTGGCAGTCTGAGACAATAGCTGGTGGGGGAAGAGATGGCGGGGGAGGACAGATGGAAACAGGTGGCGGAGGCGGTGGAGAAAGAAAGGGTTGACATGGGTTATCACATGCAGAGCACATAGTGCATGAAGTTTGATCTTTGGAGACAGATGCTATTGTTGCTGAATTGGCTAATAAGATATTGATAAGAAAAATGAAGAAGAATGTGGAAAATAGAGATCTGAAGATAGGCATTGTGAATCCAATTGGGTGATTGATCAATGAATTAGGAGAGTAAGGAGCAGAGGAAGAAGATGAGAAATGAAGGCTTTAGTATTAGGAAAGGAGTGCCCATGCCATGTGTAATGTATTGGTGACTGTACCGTCTGCTGTTTTATATTCTACGGCACCATTATCAAAAGAAGTAATTAAAAAGGAAAATGAGAAGCAATAAGTAATAAATCTTTTTTTTATCAAAAAGGGAAAAAATTAGAAAAGAAGAAGAAAATAAAAATGCCTTTTTGTTGAAGGGAGCACTAGTCCTCATTCCACGACCATATTTTATGCAGAGATTTCAAATCCGTCTGATTAAAGATTAACATTCGATCGGGTTTAAAGGTCGAATTAATCGGTATAAGAAAAAAATACAAAAAATAATATTTAAATATGTTCTAGCCTTCCACATAGAACTATATATCAATAATAATATGCTAAGAGCATGTGTCCTAGTGGTGTGAGCGGCTTAGCCCCTCCCAAATGGACTCACGTTCGAAATCCACGTAGAACAAGAAAAATGTCAATAAAGAATTTTCAAAATCAATACAAAATATAAATTATTTTCAAAATAATAAAATTCAATATAGTATTAATTTTATGATATGGAAATTAAAAGGCATTTTTTCAAATGAAGTCTTGGAAATCTCTTGGGATAGATGGTTTACAGGCCGGTTTCTTCCAAACCCAGTGGAATGTGTTTGGTAGAGATCTTTTGTTGGATCATAAACTTGATCCATTATGCGAGCTCAAATCTAAATTCAATCAAATTGGAGTTTAAGTTCATAATAAATGTCCAAAATTATAAGTCATCTACCTAGAATTTTCTAGAGTATAGTAATTATACATGTGAATCATTTGGTAACTTAAAATATTATTAGAAGGATGGAGAACGATGGAAAAGAATGAGATGTATAGTTATTATAATTTTGGATTAGTTTATTTGTGTGGTGTAGAATTGTTCTTAAGTAATATAAATATCCCTCCCCATTTTAGTTTTAGATATCAAGAAAAATTAAAAGCTTCTAAGTGAGTGAAGAAGCAAAATTTTATAAGAGTGAGTTGTGGTTTCTTGTTTGTTGAGTGAGAGTGTTTTTGTAATATTTGCTTGAGTTTAAATAAAAATTGTTTGTGTGAGTATTTTATTTCCAATAAAGTGGTATCAGAGCTAGTTGGAAAATATACACTATTGCATATCAAATCGAAGGTCTCAACAAGAGGAATTCGACACCGTCAGAATTGTCCAGATCGGAGTTTAAACGCGCCGCCGGAATAGTGCTACCAGAAAACTAAGTTGACTCACAAAGTTGAGCCGAGTTGACCGAGTTGTCCCTTCCAAAGTTTTTCGATGTACAAGATTCATCCGCGCAATCAGATTTTTCAAATTCTTATTATATTGAGAGATATGAAGGCACTTCTTGGATCACAAGATGTGTGGGATATCGTAGAGAAAGGCTACAACGAGCCTGCGGATGATGCTGCTTTTGCTACTCTTACACCAGATCAAAAGACTACTTTGAAGGATTCAAGAAAGAGAGACAAGAAGGCTCTCTACCTCATCTATCAAGCTTTAGATGATGATGGCTTTGAAAAGATTTCAAGTGCAAGCTTTGCTAAAGAAGCGTGGGAGAAGCTGCAAACCTCTTACAAAGGATCCGAACAAGTGAAGAAAGTCTGTCTCCAAACATTAAGAGGTGAATTTGAATCCTTACATATGAAAGTATCTGAGTCTATTTCGGATTATTTCTCAAGAGTAGTAGTTGTTTCTAATCAATTAAAAAGAAATGGTGAAAAGTTAGAAGATGTGAGGATAATAGAGAAGATACTTCGTTCGTTGGATCCCAAATTTGAGCACATCGTCGTGACGATTGAAGACACTAAAGACTTGGAAGAAATGACGATCGAGCAACTCCAAGGATCATTCCAAGCATACGAAGAGAAGCATAAGAAGAAGCAAGGATTTACTGAGCAACTCCTCAAGCTGTAACTCAAGGATATGCATGAAAGTCAAGGCAATGATAGAAACCAACGTGGCCGAGGTAGAGGTAGAGGCCATGGACGAGGTGGAAGTTGCGGTCGTGGACGAGGTTAGAATTACCACAACAACAATTCCAACAACAACTATGAGAAAGGAGAAAGCTCAACACGAGGTCGTGGGAGAATCAATCCGAACTCAAGGTATGACAAATCTCAAGTTCGATGCTATAATTGTCAGATGTTTGGGCATTATGCTTCAGAATGTAAAGCTCCTAACAACAAAATTGAGAAGAAGGCCAACTACGTGGAAGAGAAGACAAATGGCAAAGAAACTCTTCTTTTAGCACGAAAGGAAACTGATGGTGGCCAAGCAAATTCCTGGTATCTTAACAGTGGTGCAAGCAATCATATGTGTGGAAGGAAAGACATGTTCGTGGAGCTAGACGAGTCAGTAAATGGAAATGTTTCGTTTGGAGATGATTCCACAATAGCAGTGAAAGGGAGAGGTAACATCCTTATCCGTTTAAAAGATGGGAGACATCAGTTTATTTCCAATGTCTAATATGTGCCCAATATGAAAAGTAACATCTTGAGTTTAGGACAACTGTTAGAGAAAGGTTATGATATTCGTATGAAAGATTATAATCTTTCTATAAAAGATGATAAAAATAACTTCATTGCTAAAGTGCCGATGTCAAAGAATAGAATGTTCTTGATCAACATAAAAAACGATGTTGCAAAGTGCCTGAAAGCTTGTTACAAAGATGCATCATGGCTTTGGCATCTTCGATTTGGGCATCTAAATTTTGGAGGTCTGGAGCTGCTATCTAAGAAGGAGATGGTAAAAGGATTACCTCGCATCAACCATCCTGACCAACTATGTGAAGGGTGTCTAGTCGGGAAGCAATTCAGGAAAAGTTTTCCAAAGGAGTCGGAGTCAAGAGCCAAGAAGCCACTCGAGCTCATCCATACCGATGTGTGTGGTCCAATCAAGCCAATCTCTCTTGGTAACAGTAGCTATTTTCTTCTCTTCATTTATAATTTTTCAAGAAAAACCTAGGTAGAAGTCAGAAGTCTTTGAAGTTTTCAAGAAGTTCAAAGCTGCAGTGGAGAGAGAAAGCGGTAGAAAAATCAAAGCCATGAGATCCGACCGAGGTGGAGAATTTACTTTCAGGGATTTTCAATAGTTCTGTGAAGCAAATGGAATTCGGTGACCAATGACAGTTCCTAGATCCCCCCAGCAAAATGGCGTGGCAGAAAGAAAGAATATAACAATCCTCGACATGACACGAAACATGCTTAAAAGTAAGAAATTACCCAAGGAATTTTGGGCAGAAGCAGTGGCGTGTGCAGTTTACTTGTTAAACCGATCTCTAATAAGAAATGTATGGGGAAAGACACCACAAGAGGCATGGAGTGGAAGAAAACCTGGAATTTCCCACCTGAGAATCTTTGGAAGTATAGCCATATTCATGTACCAGATGAGAGAAGAACGAAGCTTGATGATAAAAGCGAGAGTTTTATCTTCATTGGCTATGATGCTAATTCGAAGGGTTATAAGCTATACAATCCAGACAATAAGAAAATTGTGATTAGTCGAGATGTGGTATTCAATGAAGAAGGAGAATGGGATTTTAGCTCTCATACAGATGACTTCAATTTCTTTCCTTAGTTTGAAGAAGATGAGCTAACACCAATAGAACAACATGCAGAAGCCCAACAAAAGATAACAACTCCACCCACTTCACCAACCATTCAAGGAGACTCATCACCTTTGTCATCATCAAGTGAAAGAGTTGTGTCACGCACACGAAGTCTTCGAGATCTCTATGAGATAACCGAACGACAATATAACCTTACATTATTTTATCTATTTGCTGATTGTGAACCAGTGAGCTTTCAAGAAGCAGTACAAGAGAAGAAGTGGAGAGATGCGATGGATGAAGAAATCAAGGCCATCGAAAAGAATGACACATGGGAACTCACCTCACTTCCCAAGGGATATAAGGCGATAGGTGTCAAATGGGTGTACAAAACAAAGCAAAATGCTAAAAGAGAGATTGAAAGGCACAAGGCGAGGCTAGTTGCTAAAGGATATAGTCAAAATGCTGGAATTGACTATGATGAGGTATTTGCTCCTGTTGCTCGATTGGAGACTATTAGACTAATCATTTCTTTGGCAGCTCAAAACAAGTGGAAGATACATCAAATGGATGTAAAGTCTGCCTTCATAAATGGAGTTCTTGAAGAGGAGGTCTACATTCAACAACCATCAGACTATGAAGTCAAAGGCCACGAAGACAAGGTGTTAAAGTTGAAGAAGACTCTTTACAGGCTAAAACAAGCACCAAGGGCTTGGAATAGCCAAATCGACAAGTACTTCCAAGAGAATGACTTCAACAAATGTCCCTACGAGCATGCTCTATATATCAAGATCAAAGATGAAGATATTTTGATTGTGTACCTCTATGTGGACGATTTGATATTCACCGGAAGCAACCCAAGCATGTTCAATGAATTTAAGGAAGTGATGATGAAAGAATTTGAGATGACATACATGGGGCTCATGGCGTACTACCTTGGCATTGAAGTTAAGCAACAAAAGGATGAAATCTTCATTTCACAGGAAAGCTATGCAAAAGAGATCCTGAAGAAGTTCAAGATGGAGAATTGTAAGTCGATAAGCACACCAACGGAATATGGAATCAAGATGTCCAAACATGAAGAAGGCGAAAGTGTAGATCCAACATTCTTCAAAAGTTTGGTGGGAAGTCTACGCTATCTAACTTGCACGAAGCCTGATATTCTTCATGCAGTTGGATTGGTTAGTCGCTATATGGAATCTCCAACAACTACCCATTTTAAAGCTGTAAAGAGAATTCTTCGCTATCTGAAGGGTACAATTGATTTTGGCTTGTTCTATTCAGTTTCTAATAATTATAATCTTGTTGGATATAACGATAGTAATTGGGGTGGAGACATAGATGATCGAATGAGTACTACTGGATTCGTATTTTTCATGGGAGATGCTGCTTTCACATGAATGTCAAAAAAACAATCGATTGTCACATTGTCCACTTGTGAAGCGGAATATGTTGTTGCTACCTTATGCGTTTGTCATGCAATTTAGCTTAGAAATCTACTGAAGGACAAGTTTAATATAAGAAGAGCCGACCAAGGTTTGTGTCGACAACAAAGTCAACCATTGCCTTAGCAAAGAATCCAGTATTCCATAATCGAAGCAAACACATTGATATTCGCTACCACTATATAAGAGAGTGTGTTGCAAGAAAGGATGTGCAAGTTGAAGATGTGAAGTCACAAGATCAAGTTGCCGATATTTTTACCAAGCCACTAACAAGTGAAGACTTCATAAGATTAAGAAACTTACTAGGGGCCACAAGATCAAGTTTAAGGGGGGGTGTTGGATCATAAACTTGGTTCATTATGGGAGCCCAAATCTAAATCCAATCAAATTGGAGTCCAAATTCATAATAAATGTCCAAAATTATAAGTCATCTATCTAGAATTTTCTAGAGTGTAGTAATTATGCATGTGAATCATTTGGTAACTTAAAATATTATTAGAAGGATGGAGAAGGATGAAGAACAATGAGGTATATGGTTATTATAATTTTGGATTAGTTTATTTGTGTGGTGTAGAACTATTCTTAAGTAGTATAAATAACCCTCTATTTTAGTTTTAGATATCAAGAAAAATTAAAAGTTTCTAAGTGAGTGAATAAGCAAAATTTTATAAAAGTGAGTTATAGTTTCTTATTTGTTGAGTAAGAGTGTTTTTGTAAAATTTATTTGAGTTTAAATAAAAATTATTTGTATGAGTATTTTATTTCTAACGTCTTTGCAATAAGTTGCGAAGAGTTCTTGAAGGCGGGGCGCGTTGGAACCAGCTATGAATAAGACTATGATTTGTCTTACACTCCTCAATATATTACTCAATACCGTCCTATTTCTCTTTGTACTGTGGCTTGTAAAGTGTCCATTGATAATCGGCTCAAACGCATTATCCCTCATATTGTGGGCCCTGCTCAGAGTAGCTTTGTGCCAGTTAAGCATATCACTGAAAACATAGTTATTGCACAAGAGGTTATTCACTTTATGCAAAATAAAAGAAATAGTCTGGGTTTTTTGGCAGTCACAATTGACTTGGAGAAGACTTATAATCATATCCTGAGGTTTTTCCTTCTTGAAATGTTGCATGAGGTTGGTGTCCGGCCCTGAAGATCTTATCTTTGTCATCGTGCAATGTGTCACTGGTACTCAAATGCTTTTACTCTGGAATGGGGAGTTAACTGAGCATTTCAACCTTCCAGTTCCAGAGGTCTAAGACAAGTTGTCCGCTTTCGCTTTATCTTTTTGCTTTATGTATGATGTGCTTGGCTCACGGTATTCAGAAGGTTGTAGCAGAAGGATCTTGGCGTCCGATTTCTCTTTCTAGAGATAGGCCACCTATTTCTCAGCTGTTTTGCGGACGACTTGATCTTTTTTGCGAAAGCTGATATCTCTCAAACAACAATAATTAAAAGGGTCCTTGATATTTTTGTGAATGCTCCACTTAGAAGGTGAACTATCAGAAGAGAGATTTTTTTCTCGTGTAATGTACCTGCCAGGAAAAAGAGAAGTATTTGCAGTAATCTTTGGTTTAAAGAAACTGATGATCTTGGAAAGTATTTGGGGCGCCTCTCTTCCTTTCCAGAATTACTAAGAAGACTTGTGTTATTGACAGAATGAAAGCTAAATCGCTAGTTGGAATGCAAGAAATATGTGTATAGCTGGTCAGGTAACTTTAGCTCAATCTGTACTACTCACTATTCTGACTTTTCTCATGCAAACAACTAAGCTTCCCATATCTACTTGTCACAAGTTGGAAAAAATCACGAGGCAATTTGTTTGGGAGGGTCGGAGGGTTCCAGGAATCTCCTCCTCTTGTTGCTTGGAATAACATCGAACGCTTGATGATGGATGGAGGTTTGGGGCTGTGAAGTTTGGCAGATTTGAATATTGCCTACTGTTTGAAGATAGTCTAGAATTTTTTTGTTGACCAACACAACCTTTGGGTTCAAGTTTTAAAAGCCAAATATAAAGTTGGTGAAGCTTATCCGGATAATCTTGTAGCACCAAACAATTGTACACTGCTGTGAAGATTTGTTTGTGCTAATTGAGGACTGATTAAAATGAATGTTTTTAAGGCTTTGGATGATGGAACTAATTAAATTAAATTCTGGAAGGATATTTGGATTCCAGGCATGAGTATCAACCTCCCTGATTATGTTCAAATGGAGGTACCTGAAAATCTGAAAGATAGATAAGTTTTTGTCAACTCCAACAGGAATTGGACATGGGAGCTCTTCTCAGCTTATTTGCCTCAACAGTTCTCCTTTTTATTGCTGTCATGTTACCGCCTATTCAGATTTGAGCGAAGATAGACCATTTTGGGCTCCCTCACCATCAAGCAATTTTTCCATAAAATCTGTCTATAAGTCTCTTATGGAGAACACCATTAATGGCCATAATTTTCCTTGGAATTTGAATTGATGTGGAATGCATAGCTAGGACTCAATGCATAAAAATGTTTTCTGGTTGCTCTTAAATAGGGGCTTAACGACTAATGAAGAGAGATCCAGAAGACATCTTGGTGACTCTAGCAGCTGCCATATATGTTGCGGTGTAGCTGAATATTATATTCACGTGCTCCGCGATTGCTTAATCACTGTCCAACTTTGAAATTATCTTGTTCCCACTATTTGAAAGCTTCAGATGTTCTTGTTGAAGGATTAGTTAGCCGGTAATATTCGGAGTAGGGTGTTGGAAATTATGGGAAAGAGAAGAAATGAGTCAATATTTCAAGATTCCAGCAAGCCAATATTTCAAGTTTTTCTTGATACTGCGGCTCAAGCTAAGCTTTGAACATAAGTTATCAATAGATTGGAGTCCAGCATTGGGGGATGCGAGATATATAATCAACAAGCAAATTTTCTGGTGGTCCTCCCTTTAGATTTCATAAGCTTAATACTGACGCATCTTAATAACTTCGGTGAAGCTTTTGGTGGACTTATCCAAGATAGCAATGGTGTCTGGTGCTCTGGTTTTGTGTGTCCATTCTCGGCTCTTGTCCCATCCTTAGAGCAGAGATGTGGGCAGTCTTAATTTCAAGGAGTGCAATTAGCAAAGAATTGCAGGATCTCTGATCTTCTTGTGGAATGTGACAGCAATGTGACAACAATATTAATGCTGGATGCCTTTCTCAGATTGGTATAGCATTAGGAATTTAGCAGCTCACTTTTCCTTTATTACTCTGACTCATATTCATCCGAAGCAAATTTCGTGGCTTACTATCTTTCTCGTCTGGTCTATGGCTTTCCTCCAAGAATTCATGTGCTTCACTTCCCCTATCCAAAGATTAGTAGTTGGCTTTTACATGATTTAGTAGGTGATATTCGTTAGTTTGTTTTTGCTTTTGTGGGTTCTTACCCACCATTTTTTACACACAAAAAAAAAAAAAATTCAAATTCAAATTCTAAATCAGATATAATAAAACTAAACTATGTTAATATCCATAACTATATATAATTAAAAAAAATATATTGTTATCTTAAATTCTACCGGAATCTAGTAAGATTTTACTAAAATAATAATTAAAATTGAATTGATTGTTTTGGAAATAATACAAATAATATTATGTAGTAGGCTTTTTTTTTTTCAATTTATAATCTTAGTTATGTGATCTCTTTTTTTGTTTTTGTTTGCAAAATATTTGTTGATTGAAAATGATTCTTATCGAAATGAAGTTCTAATATTCCTTTCTAAATATTTATGACTTATTGCTTTCTTTTGACATTAATTATTATTATTTTTGAAATTGTTAAAACTTATGCCATGAACATTTACATCAAAATCGAGATAAAAAAAGGACTAAAATAGGAAACAAACAAGAAGTTAGGGATTTAACGTATAGGAATCAAGCTAAAAAATACGGATTTAATTGACTTTAGAGTCAAGAGATAGAGACAAAAAAAAAAAAAGGAAACAATTTTTTTGGATTGATAATAAGATAATACATGCATGAAAATCGGTTGACTTGTGAAACCGTGTCCAACCGACCAGTTCACGAGGTTTTCAGTGGTTTTGTGGAAATAAGGGTTTTTAAACCTAACCGAATAGGATGGGCTCGGTTCCCAGTTTTTGCCGTTAAACCGGCAGTTCCTCCAAAACCATGATATTATGTGTACTGGTACTTATAACTACTGGAGAAGGTCTTACTCATAATTTTGTGTTCTCATGAGTGCCTGTAATTGTAAGTCATCAGAATCATATCGACTAATATATACCCCAAGATTTCCAGACCCATCGAGTCAAACAATCGATGAAGGCAGAGGATTGATGGTTAGTTAGTAGTTGATATAATCGGTTGAGAAAAAATCTAATAAACTAAAATTTTTGAACATTAAGTAAAATTAAATAAAATATTTTTGTCTCTCACTTATTAGGCGATTCTTGTTATTAATTAATAATAGATAACTAAGAATGATATTAAGTAAAAGGTACAATGGAATATATTTTCGAAAAAGAAAGTAAGTTATAATTTCAGAAAAAAATGAAAAAAAAAAGGGTAACTTAATGTAACATGAACAAATAATTTTGAATTAGAAAATACTTTGAATATTGTGAATTAAAATTGTTTCAAATTCATGGTTTGGCTTCTTCTTTCATCTCGGTGGAATTTTATCATGTCTTTCATAAAACTGATTTTGCGGCGGACTGTCTTTTTCATTTGACTTATGATTACTCAATTGGGTGTCATGTTTTGCCCCATCCTCTTGAAGACTTTTTTATTGGTTGTACCATAATTTAGTCGGAATCTCGTATATTCGAAAGTTTTGTTTTGCATTTGTGAGCGCTCACCTTTTCTTACCCCCAAAAAAAAATATTATAAAACAACTGTAGGTGACTGCACCGATACGTATCTACCAGTAATTCAATTAAAGTAGATTCAAACAGAGATAGGCCTATATATTTGTACCAACCGAGCTAGTTTATTTATGGTACTCTACAATCATACGCGATAGTAAATTAAGTATATATTGATGGAGCTTGTAGAGTATATGTGCAAATTCAGTTTACAAAGTTTGAAAATCAAATATCAATTCATATAAATACAGGAAGAGCATATATATATATTCCATACGACTTCTTCTTCTTCTTCTTCTGAAAGTGGCATTTAGCTAGAGGACTAGTTACTCTCTAGCTAAAGATATAATATAGAAGCAGCAAGGAAAAGAAAGATTAGGGAAAGAACCTTCTGCACTTTGGAATGGACAGACTTGAAGGCAGAAGAATACCAAGGGTTGTCATTGGGGAAGTAAGGCACCGGATTGCTTCCATAACCTGGACCTGGAGGTGCATAAAACTGACCACTGCCACTGCCTGGAGTTTCAAAAGGAGGCGTAGGTGGCCGCTGTGGAATTGGCGTTTCTAGGTGTGGGCCAAGGGGGCATGCAGGACACTCTTCTACAGGAGCTGGTGGTGGTGGAGGACATTCAGGCAGAGCGGGAGGGGAAGGTGGCGGGGGACATTCAGGCAGAGCTGGTGGTGGTGGTGGTGGCGGGGAAGGTGGCGGGGGACATTCAGGTAGTGGCGGCGGCGGCGGCGGCGGCAGTGGTTGACATGGATTATCACATGAATAGCACATTGTGCAGGGGATTTGGTCTTTAGACACTGCTGCTGCAGTTGTTATTGAGAACGTGAATGTCAGAAGAGTGAGCAGTACTTTCATGGCGATTGGCATTGGTGGATAGGGGAACTGAATGAGGAGTTGGGGATAAGAGAGGAGGTTCAGCATTATTATATAGGATGGAGAAAGGGCCAAATATGAAAATATGGAAGCATATACATGTGTATTGGTGGCCGCAACATTTTCATATACCATTATCTCCAACACGAAAATAAAATAAAATTTTGCAAGCATATGTTGCATTCATAACTTTTCACGTTGGTTAACCTATCAATATCTACATCTGGTCCAATTAATAGCTGAGTTAAAACACAAATTCAATGATAAGAGTTAAAAGGTCCGGTCCACAGTAGTAAGAGGCCAATAAATTAAGCTGGGCTATACCTTAATTTCTAAATTCCAGTCTGTTTTCCTTTAGTAACTTCGTTAATTAATATAGGAGCAACAACTATGCATAGTTTGTTGCATTAATTAGCATGAAATCTACTATTTAATTAGTTCATTGAGAGAGTGGTTAGATTTCACCGTTTTAACCCAACATTTGAATATATGGCAGCTGATAAACATCATTTGACAATAGATTTTTTCTTTTTCATAGTAATTTTATCTTCCAATTGAAATTGTACTAAATTTTAATTCAAATTTAAAATCTTACAGTTTTCATTATCTTATTGTCCCACTAATATTATCTTATCACTATACTAATACCACTAAATTAGTATTAGTAAATTAAAAAACCAATAAAATTTTACCCTTCTGACGTATTACTAGCTTCACCACTCTTCTGACGTATTACTCAAATATTAGTATTCAAGGTGAAGTTTTTGTGAGATATGAATTATTTAAGTCTTGAGGTGAATTTTCTGCTGAGGATTATGCTAATGTCCAACCATTTTAGCAGTTCAGCTAGCAGCCACTAATGAGACACTAATATTACACAATAAGAGCTAGGTTTAAATTTGTTTATTTTCGAACAATTTTCGTAATTAAATTCAGTTCCTATTAGAAAAAAAAAATCCTTAATTTAATTAATTAATTTATTTTTAAATCAGATAGGATAAGGTGTATACATATATAGAATTGCGTTTGAAACTTGATATTTCCTCTGAAGGTCAAAAGGCTATGTCCACCTCGATTGGACAGAGGGGTGAATTTAAATTGAATACCCAAATTCAAATACTTATCTAGTTATCTTGGAACGGAATCAATTAATTTAAATTGTATCTGTATCATACAATTATTGAAGAACAAGTCCAACCCAAAAAAAAAACAGAGACGAATCGCATCAAACTATATAACCATATTATGTGATCAGGATTCAGAACTATTCCCCACGCAGAACTCTAAGAACCCGTCCTTGTGGAGAATCAGGATTGCCACGCATAGCATTTTCCGCCCATATTCGATGAGCCCTTTCCATTGATTCTTCCGCTGTATCAAGCTGCTCCTTTCGCCGCCCAATTACGTGTCTCCCTTTTCCTGGATCGGCAGTGCCATCAGTTGCCTTTGTTACAGGCTTCATAGTGTCCCCTATCTTAATCTTCGACAGTCGATATGCCTTCTGATGCGTATAATATTCATTTTCATCCTCCTCTACTTGCTGCTTTTCCTGCTCCTTCGGCCACGGCGCACCATCAAGCCCAGCACAGTGTTAAATATAGGCCATTCTGTTATGTATTCGAATTTGTATCTTTGTAACTTATCTCATTTTGTACCCCTATATATACTGTTGTACATCTCATTTACGAATATATACAGAAGACATACTACTATTCTAAACACTAAATTAACATGGTATCAGAGCCTAAAATGGCATAAAATACCCGAATAATTGCAGCATCTTCTTTTTCTTTTTCGACCATTCCCACATCTGCTCATGTTTCCTTTTCACTCAAATTAAACTCTCATAATTATCTTGCCTGGAAAACCCAACTGATTCCTCACTTAAATTCTCATAACTTGGTTTTATCAATGGTATCATACCTGTTCCTCAAACTATTATGAACACTGCATCTCCACCCACTCCTATTCCCAACCGTGACTTTCAAATGTGGTTTTAGAAAGACCAACTTATTCTCTCATGGCTTCTTTCTAGCATAACCAAAGAAGTTTTTTCCTACATCACTGGCCTCTCCTCCTCTCAAGCTATCTGGTCAGCCCTTGAAAATACATTTGGTGCAATCTCCCTAAATAAATAGTTGCAATTAAATATCCAGTTTCAAGAACTGAAACCAAATGATATGCCCATTCCTCAATACCTTCAAAAAGTGAAATCTTTAGCTGATGAACTCACAGCAGCCGGCCGAGCCCTTTCTCCTTTTGAGTTCAATGCCATCATTTATTGCAATACCAACAAAGACTTCCGTCCCTTAATTTTCCGCCTCAAAATGAGTCCCACCCCTGTTAGCTTTAATGACTTATTTGCTCATTTTGTTTCTCATGAGATTTTAATCAAAAGCCAAGAAGAACCACCATTAGCACATCTCTCCTACAAACCACCATTACTGCCCACACCTCCTCATGCTCGCCCTTCATTCTCAACTAACTCCAAAAATCGTTCTCCATGGCACTCCCATAAATGTCGCGGACCTTGCCAGATTTACGGGTATACCAATCATACTACTGACATTTTTAGACGATGTTATCAGCCTTCCCAAAAAAATCACACTTCTCCCCAGGCATATCTTTCCTTCTCTTCACCACCACCACCACGCCCTTCCGCACACCACCATTCAGCTTTCTCTCATCTTGGACAACCCTCCTTTCAACCTTGGATAGCCGACACTGGCGCCACAACTCACATTACTCCAAATCTTTCTGCCCTCCATCTTCCCCAACCATACACCTGTCCGGATTCTCTACTGGTTGGTAACGGTCAAGGTTTGTCTATTTCAAATTCTGGTAACTCTTTTCTTCCTTCTCCCTTCAAAAACTTTGTTCTACGTGATACTTTACATGTTCCTTCTATAACTAAGCCTTTAATTTCTGTCCAGAAATTTTGTAATGACAATAATTGCTTCTTTGAATTTTGGCCTTCTTATTTTCTCAAAAAACGCAAATGGAGCTCCTATGGGGCGTGGCTGACCATGAACTCTACAAGTTTCCTAATCATAAGCCTCCTTCTGCTTTAGTCGCCGATGCTATTCTCTTTTCTATTTGGCACTCTAGGTTGGGTAATCCTCAAATTCGTACAGCACAGAAAATCATTTCTCACAATGGTCTTCGCCTTTGTTGTCTAGTGGCAAAATATCACAATGTTCGGCTTGTTATCAATGCAAATTAACTAAACTTCCTTTAGCTTCAGTTCAACATACTAGTAGCCAACCATTTGATATTGTTCATTCCTATGGGACCATCTCCTGTATTGTCTAATTTAGGGTTTTGGTATTTTGTTTTGTTTAGTGATGATTACACTATATTTTCCTCGATATTTTTTATGAAAAATAAAAGTGAGGTTTATGATATTTTTCTCAATTTTCATGCTTTCATTCAAACTCAATTTTCTTGTTAAATTAAAACTTTTCATTCCAACTGGGGTGGTGAATTTCAGAAATTACATAAATTCTTCCAAAATCATGGCATTATTCATCGTATTGCTTGTCCTTGTACAAATGAACAAAATGACACTGCAGAAAAAAAAAATCCGTCATATTGTTGACACTGGTTTCACTTTGTTACCTCATTCTTCTGTTCCTCTAAATATTGGCCTTATGCATTTGAAACTGTTGTTTTTCTCATAAATGGTATGCCATCTAAAATAATTCGCGATTACTTTCCTTATCTGTGTTTATTTGGTAAAAATCCAGATTATAAATTTTTATGGATTTTTGGTTGTTCCATCTATCAGTTTTTGAGACCCTATAATAGTCATAAATTTGACTTTCATAGTAAAAGGTGTGTTTATCTTAGTCCTGATCAGTTGCCGTTGATTTCTCCATTCTTTGCTAAGTCTGAGGCTCTACAGGATTATTAATTCACTCCAACGCTTTCCAGCCTTTGAGAAGAAGCATACGGAGGTCTCGGTAGCGCAGGTTACTTTTTGCCGATCAGTTGCCGTTGATTTCTCTCTTCTTTGTTGAGTTTGAGGCTCTACAGGATTATTAATTCACTCCAACGCTTTCCAGCCTTTGAGTAGAAGCATACAGAGGTCTCGGTGGAGCCAATTATTGAGTTCCTTTACTGGATGCCCTGTTTTTTGTTGGTGTTTCTATTTCTGTTTCTCGCTTGTTCATCCCAGGCAGGTAGTGATCTCTCGTCTCCTGCCCAAAAAAAAATCGAAATCGAAATCGAAATCGAAATTGCAATTGCAATTAATTAAATTCAAATGAAATTATGGATTAATGTATTAATTCTTACGTTAGGTTTTCCCGTGGGAGCAGCAGGTTTCATTCCACGATCGCAATCCCCAAAGTTAACGGCAGGGTCAATAGTCTGACCAGTAGAACCAGCGACGAATCCTCATTGTGGAGCTAAAGAGGAGGCCCTATAGAATCTGGCAGCGGTGGTGGCTACTCTTGAATATTGTTGCATTGTTGAAGTGTGGGAATCAGTTTGGGAATGGAAAGTTGAGCGGATACGATTGCAATTTTATTTTATTCTTTTATTCATTGATACGATTTTAATTTGCTAGCACAAGCGGAATGTAAAAAACTAAGCATGGGAGGAGGTAAAATAAATAAATATTTTTATTTTAATTGTTGGAAGTGAAGGAAAATAAGGTGAGGATGAAAAATAATTTTTATTTTTCACTTTTAGGTAATTGGATATAAAGAAAATATGGATTAAAAAAATAAAAAAGTAAAATAAAAATCTATTTTTACTTTACTTTGTTTGGAAATAAAAGAAAATAGAGAGTATAAGTAAAATAATATTTATTTTTCACTTCTCAATTTTTTTATATTTTGGAGAGAAAATATGATAAATTAGGCAAAAAATATAATTATTACTAATTAAATTAATTTTTTTTATCATTGATCATTATAATAAAGTATTTATTATTTTATAAAATGATATATAAAATAGTAAATATGTAATAATATAATTTTTTTTATAACAATAAAATTATCCAAATAAAGAAAAATAAGTTTTATTTTTTCACCTTTCTTATTATTTTATTTATATTATTTTAATATAAAATATAATTAAGAAAACAAAGAGAAAAAATAAAATTTATTTTTCTTCATTTTTTTTATTTTCAAGAAAAAATTGTCAAACTTAATAAAAAAATAAGAAAAATAATTTAGAAAAATAAATTTATTTTTTATATTTTTCCTCTCCCAAACAATATAATGTTAGCTTTAGACACGTGTCCTTTCCAATTGACATGGCGAAAACTTGGTGCTTTGCTGTAACGTACGTGTCGATTCTTTTTTATGATTTCTTTTTTTGTTTTTTTCCTTTTCAAATTATTCGTGTCAATTTGTGAGGAGATACCGAAACCGACAAAAAAAAACAACTCAAATTGTGTGGTCAATTGACTCCAGTTTAGCATTGAGACTTGATTATCGATTAAGAGGGTAATCGTCTGTCTCCATTGTGCAGTAAACAACAAATTCAGTTCAAACCCATGCCAAAATTGCTAGTTCTTCTCATTTCAGATATTTTCTTTAGGCTTTGATACATTAAACTTTTCCAACCATTAATTTAGCTCATCAATTTAGTTAGAATGATTAATTTATCACCTTACTTTAATTTTTATATACATTTGATAATTGCTTTGAACCATCTAATATATTGCAGGCAGTTCCCTGCTCTTCGAACTAATTAAAATTTGAGTTGAATATGTCACGAAAAACGAAACCTTTCTCCCATATTTTAAAAATGTTAGTACCCAAATACTTGAAATATGTGTCATCTCATCATCCCCATTTGGATCCTATAGTGAACTTATATCATGAAGTGCATATGGCATGACCAAATTCTGCTGACATTCTAAATCATCTAAAATTCTCACTCTCTTTTCCACTTACTAAGTTAAGTACCGGAGTAGTGAAACCAGCTCTTGATTCCTACCCTTTCTCTTCCTTTTACGGATTTCTATTGCAGCGAGTCTCAAAATTCCATCTTCAGCAGTATTATCTTCAAATGAAAGTTGTGCACTGCCAATAATTTTAAAGTTAGTTAATATGGGAAATCCACACTTCATCCATTAAAACAAAACGTGGTCCAAAGTAATTTTGCAGTTTCGATTCGTTGCTATCAATACTCATACATACTAAAAAAATCAGTAAGAAATGAGAATTTTAAAATCGAAGCAAATCATCATTCTGTGTATTCAATTAACTTCTTCATCTTTTTTCCATTTACAACCTCTCAATTCTCCATCAAAAACTGTTTTCTTTCTTTCCTTCGTTTTGTTTTTTCAATCATTGGATTCTAAGCAGAGATACAGCCATAAGATAAGGCCATTAAAAGAATAGCGGCTTGTTCTTCTTCTCCAAGCTTCTTCCTCCGTTCTTCCTGCAATACCAACTTGAAAGAAACTCTTACCTTACTTCTGCTGCTTTTCCCAATCTTTCCTCTGCTTTCTTCCAAACCAATAACTGCCCTCATCCTCTTCCTGTGTCTGATTCCGCAGGCATTACACAAAGTCTGCAAACCCAAGAAACAAGATCAGAACAAAGAAACAAAGCATTGAAACATTTTGAAAAAAATAAAAAAGAAAAGAAGAAACCATTAATATGATTCTAAATTTTTTATTAAGATAATGAGACAAACCTTAGGACCAGCTGGACCGCCTCTCCAGCAAGGTGTTTTTGTGGTGTGGCAATCTGTACAGCTTTTCTTCAGCTCATTAAAATTACTTGGAGGATTATTATCCATATTCATGTCCTCTGAATCTTCACCCTGTTTTAATTAATGACATAAAAAAATATTAATAATAAGCAAATCATGCAATGATTAATTACCTAATTAGGAAATCATTCAAGAAAAAGTAACATGAACTAACATTTGTATTTGAATCCATAATCACAATTGTAATCATATCAAGAAAATTAAATACTTGAAGAAATTAGCTGAAATTTGACAGAGACAGATGTGGCTATGATATAAGTTGGCTAACATGAATGTAAATTATAAGGAATATTCTAAAAACCTAATAAGAAAGAGAGAAATTGAGATTTGAGTGCAGAGGGTGAAGTGATAATTAATGAGTGGAGGCGGAGCACCAATGGAGGATGAAAAAGGGGAGAGAGTAAAACAGGGGAATAAGAAGCAGGAGGAAGTTTATACTACGAAAGAAAAAGGAACATTTGGCTTTTGGTAGATACGAAAAGATTCCGCACTCGCGGTTTGACGCGGCGGCGCAAAAACCCTAATTTCAATAATTTGTAATTGACCGAAATACCGTCCATACCAAACCCATCTTATTTCGTTGGAGGGTGGATATGAATTGGATTAATAAATAAGTCACAATATTATATTAAAAAAAATATTTTATGAATATGATTAAATTGATTTATGAATTTCTTAATAAATGTGAGTGAGTAATATGATGTATCTTTCTTTTAGTTTGTATTGTTTGAAACTGCTGTTGATTGAAAAGCATAATAGCAAGCTTTTCAATGTTCTGTTTTACTTGTGGGAACAATTCCAATTCTGATAAAATATATAGATTGTTATAAATATGATATTTCAAGGGTAAATTGGAAAAACAATATCTTTAAATTTCAAAATTTATGTTTAGTTTTTATTCAAATTGAAAAAAAAAACAAAAACAATCTAGTTTTAACAGTTAATCAAAATTTGTAGATTAGAAAGCATAATAGAAATGGTTTGAAAGAAAGGCGGGGTAGAGTAAACCAGGAGATGATAGTGTTGCTTATTCTTTGTTTGGTTTAATTGTTGTATATAGTAATCTGTAAAATGATAGTGATACTTAGTTTTTGTATTATTAGTTGATAATTGATAACTAATTGATTCTTATTATTTAATAAAAATAATTGAATTGTTAATATTATAATATAAAATTATCAATAAAAACATAATTTATTTAACTCAAGATATTCATTTTTTATAATATATAAATAAAATTATAATATATTTGTAATTATTTAATTTATTAATATGATCAATAAATTTTAGCTTAATGTTACTAATATAATGATTAAGGTTGTGAAGTTTCGAGTTTGAATCTTCAATTGAACTATTTATACCAAAAAAAAATTGATCAATAAAAATTTTTCAAATAAAATATATAATATAAGAGTAACTATATAACAAACAAATTCGAATTTCATTAATTATTTATATATAAAGATAGTTTAGTATAAAAATAAATTTATATTTTATATTTAAAAACTGTTTTTTAAATACTTATAAATTAATTGTTGAATAAAAAAAATTATAAGTTATTCCAAATAGCTTAACCCAATACCCCATTAAACTAGAAAGATCTAAGATAGAGTTGTTATATCATAAACTCGGATTTATATTACATTAATCTCATTTTTTTATAAAACACACACATTTTTTGGAAATGAAATTTGGTAAACTAATAAATATAAAATAATTTCATTAATTATAATTTATAAGTTTATCATTTTTTAATTTATAAGTTTATCGATTATAATTTATTAATTTATCATTTTAAACTTACAGATTTATCATTTTTGACTTATTAGTTCTTTGTTTTTTACTTATACATTTATCGTTTTAAATTTCATTATTAAGAAAATATAAGTTCATCGCTTATAAATTACATGTTTATTGTTTTGAAATTACAGTTTCATCATTTTTAAACTATATATTTATCGTTTATCGTTTACAATTTGTTAACTCATCACATATATATTTATTATTTATAATTTTTAGATTTATCATTCTGAACCTATAGATTTATCATTTTAAAATTACAGATTCATTATTTTTAAACGTGCAGGTATCACTTGTAAGTTCATATTTTTTTGAAGCTATAGGTTCATCGATTGGATTTTTTAGATTGAACATTTACAGATTCAACATTTATAATTTACAAATTTATCGTTTTGAATTTGCAGGTTTATTATTTTAAAAATACAGATTCATTATAACTTGAAGATTCATCATTTGTAAACTACATGTTCATTATTTGTAAACTTAAATGTATCATTTATAGGTTTATTGTTTATAACTTATAATTTCATCTATTACAAGTTTATTATTTTTTTCAAACCTATTTTCTTGAACTTTTAGTAACTCGATTTTATTTATCTATATTATTCATTTTTAGTTTAAATATTTTCACTTTCAACTATTTTCTTTTACAACAAATCAAAATTAAATATTTTTATTCCAAACAATAATAAAAATTATTATATTCAAAAATACTAAAAATAAAATTAAATATGTAAATTAAAAAATATTCTCAAAAATATAAAAAATATAAAAAATAAATAATTAATAAATAATTCTATATCACATTTGGATTCATGATATAATTTGCTTCAAAGATAAAATCTTTGAGAAGTTGCAACTTTTTGTCGTTTAAGTTGAGATTTTCTAAAACCACACACCAGCAAATAAAAAAGAAGCAGAGACAAAAAAAAAAAAAGAATAAAGATACAATAACAGAGCCGGCCCATAGATTGTGGTCCACAAACAGAGAGCCATTCATGTCTCTCTGATTTTTGTTTTTCTCAGACCCGAAAACCTCAACCTAACGCCACACTAATCTCAATAGTGGTAGTTGTGCTAATTTTTGTTTTCTTATTAGACACTTTAATAATACTAATAACAACATTCATTTCGTTTTTTTTAAATTGATATTTGTAGCCCATAAATGTATGTTCTGCTAAATAAATTATTTCAAAAAAGTGGGTTGCTGGGTTATGGCAGAAAGCTGTATCCTCCTCGATAACAGGAAATCATGTCTTTAAATATTTTGCTAAGAAACGCTAAGGATTTTTTATTTTTCAATACATTCTAACACTCTGTTTTTTTTTAATTGATTAATGAAAAAAATAATTTTTGTTTTTTCTTTTTTATCACCAGCAATCAAAAAAATGAATATTAGAAAAAAATTGAAAAATAAAAATATTCTTATAGTTCATTTTCCCGAATGAGAATTAGAGTTCCACAGATTATTTAGAAATTTATGTGGAAGTCAATATTAATGTCATTTTGTCTCGTAGCAAAGATTTGTTTTCCATTTCTGATTGGGGTCATAACTTTTTTCTTTTCAGCTTCACAGTCCAAGAATATTGAGCCGTCTAACCAAAGCAAAGAAAACTAAAAAATACACAAAATTATATGTTGAGCTTTATCTCACTGGAGCTTCTCTATCTTTAAGCTGTTGATTCATTTAACTTAAATTATAAGACTCACTTCCTTCGAGTTGAAATCTTTGTTCAGTTAACAGTTTGGATCTAATAAAATTTACTAACTGAAAAAGAAAAATTTCAATTGTATATAAGCTTATATATAAATTATAAGAGATTTTTGAAATCTTTCTGTCTGGCCTTCAACCATCAAGTTTTAGATTGGATGGTACTGTAAATATTTCAAATAAAATAAGTTTAAAAACCCTTGTGTTGTCATTATACCATAATTTTTTTTTTTAAAAAAAAACAAGGGGTTGCAGCAAATTGAATGCACCAGTCGAGGCCATGGCAAGCAAGACAGAAAATTAGGATAATTCTGCATTGTCCAATTGTTATTAGCAAACTAGGAATTTCAAATTCAAATTCCTGTTGAACTATGAAATTAAATTCATAAGAAAAAAAAACAAACTGAAAAATTAGTATCATTAACAACTACTTCTGCTGCTTTCCACTAATGGTGTTAATGGTTCTTCAACTTAAGATTGCTGTGTCCCAGTGCAGTGCAGATTTCAGCAAGGAAAGCAAAGAGAAAACCCATGAAGGACATTAGCCCCGAAAATATGGAAATTGTCAAATCCTGGAAATTTTTTTTGGGAAAGTGTCCCCTGTCTGAAATCAGCAATGCCCTGTATAGTGCTTCAGCTAATGCATAGGTAGCAACAGGGTCGGATTCTTCTGCAAGATATCCATATTCTGTTATGCAAACGATGTCGTATACCCCATTACTCTCCGATATGCCTAGTCCTTCACATATCTTCAGCCTGCCCTCTATTCTCTCCTCTGGGCTTAATAAGTCCCCATGCGTCAATATTAAGCTGGGATTCTCATCTACAACATTAAAAAAACATCATTTTCCTCATTAACTTTCATAGGTTAATTTTCTTAATTGTCCTTATATATAGAAAAAAGATATGACATGATGCTACATTTAAGTGGTTATGATTGTACTAAGCAAATAATATAGGTAGGTGGGCGGTCAAATTGTGTGAAATTAAGCGAAAGTACCATTAATTAAGGATAACTACTTGAACAAAATAAATAACTGTGAAGAGGAAAGCTTACTACACTTTCTCAAAGCAGGGGAAGAGAAGAGGTCTTTTGTGGCTTGTAAAGGCTTGGGATCACCAGCTTTTAGAGCTTTATATACTTCGGCTATATTAACCACCACAAGCGCACAATTCACTCTTCTTGTCACAAACTTTGAAGAAGATCTTAGAAAAGCTTCAGTTTCTTGTGCATCATCTGCTGATCTCAAGCACAGCTGGTTATGGTGCACCCCATCATTCATCCAACTTGATAATTCTTCTAGTGCATCTTCCATTTTGTCATAACTAAAACCCCTTGAATCATAAACACAAAACCCATTTTTCATTGATCTTAATACATTGTGCTCTTCCATGTACATGGTTGTGTATTTTTTATCACTCCCTGCAATTAATTACAACATAATTAACCATTTAATTAATTTGGATGTTGAAAATATAAACAAGGCAAGTAAAATTATAAGGCACTTACCTGACCAAGTTTGAGCAAAGGGTACAAGTCCAGTTCGACCAAGAACACTGTACATGAGGTTAACAAGCGAACTTTTACCAGAAGCAGAGAAACCCACTAATAGAATTGTGATTACTGATGGAATATCCATTTCTTCCTTCTTAGGACCTCCTGTAGGTACCCATAAATCACCTGACTTGTACATTTGTAGCTTGTAACGAATATCATTAAGTCCTTCATCAGAAATCGAGGCCAATCTATCCAATTCTCTAAAAAGTCTAAGCCTTGGAGTGAGGGTTGCAATATTAGGAAGACCAAGTTTGAGTCTTGCACATTCTTCATACTTAATAGCTGATCTCCACCAGCAACACTTCGTGCTTGAAGAAGGGTACTCGTCTTCATCGCTGGAACATAATTGGCTTTTCATTTCTGTCATTAAAGCTCTTCTAATTCCTGACAACAACGGGTTTTGCTCAAAATTTGATCATTGAGTTTCTCCGCAACAGTTAAATTTACAACTGTAGAGAAATAATAATAAACGGAACAATGAAGCTTGCATTGATTGCACAAAAGACAAAGGATAGTAGGGTACCACGTCGCTCACGGGCTGTATGGATAAAATTGCAGGTTCAGGCTATTTCCAAGCTCTTTCCTCTTCTGCAACTTCGTTTCATACTGGTATTTTGTCTGTATGTGTTATGACCAAAATACACTCGTTGTAGGCTCTGCGTCGCTGGAAAAGTATAATGGTGACAGGAAGGGTATTTTCGTCATAATAGTATACGTAATGTTTATCCGTACTGGTAAAGAGTTTCCAATGGAGTGTGTTATTTGGTTTTGTGGATTCTCTCGTCCTGTCAAATCAAACCCGTTGTTTTCTTCCTTTATTTTTTTTAATAACTGATCGTGACATTCTGAAAAGTGTTCATTTAATATTAGATTCCCCATCAATATTAAATGAAAAAGAGTATAAATCTCAAATTAGGGTTCAATTTCTCTCACTAAACATTTTACTTTTCTATCGTGGGCTTCTGGCCAGTGTCGACTATTTTATTTCTAATTTTTATCTTTATATTTAGTTTTCATTTGTTCTTGTCTCCTACTTGGGAGTTATTTTGGTAGCTCAGATGAGATTTTTTATTATCTGTCGTTCCTTTTCCTGGTTAGAAAAAAGATAAATAAAATCCAAAGAGTGGTTTTATTTACGGCTATGTTTTTGGCACTTGCATGGGGCCTTTTATGCAGTGGCTGTTTTCATATGACTCGGTGATAGGTAAAAAATTTAGGCATTTCAAGAGTTGGATGTCCACCATGTTAGGTGGAGTGATCCTTGCGTCTCTCTTAATATTATTCAGTTTTATTGATGTTGTTGACCCTTTGAAACAAAAATTTTCGTTTAGGTTCAACTCCTTGGCCAGCAAGGATGGAGAGTGTTGCTGCTGCCACTTGATCCGTGACGATGGAAGTGGCCGCTGCTATGAAGGTTGTGGTCCTATATGGAATTCAAATATTTTACTATGGGTTAGACCATCTTATTATGGATAGACATTTTTATGTTTTTATGTATGTATACCATAATGAGTGATCTTGATATTTGGATTATTTGCGTTCAATGAAATTCTATTTTTTACCTAAAAAGGAAAGAGTATGAATATCACATCAAAAAAATAAAGAAACACTAAATCAAATTTCACAGTTACAGCAAATGAAGTTTTGCCTAAATAAGTGCTGGAAATATCTCGCTTGATTCCAACCTTCTAATTCTCTCAGGAAAATTGCACAAACAATTTTAATTTTTGTTAATAATCACCTGTAATGATAATTAGTAGAAATGAATGAAAAAGATGATTTAGTTACTGATAATTAACGGCCTATCATAAAAATCATTTTGTTTTTCTTCGAATTGTTTTTTTTTTGTTAAAGTTTAGTTTTATTATTATTATTAGAAGTCAATTGAATTAGGACGAGGAACGGAACTCAGGAAATTTGAGGAATTTAGCTTCTGGATAGTACTAAATATAAGAAAAATCGATGGGACGAGTAAGAGCATAAGAAAAGTTACATCTATAAAGCAGATAAATCATAGCATTTCAATATTAATACTCGAAACCAACCAAAAATTTGCTTTAAGTTAAAAATTGATACACCTTTCTAATAACAAAAACAAAAACTTGAGATACTCTATTTTTCGTTCAGAAAGCAGAATATATTTGTGGCCCTTTCCTATAATTGCTCTAACTATAAACCAAGGAGATGATTGTAGGTTATGAATCACAATGGGCAGCCTCGAATGTCCATCCTTGGAATAAAAAAAAAAAAAAAAAGCAATAAAAATAACATGACAGAAGGAGGAAAAACAAAAGAAAATATATGTTTGTAGTTTCCACCAGCAAGACCAATGATCTGCGATCAGTTTTGACTATTTTATGCAATTCTTGGCTTCACACAACTGCTTTATTCGCATTTGAATGTGGAACAAAAGAGGAACAAAGGGGCAAAGGCCTTCACACCCAATGAAAACAGGAACCTGGACTCTCAGCTTCATTCCACCTGTGACCTAACATGCTCTGCAAATTTTCAGCACATGACATGCCATTGAGTACAAAAGATGTCTTTCTATATAATATTTAAAATTTAAACAAAATGAAGAGGCAAGTAGAAAAGGGAAATAATTCAATGACGTGCTCTGTCCCTACTTAACATTAAACAAATTCAAGTGATCAGTAACGAACACCACTATGTCTTAACTAGAGTTGACAAAATTTCATAAGATCTGATAATAAGACACGAACATGATCCATTAAAGTGACAAGATTAATAAATAATTTGGATTTGGATTGAGCCTCTTTATATAAAGGTGGCACAATTACAACCTATTTAACATCTAAAATGATATTTTTCATTAATTTTTGGGTAATAATTTTAACATAAAATATAAATTATATGTATCCTTATAAATGTTTAATAATTAGATATATATTTTTTGCAATAATTAAACAACATATACTCTGATTTAAGGGTATAAAAATGATAAATAGTTTAAAATAATAATATTTTATATAATTTAATATATAATATATTGACGAACACGAATATTAATTGGGTGAGAGTTGAGAAAAATCAATACAAATATTAATTAGATCGACACGATACGCACAAATTGCCACTTCCAGTCCTAACCCACATCCATAAACTAGCTCATTTGCATCCGGTATAAAACATAAGACGAGTAATCTGGAGCAAGTAATAATTGCTAACTCAAGACTACCCATCCACAGGGGACGAAACCTACTGGCTAGACAGGTTGCCATAATCACAGATAAATAGAAACATTATCCCAAGTTCTGTTTGTGCAGAACAAGATACATACCTTAACTGAAGTTAAATCCACCTGAAGGAACAGGAACTTCACTGTCTGCGAAATGAAATCCAGATTGGGAAGCATCACCTGCAGTGAGTGTTTCATCATCATCCTCCAACCAAAATGTCTCAAGAATCTTTACTGCTTTCTCATATATGTCATTGTTATCATGACTCTGAAGGTTCTCAATCTTTTCTAACCCCTCTGCTTCATCAATCATTTGTGCATATAGATTTACATCTCCGGTGTGGCCCAAATTTTTCTCGGCATCCCCAACCTTTAGAATGTTCTCAAGCCCTTCCAAACAAACTGTAACAATACGGGGATCAGGGCAAATCAGGAGATCACACAGTGGCTTGATACACCCCTGGCTCACCAAGAACCTAGAACACATAAATTAAAAATGGAAAAAAATTAGTGCAACACATCTATCAAACTTGTGAAAATGAAAAGAGTGATCATGAGAAAAAGAAAATATACTTGATTTGATCATGAGTGCCACCAGAAGTAGTATTTGAAATTGCCCAAGCAGCCTCTTTCTTGATCTCAAATTCAGCAACCTCAAGCAATTGAACAAGGGGGCCAATGATACCAGCTTCAATTATAGCCTGCAACGTTTCAATAAGGCTCAAACAGTATTTACTGGAAAAGATGGACGACAAACATCTTTAAAAAGTGGTGAAACTAGCAACGGGCAGATTTCACATAGTCTCTACCCATATCTCAACTTATGAATAATCAAAAGATGTTAATTACATGAAGAATATGAAACAGTGCACTGGTATATAATATTAATATGCAATTTGAAGTAAATGAGCAAGAGGCCAAAAAAATTGACATAAATAAAGACTCACCTGTATTTGATTTACATTTCCTGCCGTGATGTTTGAGATTGTCCAGCATGCTTCCTTCTTGATGCTCTTCTTATGATTATTTGTCAGGAGATTCAAAAGGCAGGGAAGTGCTTGATGATCTATTATATACTGAGATCAATAGTAAGATGATGTGTCAATTTATAAATCCAGAAGAGGACAAACTTAGCACTTCAAGACATGCTAACATTACAAATTTGCTACAAAGACAACATAGTGAAATTTAACCCACAAATACAATAAATTAATATAACAAACAAATGCATCCTCTTATGATAAATGTTCAAAGATAAAACATATCAAGCTAGTTAGAACATTTCATAAACCAAATAAAACCCTTCAAAATCTGAGGCATGCCAAAAAATGCTCTCATATGATTGATTTGAGAATCCCAGAAATATAGTATATCAGATCTTTTTGTTTCCCTAGCTTCCCAAGCCCCTCCCCCCGACTTTGGTGAAAGCTAACTTTGCGTTCCCATACACATCCATGGGCATTAAGAAAATGTTCCATTTCAAAATTTATTATTAAACAGACATTGCTCTAATAAGAATAATTCTCTAATATCCTCAAGTTTTGCTAAGTGATTATGCAAAGTAAACCCAATACAAACAATCGCCATTTGCTCACGCATAATTCATTCTGAATATATAAATAAAAATTTTACTATTTGGAATAGGCGAGATTTTAATATACACACACATACGTGTGTGCTCTGACATATTTTATACACATACACGTGTGCTCTAACATATTTTATATGCACACACACCAGTCAAAGGCAGGCATCAACACCAGGACTTGAGAACTTTCAACAAAAATAATTCATTGTGGCTTAACCCTAGGGAATTGAATTTTTGACAAAATGAAAGCATAGCTCTTTCCAAATAGATTGATACTAAAGTTTTCCTCATAAGCTTGAACTACTGTGTATCCTAACTAGAAAAGGAAACAATTCTAAATTTTGTAAGTTTGTAAACCTTTCTCCCTTTTGAATCATTCAAAAGTCTGTCTCATCTTTCAGTGGAATCCAATTGTGACATAAATCTACAGAAGTTTCAGACAGATCAATTTTATCCAAAAAATTATAATCCTCTAGAGTCTTATCAATCAAATAGACAGTTCCATGACAAGAAAAAGGGTAATATAATCCCAGGTACTTCTATTGATTCAAACTGTCAAATTCTATAGATAATAATTTCATATACAGAATACTAGCAACAGTTGACGCAACCTTTATATTTACCACATATAGTTCAAATGCCAAGTGTATGCCTGAATCATCCCTCTCTTCCCACACACCCAAACATAAGAAATACATTCATATATATCATGTTCAAGTAAATCTCATCCGGTGGCTCCATAACAATGGTATGGGTAAACCCATACAACACCTTTCCACTTCTCACATACTGCAAAAATTGCAAAACATAAATCCATATGAAGAAAAAAATTACTAAACTGAAAGGTGGAAAAAAAAACAACTTGTATTTTTAGTACCTGAGTCTGCATGTCATCACCAGTTACAATATTTCCAACTGTACGTAATGCAGGAATGAGCACTGTTGGAGATGGATGACTACAAAAGGACAAGCACATTTACAGCTACTACAGGAAGAAATTTTCAACTCAAATATATGAATAGAAAAAAAAAATACTCACAGTAAAAGGTCAACAAGCCTGGGGCATACACCAGCCTCAATAACAGCTTGAATTTTTTCATTGGTTCCATCTGAGAGATAAGACAATGCCCAGCATGCATCTGTCAGAACTTCTTCATCATTTGAATGTATAAGGCGCTCAAGAGCTGGCAGAGCAGGTTTTGTCTGTTCATTGGATATCAACATCATATCTATTAGTAACAATTATGAAACAATAGAGGAAAACATATTACACTTGCTAACAATCAATCTTATACAAAACCTGCTCAAATGAAGGTTGCGGCTTGCCCCTGCAAAAGTTTGATAATGTCCAAGTTGCATTTCTCAACATAGAAAGCTTTGCATGTTCGTTGAACAGTGAAAGCAATGGCATCAAGGCTCCATGAGCGAGGACAAGGTCACGGCATTTAGGTGAGTCACCAGCAATGTTTCCTAATGCCCAAACAGCCTATAATGACGGAAAAAAAAAGAAGGGTATATCAGCACTGGAATAATCAAATATATAATATGGATTGCAACAATAGAACATGGTTTTGAACACAGATAGATTAGGACAGCTGTAAATAAAGAACAAAAGAAAATTGAGGTCATCTACCTGTTCTCTGACATCATCAGTTTTTGAACTTAAAAGCTTAACAAATATTGGAACAGCCCCATGATCAATCACAACCTTGGTATTTTCTGATGTCCCAGAAGCAATATTTGTCAGTGCCCATGCAGCCTCAAACTAACAACAAAAGACAATACAAAAGAATATTTAAGAAATATGAACTAGCAATAATGCCGATAACATACCTAGAGCCAAAAGAAAATAACATAGAGTAAAAGTCAAACCTGAAGCAGAGGAAAATCATCCCTTCCAAGGAACTCAATAAAGCGAGGAACGACACCAGATTGGACAACTTCATTAATTGGTGGACTGCGTTCTACAAAAACAATTCAAAGTAAAAACTAGGATCCATAAATTATGAAGCAGCAACTCAAAAACGCATACCAGAAGGAAATAAAACCAAAATAAACCTATTGAGAGCAACTTTCGGAATTGAGTGGTTGCCTCGAGTTGTGAGTTCCCATCCTGTGACCAAACACCAGCAACCATTGCTGGAAGTGTTTCTAACTGCAATAGGAGTAACAAAAAGCATCAGCTCTACCGACTCAAGGAAGTATGTAAATAAAAGAAGTCAAGCATCTAAATTGAAATGCCACCACATGATACACAAAATACATAATTAATTTTCTAAAACAAAGTAACAGCATTATCAAGGACAATACGGAAAAAGACAATAATGCCTACAAAGTACTGTCATTCTGAACATAGTCTGATGAAAATGCTGTTGAAGAGAATGAATGCCTCAGCATATCCAGTCTTCTATTTTAACTCCATAATAAAATCTATCAAGGTTAATTAAATTCAATAATAACTAATAAGCAAATAAGTGTCCGGGACTTGTACAGTGAACAGTATCTATCCACAATCAGAGTACGAGGTTCCATATAACATTTGCAGCTATAGACCTTCCAGTCACTTTAATAACATGTAAGAATGAAATGAAATATAGCTAAAATAGAGATCGGAAAAAAGAGCAGTGAACTAATGAGATAATCCAAGTACCTTCTTATCGGTAGCGGAATTGGAAAAGGAGGAGGTAAGTTGCTGCTGCGGGATAGGGAGCCCTTCCCGTCGCTTCTTCAGCAAGTTCTCCTCTCTCTTGTTCTTGCGGATCTCAACCATATTATCCTCTCTTCTCCTCCTTCCCTCATCGGCATCTACGGCCACCTTGTACTTGTTCCTCCTCACGTCCGTCCTCGCGCTCGGCCTCAAAGACATGGTTGCCAATCGAACCAAGTCCAATCCAACTCCGAATGATTGCGAGATTGAGATTGAGATTGAGACTGAGATTGACAAAAGAGAGGGCTGTTAGCGCTTGAGAGTAGAGTATGTGAAGGAGGGAGTGGAATATGTGAGAGTAGGAGATAGAGAGAGTGAGAGAGAAGCAGAGGAGGGAAGGGTTTTTTGGATTTGTATTCGAGTGGGATCGAAACGGGGGGTAGGGCCTGACTTTATTATAGAGGGTTTCGACGCTCAACTACCCAGACTTATGCGAGGAGGCCTGGAATCGTTTTTATTTACGGAATTTGCCACCGTGTGAGTTTTGAATTTGAAGTTAGAAAGCGACTCTATTGCTCTAACGTACAGCCGCCGTAAATATTGGTGCCTTTTCAGCCTGGGGATAATATTATAAAATTTTTCCCAGCTATAGTTAATTACATAAAAACCCTTAATTACTTTACAATTGCTTTCATTTAAATTTAAATTTTTGCTCTTATCCCACTTTTAATATTAAAAATATTCCATTCTAATATAAAAAGGCAAAATGCATCATCACAAGTCCCTGAACTTTACCCTTTTATTTAATCAGTTCTCTAATTAATTATTTTTTCTGTTAAGTCCTCTCCAGTCTCTCCCTCTCAAGATTCTGATTCTCTACCACTCAAATCCTAACACCACTGTTTTTTTCTCTCTACACTACTACGATTTCAAACGTTTATAAATCTGAATTGCCGCTGTGTTTGCTGGTATTTTCTGTTCACAAGATGCCATTTGCTTCACGTACAAATTTGGGTATTTCTTTATGTTTATTTTACTCATTGCTTTGGACAGTTATAGACGCCGGTGATAAAGTGGTGCTGTTTACTCATCATATGAAACATATATATGAAGGGTGCATTAGAATGGCTGGGGGAATCCCTGTAAGCTTAACAATTACTTTGGGTTTTGATTTCAAATTGTGGTTTTAGATTTATCATGATTATTGTGAATGGTAAGAATTTTAAAGTTTTGAATTGTGAGGAAAAGGGATTTGCTTCAGGTATATGCATCGCTTGACCCTCCTGGTTGGACTTTGGATTCAGACAAATTTATGGGTTCCTTTACTGGCAGAACAAAAGCTGTGATATTGAACAGGTTAGAGAGTTCAGTACTTGAAAAATGCAGGGACTAAGAATTTCAATTCTGATAAATCTTTGTTTTGAAAACCATAGCATTTTAATCATCAGTAGAGTAGAAATTTGATTAGACATTCAGTTGTTTGAGGAGTAGTTTATTATTATTGTTCATTGAACGAAATGCCTCAATTATTATGGCAGTCATAAACTTGTCTTTGATGCAAGTTTATGCTTGGTAGTTCCTACTGGCAATAGAGAGAGAAAAATAAGAAATAGCAACAGGAGCATTTGAGCAGTGCACAACTAGACCTATTACATATTCTGTAGTTTTATAAGGCTGGAAATTGGCCTGAATGAATCAAGTTTAACAGGCAAATTTTCCCCACAAGTTATGCACACCTTAATTGTGGACTCCACAAAGGTGATTTCTTAGGATCTTTTTCAAATTTTAAGAACTTTTGAAGAATCAACCTCCGACATGATGGGTTTATTGCTCACTGACATAATGTGGCACAGTCCTCAGAATCCGACTGGGAAAGTTTTCCTCAAGATGAACCTGAGACCATTGGCAGGAGCTTGCCTCAGAAGGAGTTGCCTTACTATAAGAGATGAAGTATGATATTCCTTTTACTTACACTTGTGAACAGTAGCATGATTGAGTAGAATGTTCTTCTTCATTTAATGATGCTACTGACCTCGTGGTTCTTTACTGTCTGAATAAGCAGTCCCAATTTGAGCGAGCTCTTCTTCTCCTACTGCTATTGAGCTTCTAGATGATTAATAACTGACAAAAGAAATATGCAAGATTTTTTTTATCTTAGGTCCTACATTTTTATTGCTTTTTCTCATAAATAAAAGCACAAAAAAAAAAAAGGCTGTCATAGATATCCTTTTCTTGTATATTTGATGGTTATAAAAGCTTTCGTGTTTGCTTGTGCCTGTAGCAACTAGCAACCACCGATCCTACACTTCTGTTTAAGACTTTGTGCTATCTAAATTTTGCCTTGGGGACTCATTATTCTAAGGTCACTTCACTCGTATGATTAAGGAGTCTGTTGGGGCATTGAGATTTTTCTTAGATATTTTAAAGTTGCTTGTTCCAGGAAAAAGTATATTTTAAGCATGGGTTGCCATACTGTAAATACAGCATAATGTGGGCCAAATATTATATCATTCTTTACAAATACCTTAGTTAGGTTAGCAAGTGAGACTGTGTGTGTGCAAGAGAAAGCAGAAGACAGATTTGAAGAGGAAAATTGTAGGAAAAATATCTGCAGAAAAATGAAAAAGAAAAAAAAAAGAAAATTGTTTCAAGTTTATGTTGTTTTAAGTTTATATT
The DNA here is from genome assembly GCA_023653625.1 of Triadica sebifera. NCBI lineage: Eukaryota > Viridiplantae > Streptophyta > Magnoliopsida > Malpighiales > Euphorbiaceae > Triadica > Triadica sebifera. Next base: position 32,631,087 of record CM042900.1, on the reverse strand, counting down.
TTGTCCCTCTTCTCTCCAAATCTCCAACAGAGTTCTATCGTGAATTCTGTTGGAATCATGACTGCGGGATTAATAACATAAATGGTATCAATTCTTATTATCATATTACAAATTAATATCAAAATTTTTATTTGTTATAAATTAGTATCAATTATTTTAAAAAGTTTACAATTTGATATCTAAATCCAATTTACGGTAAAAAAGATGACATATAAGTCGAAAAATACAATTTTTAGTGATGTGTTATGTTTTTTATTGCCACATTATTTTTTTTACAAAGAAATTAAATTTGGATATGAGATTATAATATTTTTGAATTGTAATAATTAAAACTTTAACAATTTGCAATATAGTGGCAATGATTGATATCATTTATGTTATGTCTAAAGGTGTTTGAGATGGAGATCAGACCTTTTGCAATTGTTTCAGTATCAAGTCATTCTCTTGTTGAGCTGGAAAACATCATAAGATGAGAAACTAAACAAAATATCTTTTTTGGGTTCTTAATAGACAATGGAGAAAGCTGCACCAAACGCCAAGACAACAGTCATTCCCTTCTTGATATAAGAAAGTATCAGCGGATTAACTAAACTGTTTTGTTGTTTTATGCAATGCTTACTATTAATCTCCTTTTCAGATCCTTAAGCTGACCAAATCAGAAGTTGCATTTTCCCTTCCAGTTCCAGACTCGAAATGCTCGACCAATTATATTAATGTTTGTGCTATAAACGGTTGAACTGAATAGCATTAGAAATGATGCAGCCCATAAACTAAATAGTTTGAAATAACTTAGAGACAAGAAAATAAAGAATAAACAATTTTAACACGTCTATCAAAATAGGCGAATACAGCCACTAAAAATAGGTTGATGTTCACAGGCATAAAGCTATGAACACAATTTTCCATGCAGAAAAGACAGATTGTGCTGACATTCAACCCTTAAGATAAAAAAGAACACTTCAAATATAATCACTTTCTATTCACTGCCCAATCATATTCAATTAATCAGTTACCCAAACTGGTGAAAAGGGTGAAATGGAAATTAACATACAAGCAAAACAGACAAAAAGAAGAATAATAATAATAATAATAATAATAGGAAAGTGGTGCAAGTATCCAAAGTTCAAAATCTCGTCTTTGCTAAAGCGTCAGGCGGATAAAGTAACAATTACACTGATAATTCTGGATATTTAGATGAAAGGTTACAGCTTTGGTATATTTAGCTTCTTCCGATCAAAGATATATCTTACCTATTGGTCAGTAAAAGGGTTTATTGTGAACCAATGAGTTCTAACCTTTTTTTTTTCTGAACGAGGACCAATGAATTCTAATTTAATGATAAGAAAACATTTTTAGATATTAGAACTATGAGATTACCAGTTATATGAGTCGGAATTTGAACCCAACACAGAAGCTTTCAAAACTAAAAGAAAAAGTTACAATGTGGAGTAGTTTTCGGCCATAAACAACTTTGCCCTTAAAACCTTACCACCATATCCTGATGTGAACTTGGGAAAGATTTATATTCGATTTGACCAATCTAATGGCCCATATAAGCTTGTCCTGCCTTGTTTCTGGGAGTCACATGGAAGGAGTGAGAGAGAAAAATGGCGACGGAGAAAACCAATAATGCTGAAATCTCAGACACACGAAACGTAAGCCACCAAGAAAACTCCACAGATTGTCAACTAAAAGCAAGGAATCGACCACATATGGCCTTGGAAAAGCCCTTGCTCATAGGGCACTCTATGGTTCAAGCAGCCGCCAGTCTGGAAGCAGACAGGTCAGAAATAACGATGGAAAAACATTACCTACTAGTAGACTAAGGTTTCATTGGCTGATGATGCTGAAAATTAGTTCAAATGTATTACTTTGGTTCGCAGCTTAAAATATTATCCTCTGTTTAATGTAACATTTTAGAATTCGTCACGTATTTTCTTGTAATATAGTCATCTATTGTCTGATCCATTGCAGTTGATAATATTTGGGAAGAGAATGGGAAGAGAATGAGCTGTTACTTGTTAGGATTCTGCACATCTTTCATTTCACATTCAAATTTCCAAGAGGACCATACACAAGATTAAAATGTAAAACTTTATAAGGTATTTTCCTAAACAGTTAGCTTCATATATGATAGGAGGTATATGGCAATTTCTAGCTTAATAGATTGACAAAATAAGCTATTAGCATTCCACTTCTGAATTTCATTTGTATGGCTAGTATGGTAAATATCTCTACAAAAAGGAAAGAGTTTAACAAAAATTGTGGAAAGGCAAATATATCAAGCATCAGCTCATGCAATCTAATAATTCCCCGGGATTTAGTCAGATATATCCTAACCCATCTTCGTTTAGGTCATCACCTCCCATCATTGAACAGTGAGTTGCATCATGTCCAAACTGCCCCCAGCAAGGCACAGCGGGACGCCGGCGTCTCCTATTGATATTTATACTGTCTGTCTCCTCTCCTTCACTTTCTCCAAGGTTACAGAATCGTGAGAATTCTCAGCAGCGAAATGTTGGATGAATGCAGCTGAGTCTTCAACCTGTTGAAGAATCAAATGAATCAGATGGACTAGTATAAGCAATATCGCTACCATCATGTACTGGCCGAGGAAATTGCCTGATATGAGATAACACCTGAGCAACTTCATCACAAGCAACATCAAGACATTCTTCTGTATTCATCTAATTGGAAATAAGTGTTGAAACCATGGATTGTAATAACTGAACTTTTCTCGCATGCTCATCTTAAGTAAAAGACTGAAAGGGCTTTGTCAAAGATGTATTGATATTGCGACAACGAACAGGTAGATATCTGTCCGCAAAGCAGTTTGTTGATAAAACACGGAGAACATGTCTGCAAAGAATTCCTGAAAATTCAAACAAATGGTAGCTACAGCTGATGAATTCATCATGAGGAATCCAGAGAACTTTGCATCCTCCATCCATTTCTATATGATGTCTCACGATGAAACAGGTCTCATCTACCATTAGTGATGCATACTGTGGAACCAAAACAAGCTACTCTTGTAGTTTGCTAAAGGCATATAGCGTAAGAACAGTAGCTGCATGAGATTCAATTGGAGACCCCATCTTGAGGGAGATTTTGTGGACCTTTTTTAGATCCAACAACACAGCAACCTATGAAGGGTAAATATTTTTAAATACATGTAACTAATGAAGAATATAAGAGAGGAAAAAAGTGCTGGGTTCCCGCCTTCTCTACAAAGTTATCAAGAGATTGAGCACTCAAAATCCGCTGTATTTAAGCATTTATTTGCTCTGACTGGAATGTGCTGGTCATTCCCGCTAAAAAAGTAACATCTCAAATATGGAAGAGACCAAAATGTGCACAATGCATACAAACTGACAATGTGCTTGTTTCCATATCGGCCATATGTATCAACCATCTCTGTCCATCCAACTTCAAAATCCTCAATTGAACGCAAATTATAGAGCCGATGGAATTTGGCTTTCCATTTATCATATTCTGAACCAAGAAGAATGAAAAACCCATCAGAGAATTTTGCAATAATATGCCATATGTAGAAGGCATGTTTGGTCCTTGGCATTTCGACAGCAACTGCTTCTTTAGCCAAATGTTCTGATCAGTTAAAATAGTTTCTAGAGCCTTTCCATCCATGAATTCCAAGAGTCTGTCAAACAAATTTAAGGGGAGGCTAAGAAATGTGATACATACCAAGATACTTCTAGGAAAAGCCTATGATCCAAACGTAGGATCAAGGATTTGTAAATTTGTGAAATTATAATCTTCATGATAAACTTGAATACAGAAGGTGACAGGGTGACCAATCCACTGGGTTCAAGATGAGGCATTAAAAAGAATGAGTGCAATTAGAGACAATGACTTTCCAGGCCACGTATTAAAGTAAATTTACATTGTCAACATTCAGCGGATAAGATCCAATGTTATGAAGAGATGAAATGAGGAAGTCTGATTAATGGAGATTATAAAACGCTATATAAGAAATTATTGAAAAATAAGAGCAAGAATACAGACAGGTCTGACATGCAGGTAATGCCTCTAGTTTTGACTTCAAAGACTACATGCAGTTAGCTTGAGACAGGAATGGAACAGCTACAGTCATTTGATGGTTTTCAATGATAGTACAAGATGTAATAAGCATGATATAATATTCTAGAACATAGTTAAAGATTTTCAAATCTATACCAAATCATAAGACACCTCCATACCTTCATCGCCCACGAAAAAGAGTCTGTATTTTCATCTTGCAGGAGCACACTGCCAAAGAAACAAGTACTACCATGGTTGTCCAGGCCAATCAAAATCCCCAGAATCATGTCATAAGCATCCAAACAGTGGGTGGTATCAAATATTATGGCATCTCCAAAAGCCTCATATGATTGAATAGATGAAGCATAGGACCAAGCAATGTGCTCCAACCGGTTATATGTATCAATTTGGAAGTTGTACTTAAAGTCGGGATCTTTGTCCTTCATGTTTTTGCACATTTGAACAAGGTTGATAGCATCATTGTCACGATTCACATTCCTAAAATATTGTAGCAGCTTTCTAACAACCATTTCAGTGAATGGTAAACAACCTTGCCCTTCTCTAACTCCATCAACCTTAACATTTGGCATACTGACATCCCAGCTTTTGCATATATGCAAATTCAACTCTCGTCATCTGCAGACATGGTGCAGTAAGCAGGAGGCGGCTAGACTTTGTTCAATTTCAGAAGTTCATGGCTGTGGATGTTGCTAAAACCAGTGAGACGCCATTCAGGAACATCGAAAACTTCCTTTTTAACAATTTGCATATATGCTTGACAACCACATCTAGACGATTTTCAGTTCCTTTGCATTTTTCCATCATCAGAAGCCTTCATCTGTGGATATCCAGCATGGTGGCATGTGAAATCCCTTCTTGTGATTCCTCTGCCTACAACGATGACGTCCGATTGAAAAGCCAAATTGTTTTGCAAAGCAGCAATAAAATTCATAGGTGGCATCTTGGGAAACAAATCTCTGTCCAATAAATGGGACAAGGTTGATAGAAGTTTGCGGAGACAAAATTGTATCCTCTGGCATTTCCTCTACAGTAACAGTATCATCAGACAGGAATCCATGCCACTTTCAGAGGTTTCTTTATCCACATTTATAAATTTGGACATGATTTCCACTGAATATATACTGCTTATAAAACCCTGCATACAAGTTTCCAAATTTTAATGATAAAAATACTCATGTAGCAAATGAATACAAACACCATTAGACCATGTTATGCATAGTCTTTCCACTATATCCTCATTTCTTAAGTATCTGAGTCATTATTTTCATTCACAGTTGGTTGCAGAATGTCTAACAGGAAGACCATGTTTCTTTCAAGGTTGTTGTTCTCATCCAACTTGCATTTCTCCTCATAAACCTAACGTGTTCTACCAATTTTCCATTAAAAAACAAATAATGTAAAAAGTTTGATTCTGTTATTTACTTGGAAATTCTGTAAGACATCCTGAGTGGAAATATCATTTTGTTCAAGGACATTCTGAGCGGCTAAAACCTTGTACTTTCATTTAGGAGGGATCACAATGCGATGAAGAAACTAAAAATGCAGCCCCAGTGCACTAAATCTATGCATGGTGGATTTGAATAGCAAGATGCAGGCATCTTTTCACTTGCAAACTTGTGCACTAAGGAGTCTGCTGTTAATGGCGGACTTGAAGGTGTAAAGGCACACCCTCAACTAAAGATTGAATATTACCGGACAAAAACAAGTGTTTGCAAATAGTACTTTTCATGTTTTTAGGAAAGAATCAATATGAATTACTTCCGGAAAACCTTTAAGATAATAATTTTATATTCTCAATTTGTACAAGAGTTCAATTTACAGAACCAATGTGTAAACACAATTACCTTAACCGAAAAACCCATCATTCCCCAGGCTTTCACCACAGTACAAATGAAATGGTCATTATATTGAAACCGATCAAGATAATATCATAAAACACAATAATCACATCCTAATTTCATTATCACGAACAAGCAAATCCGCATACTGAAAAATTCCGGCTAGTATTTTAAACCCTACAAATGAATGACAACTAACATCATTAAACAGCTGCTCTGATAAAATGAACTTACTTGTGAAACCTAAAATTCTCCCAATTTCGCTAGCTCAACTTCCCACCAAAAGTTTCCACTCTAACCACAACGATCCCAAACGTGAACAAACTCAATCCAATCCAATCCAAATGTGAACAAACTGTCAAACTAAAATCCTGGAAAATAAAATGCCCACGCGAAATCAAGGTGATCATATCATCAAGCAGAAACATGAGTAAAATTTTACTGGCATACGAGATTGAAACTATAGATTTGTCGAGAAAATGAAAGCAAGACAGAAAATTACATACCAATAATCAAAATATTTGAATTATGGAGAAAATGCGTAGATTTTGAACGGGCGGGAGGTCCAAGCTCGGGGAGTAACGCGCATCCATGGATGGCAACAGCTCAAGAAGCTGGAATGAGCTATCTTGCGCCGTAAGGAGACACAGAGTTATCAAGCGCTACATAGTCTGTTTTGCGCCGTTCGATCAGTTACGGGACACATTTAAGGGGTCAATAAGTTGATTACATCGAATTGAGACAATTATTGGATAAACGGCTAGCATCGCATGAGAAAGTCTTGATATAACCATACAGGCGTATGTTAGATGAATGCAGCAATCATTATGGTTGCCGTTAGCCAATTAGCGGCCAGTCCAATGAGACCTTTCGAGGCTTGTTTTATCTCATCTTAAATTGTGTTTTTTTTTTGTTTTTTTAATTCAATCGTAAGTCTCCCATTAGGATTTAATTGCAATCTCATAATTTTTCAAAATAATTTTATAATGAATATATAATAAAGAAATATCCTTTTTTTTTTCTTTCTACCAACGAGAGGATCACCCAGAAGAAAAACACAAATAGTAATAGGAGCTACTCAACATCAAGAGGAATTCATCGTGGCCGAGCACCACCCTCAAAATCATCACGAAGAAGTAAGATAAAACCAGCAAGAGAAACTTGTAGGACTCAAACCTCTATCATGCTTGAGTGTTTCGCCTGCCAAAAAATCAGTCCTCCGATTCTTTTTTCTATATCCTTTTTGTTTATCATTACTTTAAAATAATTTATATAATGTAAGGTGATTTTTATTATGATCTACTGGTAGAATATGAACTTAAAATGAGAATTTTTGTAACTTCGTTGTCTTCAAATGGCATAGGGCCACAAACCCAAAGGTTAAAACATTGGTCATCACATCACATATATATCTTTATATTTATCTTTTAAATTAAGATGAGCTTATTAAATTCTTATATGTCATTATGGGATCTTTTTCTAGTTTTCGAAATTAGATGATTGCTTTAACACACTGCAGAAGAACATGATGAGCTAGACTTTCCATCTGATTATTATACACTCAGACTCACTGTGCCAGCATAAATTCTAACTCTATCAACAGGGTTTGAATGAATTTATATATCATTCACATCTTACACAACATGCATAGTATGTGTGATCATATCTAAGCTTAATATTTTCGACTCACATCAAAGAATCGAGAAAAAAATACTTCATAATCAAAGCATATCAATGATTTTTATTAGAATTGAATTTAATTAAACCAAAAAATATTGATATGTTAATATTTATCCATTTTATTAGACATTATAAATATAATATGGATACAACAGTTGCAATTGTTATATATATACTCATACTGTATAAATTTACTTTATAATTAGACGTTAACCTATAAATAATTATATTTATATAACTCAATTGAACATTAGTTTAATTATATTTATATTTAACCAAATAATTAATATACATACATATAAAAGTTCTGGGTATAGAAGTTTTTTGTTGAAAATAATATTTATAATTTAATTAGACATTTTGATCTGAATAATTGAAAATATCCAAAGTTCTATATATATTATTGTATTTCAAAACAATATAATATATGTTTTTTTAATGCAATTATAAGAATTTTAAAATGTTTAATTTTCAGCTGGGTCATGGAGATTTCATGATCTCCAAATTTATACTTAGAGACAATTCTAATATCATTGAATCAAAATTAATCCCTTGTTAGCTAGCAATCTTGATCAACATATAAGTGGACATATTTATAAAGAAAAACAAAGGGTCCTTGATTGAACATCTTGTACTCAATGCCTCGACACAAATCACATGATTTACAGAGGGGTTCAGCTTATAGATATAAACAAGATGATGACATATGCAATAGTACTAAAGAATAATAATGTGAGTGCCCACTTATGTTTAAAGTAGCACGTTTAATGTCTGGTGTTAAATACCATTTTCAAGATTAATTAGGTAGCATGACATAAGTAATACTTAATCATTTTTATCCGGAATAAAATCTTGCATAGCCTTGAAAGTGTTTTAAGAAAAAGATGCACTAACTACAAAACAAACCATAGGTAGTGTGGGAGGTTGACCTAAGCTAAAGAGATCAATTAATAGCCATTCATTAAAGTCTTGGTAATAAAAGATTTTCCAATCTTTCAATGTTGTTTTAGTAAGAATTTTTTAGTACTGCCTTATCCTAATAGGGTGATTGATACATACTATCTTTTTCTTATCATCAAACTTCAAAAGCTTGATGAATAATGAGCGAAGTCTAGCCAAAGGAGACTCCTTTTTATTATACTTGAAAAATTAATAAAATGTACAATGTAAATCTTTTTTTCTTTTTTAATATTGTAGTGATGTTTCATTGAACAATAATTTCTCCGAAATTGGGAAATTGATGAAAACAGAAGATTGATGTGATATCCTAAATTGTTCGTGGACTTGCAGGTTAGAACTGCAGATCAATAATGGTACAAGTACAATATTAATCTTTTTAAATTTTTTTCATTTTAGTGAATCAAAGCATCTTTAGCCACTATATACAAAGTATCCTTGCTAGCTATATGTCCATTGCCATCACAACATATTTGTTTTGAGTTTGTCCTATTAAGGCAACAATATCTTCATCTAGAGATTTATAAACCCACTGGGGCAACTCTAGGATTAGACATTCGCGTGCAAATGGGTTACCAACACAAAGTATATAATATATATATATATATATATATATATATATATATATATATATATATATATATATATATATATATATATCCGTTAACTGTACAGCTTATTGGGACATCTGCTTCACCACCTTAGTGTCTTTCTTATGATTTAAAGGATATATCATCACTTTCATTCATCATCTGATCATGCCCACTTGGTACCTATTGCTTTCTTTCTACGATTGCTAATTAAACTCACTTAACAAATTCTACTGTATCAAATTCTGAACTTCTTAGAAAGTTTTTAATTTGTTAATTGTTGAAGTTATATATATATTAACATATTGGTATTAAACTAATTAATACTCACTACTCGATGAACTTCCCTTGTACCTAAATTTTCTAGCTAGGGCAAATCACATTGGCTAGCCCAATCAACCACCTTTTGCACATCATGCGGATGGATTACATGTGCCTTTCATCTCATTGCTTTTCTCTCTTTCCCTCTCGCTCTTTTATCCTTTTTTTTTTACCTCAGGTACTAGAGCAAGCATGTGATATAGGCTAGCCCAACTAACTTCTTTTCACATTTGTCCATAAGTTACATAATCCAAAATTATGAATATTTATTTATTTATGGACATAATTTAAATAAATGTCTTCCGTTCAAAATTTTAAACTGTTACATGGTGAAAATAGTGGACCAATTTTAATGTGCTGTATTATTAATTCAGTCTATTATGTTTCTGTGTATTTACCATCTAATCTAATATATAATATAAAACTAAGTCTACGAATACTAACGTGGCATTTTTACAAATTTTTTGAGATTTTTTAATTTTGTATATTAATGATGATAATTGATCGACATTTGAAATTATCTTCAATAAATATATTTAAAATTCAAGTCTATTAAAATTCTAAAATATTATTTTAATTATAGAAATTTATTAGTAATTGATTTTTAACACTAAAACTCTATTATTGTATTTTAAATACAATATATAGTTTTTTTATCAATTAAATTATATATATACATATCAATTTGTTCCCAAAGACTTTTCCCGTTCAGTAGAGGAGCATGATAAATTTTCAATTAATGGCAAAGATGCCCAACTTAATAGCTCACAGAATCATCATACTCTTGGCTGCACTTTGACTCAATCAGAGTATGAGAATACTTTTATTCAAATTGTTGTATTTTTGAGTTATTTTATTTCATTTATTGTTATTAATTCTTTTAAATTGCAAATGTTATTATATTTTTTTAATAGAATATTTTTCATATTCGACTATGCATATTGATCTTCTCAAAACCAAAAAATTCAACTATGCATGTGTTTATTGGACTGGTTACATTTATTAAAAAAAAAAAGAAAGAATAATGGTAACATGAATTTGAAGTAATTACTAAGAAATTATTTAATTATGAATGTACTTCCTTACATTTCTTTATTAACTTTATTCAATTTTTTCCTTATTTTCAAAAATTTAAATCTTGAAATTACTTCACTACTGGAAAAATAAGTTACTGCATTGGATTTTACATATTAAGATGACAATTTTCTCATGCACTATGCATCTGTTTCATTTCTTATATATACTAATTCATTTTTTTTGAAGCTTCTTGATAAAGGGAAATTTAAACAAACAGGATGGGCACAAGCAGTTTTAGAGAAGTTATAATACGTTGTAATTGGCTTTAAGAGTTGTAAACTGATTCCTTCCTGCAAGAACGACACGTTTGATAGAAATTAAAACGGCAAAAATTTGTGTCGTAAGCTACTTTTACAGGAGAGCACTACCAAAAAGACAACTAAAAGCTGGCAAAAGATCAGGACATGAAGTCCCCCCTCCCCCCATGAGGTGTCCTTCGCAGGAAGTTTTATGTGAAATTTTCAAAAATCAATATGAAGGTAGACATACAAAGAATTGATGATAAAACCCTAAATGGACCCATCAATTGTACTTTGCTATCCCATGATTCTAGAAAAGCATTCGGCACGTAATCTTATTTTTCACATTAGTCCTTATGTAAAATTTTGAAGTCCCTACTCTTAATTCCCCCCCTCCCTCTCTTCATCCAAAATTTAGATATAAATATTACATCAATACTGGACCTTTAAATTTGTAAAAATGGAAAGAAGCCATTCGGAAAAATGTGCACAGTACATTGTAAATATTGAACATTTTTTGCTTAAAAAAATCAAACATAACAATTGCAATATATATGATTTTCAATAGCATTGTTTTTCTTTAAATTTAAACTATTCTAATAAATTTTTCATGGATGAGATGTAATGAAATAAATCATTTTCTATTAATCAGATATCTTAAATTCCAACCAGCTTATAATACAAAACTGAACATAGTTTTTTTAAAAAATCTTCATCAAAATTCTTTTGTTGCATATATACCCCTATGTTAGGGCCAATTGCTACTCAATTATTTTTCTTACTGAAAACATGGCGGGGAATGATGATTTGACACCATAAGGCAGCGGTAGGGGCTAAGCTACCCCTCTTTTAGGCCACTGATAATTTTCCCATGTGAATTATTGTGCAAGCTTTTATCAGATTGAAAAATGGTGACCACGCCTTGGATAATGAATAATGCTGCTGAAACCAAAATTCATTACCAAGGCCAAGTCCCACACACACACATATGTAACATCTGCAACCCAATTGATAAATACATGAATCTAATTCAAAGAACCCAAAATGAAAATCATTATTAATAATTTCCCTTGTGATCTGTTTGATAACTTTGTTTTAATACGCATTATACAACTCCTTAATTAACAATAACAATTGTAAAAAGATTTTCTTTTTCTTTTTCTAATGGCTGTATATGGGAAGAAAACCAATGCCTTTCATATCAGATGAAAGGTGAAAAAGTGTATATATATATATATATACACACACACACACTCAAAAACATGTAAACGCCAAGATTCCTGCTTGTTAATTTTTTTTATATCCATCTTTTTAAGTTTACAGTGGCATGATGTAAAATTGTTAGTCCTTTTTAATTAAGGGGACAATGATGTTTTATTGATTTATATGTGACAATATTTCATTGGTCACCGTATGTCAAGTCTTAGGAGATCAGATGAGGAAAACTGAGATACCTTATACCACATTGAACGGTTTGTTATTGAAGGTAGCAACTACTGTTTCTAATTTTGAAGCAAAGAAAATGTCAATCGAGCATGGATTATGGAAGACACTGTGAGAGAGTCCTTAAAAACCCTCCACCAAGGGTGAAGTTTTGCGCAAGTGTTATGTCCATGAGCATTTTAGTGGCCGACACCCTATCTTGTCAATGAACTCCAGCCGATAGATAGTCTGCAAAAGTACATGAAATGATTCAATTGGCTTCTTTCTGCTTTCACATGCCATTCAAAGATAGTAAGCTCATCTGTCACATACTTCAATTGGCTTCTTTTTCATCTGTTACATACTTCAATTTGCTTATTTTCTTTCATCTCAAATGAGTCATCCTTGGTAATTAATACTTTCTTTTTTTTCTTTTTTTCTCTCCCATCTTCCTAATATCACCGATTCTTTTTTTTATCCCTTAAACTTTCAATATGAGATTCTGTTTAACATTCCCCTCATATGCAATTGGCCTTATTTACTCAAACTCACATTTTATCTTCACATTGTTCATGAACAAACGGCGATTAGTTCTATAATAGTTTTAATATCATATTAGAATTGGATAAGTCTAATTTGAGTTTAAAAATTGTAAATTTATTATTATTTTAAAATGATTTAAAGTCAATTTAAAATTAGTTATACTACAATTATAAACTTTTCTTTTATTCTTTAAACTCTCAATATGAGATTTTATTTGATAATTAGCTAGCTTCTATCCAAAAGTAGATCATCTGTGTTTAGATAAGAGCATTACCTATATGATCTAACCATTAGAGATTTAAACACTAATCAATATACGATGGAGAACCAACTCTTCTTACAACTAATTAAACCATTACCCTTTTGAATTTACATTTTACATTTAAAAGCCATAACTGATTTAAATTATATTAACTTGATAAATGAATGTAGATATGGATCTAATTAGAAACAAAAAGGGGAAAGAAACCAAATTAAAGTTACTTTGTGTTATTGCAATCCTTAATAAGAAAATAAACTTAAAGGGAGGGGCAGGGTTATGTGAAAATGATTGTTATTCAGACTGTCGTTTTTTCCAAGAGATCTAGTTTATTAGATAATTGTTTACTATTCGCCCAAAAAATTAGCTCGAAAGATGATAATTATTATAATTATTATAATACTTTAATGTATAGACAATTGATATAAGATAATATCAACAAAAATGCATTACCTTTACATACCAAGACAACTCATTACACATATCTTAGCCGCCTACTATCTTATCAAAAAATAAAGGATTCGTTTGGATGCCTTACTGATTTATGGTACTTGCAATATGCCTTAGGAGAAGAGTGAATGTATATGTACCTAATAATTGTAGGCATACATATAGAACACATGCATGTATTAATGGGTTTGACTGCACAGTCTGCGCGTTGGTGTTATCTATTTAATCCGTTGAAGTCCTAGTCAACATATTGAATGCTTCTGTCATTTGCATGAATAGCTTACTGCATACAAATTTGATGAATCCAACTCGGCTCAATCAATTGAACTGCAATCAACATGTTTGAGTCCATATTCAATTAAATTTGTTTTTGTGTGGGATTTTTTTTCTTTAAGGCGGATTGATTGATGAATAAATATGCAAATCAATCTAATTTCAATTCATTATATATAAAAAATAATAAATTATGATTCATAAATTAGTTTATTCATAGATATAATTTTTAGATAAATTGACCTTATCAAATGCAAACGTTAACTATTGAAACTAATGATAAAGTCTAATTAATTTCATCAGCATATTTGCTACTGTGAACATAAAACACAATTTAAGAAAAATTTGTTTCCAAAGAAAAAAAGAAAAAGTTCCCTAATAACTTAAAAAAATGATGAAGGGTACACTTCACAGCTATAATATTGTTCCAGATAAAATTCTTATGTAAAACCTGATGCATAGCACTGTTCATGGAACCAAGTTGTTGCCGAAAGATATATATTAACTTTAAAAAAATTATTTAGACCAATTTTGCAAATTCATTTGTGAATTAAAACTATGATAATTTTTTTTTTATCTCAACTATTCAACAATATGGATTCGCTCCGTCTAGGTCCATAAATAGGATAAAATAACTCATTCTCGAGTTTTAAAGGAATTTTATATCTAAAATTTGGACTCAATAACTCTTATTAAGAAAAAAAAAAGACTTTTAATATTTCATTCACCTATTGAGATTTAAAACTATGATAAGTTTAATATAATATGTAAGTAAACTAATAACAATATTTTTTATTTAAAAAAAACTATATTGTTATATATATATATGATAATTTATCATGGATTTATCTATAAATAAGTTTATATCCAATTTAAATAAAATGAATAGAATATACATACGCATTACTCAAGAAGAAACATCTCAAAATTAATATGCATTGCACTTTATGCCAAACCAATGCGACATTTGATTGTACATGAATTTTGGAGATGCTTGAAACAACATTAAAACCAGCACGTGTTTATGATAGATCACAAAAATCATTCCTATCCTTATCCACATAAAGTTTCTACCCGAGTGAAGTTATACTAGTTTGTAAAAAAAATAATTCTTGCATTATTAATTATTATTCTTGTTGTTAGTAATAGTCCTGCACTTTCACGAATTAAGACTACATCTCCTTGCTATAAATATAGTGTAAATCCTATCTCATATCACACAACCCATACTCTTTTCTCATTGTCCCATATTATATGGCTGAGAGCTCATCAACATCAGAAAAATCCAATCAAAAGCCGGAAACAGCCGTCAAACTGTTCGGATTTCCGTTAATGGAGGAGGATTTCGAAACCGTAGAAAGCAGGAAATTCGAATGCCATTTTTGCCGGCGTGCATTTGCCAACTCACAGGCTCTAGGAGGCCATCAAAATGCACATAAAAGAGAGAGGCAAAGAGCAAGGCGAGCCCAATACCATTATGATCGCCGGCTTCGGGCGGCTGCTCCGGTTGTCAGCTCACATGCTGTCAGCTCACCATCGTCTCTTTATCCTAATGCTGGTTTAATTACTACCAATGGCGTTGCTGCAGCTAAATTTAGGCCGCCCAAACCAAGTTATTTTCCATCGTCGCGGCTGCCGCCTGTCCTTTTTCCGTCATCTTCGTCGCGAATTTATGTTGCGCAGCCATTGCGGGTTGCTGCTACAGTGCCTCCTTTTGTTGAATTACCTGGTAATTTGACGTTGTCCGATCAGAATGTAGAAACCAATCTTTGCCTGAAACTTACTACTTAATTCATGGAATTATCGAGGAGGAGAAGCTTTTATGTATGAGGTTCCCATGTCCAGGCAAATGAGGCAGTGCACATGGATTTCCTTCAATCACAAAGCTACCTCCTTTTCATTTCATCATTGAAAATAACATGAATATCCAATAATATGTCCTCATTTGCTAATTAATCACCATCATTTTTTTTTCATTTGGGAAAAAGACACCAATTAATACTAAAAAAGTTCTAAGTTCAAGCAAATCAATACTCCAATATTGATAAACACTTAGATTATTACAATGAATAATTATAATCAAACAAACATTAAATTAATCTGATATATATATATATATATATATATATATATATATTATGAAGAATTTATTGTAGGCTATATTACTGAAAAAAATTTAGATAAATTCAGTTTATTATGTCATTTTTAAGTAATTTAATCATATGAACTATTGTATTCATATTAATCAATATAAACAAAACAATAAAATACGTGTTACTATATAATTAAATTAGTTTATAAAAAATATGATATATCTACTTAAAAAAATTTTATATTATAATAATTTTGTACAAATACATTACAGTAAGATTCTCGAAATGCACGTGTTTGTGGCTAACTATTTATTATTATTATTATTATTATTATTATTATTATTATTATTATTATATGCTTTCAGTTAAAATAAAAATTATAAATTTTTAAAAATAATTATAATATCATTATACTAAAATTTAGTTTCAAATATTATATAGTTAGAAATAAGAAACTCATTTGAAATATCAAAAGATCCGCCGACAAACACCGAGGCTGTTCACTGCCCAAAAAGCGTTACTATCCAGCTAAAAGATATTCTAGTATTAGCTAAGCGTTCCTTAATAATTCTTTTTTCCTTTTTCAATAATTAATTATTAACCAGCAAATATGATAAAATAATTCATCCAGTGCCGAGACCGCAAAAGCTTCAAACCCCCCAACGCAGGCTCCCTAAATATGAAAAACGAAAAACGAAAGCCAACAAGCCCCCAAAAGCCTAAAGAAAGAAATAATTAAAAAAAACTGGGTTAATTATTAGAAAATATTAAAATATTAAAAATAAAATAATATTTTAAAAAAAAGTATATTTTGTAATGTCATCAAATCTGTCAATAGAGTTACAAATTTTATTGCAATAAATTCGCTTTTTGGTGGGTTTGTTCTATGCAAATGTCAATTTCCTTCAACCTAAGATTTCACAAAAAATTTGATAAAATTACATCAATTATGAGAAAGAGATATTATTTATACTTAAAATTAAGTTTGACATACAGTAATTTTACACTTCAAATTAAGTTTAACCGTATGATTTTTTAATTGAAAAATCGAGAAGAGATATTATTCATATTTTTTTTCTAATATGTGCATATTTACTTTAAAAACATATAAAATATGTCTTTATTCAAATATTTTTTTTTTCTGATTTTCTATTCAATTAATTATTAGTATCCTTGAATCCCAAATAAATTGGGCAACATATAATTTGTGAGCATATATATATATAAAGTGTGTCTTTTAACTTATGAGTTTTTATGGTAGGGTATGGCCAATCCAAAATTTTGA
Organism: Triadica sebifera; assembly: GCA_023653625.1. NCBI lineage: Eukaryota > Viridiplantae > Streptophyta > Magnoliopsida > Malpighiales > Euphorbiaceae > Triadica > Triadica sebifera. The sequence continues at coordinate 32,614,001 of CM042900.1, read as the reverse complement.
AATGTTCTTTTATATATATAATATAATTAAAGGTATCCCAAAATTTTGAAACTTTCTTATATACATATAATATGATTGAAAATTATGAGAAATACTCTTAATGTATTTTATTTACTATTTGTCAGTTGTCCGTATATTTTATTTATTAATTTATAAATTGTCTATATTTCTTCTTTTTTAACTTTTTTTTGTTGAACTTAAATAATAACAGTTAAGGATAAATATTATTTTTTTATTGAAATTTTTTTAATTGAAAATTATTACTACTTAGATATATTTAGTTTGGCCCCCTAAAACCTTAGATTCAAGATCCGCCACTAGTTAATATGAATTAAATTTGTTAAAATTTTTTATATGATATATTAGAATGTTTTTATATCTAATGGTTGTTTGAGTGACATACAAATGAGATGAAAAAAAATATACAAATCACGGATGGATGGATCCAAAAATTGAATTTATTGAGCACCTAGCTATTGCAAATGGCTGCAAGAAATTTTTATTTTTTGAATGTGAAGTAACAAAGCAAAAAAGTTGATAGTTTAAGTGAGACCGTGCCACTAAAATATTGCAATCTTTGGATCCATCTGCAATGAATTCCATAATGTCGAAGTGAAAAATATTTTTGATCTTGAAATTGTCATTAAAGTATTTTCACAATTGATAAAATTTTGAAATGTAAAATTATAGTTAAACTTAATTTGAAGGGTAAAATAACTTTATATCATATTTAGTTTGAAATATAAATAATATTTTGTCTCATAATTGATGAAATTTTAATAAATTTTATATCAAATTTCAGGTTGGGAGAAATAACATTTGTATAGAATTCACTCACCGGATCAAATTGACATTTGCACAGAATCTGCTCTGTTAGGAAATGAATGGTCGTATTTGATCACATTGTAAATTTTTTTAAGAAAATGTTATTTTGTAATTTTTTGTTAATTTTAATATTTTTCTAATAATTAACCCAAGAAAACGCTCCCCCGCTTTATTCGGCAATATTTGAATTTCCCTCATACACTTCATTCGCTCCAAAAAGCACCTATTGTCGCCTTATAAACCCTAAAATTTCTCTCAAGATCCCCTTTTCATCTTCTCAGCTTCTGGGTATCAAAGCTACGATTGTTGAGATGGACGATTACGGTTCCAGCCAGAGGTCTTACAGCGGTGACCGGAGGTTCGAGATTGTAAGCGGGAAGAGTTTTGGAACCAGTAATCAGATCTACTCGACTAGTTCGCACCCGCCCGATCCGCCTCCGATTCAACCGCGAGCAACCAGGCCAAGTCGAAGCTCGTCAACGCCCTGGGGTTTCACCGATCCTGAGATGAGGAGAAAGAAGAGGATTGCTAAGTACAAGGTTTACACAGTAGAAGGTAAGGTCAAGGCTTCCTTAAAGAACGGGCTGCGATGGATCAAGAACAAGTGCTCGCAAATCATAAATGGATACTAAGAGAGTTTTTGCGGCTCTGATCATTACAGGTCGGATGGGTCCCGTATCAAAGGTGCTCTTCCGTGCCTATGTGGCAAGATCATAGTTGGGGAATATGGTCAGGTACCCATCCTTGTTTGTTCTCTTATGTTTACTGTTCAAATCGAGAAAGACATAAAAGCATTGCACATTTTTGGATTTTCACTTTTTCTTGGGATGAAAAACTTATAAAGGAATTTGGGGCCGTTTGCTCCGTCAACAGAATTTTTGAGATAAATTGTGGATTAACATTGTCATAAACTAGTCACTATAATTCTTCTTTTTTTTTTCAATGATTAATGAGTAAGATTTGGAATTTAATTAGATTAATAATGATCACAGTTCCATCTGATTAAATCATGAAAATTTTTGTATCCGAAAATAAATAATCAATTTTCCCTATAAAAGAAATATGCTTTTTTTCTTTATTTATTCATTAAAAATTAAAAGAGAGGCGGCCGAAGGTAAAAATAAATGTGGGGTTCATATTTGCTCCTCTTGAGGGCCATTCTCTCCTCCTATCTTGGGGACTTGGTGGGATCCACATCATTATTTCAGTTTCAAATCCTGAAAATATTCTCCATATCGAAATAGAAAATTAAAATTAAATTATTTTAATTAGGTCTCTATTCATCCATTCTTCTATTTTACTAACAGTTAATTTTTATTTTTTAAAATATATAATTAATTTTAATATTATAAATTTAGATACTGTTTGGTATTTATTTTGATTATAAAAATAATATAGTTTGAAATGATAAATTAGTTTAATTAGAAAAAACTAAATTATATAATACTAGTTTTTTTAAAAAAATTGGTAGATTATGATTTTTTTTCCATTTATATAATTTTTTATCAAATTATATATTATAATAATAATGTAATTATTAAATTATTTAATAATAATAATAATAATAATAATAATTATAATGTTAGATGAAAAAGATGAATGTGTTTATTATATTGAGATAAAATATTTAATATAATTTTTATATTATTTAATGTGTAGATATATTATATAATTTATTTTTATTATGAATTTAAATAAGTCTTATATAATTTTTATATTTTTTTTATGTAATTTAATATTTTTCAGCAAATTTTATTAAATATTTTGATTGAATTAATTAAATTATTAATTATTAGATTTTCACTTATTAAATTATTAATTATTAGATTTTCACTCAGTTTCAGTAAGATATAGTTTTATCGAAAAAACACTTCGGTGTTAGAGAAGAAATCGGCTGGGCTGTTGCTGCGTCTCGCCGCATTTAGAAGTGGATCCCACGGAACCTTCTCCCAATACTTGAGAAAAAATTTTGATTCCTCTCTCTTCACCACCCCACCCCGCACCCCCCTCCTACCAGCAAAACGGCACCGTTCCAGCTTTGTACCCAAACGGTCGCAGCCCCTCTCTACCATCGCCCTTGAGCAAAACGGTAAGGGAAAACGCCATCGGCCGTTGCAGGCAAAATGGTCCCAAACCACTCCCTCTCTCTGTCATCATCACACACAAAGAAAAACGCCATCGTTTCACCCACCATCTTCACCCTATTTCTTTTTAGGTCGATCAACATTCCCAACCCATTTCACAAACACGCTGCCGTAAATCAACTTACTTCCGTTTTAGATCACTAATGACGCCGTTGAAACTTTCCATTGCCTCTACCATCGTCCTAAAGCAAAACGGTACCGTCTTCCTGCTCTCAGTCATCACCCCACGACAGTACGACATCGTTGAAGCTTCCACTGCCTCTGCCATTGCCCCTGAGCAAAATGGTAAGGGAAAACACCATCGACAGAGAAAGGGAGGAGAGTGAGGGTGGGAGCAGGGGACGCAGGAGAAGTGGGAGATTGAAGGGCATTTGAGGTTGGGACTGGTTGAGTAGGAGTGATTGAAGTTCAAAGAGAATGGTCAAACCCAATAGCATTGATTTTATTCAAATAATAATATAACTTACATGTACAAGAGAAATGGAACGTGGAAGAAATACATGGACCAATTTGAGATGTGTTCAAAACCTAACTATTTTGAATTACTTAACTATATTTTGCTTTTTAACTTTAATTTCTTCTTTGTTAATTGAACCTTTTATATCTTCATCTTATTAAAATTACTTTTATTATTTTTATTTAATATTAAATAATTTTATTTATTTCACACATTTATCATTTAAGTAGTGATAAAGACAAAAAGAAAATACAATTAATTCTATATTCATAAATTAAGTAAAAATTAATGTTTATATATAATATTTTAATATTAGTATATTAGTAAAATAATAAATTCCATCTAAAATCAAAATTTCAATTAGGTCTTACACAGAATTTGACTAATGATTTAAACAATAAATATGGTTTATTAATTAATTTATTTTTCAACATAATATTAATGTAGTTTAACTATGCAATTTTAGCATCATGAGATAATTTATTATATGGTAATTATTTGAGAAAATTAGGCTTTTTAATTATTAATGCAGCCCTAAATTTATGGATACATATCTAACTACACTCCTAAGAATTTGCTATTTGCTATTTAAAAAATCTAACCAAATATTTATTGATTTGTATTTTTTAACTATAATTTTTTATGAGACTGTATTATATATTTATATTACTTTTGCTATAATTTTATATTATTTATTGTTTAAGGTTTTTTTTTCCAATGCAGTACGAAAGGCTACAAGCTAGTTCTAAATTATAAGAAAATTTCGAATTGAAAGTTGGAGATTAAGACTCGGATATTGATTCCAACGTTTCATTACAAACATTACAATTTAACAATCAAGATCTTGATTTCCAACATTTCATTACAAATATTAGGCTCTTTTTTACTGGAAAAAGTTCCAAATTCAAAGTTGAGCTTAAAACCAAAATCTCAGTTCCAACATTTCTGGCTTTATGAAACTAATGAAAGAGAAGTTTAACAATATTGTACCAGAAACTAAAACATATTATAATTAAGAAACTATGTATATAATTATTAATGTTATTTTACATCTCCTCATATATTAATGCCATCAAAACCTGGCCCATCCATGCCTCTGATCTTCAATCAAAATTGCAAATGCTGTAACCTCATAATTTATTTAAAAAGAAAAAAAGAAAATACAGATATTGAAAGAATAATTTCATGCTTGAAATTACAAAAAGAAATGAAAAAAAGGGAAAAAAATTAACAACATAAAATTAAGACGATGACCCTATATCCCAGATATTTCCAACCATGTATATACCAACCTCGACCATTTTCCTCTTTCAATGTTTCTTTTCACTCAAATTTTAACCCTAATATACAAAATCATCACAGAAAAATTGATATAGCTTTTTATAAAAACAAAAAATAGTAATAATAATAATAAAAAAAAAAAAGAAAGAAAGAAAAACTTCATCTCCACTTTCAGCTATCCTTTTAAAAAATCATCCATAGTCCACCGCTCATGAATTTTCCCAGAAGATAAATTAATAAAAAATTTAACGTTGCCCCGTCCATCCAATGCAATTAAGCGTGTTAGATTATAATTAATTAAGTTTACGTCGGAAATTGATAATTTTTTAATTATCCTTTTCATCACCATTTAATTCACCCTTTTGTTGCGACGATGAGCATAAGCCTCATTCTGAATCCTCATTTGTTGATAGAACTGAGCAATAAACTGCTCAGCCTTCACGTCTATCATTTCATCGCCTTCATCATTACCATAAAATCCTTCTTCATTTTCATCTTCATCGCTCTCATCTATCAGATCCAGCTCTTGAAGATTCCCAGCCGATGCATATTGGCTCATTCCACACGATGAAGATGTGCTTGCCTGAGCCGGTGACATCGGCGGCGTGAAAACCTCCTGATGTTCAGAAATCGGGCTGGTCGGTAAAAGGGCCAGCGGAGGTGGTGTAGCCGTCAGCTGCGGCTGAGGTGAATCGTGGGTCTGGACATGCAAAGGGAGCATGGAACCCACAAAATTGGTCCAGGAGGCATGAGCAGGGGCAGAATTACGTTTCTTATAGTTGCCGAGTTTAAGCATGTATAACGCTATCCTAAGGAGGTGCATAGGACCACGTTGGTGATTGATAACAATCAAGCCATAAGATTGATACCTTGGTGACAAAATGGCAGGCCACCTTAACGTTATGAAAAACTTTTGATTTCTTTTCGTGTGAATAATTATTACTAAAATTTCAATTGAAATTTAGATTTGCAGTTATTATCATTTAGCAATATGTAAGTTTACTGATAAAGTCGTGCATTATTATATATAAAGAGAAAATAAACTGGTTGAAATTTGTGATTTCTTTTTTCTTGAAAAATCTGACTGGCTTGAATTAGATGAATGGAAGTAAATATTTTGCATTTATGTTAAGTTTGCAAGAAGAAAAAAAAAATCTTCAGTAGAGCAGGTTTGTCTATTTATTTATATATGAAATTAATATATTTTCATATATCAAAAAATAATTTTTTCCTCTATAAATATGAAATTAATTGAAAAAATTATTAATTCAATATAAACATAAATAAACACATCGACCAAATTTATACAAAAATTATAGGGAGAGGAAGGCAAAGAGATGATATGAAGCGGAATATTTTAATTTAAAAAAATTAAAAAAATAAATAAAGAGTCTTTATAGATTAATCTAATAATATTCTGATATGAATATAAAATAATGCACAATATACTTGAATTTGTACGTAATAAATTGGTACAGTAAGTATATATTGTTGGTTTACACAAGCAAAGGGCAATATTAATTGAAGAGGTTGCCAATACCATAGTATTATTCAAAACAGTAATAACTACTCGTATCTCTCAATTATTGAACTGGTCAGTCACCACTCACCACCCAACAAACAACAGCCTTTTTCCATTATTAGAAAAAACTATATTAAAAGAGAATCAAATACCCAAAAGAAAATGGGTTGAATGTGATGATAACAACTCTCTTTAGGCCTAAGGTTTTCAACAACTCTTAAGGCCTAAGGGATATGGTCAGTCAGCCACAATTTATTTCATTTCCATTTACTTTTTGAAGATGGGACTATCATCCTTTTGATTAATTACTTGATCTAATTTAGATTATAATGATAGAGCATTAATCAGCTACAAATTAAAGAGAATTATATTGTGGTATATATTAAAGTTAGTTTTACATTCTCAATATATTGTTGCATGCAGTGTTTTTTCCTCATAATTATATTAATCCTTGTGTTTCATTATGTTAATTTCTTATATGTATGGCATTTATATTGGCACACTCTAATTCTGCAATACTTACCAAATATTTAGTGATATTAATGGTTTGCTGGTTAAGACAATAGAGTCTCAAATTCGAACTCCGGTCGGATCATCATCATCAGCTCAATAATTTATAAGCTAAGTTACACCCTTGTTTTCTTCCCTTCTGTCAAATAACCCCCACGCATTATCTAAGAATATATTGAATGTTACTAGCTGCTGTATCTCTTTCTTTGATTCTTCACTCCGATTTCTCACTTGGAAAAACTGTTGCAGCAGCCGAAATTTATAAACAGAAACCATTGTCATGATTAAATAGTAGATTGCTAGAATAAAATGTGACTAAATATGTCCAACAAAATTGCATGATCAATCACATATTTATGAACTCGGACATCATTTTTGACCGAGTTAATTAAAAATTTTGAAAGCCTCATAAGCAGTTTCTTCTTGATTTGCAGTTGATAAAATAAAAAAAAAATCATATATAAGCTCCAAATTTTGTTTAATGAAGAAAAATCCCATGCACAAAAATTTACTAGAATAAATTAAAAAAGAGAGCTGGCTCTAGCTGGATTGCTTTGCTGGCTTATGTGGTTTAGTTAAACTAGACAAAACCTATACGGGTTCGAATATGTTTAAAATCAAGCTATATGACAAGTTGTGATATGAAAGCCTAATTATATAAAGAAACAGGTGGCACTTCTATTGTTTGCAAGCTACTCTTTCCTCCTTTGTTGGTGGAAATTAGTTTTTTGTTGGACCCATGAAATAATGGTCCTTACTCCGTCCTCTCCCTCTTGCTTGAATACTTAAATAAGGCACTGCCAAACACGCGTTATTGTATGATTTTTGACATTGATGATCTATGAATTATCAATCATTTAATTTAATTACGGTCATTTTTAAAATTATTTGATTTTGAAATTGAATTAATTTCATTATCCAAAGTATGTAATAAAATTATTATTATTTATTTATCATAGCTAAATATATTTCCATATATTTAATATGGTAACAATTTTATATTTGATACTAATAACTAATAAGTTGCATAAACCCTATTTAAGTAATCATTGTTTGAAATGTTATGAATCCAAAAAAAAAAATTCTTTTGATTTTTTTTTTTCCAGAGTTTAGGTTATCGTGGCTTTAGAATCATAGGAAAGTTCCAAACCTGAATAATTTCCCAATAACCTGCCTGAAATTGTTGCTTCATACCTACATTACTTGTCCTCGATTTCCTTTGACTTCGTCCAGAATATCTTCGTTCCAGACTATATATAGTTTAGAAATAACATGTACAGTTCTCTTTTAAAAAAAACAAATACATTAATTTGTATTCCCAATTTTAAAGGCTGTAAGGGCATTGAATTCTTATTCTTTAATCAAGATTATATTGCATCTTTGTTCTTTAATTGAGATTGCAAATTTCTAGTGTGAACACGCAATGACAACTAATACCATCCGACCAATGAAACAATTTATATCAGAAAATTTCTTTGAATCACAATATATTATGGCATCCAATTGAAGTCTGATTACATATAGTAAATCAATTTTTTGTTTTTATAATTTCCAATGAAATTTCTTTATCATAATGTTAATATATTTGATGTTATTTGATGACCTCTAAAAACAAAAATATTACTCATTTCGTTTCATTTTAATTGTTATTTAAAGAAAATAAAATTTATTTTTTAAAATTACCAATAAAAAATAAATTATTTCTTTTCAATTTGATGATAATGAAATTTAGAATACTCTCTATTTTTAGACACTCCAACACTCATTTCTTAATTTATTGTTGAAGAGAGAAAAAAAAATTCTCTATTTTTAGATTTTTATTTTATTTTTTTACCAATAAATCAGAAAATGAGTGTTACACATAATAAATTTTCATATAGTTTTGTCAAAATTCGAACAAGCCAGTTTGACCGTTTAGCTTTTTGGAATTTGAAAATGAAAGGAATGAAAAATTTTGAGTAACATTTACCGATATAATTTTGTGATGAAAGTTGTGAATAGTTTGGTCGCACAATTCATAATTATTGTTTAGGAATTTCACATTTTAATATTAAGAGAGAATTAAAATAATAGAGAGGCGAATAACGACCGACCTGTCTCTTCTTCTTTCTGGCATAGGATCCTATTTCCCGGAACCATATAGAGATGCATGTTCACAAGCAAGTGTTTAATACGAAATTATGTATCTTTTTTTCTTACATACAAAGACAAAAAAAAAAAAAAACCTCCCAGAAACAGTGTTAAGTTCATGTTAGATGGGACCTCTCTTTTCGCAATCATTTGTCTTCTTCTAGAAACTCTATTTTTAATTAGTCAATTAGAAGATATTTCACACCCTTGATTTTCGGTATATACACTTTGTTTTTTTCAAAATATAGTAATATGCACTCATTTAATTTAAGAGAGAATTATTATTTATTCTTATGGGTTGATATATTATATTAGTATTTTCTGAATTTTTAAAATTATATTATTTATTTTTTCTATCTTATATTATTATACTACTAGATTATTTCGTTATAAAAAATATTAAATTTTTAATAAATAATAAAATAGTATTTTTTTAATAAAAAATTACTATTTATTTCATGAAATTTGATATATTATACTAGTATTTCCTAAAATTTTAAAATTATACTATTTATTATCTCAGTTTTATTTTCGTTAGACTATATAGTATTTTTATCAATTTTTAATAGTTTTATCATTAATGTCAAAACTAAATAATTAACAAATGTCATAACTTCCCCTTAATTTACTTTATTTATACTATTAAAATAGAAAATAGTAAAATATCTTTTTTTTCTCATATTTTTCTATCTTACTAAAAGTAAACTTATAAATTAATTGAATATTCTTAATAATTTTCAGTAAAACATTATTTAGTATGAATAAAATGAAATCAACTTACAATTTTAATATTTTTATAAAATAATTAAATGAATATCTCATGAAATTAATTTCAAAATTTTAATTATGATATTTTATAGTTCAAATTCATATTTTTTACTTTAATATTAATCTAGATCATGAAAAGAAAAAAGATAGAAAGATATGAGAAAATAAATACATTTTACTATTTTTAACTTTAAAATATTTTATTATTTTTCACTTTAATATTGTAAAGAAAGTATATTAAGAGATAGTTCTAGCATTTGTTAATTATCTACCTTTGACATTAACAATAAAACTATTAAAATTGACAAAATGATTATATAATCTGTGAGAGGTAAAATAAATGTGGTAAATAGTATAATTTTAAAATATCAGAGATACTAGTATAATATGTCAAAACTCATGAGGTAAATAGTAATTTTTTCTTAAAAATATTATTTTGTCATTTGTTAAAAAATTTAACGTTTATTCTTATAGAAAATCTAACGAAATGATCAATTAGTATAATATGATAAAATAGAGAGATTAAATAATATAATTTTAAAATTTTAGGGGTACTAGTGTAATATGTCAAATTACATGAATAAATAGTAATTGTCCCTTAATTTAATTATAAGACCATATACATTTATACAATTGTAAAGTGTGATCTTTACTATCAGATCGACAAATTTTCAATTACACTTTAAAATATATTTTATTCATGTAGTTGACATTAGTTTCAATTTATAAAACCTAGTTAACATTTTAACATATTTTATTCACTATTAACAATCAAAATGTTATTATTTTTATTGTCAAATAAATTATATTTTATTGATAAAATTAATTTATATTAAAATTAATAAATTGTATAGAAAAATTAATTATGAAACTTAATTATAGAATAAAATTAATTTATATGATTAATATGAAATTAAGTTAATAAAATTAATTATTTTTTAGTTTTAAATTAATTAAATAAATAGTTATATTTATATTTAATAATTAATTATATTAACTTAATTTTATAATTTATATGAATATATCTACTTAAATAATTAATTATGTTAACTATTAATTATATATTAATTAAATTTAAATATATTAATTAATCAAAAACATATTTTATTTATTTTATTTTATTTAAATTGTCTCTTTTCTTTGAATACTTAAATCTTGCAAAATTACAAACAACTAAAACATTCATGCAATTGGATTTGTAATTGCGCATAAATAATTGCAATTCAATTTGAAAACCGATACAAATGCTCTAAATGGCAACTCTTTATTAATATTATTGTTTTCTTTTGTATTTGGAGAATCATAAAAAATGCTACCCCTTAATTGATAGTTTGATAAGGGTAGGATTAATCTCATTAATTACAAATTTTTATTAAACATTTTCAACTATTTTAATCACTATATATACTCAAGAAAATGTAAAATATGAAAGAAAGTATTAGTTGTAGAGAAAATATAGCGTTCGCATTAAATCATTCTTGATGCATTTAGTTTTAAATCTAATTCACTTTTAAAAATTAATTAGATTAAAAAATATTACTGAAACTATTATAAAAATCATTTATACTAAATAATATACTGAGAGATAAATAATCATAAGTAATCAATTTCTTGGAAAAAAAAATAAAAAAAAATGGGAGGTATATTTGGCAGATTAAAAAAAAAAAAAGGAACAACTCTCCTCTCCAGCTAGTAGCACAAGTACAACCCGCGTAGAGCCGTGTCCCCACCCCAACGGGGCTCCACCGCCCATAGTTTACATTTCTACATCGAACAACTTTCTCACTTTTCGTAGAAAAGAAAATTCTCTCTCTCTCTTCATAAAGCCGCGTATCAATTTTTTTAAAAAAAAATAAAAAACACAAACATTTATATATATTGCTATGTCTATTTGATCTCAACATCACCATCCATTCGATCCCCAACAATCTCACTCCGAAAAGAAAATATCTTTGGGCAAAAAATTTCAGTTTTTCACTGCCAAAATTAGTTTAAAAAAACAAACTTTCAGCAACAAATAGCAGTATACAGTAGTAATTAAGCCATAGCTATAGTGGTAGAGAAGATGGCAAGAAAAAATGGCAATGTTGGTTCAAGAGCATGGAAGATCCTGCGTCTGGCATTGTTATGGGCAAGAAAAGGTGGCGTTTTCAAGAGACGTTTAATGGTAGAGCTACGCGTTATTTCCAAGTTTCTTAAAAGCTTAGCCCACACTGCTACTCCTCGCCCACGCTTCCATTACGGAGAACGCCAGCTTTCCTTCGATGAAACTCCCATTTTTCACGTCAAGATGCACAGGCCTGCCTCCTTGCGATTCAACCTCCCTTGCATTACCCCTCAGGTCGATTTCGACTACGATTTCGATCGATTTAGTGGTGATCATCATCAAGATATTGGGATGAGTTTCTTGAAAGATAGAGAGGATGTGATGGAAGAGGAATGTGGATACGATTACGAAGATTTTGCGGAGAGAACTATTCCTGAAGAGGAAAAAGGGATTGATTTGAGAGCTGAGGAGTTCATAGCTAAGTTCTATGAGCAAATGAAGCTTCAAAGACAAATATCTTACCTGCAATATAATGAGATGCTAAATAGAGGCACCAATTGATTATTATTATTATTATTCTATTATTGGTTTTCTTTCTTGTGAATTCGAGATTTTATTTTTGTAAATTGTAAGAGAGGCATTTGCGGCATTTTTGTAAATACCGGCGAGCTTCAGTTGAGTTCTATAATAATTCTTGCAATCTTTGTTCTTAATTATATGGTTGTGATTATTGACTATGGTTACAAAGATACTTTGTATCCACTTATCAATGCATGTAACTTTGTATATTCCTTTTTTTTTTTTAATGTTTCATATTCATAATCGAGTGAATCAGCCTGATATTTAAACTGATTTTTCTTTCTTATGGAAGGAAAAACTTTCCATGTCCTTTTAAAGGAGAAAAAAGTCTTGTCCACAAACACCAGGTTGCTTTCATTCTGAAACGATATAATTTTCCATGTCCTTTGAAAGGAGAAAAGTCTTCCCCACAAACACCAGTTTGCTTTCATTCTGAAACGATATAGGATGTTAAACATGTTTATAATTTTTTTTATTTAATTGACCATTTTTTTTAATTTTATAAATTATTTTTCTTAGAAAAAGTATTTTTATTTCCCTTCAAAAGCAGCTTTTCGAAACCTAAAAAATTTAGATTTTTTTTTTTTCCAGAAACAGTTTTTTAAAAGCAGTACCAAACAGTGACATACTAAAATGAGAAAATTCAACAAGGTGGAGTTCACTAGTGAGACTGCAGTCTGCCATAACATTATGCGACAGTTTATTATTACACTGCTACGCACAAACATATATTTTTTAACGTATAAAGATAGCCATGCAATTTAACCACTGAAAAGCATACGCTACAGTTACACAAACACAGCATCACCTGCCTGAAGAGACTCATTGGCAGCAAGCAGAAAATCCGACAAAGTTCACATTAGTAACAAAAAGAAAAAAGGCAGGCTCCACATTACCCAGCCTAACCTAGCCCTACTCTGTCAGTGGCTGCGCTGCTAGGCGGCCCCTCATGTTGACTTGGACGCTGTATCACTGTTAAATTATGCATGAGATCAAATGGATACCATTAATTTGATATCCAATCTTGTACCTATTAGAGATAAAGAAAAAAAAAAGACTGCCTTCTAAACTTGATTGTGAAGCTGCAAGCAAATCAAACCCCATTCTGCTGATTCTTAAGATATTTTTCCAACTGTCCTGTAGCTGCTAATATAAAACCTACATTGCAATGCCAAAATTACATTACAAAGTAACCAAATTCAATAAAAATCTATAAACATGAATCTAGGCATTCACAAACAAAAATGCATGTATCAGAATTGTGTAAGCTAAACATTCATTTTGCCTGCACTAATCTTCTCCTAAATCAAACTGCTTCAGTTGTTTTTTCTCCACAGACAGTTTCTACTCCCATTTTGCCTAACATGTTATTAGTAAAAGCTCATGGTGAGAATTGTTCAATTGATGAAAAGAGCTACCTAAAAATGGAGGCGAAGGCCTTTGAGGGCGTGATTTGAACTCTGGATGAAATTGTACACCTACATAGAAAGGATGGCTTGGAAGCTCTAAAATCTGCAGGACATAAGAAAAGATTTACGACTAAATTTCAATAGCATTTCTAAGCACAAAATTGAGTTACTCTCTTTAGCAGAAAGAAAAGCAGCTAGAATGAACTTGAACATGTCAGACATATATCAGCTACAAGAGAAAAACATTAGAACAAAAACACAAAAGTCAATGGATTGAAATATACCTCCATCCTCTTTCCTGTTTCATCCTTCCCAACAAACTTTAATCCTCTTTCTTCTAGAATTCCAATTACCTCTGGGTTCACCTGCAGAAATATAGTGTCAAAAATATGGGGGTCATGTCATGTCTATGATAAAATACCATGTTAGTAGAGCATTTTTATTCCACCTCTTGCAACTAACCTCATATCTGTGTCGGTGTCGTTCATCTACGTATTCAGGACTACCATACCTATCAATTAAATGCATTTACATAAGTTGGTGCAAATATTCATATAAATAGAGAATTCATTCTGTACCATCAGCAGCAGATTCAAATCTAATATATTGCTGTTGTACCAGGTTCCCAGGGAAAAAATGACCCGGAAAGAGAAAAACCACACTTATTTCATGAATATCTATCATTGCTCCTTTAGCTTCTATATATAGCATTAATTTATGTTGCTGCTGCTGTTATTCTTTAACATATAAGTTTACAGCACTTCAATAGTTAATACATAAAGAGACTGAATCCCATGTGCAAATGAATGAACTCTTCTCTTTTTGCATATTATAGGACAGATAATATGAACAAAATAGAGAAATGAATCAACATGTATTCACTGCAATGCAGCTCCATAAAAATTTGCGATATTGATGAGCAAAAACATAATCACATACAGTTTAGCAGTAATACAGTCATGAGTCTGGAGTATTGTCTTCCGAGATCCTAGTCTCATAGTGCTTCCCATGTGCGTTGTTGAACCCTGAGTATAATTTGAAATGATGAAACGCTAAAAGATAAACAAGATGCATATATGTAAGTAGAAAACAATAGCAAATGTTCAATAGGTTGATACCTCAGGCATGAATATTACAACATGATCAGATGCTTGGGCATCAAACTCCTGACTGTTAGCTTTTTCCAAACCCAAAACCTAAAACAAACAATTAGTCTAGGGCTATGTGGCTGTAAAATAAAGCATCAAAAAAGAAGAAATTACTTACAGATCTAGCAAACTCAATTACAGAAATTTGCATGCCCAAGCAAATCCCCAGATAAGGAATATTGTTCTCTCTGGCATACTTGGCAGCCAGTATCATTCCCCTCACACCACGATCTCCAAACCCACCTGGCACTAAGACACATGCTGCATTCTGCATATGAGGATTTCATAAAAAATCGACGAAGAGGGAAAATAGAAGGTGCAACTACAGTCTTAGCTGACCCAAACCCCTTTTCTTTTCTTTACATTAAAAATACATTGCTTCCTACTCAAGACCCTAGCAGCACAGACAGTCTTTAATCAAAAGAAATCATAGAGAGAAAAAGGGATGGTTGCAACAATGTTCAGCTAGAGAGGGCACCAGATTAGAATAAGCTAATTCAAAATCCTCACTACAACCGACTTTGCTTCCATTTTCTACCCAATCCAGTCTACTTTTACGACCATTAGGCCTAGGCTATACAATGGTGGGTCAACCCAACAGCAACATCTATATGTCACTGTCAGTAGTGTTCTTGAACAAGGATGATTGGGAAAAGCCAAAATCTTTAGGAGAAGGATATCTGCACATGGAACCTAAAAGAAAAAAGAGAGAAAAGTATTACAATTTACAATTGAAGTGTAAAGTATACCCTCAAAGTCTCCCATGCAGCAGCATGAGCTTCTGGTGTCTGTAAGATAGAAAGATGTATTAGGGAAAACTTTCCATAAAGATATATAACAGGAATATACATGTAAATAGTGATTATTCAATACCGATTTTGCACTATCATCTTCAAGATCTGAAGCTGCAATCCAATCAATTGATGGCTTCAATGAGCATGCTATACAAGCATGTAGAAGTGCCTGAAAGCACAGCAAAGCATAATAAGAAGAGATTTGGCTCAGTTATATCTATACTTTTAAAAAACCAAACCTATCGTAATAACAAGAAGTCAAATCAGTAATATCTATATCTTGAGCAACCAAACCTGTCAATTCATATCATTTCCAGCCCATCAGGCCAATCTTGATGTGTAAATATATGGAAATAAACAATGAAAAACATATATTTTTGTGCAAAAAAATGAATGTGCCATTCCTCAATAAGATTACATAACAGAAAGCAGCAGCAATGTGCAAAGTGCACCAACCACCCCTTCAAAATCATCTAGATCATAATTAAGAAAGAATAACAGCACAACTTCATACAAAAAGCAAACCTATAATCCGTATAGACAGAGGCTTTTCAGTAACTGGTCAAATAACCCACCTTTACAACAGACAGATATGAATCTGTGAGACCAACATATTTACCCACCATTGCAATCCTTACCTGCACGTGTTTAGTCTCATCTCAGGAACAGGGAGGAATTTATCAAACAGGAGAATTACAAGCTAACTGATGATAATACTTACAGAACCAGTGAGATTATCATAACTCTCAGCCATCTTGGTCCAATCATGTAAATCAGGAGGTGTTGCAATGCTGAATAGAATTTGGAATATTATGTCCAGTTAGCCAACATAATCAACTTTCATTCACCAACTCATTCATATTTTATGGCACATTTTGTTGAAAAACCTCCAGAAAATCCAAACTAGTGTCCTAACAAAACAACTGACCATAATATAATCAACATGTGTCACATAGACACACAGTCCTAGTAAGTAAAATAGGTGAAAAGAAAAAGAAATCAACTAAAACAGATAGATCTAGCAAACATCATATTTATGATTAGCTTCATTGCATCAGACGCGAAAAGCTGTGAAAGGGCCAAGGTTGAAACTACTGTAAGTTCAATACTTAACCCTATGGTGATGAAAATAAAAAATAAAAGAAACACTAACCTGGCTAAATTAAGTTGTTTTAGGATTGCATCATGAGCATTTTGATTCTGAAAAAGAAAAGCTTATCTGAGATATTCAAAACTAATTGAATAGAAAAAAAAATCTGACATTATTAAGCTTCTGAGAATCCAAAGAACTTACATAGAACCTACCCTAAGTAATAGAGGGATATGCCAAATATTTGGAACGTCATGGATATTAAGAATATTAGCAGCCTGCAGAGATCATTAAAGGTTGTATACTATTCCAGAATGAATCGAACATCTCATTTAGAAAGGCTACAAAGAAAGTTAGTCAAGATTACCAGAACATGACAAAACTGAGAAAGTTTATCCTTTGTATTTTCCAACAAAGGCTGCAACATAAACAGAAAAAATTATTCTAAGAAACACCTTCAATTGTCTTTTTAAGCATAAATTAATAAATACAAAGCTGTCAATGTCATGATAATACCTCAGGCTCAGTGACACTCAAGTTCTAGCAGGCAGAATACGTACACCCAGATTTCAAAAATGTTAATTACAAAAAAAGGAAGCATACAACTTGGGTAACATTATTTAATGCAATTAAGCAACCATTAAAAGAAGCAGGGCCACACAACTAACAGAAGATCAATCTTTGATAATTTCAGGTAATTTCCCATTATGCAACAGTATGGACTAAAATGACAAAGCTGATGCTAGGTCTCCAGCATGAAGTATTCAAGCAACTCTCCATGAAACATATTGCAAAGATTTTTTAGCTAAAGCGTCTCAGAAAGTATTTCTCTTACAAAAATATGCATATCAGGCTGGTGCATTAACAAACCTGAGCAGAGCGACAAGCTAACAGATGAGGAGTCAAGCCTAATGCTCTCAGTTCACGGACACTGTGTTGTGTAGGCTTAGTTTTCTGCATGCACACCATAGTGTAATAATCATTAAAATATCAACAAATAAAAAATTTCAATCGAAATAACTTTAAATTAGTATGCAAATTCATTGAAAATTACTTGCTCTCCGACAACACCTAGCACAGGTATCAGGCTCACATGAATAAGACAGAAATTATCTTGTCCTGCACAAGGAAATTATTAACAAAAATAATCAAATAATCTAACCATGACATTCATAAATAATTGAGAGAAGGAATGTGTTGTTTGCAAACAATTATAACATTCAATTGGGCGAATGAAGCACAAAGTTAACAGAATGAAAAGTTTAGAAAAATACTAGACCAAAATTTTATGACT
Source organism: Triadica sebifera (assembly GCA_023653625.1). Classification (NCBI taxonomy): domain Eukaryota; kingdom Viridiplantae; phylum Streptophyta; class Magnoliopsida; order Malpighiales; family Euphorbiaceae; genus Triadica; species Triadica sebifera. The sequence goes on along the minus strand of CM042900.1, from coordinate 32,596,003 downwards.
TGAGCCAAATCTTCTAGAGTACTTGCAACAGAGTTAAATATACACCACGTTATAACATGACATGGACAAGTAATTAAATCATAAAACAAAAAATCCACATATAAATCAACAGGTGGAACAATAAGAATATGACCTTACCAACTGAAAAGGACAATTGCCGCAGAGCCTCAATGAATGGCATTGACTCAATATCACCTAAAGGGGAAGACAGAGGCAGATCTTATCACTCCACGTAAAATCAAAGGACAGATATAGAATTTCCAACGCATTCAATCTATGTGCAACTCACCTACAGTTCCTCCCAATTCGATCACACACACATCTGCAGGGCCCACCTTTCCATCCACAGGAATGGCAGAAACTCTTTCAATCCAATTCTTAATGGCATCAGTTATATGCGGAACTACCTGAAATTTACTTGTGTGAGTTTCCTATGCTCTTCACACGCAAGTATTACAAGTATAATCTGGTCACTACAAAGCATCACCTGAACAGTCTTTCCAAGATAATCACCTTTCCTCTCCTTCTCAATCACAGACTGTTTAATGTCAAACAAAATCAATTATTCAGAATATCAGCAGAGCTCTGAACATGACAACTTTGCACATACAGTCAATATGTTCCAGTACCTGAAATATCTTTCCAGTGGTAATGTTGTTATCTTTTGTGAGTGTCACATCCAAGAACCGCTCATAGTTACCCAAATCTAAATCAACCTTTTAAGAGAAAGCAAGGTTTAATTATGCCTGTTAATGTATTGATCAGTACAGTATTTGTCTACTAGAACAATTATATATGCACATAGGGCAAAACAAATAAATAGGTCTATCTATGGTCTCATGAAAGGAAAGAAAAAGACAATTTAAAGAGAGGAAATTATAATATATTATAATATTAAGAGAAAACCAAATGTTGATAGGATTGAACCTCTCCGCCATCATCAAGAACAAAAACCTCCCCATGCTCGAAGGGAGACATGGTACCAGCATCAGTATTCAAGTAAGGATCTGCAAGATATATACAGTTATTATTATGTGGAGTATAAGATAGTGAAAAGTAAATTGTTATTGCTTTAAGAAGAAAAAAATCAAATTGTGTAGTTGCTATAAGAAACACATCAACTACCAAATTGATGAATAAGAAGAAAATGCATACACAGAAAGAATCACATCCAAGAAGAAATGAGAAATGCCGAACTACTAAATTCCAAAGCCAAATGAGCAACATCAATATATTTAAACAGCAGACCTTAGCAAATTAAAATTTTCAATCAACCAAATACTTGAAGCAATACCCTTTTATGCTTTAGGGACGCAGAGACCCAACAGAAGCCAAAACAAAAATACGCAAAAAGCTACAGTTAAATATGGAACTAAAGCAAACCTATTTTAATAGAGGTGACTCGAAGGCCGCAAGCTTTAAGGACGACGCCTATGCTGCTGGCTGTAACGCCCTTGCCGAGCCCACTCACGACTCCTCCTGTCACCACCACGTACTTCATTCTTCTCTCTGCGTCTCTTCGGCTTTGGTTTCCGCTTTCCCTGTGGCGTTTGCCTTCTGTTGACGTTTGTAGGCAAACTGTTTGTATTAATGTCCGAGCGGGAAAGCGGCTCTTGCACAAGTTCCTTCTAGTAAACTTGATTTCAAATCTTAACAAACCTAAGGGAGGAGAATGGACTGCGGAGCTCAAAGACTTACCAACTAGGTACTTATACATCTTTTTCTCTCCACCCCGAAATTTGGTAACTTGGCTGCTGTTTGTTAAACCGTTGCCATTAAAAAAAGACAACAAAACCCTACTTTACTATATCCTATATTAATAATTTATTATTGATCAATAATAAGAAAAAAAAAAGTAACATAAATATTTTAGGAAATAAACAAAATAAGAAAATATATTTTAATTTTGATCAATTAATAATGGAGCTAATTTGTGAGCACAGTAAGTAACCTTTTGATTCCTTTTCTTGAAGCAGTCACACGAATGAATATTGGCCATACATCCGTTTATGGGTTGGGTTAGAGTGGGGGAATTATGCCTTACCATATTACCACTAAACACATATATTATGCATATGCTTATCAAAGTTAAATGGGCGAAATCAAATATAAAAAGTGTAATTTTGGATGGTTTCTCCATCATACACATTGGAAAATAGTATATTCATTCATCTCCACACTCCATCCCACCTATGATTCTTTCCTTAATGTGATTACTAACCTCATAAAAAAACTACTCCAATTTATGTTACGCTGTTGGCATATTTCCTTCTATTTCTATTGTTCCAAAACATGACACACATTTTATGATAGACATCGCATAATTTAATAAGTGGGATAAGATATTATTTCCACTTTTGCAAAACATCTTATATAAATATGACATAATTTGTGGAATGATTTCAATAAAGAGACATTAGATAAGATTTAACTTTAAGGTTCAACGTTTACAAATCGAAATTATTTGTTAATTGAATCCAAATCAATTGTTAACTTATTTTATGATATTAATTTAATTTTTTTATTTTTTAAAACCAAATTTAGCATATATATACAATACTCAACACCATGGATTTTAAATTACAAAATAAGGTGAGGCCTAAGATTGAGAGCCAAAACTCTAGCTTTTTAAACTTGAAAAAGCAAAAGAGCCGTTGAAGTTGAGAGAGAGAGAGAGAGAGAGCAATGGTAGAAAGTAAAAGCAAGTTTGGTCGAATACTAATTTCATCTTGGGCAGATGAGATGGAGAAAGAAGAGAAGGAAGAAGAAGCTGAAGGTCAACAACAGCAAAAGCTGAAACCAAACCCATTTGGGTCGGCCAGACCCAGAGAAGTAGTTCTCCAGGAGAAAGGAATTGATTGGAGAATACTCGACCTCCATCTTCAACAAAAATCCCCAATAAGGTACTATTTTGTTTTCTACCTATACAAGCTTAATGGTGTAACTGTGTAATCATAAATAAAAACAATCTGTTTGTTAACATGTCTAGTTGGTATTTGTAGATTAGTGGTTTTTTATTTTATTTTTTATTTTGCTTGTACATAACCATTTCTGCTGCAATCAAATAATATCAGGCAAGACCTCCGCCGCAATGACAAGTCAAGCAGGGAAAACAATCCTGCCCCTTCCTCGTCGGTTTTCAACAGGCTACATTCAGAACCCTCGAGCAAGTGCGCCAAACAGAGGTTGAAAAATGAAAATTTGGGGTTCAATCTATCAGCTGCGTCAAACCATATGCCAGTGATAGTTGTGCCTCCACTCAGATATCCGCCAAGAAACATGGTTGCCACTTTGCCTGAGTCCAGAGTTTTCTGCCATCTGTATGGATTTAATGTTGGCCAGCAATGGCTTCAGTACAAATGTAACTTAGAAGCCTGAGAAGAAGAAAACAATTCGTGCGAACAGAGAGAAAGAGGTTCACAGATCTCGGAACTTCAGTCCTGCTCATTGTAATCAGCAAATCTCCATCGAGCAGTTGTGTCGGATCAAAAAGAGTGACCGAAAAGTTGAGTATGGCCAATCACTGGCTAAAGGAAGGAACTTTCAGAAACCAGCGACTCATAGCAACTGGCAGCAGAATGTGATGGGTTCACTGCTGGGGAAGCCTCCTCCAGTACAAGGTCACGGACGCAATTGATCACTAGCTCACAAAATCTTCGACTTCCGGTTTACGGGCAATGGTGATCTCTTGAATTTTTTAATGGTCAACACAGTTTTGCTTCGGAATGTTTGTGTACTTCTCAGTTCCACTAACGAACTGGTTTTTATGATTCAATCAGCAGAAGTGAATTGCATTCAACTCAAAGTGAATTCTCAGATTTTTCCCTTCCTTTTTGCAGCTTACCACAAGATTTTTACAAGTTTACAAAGAAAACGGTAGAGTAAATGCTGATTAAAAAAAGAAGGAAAACACGAGAAACCATCCACTATTCCAACTTTCAACCAAACAGTTTACTTCCTTGAGATAATGTTACAAAGGCGCGGGTACAATCTGAAATTGTAGTTGTAGCTGTAGCTGTAGGGAAAAAAAAAATATAGACCAAAATCATAGTACAACATTTCAAGTTGTGATGACAAAAATGCCTTAAGCACTCGATTGTATTTCTCACCTTAAGTAACATAAGTCAAAGGGAATGGATCAAAATAAACATGTTTAGCGATAGCTCACTCCTTCACTGGTTACAACCTCGCCAATGCGATATGCTTTATAACGTCCATCCTCTACTATTCTACAGGCCGCCGCCTCAGTTACAATTAGAACCATGCCAATGCCCATATTAAAAGTCCGCCTCATCTCAGCTTCTTCTATTTTTCCGGCCTGATGCAGAAAAGTAGAGCGCCAAGTAGAAATTTAAATTGTAAAATTAGACATGCTTGACTTATAAGCTACAAATGTTGTTTTCAAGTCTCATCCACAACTGTGTGAATAGTCTTGTAGTTTTTAACAAATACCCTCCATGTGCTGAACTATTGCAAATTCTTATGGGGTGTAAGCGAATCATGATTCAACCTAATATCAGAACTAAATATGCCATGCAAATTAAATTTACCTCTTGGATCCATTTGAAGAGAGTTGGAACTTCCCACGACTTGTGATAGATAAGAGCTCCAAGGCCTTTTGGAAAAACTCGAGGTATATTATCAGTAAAACCACCTCCAGTGATGTGGGCTATGCCCTTTACACCTCCCTTGCTAATTAAGTCAATAACCTATTTAGAAAAGAAAATGATTATTTTAAAATAACATATAACCGGCAATCAACACAATTACAATAGCCAGAATAATGAAGAAGAAGAAATAAATCTTGAGACCTGACCTGCTTGACATATATCACAGTTGGAGCCATAAGAGCTTCCCCAAGGGTAATGCCTTCACCAGGGAGTTGATCCTCCAAAAAGAGGCCACTTCGTGCTAAAACCCTATAAATACAAGAATACATCAATTATGAAAAATATCTTATGGAAAATAATAAGAAGTCGCATTGAAATAGAATTTCATCCAAATGAGGTGATATTCTCAATATATTAACAAACAAGGAATCTTTTAACCAACACCAACCTTCTTACAAGAGAGAAGCCATTAGAATGGACTCCACTAGATGGCAAACCAATGATAACATCCCCAGCCATGATATTTCTCCCATCAATTACAGAGTCCTTTTTAACAATGCCAACAGCGAAACCGCTAAGATCATATTCACCCTCTGAATAGAAATCTGGCATCTCTGCAGTCTGAAAGTAATTCATTTTAATGCCAAAGCAAATATGTGCATTTTTAAGACAAGCTTTAAGTTTATATGCAGAAATACACGAAGAATGAGAACATCAAATTTTGATATATGAGAAAAATTCACTGCAAGTCCTGAATTGTATTAGTTTTTTAACATATAGATTGGAAGAACATGGGCAGATGCAATATCAATTACATCAGATGATTTGATGTAAAAACAGAGAATTCCCAAAAACTGCCTATCCGAATAAGCAACCACAGCCAAATCTCCCTTCCTCTATATGATAATAATCAAATCCATATGCAACATTAGCCAGCAAGACATTAAGTATTTAAAATGGGTAGCACCCTTTGACTTTGAACGCTAGAAAGTACATAAACAAAATTTTCAGAATACCTCGCCTCCTAGGAGGGTGCAGTCAGATTGTTGGCAGCCGTTAACTATGCCTTTTATAACCTACATATGCAGAAAATAAGAATTAAATTATCTGCAGCATACCTAACATATATTGCTGTAAACTATGTAAAACAAATAAATCATACAAGCATTCTTTCTACCTTTTCAGCCAGATCAACATCAAGGTGGCTTGTAGCAAAGTAATCAAGGAAAAATAGCGGTTTCGCCCCAGAGGTAACGATATCATTGACACTCATTGCAACCTGTGATGGAAGCCAATTAAGAAGCAAAATCACTGGTAGCAAAACACATTGTTATTCAAATGTTACCAGATCAATCCCAATAGTGTCATGGATTCCAGTTTCAAAAGCAAGTTTAAGTTTAGTCCCTACACCATCAGTGCCCGCAACAAGGTAAGAATCACCTGCTCATCAGAAAAATGGTCAGCATACTAAGAAAATTAAGACCCACAATCAAATCATCTCGAGCTAATGATCACCAAAAGAATAATCCCGTCCTTACTACTTCCCAAGTTCCCTCAACTGGATAATAAAAAATTGATTGGACAAAATTTTCAAGTTGTTAATACAAAGACTTTCATGAAGTGTTTAAAACAACTGGACATAATATGTTATCTATGAAAATCCCAGGCAGTAAAAAGCATATCAGGTAAACACAGAAAACCGTTGAAACCTAATGAAGGAAGCAAGCAGAGGGAATTTCAAATATCTTTTGCTGATTGTCGCCATAAGGCCCGTAACCACAATTAAACAGGCTCCGATAAAGAATTGAAGGAAGAAAGCAAGAAAGGCAAAATCTTCACCGAGTGGGAAAAGACCCCCGAAGCCTCCAATCCCAGGTGCCATCTTTGCAATTCTCCTAACAAGCTCAGACCCGGCGTCGATATCCACACCGGCGTCTTTATAAGTAAGCCCTGCAGCACCATCTGCGCCCTCCTTCGACAATGAAAGTACACTGCTCTTGTTTCTAGCAGCAACAGATAGAAAAGGAAATCTGGGGGATAAGCGATTAAATGCAAAACCCCGTATATGAGGGGGGGTGAGTATGGATTCAATAGAAGGTCCGGTGAACGCCGCAAAGACACGAGATAACTCAGCGTTTGCAACGATGCCGCCGGTGGTCATGACAACTGAGGAGAGAAGCTGAGTACAGAGTGAGTGTAGCAGCAAGTAAACGGAGGCGCGTAGCAGGCAATAGAGGCGAACGCAGCGGCGCGGGAATGGGTAAAGCAGAGGACAGTGACGACCTCAATTGGCTTCTGATTAATATCTACGCTGTTTGGGTAAGTGAATAATTAATTATATATATTACCGTACGTTATGTTTGGATGCGCTAATCGGACCGAGTCTAAAAAGGCCTTGAAACGAAGCACACATTGCGGCCCATATACTTCTCAGTTTCGTTGTACCGAGTTTATACTAGTACGTAGCTTTCACCTTGCATCAGAAAGAAAAAATTTTAAATAAAATTATAGCAAAATTAGTATAGATAATATAACTTCATAAAAAATATAATTAAAAAATAAATATATATCAATTTAATATAGTAAGAGACATGAATAAATAATTCTAATAACTATTGATTCTTGATAAGTACAAAAATATTCATTTGAATGTTAATATAATACATTTTAATCAGTAAAATATACTATATTTGCAAACAATTATTATATGATTGCCAAATAAAATTTGAACTGAACATATCTAGATTATATAGGAAACTAAATATAAATATATATTTTTCATTTACATATAAAAAAAAAACCCATTTTTTAAAAAGGCCAAACATCAATTCTTATTGAACCACCAAAAATACCAGCTAGAAGACTGTTTTACTGGGTGGGAAATCAAATTATACAAACTGGGTTAAAAAAAATAAACAGAAAATAGTTTTTTTAAAAAAAATCAAACGGCCTAATTAGAAAGGAAATACGAATCCAGTAGATGCATTAAAAACTTGTAAAATATCAAAATATAAAAAATTAAAAATAGAAATTAAAAAAAGAGGAAATAAAAATAACAGTAATAAATCAAAAATTAGAAAAAAAAAAAAGAAAAGCAAGTAGACATAACACATTTTATATTAATATTGAAAGTATTAAATTACATATTAATTAAATTAATTAAGTATTAATTAAAAAATATTTTAATTGTTATTAAATTATATTATTTTTCAATTATTAAGTTATTATATTACATTAATTAAACACATAGAGTGATATAGATATATTACTTTGATAAATATATAAATAAATAAAGTAAAACAAATGATAAATAAATAAATAAATAAAAGCATATCAGAATAATAGAAGCTTCTAAACAATACAAATCCAGCAAATGGATTTAAAAAAACAGAGAATATAAATAATGAAAAATAAAAAAATTTAAAAATAAAAAAATAAAAATAAAAACTTAAAATAGAAATAAAAGGAAAATAATGATAGGATTCTGGCTAAAGAGGAAAAAAAAAGGAGGAATAATGGGTTAATTAATTTTTTTTGTGTGACAGAGTTGTTGGAATGAAATTTCTGCATCTGCCACTCTTATAAAGGAAAAGATGCCCGCGCAAGCAGGGCTATAAAATAACAAATAACTAGGCAGTTATATTTGAGTGAAAAATTCATTCCAAATTGTTTATTATTATTAACAAATTAAATTTAATATTATTTATTTTATTAATTTAAGAATATATTTATTTAAAAATGTGTAAATGTATTTATTTTAAAATTATATTTTATTTTTAAATTCAATTTTTTTTATTATTAATTAATGAATTAAATTTAAATTTTTATCATTATTAATTAAGTAATTGAATTTAAACTAAATTCATTAAATATAATAAATAAATTTTTTATAAGCTAAATTAAAATACTTACAAGCTTGATAATTTTTAAATGAGCAAAACTTGAATTTATGTATGAAAATTAGAATGGAGTTCTAACCTATAAAACTTAAACAATGTGATTTCAACCTCATTAACATTTGGTTTAGCTCGATATGTTTACAATCTTATGCGTAAAAGATAATTAATTGGTCAGATCAGGTAGTGCAATGGAGTGGCATGATATGGACAGACAAAAAAGAATGACACCGTTTTGTGCAATGGGTAATGGATGCAATGAGGAGACAATGTGACGACGTTTTATTGGTTGTGTGATAGGGGCAAAAAGGAAACAACACTATATTTCTTCAGTTCGTCCTTGTCTTACTTTTATTATATAAATAGATTTTATCAAATCATTGCATTATTATTATTATTTTATTAAAGAATTTTTCCTTTTAAGAATCCAATTAATTTTATAGTTTACAAACTCAATAAATCAATTTTTCTATGTATATTTAAGGTCTGTTTGACATTGCATTTGACAAAAGTGCTTTTAGAGAACAAAATTTTATTTTTAAATTTTTTGAATTATGAAAACTGCTTTTGAAAAAAAATAAATAAATAGATACTTTTTACAGTTTTGAGGAAAACAATTTATAAAAAATTAAAAAAATCAGTTAATTAAATTAAAAAAATTTTAAATCTTCTTTTTATATTCCCAACAGTAATCTCAAACACCTCCTTACTAATTAAACTAAAAAGTGTGAAAGTGGATAAAAAAATTTATTTACAAAAAGTAATCAAAATTAATTTTGGAAATATTTTAATGGAAAATCTTAATAAGTCATGAAATATGGACTGATCTTCTATTTTTTTTTCTAAAAAATTAAAACTTAGATATTGGATTTGGTCCACTAGGATGATGATATTGGAAGGAAATGGGTCTCAATGATCAATTTTGATATTAGAGGATCAGATGAATTACTTGTACAAAGTTCAGGGCTCGAATGAGACTTCTGCTAGAAATAAGTTCTCTACAAAAATGACTTAAATTGTCCCTATTTCAGAATTTTGTACACGTGTCCAAACCAACAACTTTACCTTTCATTGGTGAGAAAGAACTGGCCTCTGTCTCACAGTGATATTGTCGCTGTAACAAACAACTGGCCTCTATCTCCGTTAAAAATTTATAATAAAGCTTTGCATTTTCGGTTGTTCTCTTCTCGCATTCAACGCAGCACATATACAACAATAACAGTATTTTTCCTGGAACATCCAGAACAGAAGAAATAATTGGGTCGTTCTCTTTGTTTTGATTCAATTTAATTGAATGAGAAGATTACAAGAGTAAGTAAAATGGGCTCGAATTCAAACCCTTCACCGGTATCAACACCCACGCCAACTGCATCGCCCACCGGAAAGCGAAGCAGAGATCCTGAAGAAGAGGTCTATCTGGACAATCTCCATTCTCATAAGCGTTACTTAAGTGAGGTTTGTTGTTTTGTCGTTTATTTTTGTTTTAATTTATATATTCCTACTGTTATTTTTTCTATTTCATATGCTCCGGTTTCATTTCTCAAATGTTTTCGCTGATGGGTCATAGTGGTCTATCTCCTTCGTACTTGAATTGGGTTTTCTCTAAATTCTTGTCCTTTTGGATATTGAACTTTTCCTGAATTTGCATATTGGTTTAGTTTGTTTCTTTGGAGACAGAATATTATTTTTTGTTTTATTTATTTGTTCATCAAGTTTATCTTGTAGGCATACTTGTATTGAGGTCATTATTTCCTAGAAATTTTCGTTGTTTTCCGCAGATAATGGCGTCAAGCTTGAATGGATTAACTGTTGGAGACCCACTTTCTGAAAGTCTTATGGAATCTCCAGCAAGGTCTGAAAGCATGTTCTATTCCAGGTTACTTCTTCGTTTGCACCTTATAATATTTTCGTGTAATTTTGTTTTTATTTTTGGTTTTTCATAGTTGTTACCTTGCTTCTCATATATTCCAAGTTCACTCAATTATAATGGATAAGGAGCAGTGACATTGTAAGTGCTCCTTTCAATGGCTAGTATGCTAGATATAAGAGCTGTTTTATTATTTATTCCCTGGGGAATTTGGTTTTAATATAATGTATATATAATTTGCTCGTATTGGTTTTTCTCTTATCTATGTCCGACCACCATGATGCTCTTGCATAATAATCACCATGATATTCAGATAAGATTTGCAATGAACCATCAGAAGCATATTTTGCTGGTCATTTATGCCTACTTAAATTATGATAGTCTTTGAAGTCACCGAGTTGCTTCCAAGTACTTTTAGTCTTTAGAAGGGTTAAAGCTGGGGATGGTGCCTTTGTAGTTTAGAATTTTCTTAATTGCATCTTGTTGTGGTGTGTCACTAGCAAAACAAAATGCAAGGGACTAATTGACTTCTGGACCTTATTGAAGCATCAGGGGCCTTCGTTTCTTTAAGCTAGCCTTTGGCAGCCTTACAACCACTCAAGCTGTGGGACCTCATGAACTCTGGCTCATTGACATTGGACTGCTATGTAACTTTTGTACTTCAATCTCCATACCGCATGACATGTAATTTGCTTACAAGGTTCAGTGCATCTTGGTAGTTGTAGATTCACAAAATGGATACAATTTGAAATGCTAGTTTGCTTTATGGTTAAGCAGAGAAACAGTTGGCTTTTTTTCTGTAAAATGCAAAACACCCAGTCTTCCAGTACATGTTCTCATGCTGGTTTACATCCCTTGCCTCAAATTTGGTGCAGTGATGAATATGACTATCAGGGAAATGCTGTTATGCAGTGTTTTTAATAAAAAATTTGAACAAAATTTTGCCAACTGAATAAGTTTTTTTTTTATGACGTGATAGTGATGCCCTCATTCTATTTAACTCCATTTTTCTTTTATGTTGCGAGGAGTATCTTTTTGATAAATGCTGATTCACTAAAACCTATTCATTAGGTTCCATAGTTCTAAATGTAAGACGTATTGGTGATTTAAATTAAGAAAACAAATAATTTGATGGAAATGATATCATAAAAACTGCCATTTGAAGTTTTCTTCATCTGCCAAAGCATTATGTAGCCTAGATCTCCAGATCCCTGTATTTAGCATGCAGTCATATGCGTTTTTCTATTTTAACGTTGGATTTTTTAGCTAAATATTCTTGGCCTTAAATTGTATAATAGTGTTGATGAACAGTTCATCATTCTAAGTTATTTGAAAGCTTCTTTTTGTTTCATCAACATACTCATTATTTTATTCGAACATATCATGTCAGGGATGACATGTCCTTGCAATATTCACCAATGTCAGAAGACTCAGATGACTGTAGATTTTGTGAGACCGCTGTAACTACTTGCTCATCACAACCTGACAGTCTGCCCACCAGTCCAGTTTCACCATATAGATACCAACGACCATTTGGTGGATTCTCTTCTGTCCCTTCTTCTAGTTCATATCCAGCACATGCAAGCACTGTTACTACTGTCACTTGCTCACAGTCTCGCCAACGAGGTTCAGATTCTGAGGGTCGGTTCCCTTCATCACCTAGTGACATTTGCCATTCGGCTGACTTGAGGAGGGCTGCACTCTTGCGGTCTGTTCAGATGAGGACGCAACCTCCCGGATCATCCTCTTTCGAATTGCCTTTTGGTTCAGGCCAGGAGCCTGTATCCAATGCAGAAGCTGAAGAGCGCCCGTGCTCATATATGAAGTCTTTAGTTGATGAGAGAGATTATCAGATTGAGGAGTGTTCTTCATTGGGTGCCTCAGAATCTTAATATAATGACGGAAAGACATGCAGAGAATTGAATTTTAATATAAAAAGGGATGAACCGGGTTGTTGAAGTTGTTTGTTCAGATTATCAAACTGGCTCTTATTGTGTCTTGTAAGATTGCTGTTGTCTGCAGCAGTTAAAAAATAATCTTTTCTATTCAACGGTTTTTGTTTGCTCATCAAGTTCACTTATAATTGTCAGTTTTTAATGGGGTCGTTTACTACAGAAGAAATGATATTTATGGCACTCATGTGGTTAGTATGCCATGCTTCCCCACAAAAGAAGGGTTTTTTGAAACTAAAGGAGTGATTTTATGATGCTAATGACAGGTGCTAAAGCTAGGGCAATAATGAATCTCTTCATCATTTACTATTTCACTGTCAGCATGCGTATGCTTTATGGTCCAAATCTATGTTCAACTTAAATCCTCAATTTTGGCTATACCTCCCCATCGGGTTTTGTTGGTCGGATTTGAAGAACCATGATTGCGAAGGCAAAGTGAAGAGTCCCTAGTTGAGTTTGTTATCTTCTTATGTTGGCAGATATGGAAAGCCAGAAATGGCTTTATTTTTTATAATAGAAGACCCTCTGGGGATATTATTTGGCGAGCTGCTTTGCATTATAAAGAGAAATTTCTCCACATTACTACCTCATCACCTACTGTCATAATGTCAATAATGCTTCCCCTAACCATTTAAGCCAAACTTGGCTTCCTCCACCTCCAAAAGCAGTTAAGTTAAACTTTGATGCTGTAGCTAACATCCAGACATGTTGGCAGAGTTGCAACTATAGTCGAGGATCATGCAAGCAAAATCCTTAAACTCAGAAGAGGAAGCAATGTTGCTGTCGAGGACTGAAAGGTTAAACAAAGTTATTCAAAGATAGTCATTGATGCGATTAATGAAGTGGTTAAAATGGAATGTTGACTAAAGTAACTGGATCTAAACAAAGTCCACCTGCTATGCTTTTTTATTTTTAACGGCATTATTTAGAACAATAAACTGTTTATTCTGATTTTTCTACACATTATTTTTTTATTATAATAAGAGTACAAGAATAATATTATAATAAAAAAATAATGTGTAGAAAAATCAGAATAAACAGTTTATTGTTCTAAATATATATTTTTTGCTGCTTTGAAATATAGTATAACTCTTGAAATACACCGGTGCTCATGTTTACTGGTGTAAAACAAATGAACCATATCAATCCCCTCGTCGAAAAATTCATCTGAAAATTTGAATTAACATTGTCAATAGAGGTACCGAAATAAAGGAATGATATAAAATAACCGCACTAACAACATGAGGTTCTCAAAATGGTTTCCACTACAGCATGTGAGAGAAGAGTCCTTCCTCCATGAATTTCGAACTAAATATCTGATGTGAGGCCGAGAGAAGGGGAGGGGAAACCAATTTAAAATATAGATAAGTGGAATACAAAAATCCACAGGATTAAGCAAATGCTGACAGGACATTCTTCTTGACCGTAAATTCATCTGCCTTCGCCGGGCTGATCGACTGCACCAACCAATCAAGGAGGAAGAAAACAATCAATCAGAACATGTCTAATTATCATTTTAAATTCGTGATTCATTTATAACCATGTCTAGTGATTGTGATAAACCCGGAAATCAAAAGAAAAATCTATTGTTTAGAAATCACCCAAAAAAAAAATCCAATCAGTGTTTGTGATTCAAAACACGATTTAATTGTGAGAAATCAATCCGTTAAGATTTACCTTGTCAAGCATGCGCTGCAGCCGCTCAACTTCCTTCTTGGCATAATCAGAACCTTTCTCCATATGGTTCTTAGCAGCTTTCAAGTAAATTTTTCCATACCTGAAAAAAGAAAATAAATACGGTCATTTCCTGGTTCACATGAGATTTAATGGGCAAAAGGTCACATGCACAACTACCGTGGTAGTTTTCATAGAAGTTTTGAGACAGCAAAAGCATCATTAGTCAGGAAGCAAAAATTTATTCATGTAAAATTTAAACCGATGAGAGCATGCCAGAGAGTACCTTGCAGTATAACCTTTAAGTTTCTCAACTTCCTCTTCTATCCGAGAAAACACTGCTTTCTTCTCGTCATTGCTCGCAGCTACAAACTCTTTCACCAAGGCATCCAAAGATTCAACTATACCAGCCTATCAGAAAAATAAAAGATTAAACAACTAACTTTTGAACTTCAAGTTTTGAATACTGTAGTACACCAGCCTACTAGCCTATCGATGAGAAAATGTTGAACTTCCTTAATTTTAATTCAGTGACTAACCTTTGAGGTTAGTTGTCCTTGCCCATCACGGCTGGTTCCACACTTTCCATTAATAAAATTAACAAAGTCTTCTAAGTCTCTGCCACCTTCATATTCTTCCCCAGCTTTGTTGCCTTTTGGAAAGAATTTCAGTGTTGGGAACCCACGTACATCATACCTACATATGATAGAGATGGTTAACATAGATTCTTATAGACTATTAATGTGGAGAACCCTTTTTGTTAGACAAAAGAACTCATGAATTATGTTTTCTCACTTTTCAGCTAGATCCTTATGGTTGTCAGCATCAAGATTGGCAATCACTACATCTTCCTCCAATTTAAATGCTGTAGCTACCTTTTCATAAGTCTGCCAATAGAAAGCATAAGTCAGGTCCTTGCTTGTATGGAAAAGGTCCAGCCAGAAATAATGTAAAATACATCGAATAAGGATAATATCATTATAGACAATACAAAGTGTGAGGAAAAATAAAAGGATGTATCACTTACAGGAGCAAGATTTTTGCAATGACCACACCTATAAGAAGCAACATTTGAAAGATATTTGAAAGATAATTAACAAGAGACACCAGAAAATATTAGACAAAGCAGAATGAAGAAAAAATTTTAGAAGCCATCCAGCAGGGTGCACATGCTCACCAGGGCGCATAAAACTCAACCAGAACATCTTTGGTTTCATCCAGCACAACCTCATCAAAATTATCAGCCGTCAGCATGACAACATTGGATGGGGCTGCAGCTATCTTCAAATTTGTCCCTGTAAATGACATACTTGGTTAGGCAGACGTAATTTCTTTTCCCAGACCACAAATATTCATGAACGGAAAACATAAGTCAACCATGGTGTCTAAAACTAAAAAGACATTGAAGGAGGAAAAAAAGAGACATATCCAATGGTTTTTGCATAAATAGGATCAGCTAAGGCCATCAGGCTTTCATGGAGAGAAAACAGGAAGCAAATAAAGGTGCCTAAAACCTCAGTAAGACACTGATAGAAAACAGAAGAGGAACACAGACAACAGTTTTTTTTGCAGATACAATTGGTGATGACTTTGACATAGCTTAGAGAGAATAGCCCTTGGGATGTGCATTCTCTGAAGCACATTTGGCCAAGCATCACAACTTTACGACCACATGAAACAAAATGAGCAGAAAGTTCAAGATGTTGAGAAACAGAAATAGGGCATGGGAAATTTCGTTCCTATTCAGACAAACACACAGCTAAATCCATTTGCTACCTTGATTTCTTCTGCAACATTTAAGTAATTCCATATTTCAACGTTGAACATCTTAATGATCACAGTGAGAAATAAACAGGGAAAGGATGTAAAGTTTCATTGGTTAACCAGTTGGCATAGAACAACATTGCAAGAAGGAAATCTACCTCCTTCATTATTCACAAACTCGGCAAGGGATTCTGCAGTACGTGGCCCTTCATACCTATAAGCAACAAACCACTTTTCATTTACTCAAGAGCATAGGAAATACAGATAGGAAAGGGGACAAAAGGCAGAAATTTGGAGCATTCCCATATTAATAGGCTACAGTGTAGTTTAACGAATCTCACTTTTTGGGTTCCAAAGATCCTTTAGGAAACCACTGAACTGTTGGGTATCCAGAAACTCCATATTTACTGCACAAGCTCTTATGCTCATCACAATCTACCTACATGTATCGAGAATATGGAAACGAGTCCATAAGAAAACTATAACCGAGTACCCATACTACAAATTTCAAGTAACATTTTGTATCAATGTTAGCATGAGCACACACAAAGGGAGAAAATAACCAAACCAAACAAACAAAAAAACCAATATAGCTGTAACAATGACGGAGAGCTGACCTTTCCAATCAAAACAGACTTCGCCTTCTTAAAGCTATTTCCAAGTTTCTCATACTCAGGAGCGAGCTTTTTACAATGTCCACACCTAATAAATCCAAAATTACGGAAGCATAAGCAATGGTTACTGGGGGGAACTTAATCGTATAAGAGAAACTTGACCTTGCTGAGTAATATATAAGACATAACAAAGATGTTGAAATAAATACAGAGGAAATATTCACGGCATCAAACATTGCATATATGTCACTAGAAAGCTCATATGAAAGTGAAAACACAATTGAACATATTTCCTCTGTCTTGCAGATCGTTAAACAAACTTCAGGCTATAATATATATATATATTTTCAAAACCAATAGATCATGAAATATGAAATGCCGATAGGTTCATTGACCATGGGATAAGCCAAATACAAACTAGCTAAAGAAAATGGTATCATAATACTGAAGCTTAAACGGATCGAACAATCTAGCACCACGATCGGCAATAAAAATCTCAAATCTGAAATTAAATTGAAGAAGCGAAGGTAGATAAATATTTTACCAAGGGGCATAGAACTCAACAAGAGCGCCTCTTTCTTGACCGACCTCCTTCTCGAAATTATCTTCTGTCAGAACAACGACGTCTTCTGCTAAAGCTGATACGGCCAACAAGGCCAAGGTGCCTAAGGCTATGCGGATCTGCTGGTACTTCTCCATTACTCTCCTCTATTTCGCTCGACCTTTTCTTTTTTCCAGCTAATAGGAGGGGGAGTTCAGGGTTCCAACCTAGATGGATTTTTAAGCAAGATATGTTGAGAGAAGAAGACTTCACCACTATCATGGCCTTTACCGTCGATTTCCTTACGTGGCGCTATTTTATTTGTTAAATTGCGTCATTAAGCGGTTTTCTCCCGTTGATTTTTTCGCTCTGCTCAATTACATTCGTACGAATGGATAGCTGTTTGCTAGTTAGTGTCATTCGCTGACTTCTTCATAATACAGACTTAAAGTGACGTGTTTTATGATGACGTGGCAATTTGTGAGAGGACCATCTTTCTATAAATTTTTTGGTAGAACAATCTTTTGTAATTTTTTTTTTTACATAACTAAAATAAAAATGAAAATGTATTAGATGAAGAGAAATTTTGAGCCAATAGATGGAAAATAAATTGAGAAATATTAAATTTTTTATTTTTTCATTTATTTGTATAATATATATATTTTTTAACTAACAATTCATATTTTATCGTATCTAATCATATATAATACGAATATATTAAATATAAATACGATACAATTATATATTCCTATCTTACCATGTTAATATGAATTTTAATCATATCGTATTATATCATCATTAAACATATTATGTTTAATACAATTAACTAATTATATATAATCAAACAAATTATATAATTAATTCACATAAAAATCAATTCACCTAATTATTCATAAAATTAATCAATTTAATTAAACAATTTTTAACATGTCCAATTGAATAAATTAAATTTTGACTACTTATAATTATTTTTTTATAAAATTCATTAGTTTGTCAGTTCATTATTTTTACCGATATGAGATTAATTATTGCAAATAAAAATAAGAGTTATATATGTTGTGAAGTGTAAACTATATAACGATATGAAATTAAATCATTAATTGTTGCAAAATAAAATAATTTATTTTATGTTATATTAATATGAATAAAATAAAAAGTTCAACTCAATGTGAAATTAATTAAAAATATTAAAAATTTTGCATCTCTTAATTAATCAATATATAATAGTATAAGACAATTTTTTTTACCGATTTAGAGTTGTGTACTATTAAATTTTCATATTAGTTAAAAGTAACTATAATTGTATGAAATAATTATTAATAATTTTTGTATTATAAAATACTTATATTAATTTTTGTTTATGATAATAATGCATATAATATCATATATAACATCAAAATAATTAACTAAAATTAAAATAATAATAGTATATATATATATATATATATTACTCAATAAAAATAACTTATTAATATTTATTTATATATACAGTATATTAATATAATTAAATTTATTAAAATGTATTATAAATTCATTCATATATATAAGTATTTATTATAATTATATATATTTGAATACTTTATATATTTTGAATTTTGAATATTACTAAAATTATTAAATATTTTATATATTTTAAAACGTATCCAATTGTGTTTAAACAAATTAAACAGATAAAATTCATTTATGATACAATTTTTTTGCCATAAATATATTAATACGATTATTATATATATCTGTTTATTTCAAACTCATACTGATAATGAGACATATATAAAAAATGTGTTGTTTAAAATAAATAAATATATAAAGCTATGTCTGTTCCTAGTAGTAGATTTTAATTGTTTAAATCTCAATTGTCGAATTTTTTACCAAAATTTAAAGTGAATTTTATATTTCGAAATCATTTGATAATGATGTCCCTTCGATTTTTCATTATTTAAGATAACATGTATATGAATAATGAATTTGAATTTAATTAATATGGTATACATCATATAAAAAGTTTTTTTATTCTTTTATAAGTTAACAATATATACAATCCCGCGACAAATATTTTTTTTCAGAAAGAATCCCACGATCGACGAGATTATTCGCATGTATCTTGTGGTTTATGTATTCACAATCACACATTGTCATAAACATGTAAGCAGATATTTTAGGTAGCACTAGCAGACAAATTTTTTGATTGCCATTTGAAGTAAATTTGTTTGCATTGCAGAAAACATTATTCATCTTTTTTTTAGGGAACATTATTTGATTTTCTTTAAGATAAGTGAATTATTTCTCTGATTTAAAAAAATGACGAGTGAATTAAGAACGATAAAATCTATTTAACATTGCATTTGAAAAAAAAAATTATTGAAAAAATTTTATTTTTATTTTTTTATATTTTAAAAACTGTTTTTTTAAAGAATAGATAAATAAATATTTTTTTCAGAAATAAATTTTAGAAAAAAAATTTATGAAATATTAAAAAAATAGTTAATTAAATAAAAAGAATTATAAACATAATTTTTTACGATACCAACAACAATTCCAAATACCTCATAATAATATACTAATTTTTTAATCTAATAATTGCAGTATGATTCTATTATCTTTTTTTTTTTGGGTAAAAAGTATAATTCTATTATATTTTGTCTCAAATTAATATGAAATATCTTTTTATTATAATTACATTTTCAAAATTAAAATAATTGGCAACAAGCAGAAATATATCATACTATTATGAATACAAAGCAACAGTTTATTAAGAAAAATTCGATTCTAATTTCTGAACTCATTAGTTTTATTTTAAAAAAATAAATATGAAAAATCTGATATCATCAAAGTTATGATTTGCTCATAGTAAACATATTAATTGGATTAATCCAATTTAGGCTGAACAAATTGGAAAATTATTTGAAGCAGCAAATCAATAATAGGTAAAATTTATTATATTAGTGATGTTGCGTATCTGGTGATGAAGGTTAGGTAAATTTTCAATTTTAATGTAATGATATTAATTATGAAATTTTGAGTTTTAATAACAGTTATTTTTTTAAAAAAGAAAAAAAAAATAGGGTTATGATTGTCGCAGTGATTACAACCGAACAAACGTGGTCAAAACTTCTATTATTTTCCACCATATTTTCATAAAACACAAACAGGCGAGGAAAACATAAAGGAGAACACCATGAACAATTGGCCACAATATTTTAATTTCTTGCTTTTATATATATATATATATATATAATCAATCAAGATAGAAGCCAAGTAACCAATTTCTCCTGCTTTACTATTGGTTCTTCTTGTTTTAGATCTTCTCCTTCCCCACCCTTATCAGTCTCCAAGAAAGAAAGAAACCGTATTATCCACACTTGCATGATTCCCTAATTCAGGTCTCATCAAATCCTCCCATGTCCAATCATTAACCCCATAACCATTCAAACACGAGGCAACTGAAGAACAAAAATGCAATTCACAATTACAAGACTCGTCACTAATTACAACCCCATTATCTTTCTCCACATTAGAATTAAGGGTTGAATAACCTTCTCCCCCTGATTCATTAAGAACTCCTTCAGAATGCAAGAACTCGTTGAGAATAACATCAAAAAGAGACGTTTCGTCATCAAAAAATGATGAATTATTCCCACTCGTAGCTAACCCACTCTCGGTTTCTTGCTGTAGATTTGGAATGATAACATTGTCCATTTTTTCCTTTTCTTCTTCTTCTGGCCGACATGGATCTAAATTCACGAGATCTTCATCAATGTCAAACACAGACAAGATCTCCTTTCGTAAGACAGGAGTTAATGGCATTTGTATGACCCCGTCATCTAACTTGGACTTGGAGGGGCCATTCACAGTGGAGATCCCATTGCCATTATGATTAGCATCATGGGTTTTACTTCCTTTGCACTTGGTTGATGGCATCCCAATATTGGATTTAGATGTATAATCAAGAACAATATTTTCATTACTAACTCTCCTAAAGATATGAACTTTTCTACTCATATGAGAATTCCAATAATTTTTTATCTCGTTGTCTGTTCTCCCTGGTAAGTAATTGGCTATCAATGACCATCTGCATCATAAGACACAATTATCATTAATAATTAATAAGAATTTCTCCTAATAAAAATATTTTTGACATTTTTATATTATACTTTTTTTGTTAATGATTTTCTAATCAAGATTTTCCCTTAAATTGATCTTCATATTTTTATTTCACCTACATCATCGAGTTCATAATATTTACCAGATCAGAAGCATATATATGTATATATATTCAAAATAAATTCCTAGTACGTTAAATATATAATACATGTGAAAATAGTATATTTACAAGTACAGCATATATATGAAATTGATTGCTTATGCATTGAATTACTTGAATGAATAATTACACTAGACATACCAACAGTTCCAAATATTCAATTCCTATCTTTCAATATATCGTCATAAACAGCATAAAAATTTATTGACACTATATAAATTCTCAAATTATGAATCACGATATTAGAATTTTCCGGACAGATTCCTATATATTAATTTGATCATGATATTACGGTAATTTAACTATATATATGTTAATCTACTCTATATCGATAGATAGTCCGTTGAAAAAAATAATTTTTTTTAAATCCCATTTATCGAGTATTTCGATTTTCTTTTCTATCAAAAACAATTATTTATTGCATTTCTTTTCTTGGTCTAAACTTATTGTATTTCTTTGATGACATCAAAACTTGAAAGTGTGTGCATATATATGTATTTTTTTCCAATATTATACGCTCTAACTACAAAACATTTACTTGAAAGTGATTTTTTCGTACTTACCCTGTTATTGTAATAAGATTTATTATCAATATTGATTAAAAGCAAAAAAAAAAAAAAAAGATTTATCATTGACATAATTTTTTTTAGATTTACTGTACTGGTGCTATATGTTTGGATAATACAAAATAAAAAATTTGTCAAAACCCGTAGTATTATTATTGATTTGACTGTGCATGATAGGACATTCGGTTAAAAAAAAAAGACAATGCATGATAGTACACATGAACCTAATTAACCTGTTAATAAAAAAAAACAGAAAGTTCCATTACTACTCCTGGGTTCAGTACATCTGGTAAAAGCAACAGATTTTTTTTTGGGGGCCACCATTTGATCTCTGGAGTGTTATTTTTAATTCCGAATCAACAAAATTCTATTATTGTTGAATAGAATTGAAAAAGATATAATTTCTATGAATTTTTCTTAAAAAAACAAAAAAGCTCAAGGGATTTGTCTTGCTCTATCTTTCCCCTCTTAAAATTTTTGTCAGCGTTGCGACTTGCAAGCGACAGAGCAGAATTAAATGCACAAAGAGTGTTATGGACAGGAAAATGAAGAGAAAGAACAAGAAATTGAAATTGAAAATATTCAAATAAGAAGTGGACAAAATAATAATAATAATAATTGACAAAAAGGGATAGGAACCAACCTATTGCCCAAGGAGGCATGCAACTTGAAAATAATTTCCTCTTCTTCGGGTGATATATTTCCTCTCTTTAAATCACTTCTCAAATAGTTAATCCATCGAAGTCTGCAACTTTTTCCACATCTCAGCAACCCTATATATATCGTCATTGTCGAATAATAATTAACATAAATACATTAAATTTAATTTTTGATTAGAAAGAAATTAAAATAATTATTAAAACCCAAAAATCTTCCTTTATTTATTTTATACCTGCATTCTTGGGTAGAGACCTCCACGAACCTTCACCATTAGCTTGAATATAAGTGACAAGTTTCTCATCCTCCTCCGCCGTCCACCGCCCCTTCTTCAGCCCTACCTTCTCACAGCAAGGAGCTCTACCCATTCTCTAGTCTAGATATATTGCTAGAGAGTGAGTGAAAACTGAGAACTGATAAATGAGGACTGTAAGAGATGCAGTATGAAGTGTGGAAGCAGCAATGGCGCTGCTGATTAATGTATATAGAGAAAGAGACAGAGAGAAGACAGAAGATGTTGGACCCTTGGTGGGAAGATGTGGCCACAGATTGTGCCACGTGTGATACAAGAACTACACCCTCGTGGCATCTCTACCGTCCAGAGTTGGTATAAAGGATCATGCATTCCCCACGTTGATCCAGCCTCGCTCAGAACTGGGGGGCTCCATTAGGGAAACTCGAGACTTCTATTAATTAATACAGCAGACTCCATATGACGTTTTTTCCATTTATTTTTATTTTTTCTTTCTTCTTGTAGCCTTCGAATTAAATGGGTTTCAACTTTCAACTTTTAAATTCACCTCTCACCAATAGTCTAATCATCGAATCTTGTTTTATAGTATATCATCGGTGAAATATGATGGTAGATATCTTTTTTCTTCTAATCAAAAATCTCATATTTGAGATCTGAATATCAAATATTTTTAAAATTTTAAAAAATATATTTTATTTTTTAATTGATAAATCCAGTTGGATAACTAAAAAAATTCAATTTTTATCAATATCAATATAAAAATATAAAAAATATCCAAGTTTCAACTATCTATTTTGCTTGCTACGTTGAGGTAAAGCACATTCGATCTTGACTATCTTATGATTAAGAATGTCAATAAACACCAAGATTTTGTCCAACTTTTGTATAATTATGAATAAAGGAATGCTAAAAGTAATTTTCATTTTCAAATACTTTTTTACATTCATTTTTTTCATTTTTTAATTGGTTGATGAGAAGAGAAATTTTCAAAAATATTTTTTTCTTTTTGTTTTTAAATATTTTTTTCGCCAACCAATCAAATTAAATATTGAAAAGTATATAAAAATAGAGAATATGCTTAGCATTTCTTATTAATAAATTGATCTAAAAAAAATAAAGTATTTCTTCACCGAGAAAAAAAAAAGAAAGTATTTAAGGAATTAATTGACATGACTTTTTAATTCTAGTCCAATTTCTCTTTTTAATTAGTCTTCACTCTTTCTTCCTTAGTTTAATTAATTTCCGTTGTCACCAATTCATTTTAAATGAAAATTGGTTTGAACTCCATGGTTCGTTTCAGTTCAAGATAAATTTAACAATGCTATAAGTGGATTATATACGTTGCTTAATTTGCTGTTTTTTTGTTGGTACATTAAGTGAGCTAAAGCTCGCGAAAATACAAAATTAATGTAAGTAGGTCACCAGTTGCATAATAATCTAAAATTGTAGTACCAATAGAAATTTTTTTAGCTCTGTTATATAGAAAATCTACAGTAAATTTGCCTTCTCAAAAGATATATATGATGGAAAATGACCTCTTCAAAATGCTTGACAAGTTCTTTGTAGCCTAAAGTAGCAAGCGACAACTCACCAATTCATTCCAATTATTCAAAATCATCTCGATGACACATCTATTATCAGATTAACTATGAGCTTAGAAACATTCAGAGATCTAGCAAGCTGCATATATCTTCGTGTACCGCCCAGAATTTTGCACAAATAATATTACAATACCCAAGATCCACAACCTCCACCAAAAGCACAACTTGTGCCATGATTTCTGCAGCAGGTTTCCACATTACCTTCAATTTGTTTGCCAGTGTTTTATACTCCACAACTGCCCCTATAGGAGTTTAATGATCACAACACGCTCAAATTAGATTTTGTTCAGTTTGTTCACTAACTGATCAGAAAAAGTAATTCCTTTCCTATCTTGAATGGTATAATAATCTCTCTCCATGGACCGTACTTCATCATCATTAGCGAAATCAGCTGATTCAAAGTGTTCAGACACCTTACCATTCAATAGTGTTTCCTTGAAAGATTGTTTAGAAACTGCTACTTCTTCAGCCTCCTCATTCTGAATATTTGTTTCCATGTAGGCATCATCTCCATCAGTTACAGCGCCATCACTTTCCCTAAGTCTGGACTTTCTTTGTGGCCCTAGTTAGGGCTGTCGGCGGAGAGAGTGGTCCTCCTTATGGAGTGGTTCAGAGTAGGTTTGGTAATAGGGCAGGGAATCTCCGATGAGATTTGTCCCAAATGGAGAGAAAATTCTCCGATTGAGCTTCAGAACAGAGATGGAGATTTTTTTTCCCCCTTGAGTAGGTTGGGATAGGGACGAGAATGATACTTTCGGTCCGATAATTATTTTAAATATTAGAATATTTTATAATATATATATATATATATATAATCCAAAAATTTTTTATATAAAATTAATTAATCAGTTCAATAAAATTAAATCGTGATTGATTAATTGGTTTAATAATAAATCAGTTAGATTAATTAATAATCTTTCAAACTAGTTAATTGTAAATAATATGACCGATTGATAAATAAATTGGTTAGATTAATTAATAATTAAATTAGTTTGATTAATTATATAATGTATCGTATTTTATCATATTTTATCTTGTTAATATGTTTAAAAATCGTTTAGTTGATAAATAGATCAATAATACTTTATTTTTTACTGATTAATTATATAATTATTTTAATTATTTTTTAAATTAAAAAAATAATTACGGATAATAGGAATCCCTGTAGGATAGAGATCCTCTTGTTAATGTAATGGAGACGGGAACAAAAATTCTCCATTACTACGGGGATGGAGATGGGGATTAATCCCTTGCCTCCACCTTACCCCGTTGCCAAGCATAGTTAAGAGAGGGACATATAGCAGGGATTAATAACATAAATCTTACCAAAATTTATTGTGTAAAATAGTAATAAATTATTTCGAAAATATTGCAACATGATACCTAAGTCTAATTTTCATTACTAATATGATAACATGACAATAGAAAAATACGTCATGTGATATGCTGATTTTATTTTCCGTTTGTCACGTCATTTTTCTATTAGAAATTGAACTTAAACACCACATTGTAATCTTTTCAAAAAAAATTAAAACCATTCACTACAATTAAAAGATTTTTTAATTGGTACTAATTTGTAACGATAGAGTTTGGTAATATTTATATTATTAACCCCATATAGTTTCCAGTGCCACTAATCACCCTTTTTTGTAGAATATTTTAATTAATTTATTGTTTTTTAATTGTTACTTTTTCATAACAGAAAAAAAAAAGAATTGTATTTAGGTAACTAGCGAGTGTAATATAAAATGTAGGCTTATTTTTATTGATAATAAGACACGTGAATTAGATAAAAATAAGAAATTAACTATGCTACAATTCGAAGAAAATGAAAAAATAAATTTGATTTATTTTTATAGGATGGGTAGAATACATATAAAATAAAAATTAATTTCTTATTAGAATGGTCGAAAAATTCTTATTAAAAGACAAAATGTTAGAAAAGGCCAAAAAGCTAATTAAAGTTGGGTGTATGGCTCTATTCAAATCTCCAATTAATGATTCTCTCATAAATTAGAACAGTTGACTGTAGGACCAGTCGCATTAATGGAAGCAAGTGAAAAATTGAGGTATCAAACTCATATTATTTGATAAGCTAATAGCTCCATAGTGATGAGTTTATAATAATTTTGAAACAATTATTTATAAATTTATTCAAATTATGAGATTGAAATTGGTAGGGTTAATTTATTTTTAATTATATCAAATCATAATAGAAAAATGATTATGGTGGTAAGCTGACTTGGAAAAGTTATGTACAATATTTACATTAAGAAAAATGTTGCTTGTCTCCTAGTTCATCTTAACAGAGATGTCCTAAGTCTGTGTCCTAATTCCAATGATACTGGGCCCAGGGAAGCCAGTACAAACCCAATGTAATAATGTTTTTCTTAAGCTCTCTTTCACTAATACGACCACGTAAGGGATAACTCTAAACATTAATAGCAACAATTTTCTGCGAACTGTATATAACTATCTATATGTGCTCACTATTAAACTTATGAATAACGACATCGTATAACTTATCTTCAATGAAGATATCAATAATGCAATTGTTTCATTATTATTTTTATTTTTTAAAAATCAAAGTGAGTTTTAG
Source organism: Triadica sebifera (assembly GCA_023653625.1). Classification (NCBI taxonomy): domain Eukaryota; kingdom Viridiplantae; phylum Streptophyta; class Magnoliopsida; order Malpighiales; family Euphorbiaceae; genus Triadica; species Triadica sebifera. The sequence continues at coordinate 32,569,148 of CM042900.1, read as the reverse complement.
ATAAGTGGGGTTCTAGCCCATTTTTGTGAATAGTGTTCTTGTTGAGGAAACCAGAAAATTTGATGGGATATATCTTAGGTGGGCTGTGTCGGTTCACCATAAAGCCCATTTTCGGCTGAACTGATGCGATGTCGTTTAAATAATAATAATACTATATATAAATTTTCTTTTTGCTGATGAAATAATAATAATAATATTTTTTTGACGTACTCAACTTTTGGGAACCCAATGGGAGGATTTCCTACGTGGCTCACTTTGATTGGCCAGAACTACTTCAAACTTTGCAGTGATTGGCTAGTTATCAACGAGAACACGTCGCAGAAGGTAGACAATTGGTCAAGTCAGCGGTGCCTTGCCTTACCTTGCGAATTGGTGCACAAGCAATAGCCAATAGCATAACAAGGCCAGCCAGTTTCAGCCTTTCAGGGTCTCTGCCCATAGGGAAACGAGAAATTAGACGACGAAGACGACGAAGTGAAGAGAGAATTCCAAAAGCTGGCCATATATGCATATCTGTAATTAAAGCAGCGGAGAAAGATCTAATAATAAAAGCTTTTTAGGTTTTGAGATTTGGAGAGATCCAACTCTCTCCTGATTATTATTTCAATCTTCAATGGCGCATCGAAGAGCGAAGCTTCTCTTTCTGTTATGCGCTCTATCCTACGCCCTCACATTCGCCATTGCGGGGTATGACGCTTTCTTCGTACATTATTTTATATTTTATCGTTACATATTGAGTGAGGGAGTGAGAAGGTTAATAACATTTGAGCCTGAATATGATTTCATTTGGTGCAGAAAGAGCTACTACGATATACTGCAAGTGCCGAAAAGCGCATCGGATGAACAGATCAAGAGAGCCTATAGAAAGCTGGCATTGAAGTACCATCCTGATAAGAATCAGGGGAATGAAGAGGCGAATAAGAAATTTGCCGACATTAATAATGGTAAAGATCCCTTAAGTTTCGCTGTTTTTAATTTCTCTGAGTAATTGAGTAATTTATAAATGATTCTTTTTTTTTCCCTCTCTTTTCTTCCTTTGTTAGCTTATGAGGTGTTATCAGATAGCGAGAAGAGGAATATATATGATAGGTATGGAGAAGAGGGGCTTAAGCAGCATATGGCTGGTGGAGGTAGAGGTGGTGGAGGAATGGGGATGAACATTCAAGACATTTTCAGAGAGTGAGTAATTCTACCTATTTTTCATTTTATTTATTCTACTCGAAAAGTACATTATGCAATTGCTGCATTCTCATCATGCTGGTTTCTTTGGATTCATTATCATTGAAAAAGGAAAATAGCTTTAGAACGTTATATTTCGTGAAGAGTTTGTGCTCTTTATTTGTCTTTATTGATATTTTCTCTTATATGTTAATTCTTCATATTGGTTTCAAACATAAATAAATAATTCTTCATTTATGATTATCCTTCCAAATTTGTCTTCAGGTTACATCAATTTGGTAAAAGGGAACTTAAGAAGGGTCATGTTCTGTTTTTGTTTTTGATCTTGATTCTAGCTTGATTCTGTTTTGTTCATTTACTTTCATAAGCTTTCACATACCTATGTACTTAACTTTGCACTTAGCTTTCTGCTTTGTGGTACTGTGATCGCAGAACTTATGCTCTACCATCCATACCTCAATCTAGCATCTATACTCTAAAGTAACACGAAGTACATAGCATTAAGATTAGAATGTTTTTCTTAGTGATTTTTGGGTCTTCTAATTTATGCATACAGCCTTTATCCCGTCTATAATCAGCCTAAGATTGTGTTACTTCTGTGATAAGTTAATGGGAGCTTTCTTAATCTAACAAAATGCTCTTTCTAGTTTCTTTGGTGGAGGAAGCCAAATGGAAGAGGAAGAGAGAATCGTAAAAGGTGATGATGTAATTGTGGAATTGGAAGCGACACTGGAAGACTTGTACATGGGTGGCACACTGAAGGTGAGGATCATCATATCTTTTGTTGAGAATACTTGTTATATAAATTGAATTTGATTGAAATGGTGACCACACATTATAAAGGTCAAACTTCCCCTTCGCGCATGGTAGATTAAAATTTATTATAACCTAATGCAATGTTTATCTCCATCTTTACTTGCCTCCATCATCCCCAAACACCAATGAGAAGAGAAAAGAGGAGAATAAGTTGATCGAGGGGAGGAAAAATCTACCTTTGGAATATGTGTATGCTTTGAACTGATTAATCAATTAGTTGGTTTAGAGTATTGTTCAGTTGAGCAGCCAGCTATCAGTTATATATATAGATACATAGATAGATACATAGATAGATAAAGAGCAGCTCATCCAATAAAGTCAATCTGCATAGTATCAATGTCAGATCAAACATAGCTACAAGTCAAATCTTAAATTTAAGCCATTATATTTATAGCAGTGTAGTTGCTTGTTGCTTGGTATACTCTTTTTAGATTGCAAGATATGCACTCTGTTCTTTTGTTTATTCCACTACTTCACATGAGGAAAATAGAAAGTGATTTACTATGAAGATTTGGGTTTGATTTGCTGACAATTTCAGTCTCTCGTGTGGATTAATCAGGTGTGGAGGGAGAAAAATGTAATAAAGCCAGCCCCTGGTAAAAGACGTTGTAATTGCAGAAACGAAGTCTATCATAAGCAAATTGGTCCAGGGATGTTTCAACAAATGACGGAAGAGGTATGTAATGGTTTGATCAAACTTGTTCTTGAAACTGATGAAGCTTTGTCTCCATACTTTCCATGATAAGAGAAGAAAAAAACAATCACGAAAATCCATAATTTATTGGCAACACTTTCCTGCCTCCTAGATCGTCTGACTTGTTTTTGTTTGGTATTTTGACTTTTTAGCCTGGTTGCATTCTTTTGCTGCCATCACTATGTCTACTGTCACTTTCAAGGCTTCTCTCTAGATTTATTACATTTTTAATAATTTTGCAGGTCTGTGAGCAATGCCAAAATGTCAAATATGAACGGGAGGGATATCATGTAACAGTTGATATTGAGAAAGGCATGCAAGATGGACAAGTAAGCTTACAGTTTCCTCTGATTTAACTTGCATAGAGAATGACATTTTTTATGGAAATTTTGGCATTTTTGCAGGATGCACATGAAAGCTTCTTCCGTATTTTTATGCCTGCTTAAATGCACTAGTTGGTGCCTCTATACTATTAATGATCTTTTGGTGCATAATAATAATAGGTTTCTTATCTTTGAAATCCCAGTGATGGAAATTTAATGCTAAATGCTATGCTACTGTCATCTAGGGCGATATGAATAGCATGGTGTTTTATCTCCTATTTCCATTTCATTTAAGAGATCAGGTTTTCTCATGGTGCTTCTTTGTCTGGAGATGTGACGAAATGTTTTTACAGCTCATCACTTGGAGCAATGCTGATAAGCAACCAATATCATTGGGTGCCTATCGAAGCATTGTCTTATCTTAACGTGGTTATTTATGCTGTACTACTGTATTAACTTATCCTATAAAAATGTGCCTCTAGAAAAATTTAACAAATTTGGCTACTTTTTCACCCCTGTATTGAATTCCTTATCACATGTATTATGGCTTGAAAACTTGTGTGATTTCATCTCACAATGTAGAAGACCTCAGTTTTAATTATTGGATCCTCGATAACTGTGATCGTAATTTTTCTGCTGAATTATTGTCTAGTATCAAATGGCTGAATTTGGACCTTGGGATCTTCAATGAGATAAACTGTTATGGAATTCATCAGTTATTTATTATTCCACATGCTGAAAGTAATGTTATTGTTCATGTTGCAGGAGGTAGTTTTTTACGAAGATGGCGAACCAATAATAGATGGCGAACCTGGAGATTTGAAGGTTAGTATTTACACTGTGATTTCGCTATTTGTTGCTTGTGATTTTGTACGAGTACAATTATTAACTATCACTCTTTTGGCAGTTCCGCGTTCGTACAGCACCTCATGACCGCTTTAGAAGGGAAGGCAATGACTTACACACGACTGTGACCATAACACTGGTAAATTTCACGCACATGGCATATCTCCTTTACTTTCTTTGTTGTGTAGAAATTATGTTAGGGAAACACTGATTCCTATGTAGAGTTAATTGTATGAACCTTTGTTTTCATTAGGTCCAAGCGCTTGTTGGTTTCAAGAAGACGATTAAACACCTTGATGAGCATTTACTGGACATTGGCACGAAGGTTAGCTTTTAAAATATTTCTCCTGTGTCTTCCTGTAATATTTACAATGAATCAGAAAAATATGAAACTATAATGCCGGTGTGTTCTTTGTTCAGGGAATTACTAAGCCCAAGGAAGTAAGGAAGTTCAAAGGGGAAGGAATGCCATTGCATTTTAGCACGAAGAAAGGGGATCTTTATGTCACATTTGAGGTTCTTTTCCCCAGCACACTAACCGAGGACCAAAAGACAAAGATCAAAGAAATTCTTGGCTAGGTTTAGATTTTTTTCTTTTTTTCAATTGGGTGCTAAAATGGTTCCAATGTAACAGTAGGTTATATAGAAATCCAGGAAAGCAGCGAGGCTTTTGTTTTCGTTTCTCCCTTGCCAAGTAGCGGCATTTTGAGTTATAATGCTATTCTTTCTTAAAGAACTGTTGATGATACGCAATAGAAACTGAGCTAAACAAAAAACCAAATGTCACGTCATATCCTCTCAGAGATCAAGGAAGTCGTCATGGTGTTTCGATTTGTTTATTTATTTATTTTGTTTTACTTTATGTCGTAATTTCAGATCAATCTCTCATTTAACTGTTCTTCATATCCAGCCTGATTCTTGTTTGGTCGAGCCCTTAGATGCATGGTTGAATTGGTAATATTACAAGATTATGGCTGAATTAAGGGGAACTCATTATTTTTGGGAACTGTGCATCATATTCATGCCATCATATTCATGTAGGACATCAGGACGTAAAACAGACCAATCTATTGTTCTAGATTAAGCATCACAAAATTTAATCTAAGGAAATGAAATATCCTCGAGCCATCATTTCAAATACGTGCAAGATGTGAATCATACTAAAACACAACTATAATACTACCATTTTCATTTATTTACATTAAAATTTTAAAACTAAAATAGTTGAGAACAGTAACAAGCAGACGCAAGTAAAACGTGCTCCCATGTCACTCAATTGATGCTAGCTTCTCCTCGTCCACCTCAAAAGCCTTCCTTGCTTGTTTCAGCTCCTCTTGCATAGAGAGCAGTTCTGTACATCGGTTAAGTTTTGGCAGGTCCTGCATGGTCAAAGATATCGCCCATTGTTCTTAATTACGAAAGTATTGTATATTTTAAGCGTCTCTTAGGCAACGAAAAAGCATGAAACTGATAAAAGTTCTATGAAGTTGAAAGGCATTGTAAACAGTTTCAAATTCTTCTGCAACACAGTCATCAGCACTCTCTTGCAATACTCATTGATACGGTAATTTTTACCCACAGTTCCTGAACTTTACACTAACAGTGTAGTTTTTACTAACTGTAAAATTTCCTCTCTCGTATTTTTCTCTATCTCCCACGCAGTCAAGCCACTTTCTCTATCTTGTGGTAGTTGAGAGAAGAGAAAAACTCACATAAGGTATAGAAAGAGAGCGTGACAGATAAAAATATAAGAGAATGAGCTTCACAATGAATAACAGTGCATGAAGCAATTTGGATTTGCCACATAACAATGCATGGATGGGAAATGGATGACAAGAATTTTTGTTCTACACAAATTAAGGTTGGGATATTTTCTATTTCAAACTGAAGCTCATGATATGCTACTATTTAATGCAAAGTCCAAGGACATTAGTAAAAATTACCCTCCAGGTGTGTGATATATATGTTTTTTTGAGTCAAAGTGTGATGGGTCACTTGCACAGCCATTAGGGTTTTCACTACAAGTTCAAGGGCTAATTTATATGTTAAACTTGAAAGAGAAGGCTACAAGGTTTGACTAAGCATGGTTCAAGGCAAACTTTTAGCATATGCAGTCAAGAACTTGCAATCGATGACAAGGGATTTAGTATAAAAATAAAGCAAGAAAATATTAAATATCTCTGCAAAGTTTCCTACAGCATGCATAATAAAAATTTGGTGGTCAAAATACCTTGCGAATTAAGGACAGGAAATCCTCGACTGCTAGCTTTCCCCTTTTTGATCCTATATCTTGGGCTTTATGTGCCTGCAATGAGGTAATAGATAATAAAAGATCAACAATACCATCTTGCTTAAAGTGGGTGAAAATTTGCTAATAAAAAATAAAATCTTACCAAATCAGTGACATATTCTACAACAATGTCCTCCACAAGTGCCACAGTTTCCGGAAGAGGCTGATTATTCAACATAAACTTTGTAAGCCCATTGGAAATAAGCAACCTTACATGTTGAAATTTGCAACATGGACACTAACATTTTAATGTGATAACAAAGGAGCTACTTTTAGATTATAGAAAAATATTAACTAACAATTTTCAGTACTTGTAGGAGGTAAAACCAGAAAAAAGTCTCTACATAGTAATGATAGCACAAGTCAAACATCAGTCTATGCATAGAATACCATTTGCGTATCCAGTTAAACAATTAGAACAACCTCTTCTTTCTAGTATCCTTTCTCTATTTCTTCCTTTACTGAGGTGAAAGATCAGCAGTCCAGTATAATTCAAAAACCTCAACTAGGTCCAGCATAATTCAAAAACCTCAACTATTGCCTTTTGTGGAATCATGTCCCTGTAAGATGCTGTACATTGCTAATGCAACAACTTGTGCAACATTGCAATAGTCACTGGCTCGAGGCTTCTCAAAAAAGATAATATACTGGGCAAATTTTATTTCCATTAGTAGAAAGCAAACCTCCAAACAGTATTCCCATCCTAATGGCTTGAGTTTGGCAGACATAATATTACCTATGTTATTTAGACTCTAACAGGAGTATCCAATATGGTAGTAATCCATGGTGTCCAGTATGCTGTCCAACTGATCTAAAATCTCAGAATTAAACTTTTTATATCCTGTGTTTTCACAGTCCCTACCCGCAGCCAACTAATCAAACTACCTCACTCTAGAGGAAAAGACCTGATTTTCATTTCCAAAAGCAAAACAACCTCATCCCAGATTTGTTGGAGCTCATTAATTCTTTTTTTCCTGATAATCAGAATGACACTGAACTTCTTTTAGAGCTCAGATAAAATATGGCTAGAAACTAACATAACAAGCTTATTTTAATTTAGTTGTTGTTAATGGATATTGCACTTCCGTAATAAATTTAAAACGGAGTTTTAACTCAATTAAGACAAATTTTAACAGGAGGGAATGCCAACTTTTTTCAGAATATGTGAAGTTCTGATACGGTACATTAGGATCATCTCCAAACCCATGCATCATGTGCTGCACTGAAGCATCCAAAAGCGTGAAGAAACGTTAATATAAAAACCATCAGAAAAGTTAATTCTCTCACTTACAGTCTTTTTGAAAGACGCCTCGCTTTCGCTTGCTAGAAGTATCTGAAGGTTGTGAGGAAACAGCTTTTGATTTTGATGAGGGTCCTGCAGAAGAGTTGTTCATCTTCTAATGTGCGTCTATTTTCCCCATAAAATCTATCACACGAATTAACTTCTCGTTAACAGCCAATCAAATGCCAGAACCTTCCAACTTCAAGCAACAAAAATCATATTCACCTTTGGAACTATAAAAAGTTTCACTATATATTAAATGAGGGTCATAGCCATAAATGTAGAACTCAACTTATTCTGCCATGAGTTGATGATAATTTAATATGTAGAGATTATAACTCCAAAAGATACATATTTTCAGAAATAACACATTGAAATCATCATGAAAAGCGCAGAAATTAAAGGAAAGCACGAAAGTTTTAATCATTTTAATAAACACAATGCAATAACGGCTTCCCCTCGCAGCACGCTCATTTAGAGCACAGATAAAACGATACGCCGTTATTAGATAGTAAAAGAAGCATAAAAATAGTGGAGAAAAAATAGGTGAGAAAAGGAAAATTGAACCTCAATCCTTCAAGAGCCCACAATTGTTCTCCTTCTGACGACGGAAAACTTCGACGGTAGAAATAAGTTTTATTTGAGAGGAGGGTGATTATATGGCAGTTGAGATTAGGCTTTAACAGCCAGATGAAGAAGACTTGATATACGCCTTTCTATTTAGTAACGACGTCGTTACTAAAATGATGGGGGATGATTTGACCTAAATTACTTACTCATTTGGAATTGTTTTTGAAAAAAAAAGTTATATTTAAAAAACAAATTATAGAAAATTCTATGTATTTTTAATAAATTATAATTAAAAATAAAATTTTAAAAAATTAATAATTTAATCCATTTCATTTGAGATAATTTTCATTAATTTAATATTGTATAAATTTTAAATATTAAAATATAATATAATATATAATTTTTCTATATTTGATATATTTTTACATAAATTTTTTATATTTTCATATACAATTTAATAATTTTTTATAAAAATTTAAAATTTATATTAAATAATATTTTTATTAAATAATCTAAATTTATTTCTGATTATAATTTATTAAATATAGAAAAAAATTGTAATTTATTTTATTTTAAAAAATAGTTTATAAAAATTTTAAAAACCCCTTAGTTAAATAAAAAAATTTAATTTGTTCTTGTCAGCAATTTTAAACAATTTTTAATTTGATTTGTTAACATATGAGGGTAATTTGGTTTGTTGACATATATGGGGTAATTTACAAAATTATCCTTAAAATATGCATCAATTGTTAACGTCGACTCTGACCATTTTACTGATTTAAAATAGGTTCAATCCCGCCCTAAGGTTACAATCATTCCACATAAGCAATCACGCTTGTCTGTTTTTACTATGGCTAACAGATGTGGCATTTAAGATTTATTAAATCCATTTGCAAAATAATTAAAGAATATAAAATATAAACCCTAAAAACCTAAAATATTCCCAAATCTATAAAAACATAAACTTTCTAATGTCCTCTTTTTTCTCTCAATTGGATGTAACTTCATAACCACTAGATACGATTGAAAATGAATTATCATCAACCATAAAAAATTTGCTTGAGTTCCCACAAGGAGTTCAACTTGATGGATTCAGGCATCGAGAATTTTGGATAAAAGGGTGACTAATCTCATTCTAATTGGGATTGAGTAGTAAAGGTTAATATAGATTTTTGTAAATTTTTTTTTCCAATTGGGAATTGGATACCCTATAATATAAATACTTTATCTTAGGTGTGTAGAAGAATCTGTTGGCATAATAAACTTTTGAGAATATTATTCATAGAGAGAGATTGGTTCTTTCATTTTTCACTTCATGAATTGTTTATTTATCAAATAATTTTCCTTGTGGCATGAATTATTTATACTTTTGCAATTGTAATTTTATTTTTTGGCTATGGGTTTTGCACCTCAATACATGTTTGATCACATTCACTTCAGGTTTATTACTTTATCCTGTTGAGGGATTTCAAGATTGATTCTTGTGATTAATCAATTTGGTATCTAGTAATCAAATACCTATCTATCTTTTTATTTTACTGTTTAGTTGATCAAATTTAGTCCTTAATTGAATTCGGCCATTAAATTACATTGATCTTCTATTCGGATTTTTTTTGTTAGTTTGAGTTTATTTTTGTTGTTAGTGGTGCGATTGACATCTAAATTGCATCAAAGTTTGTTGTTTGATATTTTGGTATAAAAAAAATAATTAAAAGTTACAAAAGTTGAAAATTGTGGTTTGTTGATCATTGAAATTGAGATCCCGGTTATTTGATTGTTGCCATCATTGATTTGCATCATAACTTCCAACAATCATTCTTGTTTCATTGAGATTTAGAGTAAATTTGCGATTGGAGATTTAGGATTCAAAGTTGACTCTATTTGGGGTGTTTTTTTTTTTTTTTTACTGTGATATCTAATTTTAGGAGTTGAGTTGTATTGTTGAAATTCCCTTTGATAGATTGGTGTCTGGTAATCAATTAAGGTTGCATATAGGGTTAAACTAGAAATTTTCAGCCACTCACTAGGAGGAACCTCCATCTCCATATTGTCTCTTTCTTTGCATTTTTTTAGTTTTCTTTCTTTGAATTATGTTCCATTTGATTCTAATTACATTAATTAAGTCCATTTTTTACATTTTTATGCTAAAATTAAACAAAAATCAGTAATATATGCTACTTTACATCCATGCATAGTTCATTAATATATTATCTTATTCCACATCAAATTGCTTTTAGACTTGTTTCGTTTTTATGGTTAGGTTTTCTTTTTTATTTTCTTAATTTATTTCACTTGCATATTATTTGATTGAGTTTACTTATTCAGAAAAGTAATTTTGGAAAAAGATCTTTAAATGAGAAAAAGTAAAAGCGGTAAGCTCAAACGAGAATAAAAGTCAAAAAAAAAAAGTGAATGAAACACGAGAAAATTTACATTTACTGGCAGTGAGAATTTTTTTTTTAATCTTCATTAACTATTTTATTGGAGTTTAATCATGTTAAAAGAAAGTGTAAGAGGGAGTGGTAATTGTAATTGTGGTTGTAATTGTAATTGTAATTGAAGTCGGTTTGTGTATATTTCTTATATTTTTCTCTAACATAAATTTTTTTTAAAAAAAAAAGGAAAAAAAGAAAAGAAAAGAAAAGGACATGTGCCGTTAAATGGATAGGAAATTTTTAATGTTTACCTTTTAAGTAATTAATAAATAGAAAATAAATATTAAACTAAAGAGTAAAAAATTGTTTTTAAAAATTTATCCCAACCAGCAAATTAATTAGAAAAACATTATTACATATCTAAAAAAGTCTTTCTTAGCATTTATACCCTCGGCTTGAAGGACACGTCAATCAGTATATGGCAATATTGTATCTTTGCCGTGTTTTAGTTTTAGTTCTAGTTCATCTGCATCTCCTGACGTGGCAATCTTTACATATCCCAATGCATTTTCATTCTTCTAGACTACAAACTAAAGTACTTATTCAAACTCTGCCCTGTTAATGGGTCCCACTCTCTATATACGCACGCGCTTTTTGAGCCCCAACATGCCCGACACGACGAATCAGTATAGCTCTTTAAACGACGCCGCAGCAAGAACTGGATGTTGGCTTACTTTTGAAAGATGATAGATGCAGCCTCAAGAAGAAAGAGACATCGTTAAAAAGGGTGTGAAGGTTGGTTGCTGGGTTGGTTGCAAACGCATTCATTATCTTCTTTCCTTCTTTACTCTATAAAGGGAGTAATTTTAATTTCGATTTATTTGAGCAAGAAACAAGAACGAAGAAGAAGACAACAAGGTGAAAATTCAAAGATTGCGGGTATACGTAAATGCAATAAACCTCTGGGGTTGCTTGCTAGCTTTTTTTTTTTTTTTTTCTAGCTCTCAAACTCTTTCCCCTGATTCACCAGATTTAAATATCATTGAACAATCTAAAAGAAAGAGAGAGAGAAACTGTTCAAATACAAAATGGATAGTCTTTGTTTAAAAACGGGAATTCATGGTATAGCTGCTTCATCGATCTCCGTGGGCGGATCTTTGGAAGCGCGTGTAAATGCATCGCAAGTGAGTGCAGTAAATCGGGAGAAATCCAAAGTGACGTCCAGATTCTCTTTTAGGTACCCTTTGCAGTATTTATGGCCCGGTGGAGGTAAAAGCAATAGGTACAATGGGATGGCCGTAGACGCCGCCGTCTTGGTCGAGAATGGAGAGACAAGAAGCGGAGTTGGGGAAGACGTCGACACCAGGATAATGGGCACATCTGAGGGCCATAACGGGAATTGGGTGTTGAAGATTTTGCACGTTAGGTCCTTATGGAAGGAGGATGAGGGACAGAGTAGCAATGGCGGTGAAGGCCCAAATAAGGAAGCTGATAATGTTGCCGTCAATGGTGCCGTTAAGAACAATGAGGAGGAGGAGGAAGAGTGTACTGCGTGTAGAGTTGAGGATGATGACGAAAAAGAAATTGAATTTGATAGAGATTCGTTCTCCAGATTGCTGCGGATGGTGTCGTTAGCTGAAGCTAAGTTTTATGCACAAATGTCTTATCTAGGGAATTTGGCTTATTCCATGCCCAAAATGAAGGTACCATATTTCTCCATTCTTTTGATATTTTGATTTATTCATTTGTTTGATTTTTTTTAAAAAAAATGGGAGGATAAAAGGGATTTTGGATTTAATCAATGGGTTTATGAATCATTAGATCCAGGTATGCTTGGTATATCTCCTTTTCATTGCTTAAATCATGCTTAAATCATTCTTCATTTTTGTGGGATAGATTGAATCATATGACTTCAAACATTGCTGATCTTTAAGTTGTCTGCCTTTATGGAATTGGAATACTGTGAAAATTTTTGGTTTCCCCATTTGTAATAGAGCTAGAATGTGCATTACAGCCTCTAATCCATTATTCTTTTGAATCCCTTCTCTAGGGTCCCTCGACCAAAACGATGAATGTCATAATTGGTTCAGTAGGTATCTGCGAATTTGGTTAGAGATCTTTTGTGTACTTCTGAAAAAATTCTTCTATTTTTCCGCTGGCTAAGCCTGTCTTATCTGTGCATCATAGAACTTGTTTCAAAGGAAATGATTTTATTAATCTCTTGTTATTATTTGCGAAGGTAGTCAATTTAAATTGAATTTTGCATAACTTAATGTCGATGAGCTTTTGTCATTTGTTAAATTTTCAGACAGGAAATCTTTTAAAATATCGTGGTCTCCAATATGTGACTTCATCAATAGATAAAAAGGAATTTGCAACAAAAGCAGAGAAAATTCAGGTGTCAGATAAAGATAAAGAAGCACAGAAAGGGCTTTCGCAGAAGGAGACAGAGAGCAAGGAACGAAAGAATAATCGGTATCACATTAGTGCCTCAGCTGCTTATCAGATAGCAGTCTCTGCTGCTTCCTATCTGCACTCTCATACAAAAAGCATCCTCCCATTCAAGCCTTCGAAATCTGAGGCTGGAAGAGATCCTCCTGAAGGAGGAATAGTAGGCAATGGAAATCTCAGTGTAATGAACTCAGAGGTGGCTTCTCTCATGGCAACCACTGACTCAGTGACTGCTGTGGTTGCGGCAAAGGAGGAAGTAAAGCAGGCAGTTGCAGATGATTTAAGTTCAACACGTTCCTCACCATGTGAATGGTTTATATGTGATGATGACCAGGGTACAAGGTTCTTTGTGATTCAGGTAAATTGTCCATTTATACTGTAAATAACAGAATTTTTTGTCGTTTGAGATAGTGGGAGATGATTTTTAAACTCTGGACAATATTTCTAAATCTCAATGAAATAATCAGATTGGTGCACTCTGAAAACTAATGAGGTATTCTTGATTTACAGAACATTTCTCAGTTTTGTTTTGTAGTTACTCATCATTGCCGTTGAACCAAAGTTGAGAAAAGTCGTGTAAAAGATACTGCTTTGTTGTTTGTTCTTTAACACTTTTATTCTTAGTTACCACGTTTCTGCCTTACAGGGATCCGAGTCATTGGCATCTTGGCAAGCAAATCTGCTTTTTGAGCCTGTACTGTTTGAGGTAAATTTTTCCAACAGTTGCCAAAAACTAGTTTACTTGTTATTAAAGCTGTTCATATTCGTTTGTTTAGACTGTGATGATTATTACAAAATATTCGATTACGATTACTAGTAGAGTTTTCTTTTGAAGGATTGAGAAAAGAACGTAATCATTTATACATCATTTCAAAAATGGATAGAAGTTATATGTATTCTTCTCCAGGGATTGGATGTGCTTGTACATAGAGGTATTTATGAGGCTGCCAAAGGTATATATGAGCAAATGTTGCCTGAAGTCCGTGCTCATCTAAAATCTTGTGGCAAACATGCAACCTTTCGATTCACAGGGCATTCTCTTGGTGGGAGTTTGTCTTTACTTGTAAATCTCATGTTATTGATAAGAGGGGAAGTGCCAGCCTCGTCCTTACTTCCTGTGATAACATTTGGTGCACCATCAATCATGTGTGGTGGCGATTATCTCCTTCGCAAGCTTGGGTTGCCTCGAAGTCATGTTCAGGCAATTACAATGCACAGAGACATTGTGCCCCGGGCATTCTCTTGTAATTACCCTAATCATGTAGCAGAGCTTCTAAAGGCTGTTAACGGAAGCTTCAGGAATCACCCTTGTCTTAATAATCAGGTAAAGTTAACTCTCTTAAATGAAAAGTGAACTCATAGAAGTTTTGCTGTGAAATATCAACTAAAATGTATGTCTTGTTACTACAGAAGCTACTATACGCTCCAATGGGAGAGCTTCTAATTCTGCAGCCCGATGAAAAATTCTCACCTCATCATCATCTCCTTCCATCAGGCAGTGGTTTGTATTTACTAAACATTCCGTTGTCCGAGGCTAATAATGCTGAGAAGCTGCTCCGAGCTGCACGGACTGTGTTCTTAAATTCTCCGCATCCGCTAGAGATTCTAAGCGATCGCTCAGCGTATGGTTCTGAAGGAACCATCCAAAGGGATCACGACATGAATTCTTACTTAAAATCTGTGCGTAGTGTGATTCGTCAAGAGCTAAACCAAATGAGAAAAGCCAGGAGAGAGCATCGCCGGAAGTTCTGGTGGTCCCTCTTGGGGCCTCGTGGGGTCGGTGGTGGTGTCATTGTGGATAGGCCTTTAGTATCAATAAACATTGGCCAAAACTTGTTCAATTTCTCTGGTGTCTTGCAGACTGGGAGAGAAACATTGAAACGGTTCAGCAGGCTTGTGGCATCACAACATATGCATTTGCTTGTGGTTCTCTTGTTCCCCGCACGATTGTTACTGCTGGGGGCATATAGCGTGATCAACTTACGTTGACTAGCCAATTGATTTGGGCAAATGCTGCATTTCTGTCATGGAATATTGTGCTGGTTGTAGACACATGGCCAGCTAGGTCATTAGCTCATTCTTTATTAATCCCTTAAAAAGGAAAAAAAATAAATAAATAAAAAAGAAGGGAAAAAACATAAGAAGATATAGATTCCCTTAGTCGTATACGAAGATTGGGAATGTTGAAATTGAAATGTTACTTGGAGAGAACTAGAGATTACAAACCAATATTGGTTCATACAAAAGAAGTTACGGTTAAAATGTAGCTGTAAATTTGTCGAAGGAATATTGTCCCTATTATGTTATAATTGAGGATTTTTTCTATCTAGGTTTTATGTGCTTTTTTTACTATAAATTTAAAGCTCTTCGATTTATTTATTTATTTCTAAATGGGGCCTGCGGAAGTGGTTGTGATAGCCTGTAAAAAAAAAAAAGAAGAGATGAATGTGAAAGAACACCAAGTGCACTTGTCTGAATTGAAAATTGAAAGTGAGATTTGGCGTGCATGTTATAGATACCAAATTGATAAGTTAATATCATTGCTGACACGTGGATATTATACAAACCCCCATCAAAATATCTGGATCACCCTTGAAACTATTCGAGAGTATCAATCAAAAACAATTCATCAATAATTGAGTCCTTGTTTGAGCAAAATTTTGAAGACAAAGTGATAATATTGGAGAAAACAGTCTTCAGTTGCAAAATTGTCTGTTTTAACAGCTGCGGTAATTTGAGAGAATCCATATTTGTTGTGGGAAATGGGTAGGAATCTATAATCTAGAATCAGAATTTGACCCGCATTAACCACGTGGAAACTCACATGTAGGACAAAAGAGGAAATTGACAAGCCTCCCGGGCTACTAAAAGGGGCAACAGGGCTCAATTGGAGAAAAACTAGGTGCGTCCCACCAGTTTAAAAATGGTTGTGCTCTGCGTGCCTATCTATCCAACGAGGCTCACTCAACCTGATTATATAATTTATATTTACATATATACATGAATAATGGATGGAATTTCAGGTCTCTAGATCTCTTTTTTTTGTGTGCGCTTTTTTACATCGTTGTCATTTCATGTCATCTTCCTACAGGATTTTGGTTGGTACAATTAGCAGGATTGAATTTTGGGTGGAGGTAGCAAAAGTGGGAGGTGGACCACTAGAGGGACAGGCCTTGTTCTTGACTGGGACATTATAATTGTTATTCCTATTAACTGGGCGGAGCATATAGTTGGAAAGTTGAAGAAGGAAAAGGAGAAAAAATACATGATGTTAACCTATGGTAATATTGTCCAATATTTATAGTTTAATTAATTGTACAAGGTATTAAAATATAAAAAATTATTTATTTATTTTTATATATTTTCTCATATACACATACTGACCAAGCAAATAATGAATGTTAAAACAGCTCTGAAGGGACTTGGATTGTTGGGTTTTCTTACAACATTGACCACATGGGTTTTCAGAACATCATCTTGGAATTAGATGCTCCGTACGTGGTGGAGATGCTGAAGTCTAATGAAGAAGCTTTGGGATTGCGGTGACCTCTTTTTATAAAGGTGAAGAATGTTTTGAATGTTTTTACGCAGGTGTAGATTAATCATATTCCAAGAGCAATTAATATTTGTGCATATGCGGCGGCCAAGGTTTTATCAGTTACTTTTTCGCGTAGGGAATATTTTTATAAATTTTAAAAAACTTTTGATAAAAGATATTTTATCAAATAAATTACTATAAAAAAATCATTTAATTATAACCGTTATAAAATAATTAATTTACAAAAATTATACCATTTGACGTCAAAGATTAACGCTTATGCAAAATATTCCTAATATTTTCGTCCGTGCAAATCTTTTAGACTATTTTCAAGTTTGATTATATTAGGTGGGTGAACATCTTATTTACTATAAAAATAAGTAATTAGCAATTAAACAACCAAAACAATATTTTTTTTACACTTAACTTCATTGATCTTGTAAAAAAGAAAAAAATACAAAAATATTTTTCTTCCTCGATAGTTTTTCTCTCTGAAAAGAAATCTTCAATTTTATTTTGTTTTTGCTCTCTCAATTTTGATAGAAAGAGTTCAACAACTAATCAATCACACCTTTCTACATTAATTGAACTTATATATGCATATCCCTTTACAATCTAAAAAATCTTATGTTAAATGAGATTAGTTAGATAAGATAAGAATAAGATAATCATATCACTTATTATCTTTTTTTTTAATAGAAAATAAATAAATGATATCTATGATTAGTTGTGAAATTTTTTCTAATCAAGATAAAATATTATTTTATCTTTATTAAATAATTTCTCTATTTTAAATTTAATTCTAATTAAATTAGAATATCTAGAATTTAAAATAAATTTTTGATAAGAAAAAAAAATCTTCTCTACATATAATCCAATAAAATTTTAACTTTGTTCACTTATAAACCCAAGGCCTAATATACTAATTAACAAAATATCTAATGCTACAATCAATTAAATGAGTTAATTCGGGGATCATATGGATACATACAACAATGGTTACAAATATTTTACCCATAATTAAATATGCTTAATTATTAATTCCAAATATATTCTACTAAAAGATTGGAAATTCTATAATTGTATGTTATGAGAGATTAATATTAATTTGACTCATGTCACATTGATTTTTTTACTTTATAATCTTTTGTACAATATTGATAATTAAATTGATATCTCAAATGCGTCTCAATTGTCTAATTAATTTAATTATATCTTGTACCTTAACACTTGTTGATTTTCTCTAATGATCATATTTCTACAATCTTGCTATAAAAATTAATTTATAATTATTGTTGACATACTTTATCTAGAGAATTCAACGATCAAGTATCTAAAATCAGTCAAGAGGTATTGTAGCGCAAATTTTGATATTATTAATTCATAATTATCACTATTCATAAATAACTCTCCCCAAATTACTAAGAATATTAACTTTTAATTAAGTCTCACTCATTAGTAACTCAAATGAAATAATATTTATAAATATAAAATTATAATTAACTCAAGATTAAGATTAAAGTAAAATAAATGCTTATGAGATTTAATAAGTTAGATAGTTATTTAAAAAATTAATTAAATCTCAAATTTAATCGAGTTCAATATAGTCAAACCATATTAGGAAATTAATTCATAGATGATTAAGATAAATTATTCAATTAATTTTACTACAGTCTAAGCATAAATAAAGTGTTCAAATTTATTTATCAACTGCAAACATTATTATTTACTTGTAAAATAACTTGTATTTATATTTTTTGTGATTATCTGTAAAATTTACATAAATAATATATAATATAATTAAAAGAACATTTGTCCAAAATTTTTATGCAAACGAAATATAATGAAATATATCAATAATTTTATTAACATCAGAAAATAAAAATATAATAAATACATAATATGCTTTGAATAGCATATAATCCCAACATTTCGATCCTCCTATTGGTTTGAAACAGTTTCTTCTTGTTGACATTGCTGGGTCTTAGGCATGTTCTTTTTTTATGTGTTTAGGGTTCCTTTCCCCCTTCGTGTAACCAAAAAAAATGTTAAAAAAGTGATTTTTCTTAATAGCATGATTAACAACATTTATTTTTCCTCATCGTTCTAAATACATTCATGCTTTATTATTATTATTATTATTATTATTATTATTATTATTATTATTATTATTATTATTATTATTATTATGCCTAAATCTACCTCGTTTAATTTTCGGTGTGATTTTTTTTTTAAAGAAAATATCTAAAATAATATTTAGTTTTTATTAACTTTTTCTGGTACAATAGATCCATCCTGTCCGATTTTAATAGCACTAAATATCTAAATTCATTCATGCTTTTTATTTGTAAATCGTGGGAAATATCCCCAGCAATCTGGGAGGGGATCCAATTCAAGCGATTCCAGTGAAGCAAAGCCATAATACAGGTAAAATTTCTTTGAAAGATGTGCAGATTTTCGAGATTTAAGTTGTTAAATAAAGCTTCTTTAACTTGAGGTACCGCAAATTTTCAGAGGTCGCACAATGTGTGATATAACACTTGCACCCATAATTCTTCAGGAATAGGAAAATTTGATAATATGTCAGCAATCAAATGGGAGGGGAATGGGGCGTCTATCAAGTGGAGATTTGTAAGAGAGTTGAAAAGTGAAAGCAGCGAGTTCAATGGCAACTCATATGAGAAGGCAGCTTTCAAGTCTAAAACAAGAGCATTCACTCTTTTTATTGGCGAAGTTGAGCCAAGTGGAGAGTTGATGCTGATCAAGTTGCTGGTCTCTCTGTTGGATTCTGAACATAGGGAAACAAATCCCAAGTTCAGCTACTGTTGGAGCTTGATGTTGCCTCAGGATTTCACAAACTGAATCTACAAGGCATAGTAATGGTAACTAACGATCTAGCTTAAAATCAGAAGCATCAATGTCCAAAATCCAAGGTTGGAATTTCCATACACGTCACCATCTTGTGGACAGAATGCTGGTTCTTGCTGCCTTTATCAGCTTCAATTTTGACAGTATAATAAGAATTATATCAACTGGTAATTCACTAAGCAAATCCTTCACATGGATGCTTTGCTTAGATCCACAAATAGAAGGCACCATTATATCTTCCTACGATGTGTAGCTTCAATATTAGCGAGATATCATAGTATTATTAAACCTCAATTTTTTGTAGATATAACCCCAAGTAATTTCGCGTTCCTTGAAAGACTAGACTAATAAGCATTGGATATTCCTACGTCATATTGATCTACAGAGATGTGCTCGTTCATTAGTCCAATTCCATGTAAAAACATCCACACAAGAGTAAGAAAGTTTAATTTTGTTGAGTAATCCCATATTTGAACTCTAAATTTTAAAAAAAAAATATGCTGTACAGTAAAATGAGGTGCTATTATTGAACAGGAAAAGCATGCACGCACATCTATGTGGCATTTGAACATAGAGGAATTTGAATTAGTAGAGTGATATATCCAACATCAATTATCATTCAAAAAGTCCTAATATTGTGCTAAAACAAAGACAAATGGGAACATTTACATGATTTCAGACATGTAGAACAGTAAATCCAACAGATCGTTGGCAACTCGATTGCTTTTTTCAACATAAAATGTCAACAACATTGCATCTCAAGCACTAACCTTGTTTGCTAATTGAGCAAAATAGGGAAATACACATGTAAATATTTGTACTTTTATTTCAAAGTGTGTGGGAATGATGACCTCTTAAATGAAATACATTTTTCAAGAGTACAAATATAACTGGCCAGGAACGATAAGAAAATATGCACGAGAAAGCAGTACTTATGTCCTTGTCTTGTTGATTTAATCCATGGCCAGAAACAAAATTCAATTTAAATCAAATCACAGGTTCAACTTACTAGCTAAATACCACGAGTGCATGGCAAGGCTGCCAAAAGCCATAATATTGGCAAGGGATGAAAAACCATGAATCATGCCGAATTTCTTGTTCATAGCAGCAAGCTTTGGATTAACCTTTGCAACTTCCTGGTTCTTTGACCACCCAATTTCCTCCCCAATTTTCTCTTCTCGCTCCACCTTGTGCCTTTGCCTCATCATCTAAACCATCAAATCAAAGGAAAATTGAAAATCTTTTGAAAATAATGCATCAATAGACTAAGAAATGGTAATCAATATTATATAGGAAAAAAGAACGCCAAAAATTGCATTATTTTTCAGATGCCTTTCATTATGCCAACAGTTTCCCTCTTACCGGTAGTTGAGTATAGTCCTAGGACAAGGTGAAAAACCTATTAAATTAAACAAGAAAAGGAAATTATAATTATTCTTTCCGGTCAATGGGATCCAATTCAAAGATTTGACCAATATGTATCAAAATTTTCAATTCTTGCAACAAGATGTCTTCAAACCAAATTGAAAATTGAAAATGAAAATACTCATTTTCAATCTTTTCCCTCAATTTTCTCAACAACCAGGCCAGAAAAAAGGTAGGTGCAACCACAAAAGATGTATTCTAAGGCCATGACAAATGACAATTCAACAATCTGAAAACAGCAGATGGATTGTATAGGGAATTGAATTCCGATAATACTCACTGAGACAGCAAAATTAGTAAATTTCTGAAACAGAACCTGGGCTAACAAGTAGTAAGAATTATACCTCAATAGTCATGGGTGTGAAGACAAGCAAGTTGACAAGATTGAATGCCAAGGAAGAGAGCAGGAACCCAAGCTGGTACTTCTCAGTAGTGGATGCCGACTTCCATGGATGCAGATAACCAAAAGATGCCACAGATATTGCACAGCACACCCCCACCAACCAAAAATATGCAGGAAACATCTTGCTTTGTAGATTACCAAACTGATGCCTGGGAAGATTCCTGATCTCCATAGAAATCTATCTTTAATTACTGATCAGACAATTTATTATTAAACATAAAATTTTCATTACCACCATATAAAAATAACCTCTTCAACATTTCACTGATTCTCCAAAGTTTCAGCAACCAGGCAAAACCTAAGATTATCACACTACTGATATTTTATTGCATAACACTATAAAATCATGGAAAATTTCACGAAATTAAGTCTGATAGAACCATTAGACTTGGTTAACAAGCCAAAGGCCCAAAGCTTTGACTAGAAGGAGGAAACAAACATGAACTCAAAGGATAGATTTCGGACATTGAGAGGAAGAAAAAGGGGACTCACTTCACCATGATGATGCCGCCAATGAAAGTGACCCAAAGAATGGTACCAAAGGCCGTTGAGAAGCTAAGGAGGTGGGCTAGTTTCAGGTATGTCGATAGTTGAGCGACGGATTTTGAACCAAAGATTTCTGGAGAAAATAACACGCCGACGGCTAAGAACGCCACCGCCGCCAGAAATCGAGTTAGCCAACCCATTTTCGATTTATCGGCTACGGGGAGATGACGATGATTCGAGATCGAGAAGAAGGGAAGAGTCAAGATGTACCTACCTTCTATCTACGCAGTGGTTAGTTAACAAGGATTTCTTTTTCCTATATATAAATCTCCGAGAATTCCATACGCAGTGGTTAGTTAACAAGGATTTCTTTTTCCTATATATAAATCTCCGAGAATTCCATGTCTTTCACTAAACGAGTCAAGCTACTCGTGTGATACTCGAAAAATATTCGAACTCGATTCGAAATTAATCGAGTCGAGCTCGAGTTCGAGTAGCTCGAGTAGTTAGTCGAGTTGAGTTCGAGTATCATAATACTCAGCTCGTAAGACTCGCGAGCTTAATCGAACTCAATTAAATTACATTTATACTCTTATATTCAAGTTTAATCGATCTTAATCGAATATATTATTTATTAATTTTTTTATTGATTCGAGTTTTATCTAGTCGAGTTCGAATAGTTCGAATTTTTATCGAGTCGAGTTTCGAGCATTTAAAATAAAGTTCGATCGAACTCGAATCGAGCTCGAGCTTCGAATTTTTTAATCAAGTTGAGCTCGAGCCTAATAGTGTGTCGACTCGACTCGACTCGACTCAATTACACTCCTACTCTGACCTTCTTACGAATCAAATAACATATTTGCCACGTGGATAATAAGACTGCCAAAAAAGAAAAAACCACATGAATATATATATAAGGTTGAATTATATTGTGTTTATCTAAAAATTCCACCGAAAAAAAAAATTGAGCCAGGATTACAAAAACTTATTTATTTCCCTGTCCGTTTGAGTTGTTTTCCATTTTTTTTATTATTACTATTCTAGGCGAGTGAAAAATATAATTATTAATTTTTTTGAATATATATTATGATTTTTATAAAATTTAAAATAATTAATAAAAAATAAAAATAGATGTAAATGTAAATATTAAGTTTATTACATATTAAAGAATTTTTGCATATCTGTACATTGATTTTGAACCATTTATTATTGTTTTTTTTATGATAGAATTCATCTCTAGTATTATTACTAGAAAATTACCATCCACTTATTGTATATCATTAATTTTATTCACATACTAATATTAAAAAGTTATAAAATAACATTTTACATATTTTTTAATTTATTTCTATTAACATTTTAACAACAATCGAAACAAACCTTCTTCAATAGTTAAACAATTCTATTTTGTTAATTTATGATGTTTGGAAATTTAAAGTTTGATTTTTTTTTTCATCTTATTTAAGCAACTGGAAACAATAAAAAAATACAAGTGTATTAACCTTTCCATTTTTCAATTATTAATTTTTTTTTTTACAAATTAATATGTCTTCTCCATCCCACGAGGTGAGAAAAGTGTAATATATCACTAGATATGTTTATTTGATTAAAAAGTTTGCATATACACACTCTGTTTAGTATTGAGGTTGGGAAAATTATTTTTTTTTTTTAAATTATTTTTTTATTTTTTTGAATTTTAAAAATTATTTTTGAAAGATAAACTGATAAATAAATATTTTTACTAAAATCAAATTTAATAAAATAGTTTATAAAAAATTCAAAAAATTGATTAATTAAATAAAAAAAATTATATTTTTCTTTTTAACATCTAATAATAATTTCAAACATCTCATACAAATAAACCATGGGGAGAATTACATAGTCATTTCCTCCTCCTTGAAGCTGAGTAACTTCTCCAATAATGAAAAAGCTAATATAACACAATTTTTAATTATTTTATCTTATTTATAAGCTCAATTTTGAGTTGATCAATTGCACTTTCTCATGCCCAAGTGTTCATACATATAATGCTTTGAATAAAGAAGCAGCAAATATTTTTTTTTTCAAGAAAATGCAGATAATTATATTCGACTTTCAAGTTGATGATAAAGCAGAAAAGAAACAGATGCATAAACCAAAATATTAAAATCAATTAAGCCAAAAAAATAACAAAATTAAGGGAAAAAAAAAAAAGAAGGAGAAAGAATGTTGTAATTGCCCGCAGCAGCAAGCACTAGAGGAGCAGCAAATGGTGAGTGCGTAGGCAGCAAGTATTCGGCCATTGCAGAGCTAATAGATTATTATTTTTCAGCATATATCACTAGATTTTGGATATATATTAATAATAATTAATTTAAATTTAAAAAAAATTATAGAAAAATCTTAAATTTCTGTACAAAAATATAAATAGAAAAAAGGTAAATACTCTCCATATAGAGTGGCACGTTAGCATTTTTTTTGTTTCTTTGTTATATTAGAGACTAGTATGCTTTGTGATTGAGAATAAAAAATAATTTTATTTTTTTAAACGAAATTTATCTTTGTAATTAAAGTATTAAGAATTCAAAAAATAAAAAAATAAAATAGTTTCATGATATAAATTAAAAGATTCAAATATATTGAAATAATAAATTATTATATAAATTCAATCTATTACGTTATACATAAACTAATGCAGTTACACATATATGAATTTAATTATTTTATTCATATTGGTTGACAGTTAATGACTCTGCATACATGTCACTATACGATTGGATTAGTTTAAAAATAATTTGGTTGACTGAATCTAATTAAGAATTTCACAATATAATATATACAATAATACATTATTCAGGAGTACATATATAGCTGGCCAGGAAATATAAGAAAATATCCACGAGAAAGCACTTGTGTCCTTGTCTTGTTGATTCAATCCATGGCCATAAACAAACTTCAATTTAAGTCAAATTACAGATTCAACTTACCAGCTAAATACCATGAGTGCATGGTAAGACTGCCAAAAGCCATAATATTAGCAAAGGATGAAAAACTATGGATCATGCCAAATTTCTTTTTCATGGCAGCAAGCTTTGGATTACCCTTTGCAACGTCCTGGTTCTTTGACCGCCCAATTTCCTCCCCAGTTTTCTCCTCTCGCTCCACCTTGTGCTTTTGCCTCATCGTCTAAACCATCAAATCAGAGAAAAATTGAAAATCTTTAGAAAATGATAGATCAACAAAGTAAGAAATGGTAATCAATATTATATGGGAAAAAATAACACAAAAATTGCAATATTTTTCAGATAGCCACTTAGCTAGATAATAAGAGAACTATGACCGAATCTAAGGGCCCTTTGGGGTGAGTTTAGGAAAAACTTTTGGAAAATTTTTTTTATTTTTTATTTTTTTGAATTTTGAAAAATACTTTTTAGAGTTAAATAATTAAATAGATTTTTTTTGTATAAACAAAATTTTAAAAAATTTTAAAAAATCAGTTATTTAAATCAAAAAAATATTTAAACATATTTTTTTAACACCAGTTTAGGATATTGTCCTCTACGGGATCCAATTCAAAGATTTGACCAAGTGTCCAAGACGTATCAAAATTTTCTATTCTTGAACAAGAAGTCTTAAAACCACATCGAAAATTGAAAAAGAAAACACTTATTTTCAATCTTTTCCCTCAATTTTCTCAACAAACCAGGCCAAACAAATGGTTGGTGCCACCCCAAAAGGTGTAATCTAAAGCCATGACAAGTCATTCAACAATCTGAAAGCACCAGATGGACTGTACAGGGAATTGAATTCCGATAATACTCACTGAAACAGCAAAATTAGTAAATTTCTGAAACAGAACCTGGGCTAACAAGTAGCAAGAATTATACCTCAATAGTCATGGGTGTGAAGACAAACAAGTTGGCAAGATTGAATGCCAAGGAAGAGAGCAGGAACCCAAACTGGTACTTCTCGGCAGTGGATGCGGATTTCCATGGATGCAGATAACCAAAAGATGCCACTGATATTGCAGAGCACACCCCCAGCATCCAAAAATATGCAGGAAACATCTTGCTTTGAAGATTACCAAACTGATGCCTGGGCATATTCCTGATCTCCATAGAAATTTATCATTAATTAGTGATCAGAAAACTTATTATTAAACATAAAATTTTAATTACTTCCTCGAAAATTTTATTATTATGCATTCCATATCAGACAGAAGTTAATCTGAGGTTTGTCAACCTCAATCTGACCATTGATAATTCATTCTGAAGAAAACCAAATAAAAATAACGACTTTTACATTTCACTGATTCTCCAAAACTTCAGTAACCAGACATAACCTAAAATTATCACACTACTGATTATTAGGTTTTTTAGTTTATAGCATAACACTATAAAATCGTGGAAAATTTCACGAAATTAAGTCTGATAGGACCATTAGACTTGGTTAACAGGCCAAAGCTTTGACTAGAAGGAGGAAACAAATATGAACTCAAAGGATAGATTTTGGACATTGAGAAGAAAAAATGGTGACTCACCTCACCTGAACATGATGATGCTGCTGACGAAAGTGACCCAAAGAGCGGCACCAAAGGCCGTAGAGAAGCTAAGGAGGTGGGCTAGTTTCAGGTATGTCGATAGTTGAGCCACGGATTTTGATCCAAAGATTTCTGGAGAAAATATCTCACCGACGGCTAAGAACGCTACAGCCGCCAGAAATCGAGTTAGCGAACCCATTTTCTCTGTATCTGCTAAGGAAGATGATGATGATGATTCGAGATGGAGAAGAAGGGAAGAATGAAGATGTACCTTCTATCAACGCAATGGTTAGTGGATACTGGTTAATACGGATTTCTTTTTCATTTATAAATGTCTGAGAGTTCTATTTCACTGACTTCGAGCAGAAGGGAAGAATGAAGATGTACTTTCTATCTACGCAATGGTTAGTTGATACTGGTTAATAAGGACTCCTTTTCCTTTTAGAAATGTCTGAGAATTCTATTTCACTGACCTCGATCAGAAGGGAAGAATGAATATGTACCTTCTATCTACGTACGCAATGGTTAGTGGATACTGATTAAGAATGATTTCTTTTTCCTTTATGAATGACTGATCAGAATTCTACTTCACTAACCTTTGAGAAGAAGGAAGAACAAAGATGTACCTTCTATCAGCATCGATGGCGAGAGCATCTCGACAGTGATCTTTATTTTAAAAAATATATTTAACAAGAAGCATTTTGATAAAGAGTAAAAAAAAAAAATTATAAGTTTAATAAGCTGTTTATATTTTTATTTTTTATTTTATTATATTCCATATAAATAAATATTTATTAAAAATAAATAATTTTTATTATAAATAGAGATAAAAATATTTTTTTTAAAATACCTAAATAAAAATTAGTATTAATTAAAATTTAAAATAAAAATAAAAGTTTGATTCTCTAAATATAAATAATTAAATTTAACCTCTACTTCAAATTTTAAAGATAAAAAGTGTATTAAAAAAAATTTTTATGTAATAATCCTTTAAAATAAATAATATAGTTGAAATAAGAAATCTATCCACTAAATGTCTGAGAATTCTATTTCACTTATCTCCAGAAGATGGAAACAATCAAGATACTTATTTTATCGAATAAAACATAAAAGTTTTATTACTTACTTTTTTTAATTTTAATTAATTTTGTTGGGATGAATAATCAATATACCTCACAAAAAAATTTCAATTATAAGTTTATCTAAAGATTAATTTTGAGTTTAATTAGTGAATAATTTTTAAATTTTCACTATTTTTGGATTTTAACTCTGTTTCATCCCATTTCATTGTTAAAATATTTTCAATTTGCTACAAAAAAAAAATCTTAATTCAAGATATAAATACTTAACATCTCTCATTTAACTTTAAATGTAAGCTAAATGCTCTTAGAATTCACACTTCACAGTATGCACAGTAAAGCGCTTCATCCAAAATAGTGAAATCATAAAATGTAAGCTAAATGCGTCTCAAGTAGACGCCTAAAACTAAATCATCAGAATTCACTTCTGCAATACCCCTTTTTTTTTTCCTAATTTTGGACATGCTTTATTTTATTTTTTATTTGTGGGCTGAGGTTCAACCCAGCCCACCTAAGTTTGGGCGATTCACCGTTGACTAAGGTTCCATAACCGCCGATCCAAATCATATAAGGTGAAATCGGAATAATTATACTTTTCAAAAACAAATTTATTTTTTGTTATTTAACTTACTTTTGTAATATGAATAAGTAATAATAAAATATAATCAATATAATTATTGACATTGTCCTAATAAGGGGTTGTTATATCATGGATATTATTCATGTTCCATTATGGATTTTATTTATTTACAAAAATATACATTTTTTTGGAAATAAATTTTGGTAAACTAATAAATATAAAATATATTTATTAATTATAACTTACAGATTCATTATTTTTTAACTTATAAGATCATCCGTTATAATTTACAAATTTATTATTTTAAATTTATAAATTCGTCATTTTTTACTTATAAATTCATCAATTGTTCAAAAGTTACAAAATTTATCGTTTTAAACTTATAAATTTATCATTTATAATATACACTCTTTTACAATTTGTTATCTCATTACTTACAGATTCATTATTTACAACTTACATATTCATACTTTTGAAATTACAAATTTATCGTTTAGATTTTGTAGGTTTAACATTTATAGGCTTATTGTTTATTTCTTGCAAGTTTATCCTTTTAAAATTACATATTTATCATTTTTAAACTTACAGATATCACTTGCAGGTCTACCGTTTTTTAAACTACAAATTTATTATTTAGATTTTGTAGATTCAGCATATACAAATTAATCGTTTACAACTTTTAAACTTACAGATTTATCATTTTGAAAACTATAAACTTTTTATTTAAATTTGCAGGAGCATCGTTTATTTATTATAAGTTCATCATTTTAAATTTTCAGATTATTTTTTTAAACTATAGATTCATTATTTTTAAAACTTATAGGTATTACTTACAAATTTATCATTTTTAGTTTTGCACTTGTAGGTTTATTATATTGAAACTGCATGTCTCACTTTGAGGTTCATCAAATGTTTTTCATTTAAATTTTACAAGTTCAATATTTACAACTTAAATATTTATCGTTTTGAACTTGTAAGTTTATCATTTTAAAACTACATATTTATCGTTTTTAAATTACAAGTTTATTATTTATAACTCATAAGTTCATAACTTACAAATTAAATATTTTTATCAAATTTATCATCTTCAACCTCTAACAACTCGATTTTCTTTTTAAATTACTCATTTTTAGTTCAGATATTTTCACTTTCAATAATTTTTTTCTATAAAAAAATCAAAATTAAATAATTTTATCCAAAACAATAATAATAATAATAATAACTATAATATTCAAAAATACTAAAAATAAAATCAAATATACAAATTAAAAAATCTCTCTCTAAAATCAAACTTAAAATATAGAGATTTTTTTTTATTTCTGTGAATAAGAAAAAAAATAATACGTTGAAGATGAAAAATAATAATAATACAAAATTAAAAAATTGTGTTGTATCAATTAATAACACATGAAATATCATATATTCAGATACATAATATAATTGAACCCTAACAAAGGTGAGATCCATTATTCCAATTTAAAGAAAGAATAGCTACAAATTGGGCGCAAATAGACAAGTTAACTGCTTCTAAAAACACACTCACATTTTGGTAAATAGCAGTATTTGTGTAAATAATATATTAAACAATTATTTTGATTTGTTAAATAAGTCATGAAATTTTGATTGGTTGTATATGTCACTCATGCTATCTTATTTATAGAAAAACTCTTTTACCACTTTTGATGCAAATATTTTATTTTTAGATAAATTTTAACTTTTTTTTCAATATTTTTTAAATACCTACTCTAAAATTGACATCATCAAAATTTTAATTTATAAATTTTGCTACTTTATTTAACATATTAAATTTAATAATGTAAACTAATTATAAAAAAAGTGTTTAGAAAAGTTTTGTTAACATTTCTCTTACTTTTATGTATGTTTTATTATTTCCAACATCAATAATTTACATTTCATTATTTTTTACTTTTGTAATTTTAGTATTTACTTATTTTAATTATGTGATTGCTGCTCGCTTTTATTTTGTCAATTGTCCATTTATTTATGTATCAATTGTGCGACTATAATTGCTCTATCAATTGGAACCAACTTGTGCTGATCACTTATTTTGATAGACCTTCATTCAATCGGATCGATGACCCACTTTATCTAAATATATTTTTAATTGAAGAACATCAAAATACATAAAACTATCGAAAATACATATTTTGCGAACAGTTTCGTGATTAAAATGATGCGAATAATGTTAAAAATTTTGAAATTGTTCTAAAAAATCTGAAAATGATATTGGAGATTGGAAAGTTAAATTAAAAAAATTATAATAAAAATTGATTTTAATAATTGGAATGAAGAATTTGGAAGTTATAGTTGAGAATCTAACATTTGAGAAATTGATAAAATAAGGGAAAGTTTATAGCGTAAATAATAAAAATTGAGAGAATTAAATAAATTTCAGTGTGAATAAAGGCAGCGATTTTTATTGATATTTATGTTAAGATATTAATTCTTTTATTTTAAACATTACCATTTACCCGCCAGTTGATCTTTTTTTTTTTTCAATTATTGTAGAGAGTAAAAGTATTTATTTTATTTTACTTAGAACTTAACAAATATTAAATGTTAAAACATTCAATGAGTTTTGTATTTATTTATTTTTTTACAGCTAGCCATTCAAAGAGTTTTGATTAGATCTTTCAAAACAGGAGGTCTGTTTAGTTAAAAATATAACGAGCAACGGTCAAATGAACAAAAGAAAAGATGATGAGGGAGGGGACGTTGGACAAAATTATGATTTTTTGGAATGCAAATTAAATAATTATCAATTTTTTTGAAAAAAAATAAATTCTAAATTATTTCTGCAATTTCCCATGTTCGAAAGAAGAAAAAAATTTCAAAAAAACGTGTTGAGGTACTTTTAATATAAACTCTAATATTTTTTTACTAGCAATTCAAACATTAATGTATAATTACTTTCAATATGCACCATCTTCATTCGTATGTTATATAATTGAATGACAAAAAATCACAGCTTCTACGATCAGGTCTGCAGCGGCAACTTCTATTCCATCAACACCAGTTATTCCAGCAACAGGGGCGTAGCGGCCAGAAAGAAAGAAATGGCTTCAGGTTTGAACTTCGCGTGGTGGGAAGGCCTTCGCGATTCGCATCTTCCCGTCCAGCAAAGAAAGTGGAGGGGAGCGGACAGCAAGGCTATCAAGACGGAAAAGCCTCACTACAGCTAATGAGTGCTTTTAGCAGGGTTGTTGCGAGCTAATGCGCCGAGGTCTTCTATCAATTCTAGCTCATTTCCTTGTATTCTTCTATCTTTGCTCTTGGGGAAGCGGGTGTTCACTCCGTACCTTCCGGCAAAGCGACTCTTCTACAGAACCTTGCAGGACAAGGAAGAATGGCGACACGTTAAAATAGAATATTAAAGCATTTCCAACGAGTTTTTTTTTATTTAAGTTATAACTTTTTATTTAAAAAAATTATTTTATAAAAATAATCTCAAATTAACTATCTATTTTAAAAATTTAGAATAGAAAATAAATTTTACTATTTATTTTAATTATAGTTAACATAATTCCACTTTTTAAGTAGGTTATATCTTTTTATTTTTGCATTTCTCTAAAAATATTTTTGTATTTATTTATAATAAAAGTCATTTACTTTTTTTATAAAATATTAATTTACACAAGATAAAGTAAAATGAATAAAAAAAATTACTCTCTATATTTTAAAATGCTCTTTAAAATAAATAATAATATTGAATATGCTTTTACCTACTAATTATATCACACACTAGTTTATTATTTGTTAAATTCCATAAAATATTTTTTTAGTATTATAATATATGCCAATTTAATAGAATATTTTGGTTAATTTTATAGTATATCGATTCAACATTTTCAAAGAAAAAATTAGTGTCACATAGTCAATTATCCAATGTGAAAGTTTAATCCTAATTAAAGCGTAATGCAATAATTTAATTTTTTAATTAGACAATAGATGAATAGAAAAAATGTAAATTAAAAATAAAAATGTTAGAATTTAAGTTGACAATACTCCTATACGTTATGATTTTTTTTTTTTTTTATAAGAACACATTTTGTTTTCGGAAAAAAAAAAAAGGCAATTTAAGATTGAAACCGAGAGACATCGGTCACGATTTGATTTATGGTTCGACCAGGCCAGCTCCTGTTGGGTTAGATGGTAAAGGGGAGTTTAAGCTTGCACACGTGTCCTGTGACGTGGAGCCAAGGCGTGAGAGTTGCGACTTCGACCGCATTGCAAAATTTGGAGCCCGGCCAGGCGCCAGTCCCCAAAAATCAAATCAGAAAACAAAGCAAAAATAGTTCCCTCCCGCGTATGATTTACACTCTTCTTCGACAAGATTTGGGTATTCATTTTTCTTCTTTCACATTCAAAAAAATGCTTTGGGTTTTTAATTTTCCAGTAGGCTTATAATAATCAACTTCTTCTCTGCTGCTCTTTCACGTCAATATCCCCTTTCTCCTCTGTTTCTACTTATCAAGTTGGATTCGATTCAATGCTGGACCCTTACTCTCCGTCCAAGACGTTTTTCGTCGTACGCTTCGTTCTCTTTGGCTTCGATCCCATCACTGAACGCCTGGTCTCTCTTCCTCCCCTCCTCTCTATGTGCATATCTTAAATTGTGATTCTTTTTCTTCTTGTAAATATTTTTTTTTGAAATGTGTAGGTTCGAGCCAAGCTTCTTAATGGCGGTGGAGTTGATGCTGATCACTACAACCAAAATTGTAATTGTAGATAAGATCGTTTATGTAAGTCCTTAATCATGTTTTAGCTTCAATTTGTCAATTGACTTCAGCGTTTAAGCATAATTTTGAGGTATTTACTTTTATTTTTTTAATTAAGGTAATGCATATTTGTTTATATGAAGTGCTCTTATACTCTGTAGGATGATCCTCGTTGTGTAAATGCAAGGAATGATGGGAAGACACTAGTCACGGGATTATGGGTTGAACATAGTTATGACATTGGAATGGCTGTTGATGCCAGTTCTGTGAGTTTCTCTATTCAATCGTTTTACTTTTTTTTGGTTGAATTTCTATATACATATTGAAGTGCACTCAATGTTTCTATGGAGAAACTACATAGTTGGTGCTTTTTGTGATCTAAACTATTTTTTGCTTTGCCGCGAAACTATTAATAAATTTAATTATTGTTGCTTTCCAGAAATTGGTTTGTATTTCCACTGTTGCCTGCATAGACAGAGTTTAGTTATGATTGCTTTTGTGCAGATAATGTATATGCCTCCTAGGGATTTGAATGGAATTCCAGGAGCCAAAAATTTAGTTTTATGCTTAACTGGTTACCAACGTCAAGATCGAGAAGACATTATGGTATGTCCTTGTTCCTGGAGCTAATGAGGTTGGCTTTTTTCATCATCATATAATTTGATGGCTGATTTTGTTTTCTTTTGTAGACCATGGTTGGCCTGATGGGCGCGCAGTTTTCTAAGCCATTGGTTGCAAACAAAGTTACTCATCTCATTTCCTATAAATTTGAAGGCGGAGTTCTGATATTCACATTTTCAAAAAGCCCATTCTGAATGAACTAGGATCTATGGTAATGAATGCATGTGCTGAGTTTTTTCCTCCTGTTTCTGATGTTCCTTACCTTCAGTTAATACTTACCCTGAATTAGTATAGTTCATTCTGTGTTTCTATATCAGCTACCTGTTGCAACTGTTTACGTTCCAAAGATAAGATCATTCATTAATTGTAGTCTGAAGATGGTTAAACATAACATCAATATCCCAAATGATTCTACGGTTGCTTTATAATAGATCGATTGGTTAGAATGGACCATACAAGGCTTATTTATGTAATAAGTACATAATATTCTGCTGTAGCAATTCCAAAGTTCACTTTCATTTTTGTGACAATTCTGGTTAATATTCATGAAGTCCAAATGGTGTTCTCCATGAGTAACCTTGATTTTATGGATTTTCTTGGCCTTCCATTTAGTTGGTCTCAGTGAGGGCGAGGTTTATGTTGCTGAAGTGGTTTTCTGTTTGCAAACATTCTAATTATCATGCAAGTACTTTTTTCTTGGTCATCAAGTGCTGAAATTGTTATTAAAAATTGTTAAATTATAATAAAACTTTTGCAAAAAATTGTTATTTCTATCAAGTGCTGAAGTAGTATTATCGTATACATTTGCTTTTTTGTCCCTCGCATGTTTGCTTGTATAGTGTGATCTCTTATTAGGTTGGTTACTAATGCAGAGCTTTTGTTTACCTCACACTGTGTACAGGTGAGAAGTACGAACTTGCCAATAAACTGAAGAAAATAAAGCTTGTTAGCCATCGTTGGTTGGAAGATTGGTAAGTTAGCCTTTCTTCTACCATTTTTTCAAATATTTAAGCATGTATTATATACTGAGTATTCCAAAAGATGAATAACTTTTTCTTCTTATGCAGCTTAAGGGATTGGGAGCTTTTTCCAGAAGAAAATTATAGCAAGAGGTGAGGGATTTGAATTTAGTCTGAATATTATTTGTGTCATTGCAAATGAGACAAATTTGTCTTGATTAGTTGATCTTTATTTTCTTTTTTGTTTCCTTTTTCTAATAATTGTGCTGGGCAAGGTGTGAATAGCATGACATGTCATGATTTGTGATGTATCTATGGGCAGTCAACACAACAGTTTAAAAACAATGTCATATTGCTCTAAGAACAAACTAGAGCAAAGAAAGTGGAGACTGTTGCACTGTCTCCAAGCTTATGAAGTTTTAACACTATGATGGCATGACATGAACGATAAAATTGAACTCTTTGGGGGATTGAATTTAAACCTATTGAATCCATATATTTAATTGCTTTGTTAACGATTTTCTATTTCTGTACAGTTATCTCTAATAACGATATATAAATTCTTAATTCTCACTCCTTTATCTCAGTGGCTATGAGATGGAGATGGAAGCTGAAGCAAAAGATTCTGAGGTGGATGCTGAGAACACCACTGAGAGGCAATCAAGGCGCAAAATAGTAAATAAGAGTCCTCAGTTGAAAATTGGAACCTCCAAAGCAAGTCCAATGTCCCAATCAATTGGGGAATTGCTAGAAGTGCCACATAATTTTAGCGAGCCTAAAGGTCTCCAAAGTTCCGTGAAGGACATGTTAACTCCTGGAAGAAAGAGTAGAGCTGATCCAGCATTGGGGTTTAATAGTAATTGTGTTTGTGAGGAGCCAGCTGGTCAGGACACCTGTACTTTCAATGTTGGTACTTCTGTTGGGTTACCTGATCCGAAAGAGAGAACTCCAAATTCTAGAGATTGGGGTAGTGGCAATCTGTATTAAGAAGTACTGAAAAATCTCATTCTGATGCAAAGTTCAGTGCTATAAGTTATACAAGGAACACCCCCGCAGAAATTACCATCGTCAATTTTTTCAGGGGAGCTTGGCAATATTAGAGGCTCTCCTATGTTACAATTGGGTGAACCCTCCAGTATCTCTTCTGCCAAAAGTGGATATGGTAAGGACACAATTGGATCTGGTCATGCTGAATATCTTCAAGGAAGTGAAGTTCTTTATAAAGAAGCATCGAGCAGTAAAAAACAGAAGATAGATGTTTCATATTCTAATTCTGAACAGCAGAATATTAGTCATGATGCACAAGCAAGTGTGAGAAAAAGTCCATCAAGTAGTTGCAAAACATGGGGATTGGAACCAGTATCTTCGGTAGATAATGATATAGTTAGTCAATAATGATCAAGCTAAGCATGATAATGATATAGTTAGTCCTGGTGCTCCACAGAAGTTGCAAACTGATGTTTCAGGTGCCAAATCCTCAACATTTGAAAAAAAATCATTCAGACAAGGTCCACTATTCCTTGAAAGCAAGATGCAGGAGACTGCACCAAATGAGAATTTGAATGAAAGGACGCCACAAACATTCTCTAAAGGATTGAGAAATTCCAGTTCGGCTGGCAAACATGAAGGTGGAGAGTTTGAAGTCAAAAAATCTGAACATGTGGTTGCGGAGGCTGGGGGCCTGCTACATCAGCAGCAAGATAAACAGGTTTCATCTCCCTTTAACAGCAAATCAGAGGTGAAGATCTATGGAAGAGACTCGAGAGGGAAGTGGCAATTTAATAACTAAGACAGGTAGGAAGAAGATGATTTCCCAGAGGACTTGGGGTTCCAGATCAACATTGAAAAATACTGCTAAGCAAAAAGGGACAATTTATTTAAATAAAGCTGTTGCTCAAAGTGATTCTCAAATGGGTTTGTCCGGAGAGACAGCAGATAATGAAAAGTCCGGTAACGGCAATGAGCCTGAAACATTGCTTGCAGCTGTCAATGTTACTGCAGTAAAGGAGGCGGGGGCCAAGACTTGTAAGAGGTCTGATGATAACGTTGAGAATGAAGCTAATTTTGTGGATGATGAAACTGAGGTGCCAGAGGATAAAGATGAAAGTGTGGACATACTTGATGAAGAGGAGGCCAAGGTGGTTGATTTGTCACATAAAGGAGATAATATTAAGGAAACTGAACTGGAGGGGGCTTAGCATCCAACCAATAGTACTGCCGCCAGTACAGCTGATAGCATGAAGGGAGGGGATGCCATTCAACTCTGGCAGAAAGATGAATCAACCTGCAAGGAAAACTGTATGAAAAGGAAAGTATGTCAAAGCAAAAGGCAGGGATCAGGTAAGACCAAGACAAAGACTGTCCCTAATGTCTCTGAAGAATCAGAATCTAAGAATGTTTTAGATAGTGAAGTGACTTGCGATGGCAAGAATATCAAAGGAAAAGCTATTGAGGAGAAAGCTAAGCCAAATTCTGCAGAACATGTTAAGAGATCTGTCTCTGGGAAGAACTTGGGGAGCTCTGCAGAAATTGAGAAGGAGAATAAACCAATTGCTGATGGAGATCAAAATATAGGTCAAGCCAAGGACCAAATTGGAAAAAGAATTATTAAATCTGTTAAAGCGTCTGTGAAGATTCAACAGAAATCTACGAAAAGCAATCCTAATTGTACTTCTGCAGGAGCAGATGAAGAAAAAGTGAATGCTGAACCTGTATGGTTTATATTGAGTGGACATAGGCTACAGAGGAAGGAGTTTCAGCAGGTTATTAGATGTTTAAAAGGAAAATTCTACAGAGACTCTCATAATGGTCATACCAGGCAATACATTTCATAGCTCCAGACCCAATTCGGAGGACAGAAATTTTTTTTGCAGCTGCAGCCTCTGGAAGGTAAAATATTCCCTGCTTGCCTGTCAGAAATTTGTATGTTTGTATTCGGTTTAACTTTCAAGATTGCTGTGAAAGTTTATCCAGTTTGGCTGCTGTGTACAAAAGTAATACGGCTTTCTGCTCTTTCGCCAAATGAATTGCATAATAGGCTGATTATCTATTAAAAAACTTTCAATGTAGGTGGATTCTTATGATAGATTATCTAAATGCCTGTAGTCAAGCAGGAAGGTTCTTGTATGAGGAGCCATATGAATGGCATAATAATGGCCTTAGCGAAGATGGTGCAATTAATTTAGAGGCTCCAAGAAAATGGCAGCATTTACGGCTGAAAACAGGTCATGGTGCCTTCTATGGCATGCGTATTATCATTTATGGAGAATGCATAGCACCCCTTTGGTATGTTTCTTTTAAGATACAATTGCCTGCACTTTTCCTTTTTGCATGCTGCACAAGTTCCTCAAAATATTATGGGAGTTTGGTTTTCCGCTGAACTAGAACTCATGTTTGCATAATAATCTTTTAATACATTCTCTTCTCCCACTCAACAAACAGGATGCTCTGAAACGTGTTGTGAAGGCTGGTGATGGGACAATATTAGCTACTTCTCCTCCTTACACTCGCTTCCTCACATCTGGGGTTGACTATGCCATTATCAGCCCTGGCATGCCACGTGTTGACTTGTGGGTGCAAGAGTTCCTGTGTCATGAGATACCCTGCGTTGTGGCTGATTACTTGGTGGAGAATGTGTGTAAGCTCGGTTACTCTCTTGAGAGACATGTACTTTACAACACTCATGTGTGGTCAGAAAAGTCCTTCGCTAACCTGTTGAGCAAGGCAGAAGAGATTGTTTAGAACTTAACACCATCAGACGATCGGGGTGATAATGATATAGCCTGTCAGGTTTGTGGGTCACACGATAGAGATGTTATGCTGATATGCGGTGATGAAATGGTTCTGCTGGTTGTGGAGTAGGCATGCACATAGACTGCTGTGATCCTCCTCTTGAAAATATTCCCGAGGATGACTGGTTTTGTCCCAATTGTAGTAATAACCGGAGCAGTAACATCAGCATTTCTCCTAAGAAAAGGAGAAAAGGGAATTCTTCATTGAAGACTAAGTGAAGTCTTTATTCTCTCTTGTTTTCATTTTCACTTGAGCTGGAGTATATTATTGAGTTTGGCGCATTTAAGAGGCCAAAACATTTAGTTTTTGTTATTTTTGGTCTCAGATGAGTGATATTCTTGCAAAATTTCGATCCTAGAAATAGATAGGTAGGGGAACTGTAAAATCTAGTTTGCTTTTGCAAATAATGTATGAATATTCTTGAAGCTTTTTAGTAATCGCAAGCTTAGCCACTAACACTACATTTGGGATCGGGACAGAGGAAAGCTAACCGAAAAAACTGGAGCGACTCGAAATGGTAGTCAGAACAAATGTTGGGTCAATTTCTTTTTCTCAATGTCTTTGATCTTCCAAACGAAGTATAATCACTTATTTGCCACATTTTTTTCACCTTTTATTTTCTTTTTCCTAAACAGAATTTCTTAAATCTTTCTTGAGCGAAAGTCTAGAGTAATATTCCCTGTGGTTAGGACATATTGAAGTGCCTTACTGAGAATGATTACGCAAATATTATGGCAGGATAAGTTTGTGGTGGTTTTCAACTACAATAATCTGTCCTTGTCGGAGTTCTTTATTCAGATCTTGAAATTTGGAAATTCATTTTCAATGTTTTTAGAGCCACGTAACGCATTCTCTTCCATATTAAAGATCAAGGTGGTCTCATGGCTACTACCATTGTGAACTTTTCAGAGTTGCTCGAGAGCCCAGGGCTTTGGCCCACATAACCGGGCTCTTAAACACCAATAGCAAACCCAGACCAAGCCCAAAATGCACTGGGAAACCTGTTTGCTGTACTACCAAAAAGAGACATGCCAGTAGCTTGAGCTTCATTTAAATGACATTAACAAGGGAACAGGAAATGTAATAAAAGCTTAAAGCAAAGCAACTTGACAACGGAGTTGAGCTTGGTCTTCCTATTATTTGCACAAAATGAGGTTTGAAAATTGAAACAGCCAAATATTAATATAATTTTCACCTGACAATGAATGAAGGCCGCCCACTTTTTGAGTTCTGGTCACAAAAAAAAAAAAAAACACTTTGTTCTTTATTAAAAAAAAATTAAGCAGCATAGCTACCTAGCTTTGTGGGTGTTAATTTATTAATATAACCTAGTGCAATTTTTTTTTTATCATTCAGGTTCAATTCAATTATCAACATATCGAATAGTCAATTTTTTGCCAATCTTCACATTTAAACAAGATCCAAATATT
The DNA here is from genome assembly GCA_023653625.1 of Triadica sebifera. Taxonomy (NCBI): domain Eukaryota; kingdom Viridiplantae; phylum Streptophyta; class Magnoliopsida; order Malpighiales; family Euphorbiaceae; genus Triadica; species Triadica sebifera. Next base: position 32,529,883 of record CM042900.1, on the reverse strand, counting down.
TCTTGTTTGCTTATCATTTTATCGTTAAAATTGTATAGATCAAACTAATGAACACTCAAAATTTTATTGAATTTCGCTTTCTTGAAGATGAAATTTTTTTTATGAACTCAAGGTAAATCTTTATATGATCTATGATGCAAAATTTCGATTTGATTGATTTTAAATGTTATTACCTTATAAGCTCATACTTAATTATACTTCTTTATTGAATCTATAAAAAGGAAGAAATTGATATGAAATATCCTTTATTTATTTACAAGGATGGACAGCCACCTATCACGATACTTTTGTTGATTCGACCAAGAGTATGCTAGACTGATAGATGGTGACATCGGTCCAATATCTAAAAGTGGCGATGTTGATGAGCAGGACAATCAATCGAAGGGTAAATCTTGAGATTGATCAATCTGTAAATGAGGAGACTGATCTAGAGGGAAAGATAGATAAACTGGTAGATGAAAAAACTTTCGTCAAGTTAAGAGATATCATCAACGGGAATATGAAGAAATTGAGTGGAATGAAAAGATCGACCAACCGTTTGAAGAGACTGATGAACCCCTAGAGAAATTTAAGTCAAAAGAAGAGGTTGATGAATTGCAATATGATCCATTGAATAACGATTTTCAACATTGGCCGTTATTTCTCCATATATATAATTATGTTGGGGGTAAAAGGATTGAGAGATTGAAAAGCCAAACATAGTGAAGGATCTTTTACAAATTTATTAAGGTGAAAGTTTGTTGATTGATCTGACTTTTAATAAATTTGGATTCATATATTTTTTTTTTAATTTCCCATTTTTCGAGGTGAAACAGTGGACACTCATATCTATTCTCTATTTTCTGCTATATAGGAAATAGGGTAAACTCAATACATAGGTCAAAATGCTGGTTGGTTTGTGCAGGTGAATTTGAAGGTACAAAGGGGCTCCAGCGAGGCATTTGAAAACTCAATAATTTTTGGCATTAATTTATTAATTTTAATGTACTTTATTTTTACGTCTAAAATAAATAAAATATATAATATTGGGGAGAGACAAGAGTTCAGGTTTGAACGAGGTTGGCAATGTTATTCCATCGGAAAGGCGCAAACCAATAACGCCACCCCTCTCTATGTGTGTACGTGTAGACTCTTAAAGCTTGGCAAGCAAAACTCCAACCGCCAATTTCAATAAGTAAACACTGCGTTTACACCTTTCTTTGTTCTATTACTTTTGTTCTGAACTGCTAATTTATTCATTAAAATCTGACATTTTTTTTTTAAAAAAAATCTGAAAATATTGAGAAGGTGTTAGGTGTGGTTATGGCCAATGAAACTGCTATAATTTGACTCTTTTTTTTTTCAGAAAAAATTATGGCTTCTCAATCACTGTTGAATTGAAATTGGAGTTCTGGTGCCCACAAAACGAAAAATCATTCAAAATGGGTTCTACCTTTCAAAAAATTATTTAACCCACTTTTTATTTTTGTGTTTATATTTGAAGAAAGAATAAGAAATGATTGGCAAATGTGTGAATAATTTTATCAAATTTATCATGTGTTTTATGCATCATTAACCTACTAAATCACTTAAATACATTTATTTTTTTTAAGAAATTATGTGAAGCTTTAAAAAGATTATTAATTGCTATAATATTAATATAACTGTTATTTTTATAATTCCCACATCTCGTCGTTAATGATATGATAATTAATTTTTTCAAAAATAATAAATTATGTTATTTATATAGCAGTTGTTTGAAGAAAAATCCATATGTATTAACCCAAGGTCATTAATTAGTAATAATAACAAGTAGTTAATTAGGCATTGTGAAAAGAAGGAGAAAAAATTGATAAAAGTGATAAGCACATGAAAATGATACCGTCACATGGCGTGACTGACATCATTATATCTGGCCACGGACTTCTCCTCTTTTCAATGTTCCCAACATTCAAACATCACGTGTTATTTTTCCTTAACCCCTCTTTTCCTTCTTAATCCCTTTTTTATCCCCAACTAATCCTAATTTATTTCCTCTTTCACCCTTCTTCAAACATTCCTTCCTTCCTTCTTCTTTTTTTTTTTTTTTAACGATGGGTTTCTTCCTTTTAAACCAACCAATTCTTAAACATTTATTTTAATAAATTTTATAATTAATTTAAAAAAAATTATTTTAATTTGATAATTGTATAATATATGCGAATCGAGTTTGTATAAAAATTTACCAATAATGCAATGGTCTCATGGTCAATTATTAGGCTTATCACTTTTATTTCACATTCTACAACTTTTATTACAAAATTATAAGTGCAATTATTATTTTAGTTATTTATATGACATGCCACATTACTTAGTTATGTTATACAATAATCAGTTAATTGTTGAACTATTAACTCTATTCAAATTTTAATCACAAAAATACAAAGCTCAGTGCCTAAAATAATATGTGCTTAGTAATTGAATAATTTTTTTTTCAATTTTTTCATTTTATTGGCTTAATCCTATATAGGAAAACAAAAATTAATCCTTTTGGCAATTTTTTTTAAAAACAATTGAAAAGAAGAAAAAAAAGAAAGAAAGAAAAATAAGCAGCGAGTCTCCCTAGAGAGGCAGCATAGTCGCTGACGGATGATCCTGCAATAAAGAATAAAAAATTCAGGCGGGCTGGTGAGAAATCGTGCAAAGCCTTATTGCAACCTTTTCTTTCGCCACAAGCTAATAAACTATGCTTTATTCAATTACTAGTTATTTATTATTGTTTAATAAAATAAAAACAAATCATTACTACTTTAATAATAAAAAATTAGTTACAATTTTAATAATAATATTTATTATTATTATATATGTCAGAGGAACAGTTGAGAAGTACTATGAGATAAGATTGGCTATCAATATCATTTCTGATTTTATACTTTAAAAAGCTGTAATTTGCTTAAGTTTAAAAATGAGATTGAGAGATTAGATCAAGATTTGCAATTTTCTTATTATTTATTTCCTTTCCACGTTTTTGCCACCAATGCCTAAGCCTATCCCATTATAGCTAAAACTTGTAAACTACAACACAGTCATTTTCATCTATTTTTGGTCTTTATTTATTGCATGATCATTATCAAATTAATAGTATATTTCCATTTACTAACACGTCTGTTAATACAATAAATATGATTAAGGATTTAAAAAAAACATTTACATAACCTATAATCTGGTCTTTAAATTTTTTGCATTTATTTTAGTGAGTCTCTCTTTTATTTCTCATTTGATTTTATTTTTTGAAATAATTATTTGTGTTTGTGTACACATTCGAAATAATATTGGCAAAATTAAAAGAGAAGAGAATAATTATATTTCTTGCTTTTTTGTCTCCTCGTGTAAAAAATCTCAATAAATAAAAGAGATTACTTATAAACTCATGAAAAAAAAATTAATAAAATAAGACTATTGAAAGGTTAATAGAATAAACGTGACAAAATAAACATTTTTGTCTGAAAACAGAAAAAGAATTCAATTTATGGTTGGGATTGGGCTGTGAAGCATAAGCACCAAAGTGTACTCCAAGTACTGATGAGAACATGGTATGTCTGTATAAAAATTTATGTACAATTAAATAAGTTATTAATATTTTTTTTTGAAAACTATAAAATCGCCAGTGTAATTAAGATTTCAACTAAAAATTTATGAAAAAAATTAATTATGTCTATAATGAAAAATTAATTAAAAATTTTCTATTATAAAAAGAAAGAATATTAATTAAATATTAATCTTCATTAATTATGTCTCAGTTAATTCTAGTGAGAAAAAAAAAAACAATTTTTGCATGGAGGGAGTGTAAAGTTTAAGGGAAAGTAAAGGAAGGAGTTGAGTAGCGTAGAAGAATAAATGAACAAAGCCAATGGATAAGGATAAAAAGCATATCATTTCACTTGGAAGCAAAGAAAATTACTTAAAATAAAGCATCTTAACAAGTAAAGATATGTTGAATTTAATATTTCATTATAAACATAATTAATCAATTAAATTATAAAATTAGTTTATAAAAAATTAATAAATTAATCAATTAAATTAAAAAAATTATAAATATATATATATATTAATATCCAACAATCCAAACAGCGCATAGTTAGGTTTGAGAGATTAAAGATGGGTAATGGATGCATCACCCAACAGCTCTCTTAAGTCCAAACTCTTCCTTACAGATACGAATCAGAATCACAATTATTGCTCTCTACCTACAGTAATTATTTTGTACGAACTGTTCAGGGCAAGTATAGAACTACGATTTTCATTTTATAATTTTATTTTTAACTTTTGGAAATTCCAAAAACACCTAAATGCTCATAATGATGATGGTAAAAGTGTACACTTGAATTGACACCACCTTTCTAAATCTCTCTGTTTTCTTGCATTGAGGGCTTGATTTAGACCATTTCTTTTGTTGCATTAGGCAGAGAAAGAAATTAAAAATAAAAAACAAATTACAAAAATTTAACTTTTAAAAAAATTAACAATCTGTGATATTTTATAAATTTTAAATATAATATATTTTTTAATATTTTAATATTTCAAATATTTATATAAATTTTTTAGAATTTTATACAAGATAATTGGTTAGTTTTGTAAAAATTTATTTGTAAATATAATTTATTAAAATTTTATAAAATTTATAAAATTTTTTTATAATTTGTAGAAATGAAAATTAAAAAAATGACAAACCCTTTTCCTCTTCTGATGCAATTTCCCAGCTTCGACCATGAAAATTTAGGACACTTCTCAATAATACGGGGCATTCAGAGCCATAACAGGGTGAGAGTGCCCTTGAGCCAATAGCAATGCAGCTCGGATAGAGTTTCCTGAATCTTGTTATAGCTAAAGTGGATAAAGAAAAAACTTAGGTCGACATTAAAAAATAAATGCAATCTAGTGGAATGTCAGATTTGCCAGTCCATAGATAAACTAACCATACGTAAAAAAATTGAAATTTAATATTTTAAGCGGATAAGGCACCGAAGAGAAGACAAAAACCAGCTTCTGGATCACCCTCCCCTGCACACACCCCCTGCGGTTAACAGAGTACACAAAGTACCGAACCTCTTAATATCACATTTATGTGAACTGAATGGGAAAGTTGAAAAATTAAATGTAAAGAGAACATTACTTCAAATTTAAGCAAAGCAAATTGAGAAAAAGTTAAAACTGGGTCTGGGTACTGAAAATTGAAAATTCTGTACATGTAGAAGATGACGAAATTTTAGAAGAAAAGGCAAAGGAAGATGGAGATGACAAAATTTTCCGGCGTGGTTAAATTATATATATGTTTGTACAAAATGAACCAGAGATTCCACCGCCGGTGATACGATATTTAAATCTTTGTTTCAACTTAGCAGCTCAGCGCCTCATATTTGACAGGAATTGGACGGTTAAAACCAACCTGAGAAAGTAAATTCCCAACTGTAGCAAGATCGCGGCAAAATATCCCTTGAAAAACTGATGGATTAGAGGTCCCTGAAGATGTAGCCGATTTATTTTCAGTAGAATTGATCCTGTTAGAACCCGATTTCTCCATTATAGATTGATTTGTTTCAGGTTTAGAATTCTGGGTTGTTTGCTGTATTTGAATTGCAGTTTGTGCGGCTTGCAAAGCAGCTGCAGCTTTCTTCCTCTGTTTTTCTGCAGCCTCTTCATCCATAATAGTATTCATGACACTTGTGTATCCCTTTTGGAGCAATCTATAGAGCAATAATGCAGACATTTTTGCTCGATCTTTAACTGAATCAAGATCCCTATCATCTGCAAACTCGCACCTTTCAATAAAATTTGTAGCCTTGTCAGGTTTATGTCTTAAACAGAGTAACAGATGAGCTCTCTCTAGCTCAGATCTTGAACACCCACGTCTCAGCCCGATTAAAGAATAATAATCAACGTTGCCAGTCTCCCCTGAAGCAACCCTCTGCTTCAGTTCCTGAATCTTGGTTGTTAATGCACAGAGTTTCCCTGGAATTTCCCTGTATCTTACATTATGTCTCTTCCAGGCAGGGCCTGGAAGTTTTCTATCCCTCAGTATTGAACTGTACAGGAGTTTTAAGTGTTCAAGATCGTGCAAACAATCAGGCAAACAACGGATTGTTTCTAACAGCGAGGCTCTGGTTTCAAGTGCCTGAATGCAGGTTGGGTCAAGAGCTAAGGTCTTATTGCAATCAGCAATGGCCTCTGCGATTCTTCCAGATGATTTATAAGCATAAGCTCTGTGCATGTAACATTCCGACAGGAATCCCTGTGGAGCCCCGCGGCGGCCTTCTACAATCTTGCTGAAATGGCGGATGGCCTCCGAGTAGAGGCCAGCGTCTAGGGCGGCAATAGCTGCCGCACGACGGCGGAGGAGGAGCTTAATGTGGGATAACATCTGGGAAATGCTCTCTGATTCGGTCAAAGTTCGCGGTGGGGTTGGTGGGGCTGATGAGCTGCTGATATCGCCGGATATTGGAAAGTTGGAAATAGAAAAACTATCATCGGACCAAGAAATGCTTTCACGGCGGAATGCCGCGGTTGATAGGCGTTTCCCGGTTTGGAGAAGGACCATTGCGTCTTCCATGAGACCAAGATGGCAACAGGCTTGCCCTAGAACCAAGTATCTGTCATGATTAAACAGTAAAATCAGTTAGTTGAATTGAAATTTCATATGATAGTGATTAATTTGGTTGATTAGTTATTTGATGACTTTTCTTTCTTTTTTGAAGAAGACTTCTTTCTCAACTTCGATAATTATCTAAGATCTGACTTTTAATTAAAAAATTATAATGAGATCTTAACTTTTTATGTTATTAAGTAATTATTGAAAGCCATGAGATTAACAAGTCACCAACCAAATATTTATTTGCCAATTTAAATCGGGTAGTCAAAAGATTCATAAACCACATGCTTTCCTAGTTAAAGATTAATAACGGAATCAATGGAATTTCATATAAAAAAAATTGATTCAGGCAAATCCACAGCGAAGCCATAATGGGTATTTTCAATTCTTGGCCTCAAAAAGCAGGACAGAATAATGGTAAAACCAGAGCAATTTCATATGCTATTTCCCTTTATAAGAATTAAGAAATATAAAAACTCCTATTGTAAAATACCAAAAAACACCTTTGAAGAATTAATTATCATTACGAGGTCAAAATAAAGAAAGTTCAATTACTCAATTATGGAAAATAAGACAAAAGGGAAAAAATAGGTGGAAATTTTTATTTTTAAAATAAAAAATAAAAAAAGCCGAAAGAAAGCTGGCTGGCTGTGCCTCTCAGCCTCTGCATTAACTCAAACCAATAGAAAAATGTATATACTGATATAAACAATAAATAAAGTCATTAACTATGTACCCAACAATACAACAATAAAAATGTAGAAGTTGGAACAGAAAATCAGAAATTAGTGAAATTACCTCCACTGTCCTTCTTTCTCGCAAGTTTTACAAAGCCCAGCCATAACTTTCTTCTTCAAGTCAGAGACAGAGAAACATTTGAAACTCGGGTCCTTGTCCGCCGAATCCGAGGACAAGTTATCAGAAGGCAAAAGCTTGACTCGGTCTCTCAAAAGCTGCTGCGACGAGTTATAGGAGGACACAGAGCCCGAGTCGTCATTCCCAATTTTTAGGCTGGGAATGTAATCCTGAAACATATCAGCCACATCCTTGAATCGCCTAAGGTAAAGCAAAGATCTCGCCTTTAGTTCCAGAGCAACTTCAAAGCGAGGAGACAGAGCCAGAGCCGCATCGAGAAGATTCAAAGCCGATGCAATATCCCCCTGGTCTTGAGTCGCAATCAGATTCCTGGCGTCCCTAATGTACTTATCTACAATCTGAAAAATCAATCAAACAGATATTCTAATACGATCACGGCGGAAAATGCGAAAACGATCAAAAGCCGATGCAATCAGAAACTCTAACCTACCTTTCGGTTAGTGAGCCACCAGTGCTTCTTTTCAGTTGCATTGAGGCAGGGAGAAGTAGACATGGTTGATATTTTTTTTTTATTAAGAAGAAGAATCAACCATTAACACTTCTGTTTTCCCTTGGTGTCTTTCTCTGTGGATATATAATCTCAGATAACATACATTTTTTGGTTTCTGCAATAAAAGCGGGGGCAGAAAAAAAATATATAGGGGAAAGAATGAGATAGAGAGGGAGAATGGGAACAGAGTAGAGGGAGAGAAAGGAGGGTTGATTTTGATTTTAAAATTTCCATAGATTTCTAGTGTAAATAGGGAAAGCTTGTGGAGAGAGAGAATTAAAACAAAGCAAAAAAAAAAAAAAAAATTTGCCAGCTTTGACCTCAGAGAAAGCTTTGATCCTTCAACTTCATAGCTGGCACCACACCATACCTTAGATTCTTTCTCTCTTCACTATGTGGCCTATACCATGCTATGACCCTAAACACTCTCCCTATATTATTTTTTTTTTCCTAATTTTTCTTACCGGATATATTCGGTGGATTTCATGATTGTCACCGGCTATCGGCGGTGACCCATCACGGGTCCTCGGGTTCAACTACCGGAGAAAAAGATTAGACTCCAGCAAATTGCCCCAAAAGTAAGTAAGTAAAGATGGTGTAAGAAATCTCTCCAGTTATTTATTTCCGGTCACCACTAATTTACTTATTTGCCCTTCTATTCAATGGTGGATCAATGCCAATACATCCTTTATTTATTTTTAAGATAGTCGATTTACTGATTTACTTTATTTAATAAATTAAATTTAATAATGTAAATCAATTATATCACAATTATCTAACAGAGTGTTGAAAATAAATAATTGATAGCATTTTTTTTATTGACTTTTATAATCTAATTTTACTTTTAATAGATAAGTTTTCATATGTTGCATAACCTTCATATCCTAATCCATAAATAATAATTGAAAAATATTCAATGTAAATTAAATTTAAGATTATATACATAATTTATGTATAAAAATGTGGCATATATCTAATACTCACAAATGTTTGATGAAAATCAAAATTTAAGATTGCATACATAATTCATGCATAAAAAAAATAGTATATATATAATAAAATTCTACAAATGTTTCATTTTGTAATCTAATTTTAATTGTAATAGATAGTAAGAACATGCTGGATGGTCCTAATATCTTAATCCATTGATAATACTCGACAAATATTCGAAACAAATGTTTGATTTTTGTAATCCAATTTTACTTGTAATAGATAGCTTTTACAACGTAGCATGATATCCTAATGCAATATTAAACCGTGTGCAAAATGTTGGATACAATTCAACTACAAAACCGTGAGTCGTAATTTATGCAAATATAAATATTTAATTTTGTGCTCAAATCCAGTAAATAAAATTTTCAGATTATAATAATGAAATACATCTTAAATTTTATACTTATAATGACATTTTATCATTAACTAAATATTTAGACGAAAACATAAATAATTGAAAATTGATACAAGGAAGAAATTCTTGTTCCATAAAAAGATTGGGGATAGGAAGGTCATAAGAGAAAAAGGGTAAGGAGGAATTAGTAATGTGGAAGAAGCATATTTATAGGGAAGAAGAAAGTGACCTTTCTATCGTAAGGAACAGGAATCATGCTTTTCCTTTTGGGAGTTTGCTTTGCTTTTTATTTCACCCACATTGATTAATGAACGCACATGAATATGGATAGTAGCCAGATGGGTTTGTCTTAAAGGCTTTATCTAACTTCCTTTTCCCTCGGCCCCACCCCCATAAAAAGGCCCACATCCCCCTCTCCTCTCTTGCCAAGTCATCACCTTCCGCTTGGCTTGTCTCTACGTGGCATCTCTGGCTGCTAGGTCCCATTTATTATTTTTTTTTTACAAGTGGACTTCTGCAATGTCCAGATCAGCTTGAGGCTTGGACAATGCCCCTGTCTCGTACTTCTGTTTCTGGGACCTTAGATTATTGTTGTGTTGTATGTACCCATTATATGATCAATGATTTTTAGGGTTTCCAATAATGAACAAATTTGTATATGGCTAAGAAAAAAACAACAGTCATTTTATAATTTTTCTTTTTAATTTTTTTTTACATATTTCTATTGTTTATACAACAGAAACAGTTGCTATTTGTTTGTCTGTGTAATTTCCTTTTTCATAATTTTTGTTCACAAAATTCTAGCAATTACCTTAATAATCACCCTTTTTTCCACCTTAATCCACGATGTTGTTGTCTAATAAAGCTGCTGTAATAGCATTGCAATTATAGCCTCACATTGGTCTATGCCAAGAACGAATTGAATCATGATGGCAATCAGTTTCTTTATTTGTTGAGAAATTAGGTGAAAACAATAGTTGGAGATTATTCTCCCATCATGAACTAAACCATAGAGTATTATTTGAAACTCCAATTTTCACTTATTACGTACTAATTATAAGATTATCCTCAATTGATTGTTATTGACAAATTGAGAAACAGATTAATTAAACAACGATATATCATTTAACTGGAATTGCATGTAATTATATTGTCAAATAATAATGTGATTAATCCAAGATAATCAGGTCAAGAAAAAAAATTATAATGTTGTATTCCGTTATATATATGATTGAGGTCCTACAAATATGACTTAGGCTGTTGTTCCTGTTCCCATAAATTTGGGACCATATTGGACCCCACGAACAAGTTAGTTAGGGTCTACAATAGGGTTTGGTTGTTTCCATTAACATATATAGGAGCAGCTCTAATACAGCTAAGGACTCCATGCTGTAGAAATGAAAGAGGGGCCCTTTATTTTGATGAAGACGGACAATTTCTAGGTAGAGATCATCAATAGATATTGAACCTAAAAATGCATAAAAAAGAAAAAAAAAATTTAAAAAAAGTTTTATTGTAAAAAATAATATTTACTAATTCAATAGGATGAAGATAAATATAAAGATTATGATCCTAAAAAATTGAATAATTTCCATGTACTATTTTAGGTATCCCAATAAGCATATATGTAGTGCCATTAATTATACAAGCATGACCCTTATAAATGAAGCACATTCTGTTCTTATTCTTATCTTGTTTGGACATTTTTAAAAGAGAGGGGGAAATTAAATTGGGAGGGAAGACGCAAGGGAAATTAATTTTGCATTGTAGGGCATATATATGTGCTGTGGAGTCTAATATTGTTTCTTTTATTTTGTATTTAAAAAAAAAGGGCCAGCAAGTAATTGATAGGATAAGTTGCCCCTTTTTCTTTTTTTTTTGGAAAAAATAAAAATAAAAATTTGATAACTTTGAAGGGCACATGCAAAACAAGTGAACAACATATCACGCACCCATTAAGAGATATTTCTAGGGATGACACATGATGTGCGTTGCTGCCTTTTTATTAATTAGTAGTAGAAAATAGAAATTGACTATATGTATGAATATATATTTATTTTTACACTCTTCCTAATTAATTCTTCATATTTGATACAACTATATACAGTTGGAGTTGTTTTCTTCCACATTCTTTTAGATCTACCTATCTCCTAACTGTCTATCGTTGTCATTCCTTATAATAGACAATTATTTATTCCCATAGGCATTTTGTCTTAACCACCATCAAATTAAACCCTTCTTTCTTTTAAATAATTTTAATCAATTGATGGGTTTGTTTATGATTTTAAGGAGTTGACTTTAAAAAGGGGAAGAGAAGGATGATGAAAGATAGATGGTGAACATTTTTTGTTTTGTTTTGACTTATGGGCTTTTTATGCATAATTAATTAAATAAATATACATAATAAAATGTAATTTAATTGATTCATAATAAACTTAAATACTTGATTCAAATAAATATTATCCGGATGGAATATAATTTAGTTTAGGTTGTAACCTTGAAAGCCTTAATTATGGCTTCAAGGAGAGAAGTAGGTGTGGTTAATTAAAATTTACCTTTCTACATCCAAGAAAAAAAATTAATTTATTTTCATTATGATGACATGAAAGAGTTACAATTTTAAATAGTAATTGATAAATCAATAGCACAACCAAAAAAAAAAGTTAGTTTTAGGCCCAAATTTCTTTCACCTGCAATTATTTTAGACATACTACTAAGTCAACTAGTTATCTTTAATTGCATCCAGGTAGGCCATTAAAACTGAATTGTGCAATAAACATGCTTAATTAAATAGTATTAACTAACTGGGACCCAACCTGATTACAAATGAAATTCCAATTCTAATTAGCATAAACAAAACATTAATCATAAATAATGTAACGCAATTATTGATCACGTATCGAAAATGAATTCAGAAAAAAGCATGAAGTACCCACCAAAATTGATAGGGTGGCCAATGGTTAAACTAACACCATTTGCATCATAGGATCTCTCTTGATCCAATCTTAGGAACCTATATAAAATTATAAACTAATACTATTATTAGTAAAATAATTAATTAGTGATTAAAAATAATAGATTTATGGGAGACGCTCCCATTCTATAGACATGTTTGTATCCAAGGAAGCAAAATGTGCGACGTGAAATCCTAAAGATTCTTTCCTTTTTATTTCCTTAAGAAAAAAAAAATAACACAAAGAATTATGGAGATAAGGTTCTTAATTAATTACTTCAAATACACACAACCAAGCTCAATATATTCTATATATTTTAGCTTAGAAAGGAACTGGACTTGATTTAATTTTAAGATTAATATTCACAATATGATTTTAGAATATGAATGTGTATATTATAAAATAAATTCAAAAAATATGAATTAATTTAAGTATAGTTAAAATGAATCAGGGCATTATTTTATTGTCAATAAAAGATATATTTAAGCTTATTATACATATAAATTAAATTTGCGAATCATTTTAGTTCAAATTGATGATTGGTCCAATGTCTACTTAATTTTTGAAAAGCTAAGAAGCATGAACATAAAAACAAATTTCCTTCACAAATTTGCTGCAAGAAACTGAGAGAAGCTCAGAGGGGTGCACGTGTCTGGATAAAATTTCACGTGGGATATGGAAAATTGGAGACCCCATCATGTGCATAGCTTTGTGTGAAAGAGCCAAGTTAGTGCTTGGCTTATAAGGTTTATTATGGCCAACAAGGCCAGCCTATTTGTGTGGGTGGCATTGATGCTGTTTTCCTCAAACCTCTGCCTTAATCATCCACCTGTATTTTGTTCCTTATTACTTCTCCAGTTTCATTCATAACATACAGATCCATTAAAGGACAATTTTTTAAAAAAAAAAATTAAATAAAATTTATATCTATAAGCGGATTTCGATATTTCTAAAAAAGACAGAATGAACTCTTACTATCTTATCTCATCTCATCCCTTCCAGATAATTGATGATTCACATATTTTACTTACATGTAATTAGCATTGTAGTTTTACAAATCTGTTGTAATTTATACAAGCAGTGACTTGTGGTTTCATTTTGATAACAAAAAATTTCCACCAATATTACTGAATTGAAACCAAAAGAATTTTAAATTAGTATCAAAACATGAAATTATATAACTTTTTTTTTTCTCATAACTATATCTTGGGGTTTTAATTCATAAACGATATTGAGGACCATTTAATAAATTAAAACTATATATTATACAATTCCGACGAAAAGAAAAACTATATGGTATGTTTGTGAATTCTCTTTATTATATTTATTGAAACATACAAGTTTTTTAAGAAATTAATTTTCTTATTATCTATGAATCCAAAAAATATAAATAATCAATTAATTTTAGTTCAGTTAATTTTTTTTTTAAAAAAAGGTCTGAAATGCATTTTTACTGATTGATCAAATACAAGTGGCAAAAGAGCGAATAAATAATGTTAAACTGAACTTAGTTTGAAGAATCAAACTGCAATGTGATTAATTATTTATGAAAGATCTAATTAAGTTCTGAAATCAGCAGAGACATTTTAGTGGATTTGATATTATAAAATTCTAAGTGCTAATAATTAATTAATGCATCTAACCGTTAAAAATATACTCCTTTCCTAACTGTTTGGTCCTTCCCAAAGAAGAGTATAAAACACATAAAAACAAAAGGAATAAATAAATAAATATCTTAAATCAGTCTCATGCTTCCCATTTTAAAAATTGCTATATGGAGTCTGAATTGGCATATGCTATTATTAGTGTAAAAGGTTTTTTTAATTTAAAATTAGATTCATATAATTTTATTGTTAAAATTAAAAAGGTATTATTATGTTAAAAACAACATTTTTACAATCGATTCCATGCATATACTTATAAAATAAAATTTCATTTTCCTATATGACTATGTACTGTTGATTTTATTCGAAACATATGTTTTAGACTTCTTTTTTTTAGATAAACATATATATTTTAAACTTTGAATAAGTGATAATGGCTAAATTAATGATTATTCAAAATATAGAGTGAAGGAGTGGACCTCTTATAAGTTATAATTTAGTGGTACTAATTTGGTGATCAAAAATTTTGAGATTTCGAAGTTAAACTCAGAACTTTTTCTTTAAAAAATAATGGAGTGGATGAATGCTAACTGTCCTAAATTTTAGGACAGAAGTTGTACAATATTGTTAATGTCTGTAATAGATGGACAATTTTATATAATTCTTTCATTAAAAACGGATTCATAAATACATTTAAGGATCAAATTAATGATAAATTAATATAAGTATGTAAAATAAATTTTTAGTATATATACATATCAATTTATTATTAGTAGGACATGCATAAAAAAACTCAAAACTGGTATAAGTGTATTTTGTTAGCTTCCTATTGTCTTGGTCTTATTATTATTATTATTATTATTTGGATAACCTATGGTCTTGTTTAATAGCCAATAATTTAGTAAGCTAAAGACAATACATTTGTCATATCTAATCAAGATTTCCACACATCTCCTTTTCACAAAAAGCTCTTTCGTCTTTTGATCTCTCTAGCTCCTAAAAACCTTTGATTTAGTATTCTTAATTTAGTTTTCACCTCTCACTCTATACTTTCATTGTTTCTTTGCGATTTAATAAAATGAAAAATTATCCCACATAAAACAATGGAATTTTCTTTTTTAAATTAAGTTCAAAATATTTATTTACCAATTGAGCTTATAATTGATGTAAGAAAAATAGTTTTTTTTTTTTTACTTTATAAATATAAAAATATTATAATTTTTTTAATATAATTATATAATATTGACTCCTTATACGAATTGGGATATACTAATTGGATTTAAATAAGATTCAAAAGAAAAAAAAAAGATTTGGATAGTGGAATCCATATGAATACAAAATTTATTATATTTTCTTTAACAACACAAAAATCACACTGCATAATTCCAGTGAAAATGAGCAGCACAAAGTCAAGGAAAATAATTATTGAAGAATCACCGACCCATGCTCAGAATTCAGGGCCATTGACGAAACTTGTTCGTGACAGGCCATGCATAACAGTAGCATATTCAACCACCATCTTTGACGACCATGTATGTATGATAATAATGATATATCCTCTCTCAAAATTCACATTCTCACTTTGCTTGTCATTTCACAAGCAATTAATTTATATCTCTTTTTTTTTCTTTTTCTAATCAATATATTTTTAGCATTTGTGGTATAATCATGTCATTAATCATGCATTCCATATTAAGATTTATTTTGTTGATTTTATCTACAGAACGTGCCTTGCTATCATTATGTTTTGGAATTAAATGGATTTGTATTGTATCTTTCTTCATAATTTTATAATGTGTCTAAAATTATTAATAATGATAATTAAGAAAAATGAAAGTAAATTTTGTTTTTGGATACTTACATGTGCAAAAAAGGAAACAAAATGGAATAGTAAAATGGGAGTTCGATTAAAGCTAAAACTGAGTAAAAGACAAAAGGTAAAACGCAGAGTTTTGCAATTATTGAAAACATGTGAAAAGCTTTTAGTGTTGATGGAGTTTAGGCTGATCAATTCTGGGGCAACTATAATCACTAATCAGTAACCAGGCCTCTCTCTCTCCAGCTTTGGGAATCTTTTTGATTCATCCCCACTTAATCAGCCTTTTATAAAGGCTTTTTTCTCCTTAAATGATGCCCAGAATAAAGAAAAATATTTATAAGGTAAAGCAAAGAAAAAGAAAAAGAAAATTATTTTCAAATACTTCACTCTACCTTCTTATCCAATCTTTTTAGTCACCAGAAACAGATATTTGGGTGCAATATTAGAAGTTTTTCTAATTGTAAGTTTAAAACAATATATATAATTATAAGTTTAATATGAATTAGAACCGCGTAAGCTTTTTTTTTTTTATAAAAAAACTGTTCTTAGAAGTTA
This sequence comes from Triadica sebifera, assembly GCA_023653625.1. Lineage (NCBI taxonomy): Eukaryota > Viridiplantae > Streptophyta > Magnoliopsida > Malpighiales > Euphorbiaceae > Triadica > Triadica sebifera. The sequence continues at coordinate 32,513,633 of CM042900.1, read as the reverse complement.
TAATAATCTAAATACATTTGAAAGAATATGCCATGGATAAGGTTAAAAATTACTTTAGTTTAATGATAAAAAATATCTCATTAGTGAAGCTCTGGCTTGATTGTAAGTTCTTTTCGAGAGCTTGGGAGGGTCTCTGTTTCGAGCTTTTCTAATAACACATTCATCTTTATATATAATTTTTTTGTTAAAAAAAAAAATCATACTCCCATCAACCAGTTAAATTTACCCAATTATTAAATAAAAATTAGACTTAAGAATATCAAAGTAGCCTTTCAGCTTTCGCGATTGTGAGTTCAAGTTTTCTTTTTGAAGCACTTTAAATTATGGACAATTATTATCTTGATCCATGACTTTATTAATAAATTAAATTAATAATAGAATGCTACGTTGTTAATTTTTTATATGACATTCTGCCAATAATTTGATCCGTGAATAAAATTATGAACTTAGTTTAAATTCCTTGACTGAGTCATGAATGAAATTCAACAAACAATTCAGTCACAAATTACCATATATATATAAAATAATAACTAATTTTTATGATTTGAATTTTTTTTATGGATATAGAATATTTAAAATAAACTATATTAAATCATTGATTAATGTAATAAAACAAGAATATTTAGATAATTCCAAACAAACTGGCAGGCTAAGCATACGATGGTTAGTGTTGTGATGGTGGTGGTGAGACGAGAAAATAAAAGTTTGGAGAATGGAGATAAATTTTATATACCATCTCTTAACTTATTATTAATGCATAATAATATCTCTCAATTTCATTTTGTAATAGAAATATTTTTTAACTTTAATTTATATAATAAAAATATTATTTTTACTTGTTTTTACAAGTTTCATAGGTTACACTTTATCTAGATACCAGATGCAGCCTACAAATAATATACATAAATTCTTACTGATTTTTTTGAAAAATTGTACTTTTTTTTTTGTGATTAAGGGAATTATTTATTTATGTACAATTTTTTTAAAAAAAAGAGCCAGTTGAGCACATCTCCATGATTCTAAAAAAAATCGATAAAAGTCCACGTATATTTTGCATGTAAGAAGTGATAGTGATATGATATCTTGTTATCAACATGTAAAAACCTGTAAAAAAATATAAGAATTATAGTTGGGTTACGGAATTAAAATTGAGAAATATTTATGTATAAATTGAATTAGTTGAAGAGAAATCCTTAAATAGACTTAATTTATTAGTATAATATAATGATATAGTTACACGTATTTATATTAATCAATATAAATAAAATAATAAAATATTTGTTATTGTAATTAATTTAATAAATTGAGTTTATGTAAGATGTGTCAATCAAATTTACCCTGCGAATGGTGGGAAAAGTAGTGGGATATATAGTACGAGCAAGTAGTACTTCTGTGCTACCATCGCCATAGATGTCAAAATCAGTGCCATGCTCTTATTCGACCATGTTTTTGTCTTTGCTTTGCAATATCACATGCTAACCTCAGTAGCTGCATAATGGGATGCTTAGGTTATGGAAATATGAATCATTTTCAGAGACGACTAAGTAAAGGATAGGAACCCATTATTATATATATGTACAATTCTTCATAGCATCGATAATCCATGTAAGGTTGAACGTGTCTACAGGGTTGAGTCTTATCTATATCATATCCATACATGATTGATTTCATTCATGAACGAGCCAAGAAAATATATAAATAAAATGTTTATTAATTTGCTTATAGAACATTTTATGATTGATTTGAATTTCAATCAATAAAAAAAAAATCATAAATTGAATCTGAAGAAATATTTTCTGGGGTGAAAGAGTATAGCTAGGCTACCAAGTGCTGGTATATTAATTGGGACTTTACAATTTCTTGTTTTGGTAGTTTTTCCCGTATTGGGTAATGTTAATTATTATATGCTTGAATTGAATCTCCTCGCGTGCAGGCTGCATTTAAAACTATACAGCTCATGTGATTAGAAGACAGGAGGAGCTACCTTTGGACAGCTCATATTCTTTCATTAATGTTGAAATTTGATGGTCATCAATAATCATATTGCGATTGTCTCGATCTTTATAGATTTTTTTTTCCTGGAATAACATTGATTTTAGTGTAATTCTTATTGGACTGATCTTTAAAATAGCGAAATTACGATAGCAGTTTCAAATATTAATAAAAATGGTCTATGATATTCCTTTGATTTTGCTCAATATTGACGATCTCATTGCGATTCATTTTATCAGTATGGATTCTTGAATCTGATATTGTGGTCCAGAAGGGCTTTTTAGTTGAGAGAGATGAAGATAATTATTTTCCTGGGACTATAGTTGTTCTGCATATATAATTATTTTACATATATGATAAAGTTGTGATTAATTTGATTAAAACCAAAGAAAAACAATCCTAACAGTGAATGTTGAGCTGTAGGTTATTCTGACTAGCAACAAGTCAAATCTAAATGGTCACTCTCTTCCCACTTCATAATTTTTACATTGAAACCGATTAGAATCAGTACATATTATGAATAAATAATTAAAGATATAAGTTGAAAGTTTGGATTATTGCCCCTCAAAAAAATCCGAATGAGGTACTGAGTCTCTTCTGCTCAACTATGATAACCTGACTAGGGCTAAGGAATCTCTGGTCTAGGACCTTGTCAGCGAGTCCCATAAACCCATCAATTTCTGTCATCAATTACCTGAATGTGGGGTTGATTTTTCCTGTGTTGTAAAGTCGCTTTCCTATCAATCCTTTGCATAAAGGAAACTCTGCTCACCAGATGAAAAATCAAGCTCTCCAAATTTACACAATCAACGCAAAAGCTCATTCTTAACCTATTTTATATAAATTATTTTTCTTTCATTAACAAATACATAATAATATGATTTTGACAAATATATGATGAGAGATTTTTCCAATATATTTACTAAAATGGTAAATGATGGAGTAAATATTATTAAAAGAATGGTGCAAATGATACAGAGTGATTAATATTCCCAATATGAAGAGCATGTTGAGTGATTGGAAGTCTTCGAGTCTACAATGTTCATGGACTGGTACACATATATGTTAATTTTGACATTTTTTTCATTATTGGCTGCAACTCTCACTTTCTCGAAGGCCACCAACTGTTTTTGGGGAGCCCAAAATGCCTTTATATGTTGGGGTGGAGAACATTAGCAGGGTCTCTGATCCATCCTTAGACCCAACATTTTTCACATTTAACTCTAAAACTTAGTATTAGGTTTTTACATCGAACGCTTGTAATTCTGACTGCTTTTCCTAAACTTGATGTGTTTCTGTAGTGTTGATGTCCATAAACTGAAATCCTAACAGTGGAAGGAGCATTTGTTTTTGTGTATACAAATTTTGTGTAGCTTAATCCGCGCCCAAATGGGTACCGGCTTGGCCTAGATAACTGCCCCCTAAAATAGCAGAAACATGTGGGTCTTTCTTAGCAAAAGATACATGTTTGGCCCACCAAACATCAAGGCCAATATGGTTGGGCCTCTAGAGGCCGCATTGACCCTACATATAAGCTCTTTGTGACGTCCTGGTAGAAGAAGCCCAACTCGGTTTCTCATTTTTGCCTCAATCGATTGATTCAATCCCATTACAAGCATCGTTGCATATGCTCCGCTGGAGTCACAATCGGAAACAATGTAGTCGTTGAGATTCCATCTGTTGCAAATGGTGTTGCCCAAGGGATCAGCGTAGGTAGGGATGCCATGAACTTGATTATAAGAACATAACACTTGCCACTTTACCCTCCTTCGCGCACATCTCGAATTAATGGTACATTATAAGTGTCTTCAAGATCCTGCTTGCTTACCTATATATGTATGAATTTTAACAATATTAATTGAAAATTATATGAATTTTGAAGTTGTAATTGAGTAATAATGATGATTGTTAAATTAACTAATTAATGACGTACTTTAGCGTTCAAGTGAAAGGGATCGACTCCATTCCAGTTATCTAAGTCATAAGCAGTGGAGTGCTTACAGCAAGCAACCACTTTCAATCTGTTATGTTGATCACCCTGAAGACCACGAACATAGCTAGCGGCGTAGATACCGGCAACCAGAGGATCTTCACCGGGAGTCTGCCCCACCGGAGATCTCTATATATGTTCACATTTGGACTCCACTACGTGAGCCCTCCCTGTCCTCCTTTGTACATTGCTCTTGCTTCGTCTGACACCACCTGAATAAACCATACAATCAACTTACTTTACTTTTTTTTTTTCTTTTTCTTTTTTTAAAAAAGAAAGAATAATGCATGTGTTAATTTTATATTCATTTTTTTGTACAAATTTTATATTCATCTGCTTGGAAAAAGCAATTTTAATACTACTGTTCACCAAATCGAAATTTAATTAGCTGACTTGTAAAGTTTTAACTCGGTTTAAATTCATAACTTCATGGTTCTAAAACTACCATTATGTCCCTGATTTATTATTATAAAACACTTCTTAATAACAACAAAGCAGGATTTTACAAACCTAAATTCAGTTTATAGACTTTGTTCGTAGTAAATATTAATTAGATAAAAAATAATTTTTTTTTCTTAAGCTACATCATATCTTTAACTCAGTATATAATTAAAATCACTGATCAGTCACTTGTGTAACCAAAAAAATATATATATATATATATATACTGATCAGTTTAGAAAAAGAAAAGAAGAATTCACGTTTCTTACCCGTCCAATAGTTTCCCAAAGCGTTTTGTTGAAAGCAGCAGCAGTAAGAATAACTTGAGGGAAGCTGGTGGCGAAGGGGAAAGCACCACCAAACGTGGTTCCAGGACCGACATTCGAAACACCGTGTAGAGCTTCCGACCACCACTCGCATCCTTGAATACGGAGTCGTGGAATCGAAGCTGCATTGTTCACTAGGCAGCTAACTTTTTCAGCCAAAGTCAAACGTCCTATAAGGTCTTCAACTCTAGCCTGTATCGGGTATTAATGGTTTGCAAAATGGGAAGTGATTCGTCCTTTCATCTTCGGGGTCACATGCAAATGGCTTGGAGCTATGCAGATTGTCTGCGAAGAAATGGCTATACTAATAAAAATAAGAATTAATGGTCATGGTGCTCGCCATTTCTTAATTGAAGCAATTTTTATGGCAATGGAATAGCTGGAGGATAAGTCCGGAATGTGAAATGGTGGTATCTATGAGAGTAAAATCTTGTTGTTATATAGATTTTTTAGACTATCGATATAAGAGAATTCTTTGGATTACCTAGAGAAATTATTCCGTTAATCAGGTTTAATAGTGAGGTGGCACAAGCATGAAAACGGGACACATGATGGCACTGGTTTTTCAAAGATAAGACTATACGAAATACTGAGTATTTGTGCATTTTAATTGACAATATAATCAATATTTTTAATAAAAATAACACTAATATAAAAAATTTGAATGCAACTTTTAATCTTAATTATATATTCCAATAATTGAAATGAGTTAAGAAAAAAAATCAATAAACATCGTAACAATGTACCACTTATTTAGACCATGTTGAACAACACATAATTTTTTTTTTAGAGATTTTCAAGTTTAAGAAAAATACAAAAAAATAAATAAAGGAGAAATGTGTTTTGGGTTTTCAAAAGATTCTGGCAATGTGTGATGCACAGAATATTGCACTTTTGTAGGTTTTTCAATATCCTATATGGTTTGGAAGTGCACAAACGCTTTATGTTGTTAATTAATTAATTAATTATATACGCCAATACATTTTTAACGGTGTCGATGTTGGGGGAACGTCCTTGATCAAGATTATATTTATGATGTAAGGGGTTAAAAAACTAAGTGATATTAAATTATCAACAATGCATAAATTAAGAAAATAATATTGCCAAAAAATAATTAAGTTGGCCCCGACCATTATTGGGATTCGAATTTATTCTTTAGGGAATAATAGAATACAGAATAACGGAATGTTTTCTTGCTGAAAGATATATTTTATTTTCCCTTGCAAGCAATATCATAAGATATAGGATTGTTTTTTGTGATTGTTGCTGACCATATCAATAGGAGAGGAAAATTTTGGTCTTCCTACGTTCATTTCCCCTGAATGTTATTTAAAGCCGGTAAGTAGAACTGTATAATCGGATAAAAGTATTGTGATCATCATTTCCAAATTAACAACTTAGCTTACATTTTCATGGAATTAAAAACAACAAATGGTTTTATTATGGGGAGAGTTCGTTTAGGAATCCAAACAATTTCACAATAGTGGACCACAAAGAATTTAATAGTAAAGTCATAAAAAAAAAAGAAGCTCCGATAAACTAGGACTTGATGACCCCAAGAACTGTGGCTTGAAGTGAAACAGTGTGTTTAATGTCGCCAATATGAAGACTATGTTGGCCCATTGGAATTCTTCGAATTCCAGACCTATCAACAACACTTAAATACTTGCACACATGAATGTTAATCCCTACTCTTTGCCGTGTCCCTGCAGCAACGTGCACCTTTTCAAAGGCCACCAGTTGCTTGTGAGGAGCCCATTTTCCGGGCGGCGGCCTTGAGTATACTAGCAAAGTGTGAGTTCCATCCTTGGACCCAACATTTTTGACGTCCACTTGAATTCCTATTGATAGCTTGCTACATCTTGTGTGCGTCACTCTAATTGCCTTCCCTGAAATGGTGGTGTTGGCCGTGTTGTGGCGGTGTCCGTCCAGGGGTACTGAAACCAGGGTGGGTGCATTTGCTATGTTGTAATTAAAGATTGTGTAGCTTAATCCATGCCCAAATGGATACACCACTTGACCCTTGTAGAATCTATAGGTTCTGCCTTGATAGTTGTTTGATTGGCTTGGCCTCATTGCCATATCTGTCATTGGTAGATTTCTGATGTAATCTTGTGGGTACCATGTCATTGGCAGCTTCCCTCCTGAAAATTAGCAACTCTCATCGTTTATTTCCCATCACTTCAAGAACATTACTTGTTTAAATTTTATTCATATTCATGAATAAGAACACGAGAGCAAACCTGGATTAGTTGTTCCAAACAAGACATCAGCAAGGGCTGCGCCGCCGGCTTGGCCTGGATAACCAGCCCATAAAATGGAAGGTATCTTTGGATCGTGCTCAGCGAAAGAGACATCGATAGGCCCACCGGACATCAAGACTAAAATAGTTGGGCCCTTAGAGGCCTTGGCTACCTTGGACACAAGCTCTTGTTGACGACCCGGAAGAAGAAGGTCAGCTCGGTCTCTAAACTCCGCTTCGATGGATTGGTCGAGGCCCATTACTAGCACTGTCGCATCTGTTCGGCTCGCAGTATTAATTGCTTCATCAAATAGCTGGTCACTGACACAGCCCACATCGGCGCAACCCTGTTTGTAAATTGTCTTCGCATAGCTCCCTATACCCTGCAAGGGCGTAGTATATCCACAAGCAACACCTAATGGACCCAAAACAAAACAAAAAAATGTTGAACCCATATATTGCATCTATAGAAAGAAAATAGGGATATGTGGGGGTGGATAGCTCACCAGCATAATTTCCAATCATAGTAACAGTAACATTAGAGTTAGGCCCAATAACAGCAATAGTAGGATGACGGCGTGGGGATAATGGCAAATGACCATGATTCTTTAAAAGAACAATGCCTTGTCTAGCAGCTTCAAGGGCTAATTGTTGGTGGGCTTGGGTACAAACATCCTGTGGACCAAGATTCCCATATGTCTGAGCCGATGGCTCACCATCAAACATCCCTAGCCTCATCTGCACTGTTAGTGTATTCACCAATGCACTATTTATGCGTTCCTCATTTATCAACCTTCTTTTCACTGCATCCTCCGTGTGCACCCCAAGGAATGGACCACAGTCCAAATCCAAACCTGCAACACATTTACCAAATTCCTTAGCAACTCAATTAATGCTGATTGTGCGAATTTCACTGAAAAAATTATGACTTGCCTGCGTTGATGGCATCAGCAGCTGCCTCTTCAGGAGTTGATGTATAATGTTGCTGATTATAATAAACCCCAACCGAATCACAGTCAGAAACAATATACCTGGAAAGAGCATCCAATGAAGAGTTAATATATCATGATTATGAAAATACCAACTTAAGATTTTGGAAAAATCATTAATTTATGGTTAGGTACCCATTAAGGCCCCATTGGGTTCGCACAGTTTTCTGAAGGAGATTTGGATCAGCACACGTGGGGACGCCATTAACTTGATTGTAAGAGCACATAACACTAGCTACCTTTCCTTCCTTCACACACATCCTGAATGGCACATCAAATGTGTCCACCATATCCTGCTTGCTTACCTGTTTCGCAAGCGTAAACAATTAATTAACACATATAAATTAAAAGGCCGGTAGTATGCTTGGGATTGATTTGATTATGAATAAATTCGTATATATTAGGTAAGAAAAATTCTAATAAATATATCATATAATGTAGCATGAGAAAGTTATAAGGAAAAGTTAGGAGAAAGTTACATCAATAGGAAAATATAAATGTACTATGTTTTTATTTCGTAATTGAATGCCTGTACTATAGAACTATAATAGTATAATGGCAAGGACCAAAACCAAGGAATTTCCAGTTAATGTCCAAAGTAGATAACCAAACTGGTTGATTCTGCTTCCTCTCCCACTGGTCTTCTTACCCAATTTAAGATGCAGTCTTATCAAGTTCATCATATATATGTCAACTAAATCAACGATGAGAAACAAATAATCAAATTCACCGTGTAAATCCTTATCAATTAATTAATATATACGCACAAGTACCTTAGCATTAAAATGGAAGCGATCCACGCCGTTCCAGTTATCGAGGTCATAAGCCGTGAAGTGCTTACAGCAAGCAGCAACCTTCAACCGGTCACCGTTGTTTCCCTGCAAACCCTTAACGTAGCTAGCAGCATATTTACCGACCACTAGAGGATCTTCACCGGGAGTCTCTTGTCCACGCCCCCACCTGGGATCTCTGAATATATTCACGTTTGGACTCCAATATGTGAGTCCCGCCATTCCTCCATTATACATTGCCCTTCCCTCATCAGACACTACCTGCACCATATATATTTGTTTACTTTAGAATATAATTGGCTTGCTAATTTTGCTAAAATGCACAAATTTCCTTTATATAAGGGATGATTAAGATTTGTTATATTAATTAGGAGGTACTGGGACTTTATTACTGTTTCATGATAAATTATATATATTTATTATTATTATTATAAGGGATTCAAACTCTAAGAACTAACAGTTGTAGGAAAAAATCAGTTAATCTAACAATTTTTCTTCATAATCCCACTGACTAAAGTAAAAAAAATGCGATTGGTTCATGATATATTAGTTTTTCATTTGGCTAAAGGATGCATACATTTTTGGATATTTCACGGTTTGTAGTTTTCCAATACACATAGTATGGTAGTAATGAATAATTTAATGACAATCTGCGGCGGAAATCATTAAGTTCTGTTTGAAAATTTTATAATTTTTTTCTTTTTGAGAATTCTATAAGAATAATTATGCAATATTTTATATATACTTTAAGGTGAAATCATTAAAAATAGAAAGAAAAAATGGGTGTAGCTAGTATACATCATGCCCACATAATAATAAAAAAAAAAATTTGTTAGCTTATAAAAATGTGTGATATTATTCATTTTATACAAGTATTGGACATGTATACACCACAGGTATAGATATAAATTCTCTTAATAATTGTACTTTTATTATCGAAAGACATTGCTAATTACAACCTTTTTTATTTCTTCAGTTTAATCACCTATTTAGTATAAAAACAAAAGATTTATTTGGAATTTACATGTCTAGATCTAAGTTTCAGCTTTCAAGGTTGGCCTAAGGACTCATATATAAACCGAGTTAATAAAATTCAAATATGACAACTTATATAACACCATATTTATGTCAAAATTTTCCTATTCACACAAAACACTATTATTATTATTATTATTGAAACGTAAAGATGTGTTGCTTTTCATTATTTGAATGACCTATCAAGCAAGAAATTGCAAAACAAAGCTGACACAATATACAGGATGGCAAGACGGGTATGATTTTACATGATAAAATTAAAAGGTTGAAACTTGAAACCATTCCATCTCAGCTGGCATATCTTTATTCTCAATATATATATATATAGCTTTAATCCATTAACTTTACTACTATATGATATAATATTGCGATATTATATCTAAATAATGAATAAAATATAGGCTAAAATATCTCACCTGTCCAATAGCCTCCCACAGTGTAGCATTGAAAGAAGCAGCGGTAGTGATCACTTGAGGGAAGCTGGTGGCGCCAGGGAAGCCACCGCCGAACTTAGTCCCCGGACCCACATTTGAAACTCCATGAAGAGCCTCCGACCACCACTCGTACCCTTTAATCCCAAGCCGGGGAACGGCGGCCGCATTGTTAACCAGCAACCCAACTTTCTCGGACAATGTCAACCTCCCAATAAGATCCTTAACTCTATCATGTATGGGCAACTTCACTTGGCAAAACGGCAAGTTTCTTGTCGTTTCATGTTTCTGGTCACAAGCAAACGGCTGAAGGGCATTCCCGGCATGCCAAGAAACACCCACAAAAAGAATCAAGAAAGCAATGAAGGGTATGGAAGCCATTGTTGAAAGGAATGATGAAATATATCTATTTGTATGGGGATGAAGGCTAAGTGTGAAGAAAGTGTAGTATATATATAGACAGAGCAGACGGAAATTAAAAATGTAGCATATTTATTTCGATTATTATTATTTTCTGATGTGGTTAAGGAATGAGCAATGCTTATTTTTTTTAAAAAAAAAAATCATTTTCTTTATTGGGTGGTGGGGATAGCAGAATTCTGAAATGAAATTGTCTGCAATTTTTGAAGAGAGAGATTCTAAAAGAAACACATGTGGGGTTAATATGGAAAATGAAAATTAAGCTGTCATTGTTGAATTGGAGAAATTGTTATTTCAAGAAACGGTAAGGTCCACAAATATAGATGATCAGTTGGAAGTTAGATGATCAAATTGGACAAAATGTGTCACTTCTAACTACTGTCATAATATTTCTACTCTATCTTAAAATTTTCTTCTAATTAATTAAAGCCTGGCAACCATTTATGCTACATTATTTTCCCTTTAAGGTTGTAATTAATATCAGACGGACCAGATTTAATTTTACTGGACATCATTTGTTATTAATTTATGTAATTGATTAAATGTATTGCTTTTAATTTTTTTTTCATAATTAAATACTACGCTGTCCATACGCCTATTGAAAGTAATCCATTAATTCGTCTAATTTTAACATTTTTTGTTTTTACTTTGACTTTGAGTTTATTAACGTATATCGAAACTTTTTTTTTTGCCAGTCCATTAAGAATAATTAAAGGACTTTTTTTTTTTTTTTTACATATGTATTTAGTTGAAAATAGCTTCGCTTAGAAGAGAGAGGTTCAAAGATTAGCTCAGAAAATTCTCTACCATAGGTGCTAATTCCGTACGGGACGGTGAAATTTAAATGATGACATCATCAGATGGATTAGAAAAGCATTACGTTTTCTTTTCTTGAACAAAATTTTAGATGAAAGCAACACTTTCTATATGAGCATTTGGCCGGTTCCATTTTAAATCCAATCAAATTTATATAAATCAAATTAAATTATTTTTTATTTGAAAAAATCGAATAATATTCATAATCGAGTATAATTAGACTGAAATATTTCAGTTCGATTTAATTCGATTTAATCAATTTTATAAATTAATTATAATTATTATTATATTTTATTAATTATAATAGATTAGAAACAATCATCATAATTTTATTAAATTAATTGTCATAACTTTATCAATTACTGTATATAAGTTATAATCCAATAATATAATTTCTTAAATTACTATAAATTAACATAAATTACAATAAAATATGATAAATTGATATAACTCATTACTTTATAAACTACCATAGTTATCTAAAATTAAAATTAATTATATAATTTTATAAATTATCATAAATTAAAATCAATTATCACAACTTTATACATTAGTATAAATTAAAATTAATTATCATAATTTTAATAATTACTACAAATTAAAATTAGTTAACATGAACTAAAATAGAACAAATTACAAAAAACCCTATAAGATTAAAAAAATTACAATAAGATAATGCAGTTTAAAAAAAATAATACAGTTTAAAAAAACTAACAGTTTATTCTCTTGCAGTTAAATAAAAATATTGTTTGAGATAACATTTAAGAAAACTGTAATTTAAATGTATTATTTATTTTACATTTATAGTCATTGATAATGAGTATAAGTTATAAATTCTTATAAAAAATTTTTAGATTGTATATAAATCCTTAAAAAATTCACATAAAAATATCTCAATTATATTTTAATCATGTGGTATATTGCATTAGTCATTATTTAAAACAACATAATGGAAAATTGTTAGTTTTTAAATTTTTTTTTATATTTGTAATTTGTTAAAATTTCAATGAGATTTTCTGCAGTTTATTCATTAAAATAAGTTATCATAATTTATAACTTTATCGACTACTATAAATCAAAATAAATAACTATAAACTATAATTTATTTTTTATCTAAAAATTGTAATCAATTACTATATATATATATTCACTTTAATAGCTTTTTCAATATTAAAAACTAAACAAAACAGGATAAATTGAAATATTTATGAAGAACCAAATCAAATAAACTAAAATTGAACTAACTAAATCGAATAGGCCAAATTTAATTCCGTTGAATTTGATTTTCAATTTTAATTCAGTTTTGCACACCCGGAAAAATGTTAAGAAATAGAAAGCACAAAATTATGAGAATAAAAATATAAAATTAATTAATTAGTCCACTTGCAAATCTCTCTCTCTCTATATATATATATAGCTGAGCCCTAAGGAGACTCGTGAGAGCGGAATGAGGCACTTTATATTTTTTTATTTTTGATTTTTTATGAATTTTGATTGGTCATTTTTATATTGTAGGCCCCATTATAATCTTTAAATAAATGAATATATAAATCACAATTAATATGTGATTAATGTAGACTCGATTCTAATGTTTTAAAGAAATAAAAATATAAATAAGAATTCATATGTGATTAATGTATATATAAATATGGTCACTCTACCAAACAATTTCTATATGAGTATTTCGCTTTTTTTTTTTTTTTCTTAGAAGGAGGTGTTTCTGATATATATAAATATCTATTCATTTTTCACATTGTCCCCATTTTAATATTCTTTTTTTAATATGTTTTTTAACTGTATAGCACAAGAATTTTGAACCATATTGTTGTTTCAAATATGAGTCTATATATTAAGCAATTATACAAATATATATCAATAAATATACGATATATTTTAACTCTTTTTGTTGACTGTATTTTGTATGAGTTAAACTAAATTATAAGAGTAAAATGTCAAATTCAACCACAAAATTGTAAAATGCAAAAAAAAAAAAAAAAGAACTACTTTTAAATGGTATCTCCTATTACTTTTACAGTTCTATCTATAATTTGTTTGGCATAACCTTGAATACACATCAACATAAACACACTTATTCATAGATATGATTAGGACATATGTAAGAGGTAGAGAAATGCTAGCTAATTTTTTTTGTAATATTTTATTTCACACTTATTTTATAATTGGCAATATCATCAAATTAACTATATAAATTAATTATAGAATAAATGTAAAAAAATAAAATAAAAAAGTATTTGGTGATATTTCTCATGAAATATTCCACCTAGATGGCTAGATTCATGCGGAGGAATCCCATAGCTCAGTTTTCCCGGAGGATCGCAAAGGTGCAATTGGTTCAATTGGGCGGCCACTGGCTAAGCTAGTTGCGCCTGCAGACAAAGTCGTGTGTATGTAACTATATATAAAAACCGAAACAGGCAGTACCCACTTGATTTTAGTGTATTACTTTCCAATTTTATAATAGATTAAATGCCTATTTGGGTTTTCGTGGGAAATTGATGTTACTCTACTCGTGTGCAGTAGCACTAGCAACTAGCAAGTTGGTTGTCTTTTTTTATTCAAAAATTTATTGTTTCAATATTTATTTATGCACACGTTAATATAAATTATAAAATTTTATCAATTCCTCGATACATAGATAAATATATGAATCTAAATTAAAAACATTTACTATACAAAGTAATCATGTAAATTTTGATATAAACAAAAACCTCCTTATATGGTTATATTTGTATTTTTTAATTGTTAGTTGACATTTTTTAATTTTCTTCTAACTGCACGATTACAAATGGTGAACATTTTCTCATGTTTTAAAACAATAATTATTTTTTCATTTATCAAATGTGACCTTCGAATGAAATTTCGTTTGTTTTTGAAAATTTTTTTTTGTTTACCAATATTTATTTTACTTTCGAAAAATAAATAAAAGAATTTTTTTTATAAATTAACAGAAAATATCTCAAAAATAAAAAAAAAAACAACTTTCATTTTTAAGTCATTTTTCAACTTATTATATATAAAAAAATATTATTTTACCATTTTTAATTTTTTAGTGTTGCAACTAATTATAAAAAAATATTATAGTTTTTTAATTTATAAATAAATTATTTTTCGAAAACAAACGAAACGAAGTGAAATCAATTGCCAAAACAAAATAAATTTATCAATACGGAACTTGGTGAAAAAATAAAATAAAATTGAAGGCATGTGAATTTTCTAATCATTATGTCTAATCTAAATTCAGAGCCGATGGATTTCCAAAAATAGTATTACTGCTATATTTTCCTCATCAAATATTAATTAATTTTATTTTCATATTAATTGTAAGTTCCCAACATTTATGTTGGTTGCTAACAGAATGATATTTTGGGTTTATAAATAAGAAAATAACATACTTTGTAAAAAAAAATTATAATACATCATATATATAAAATAATTACTATTTAATTTAGTCATTCTTTATGAACCATAACCATCTTTTCCTTGAGAGCTGCCTGCTGCCCAATTGGTTGGTAAATTGAAGAAGAGGTGGTTAAGATGATAATGAGGTATAAGAACATACAGTTAAAAGGTGAATGATGAATGCTAAGCTGTACCAGGAGATGTACCAACTGGCAAATCATTACAACTTTGGACACTAATATATGAATAAATAAATAAATTTAGTTTGTGGGTATAAGAAACTAAGAAAGTGGCCTTAGCTAAATTATCATTGCGCCACATCAGTTTCAACAACTCTTGGTCGTTTTCTTCTTATTATCCATTTGGGGTATTCGCTGCATTAATTGAATCTCTTATCCTAAAATGGCCTTTCTTAAATAAATAAATTGTATAGCATAAAATGATCTTAAATTTTCTTTCTTTAATGGAATTCATGACTTTATATGTCACAAGTTATCATCTCCTTAATTAATTCTTTTAAGCAAGTGTTTTCTTTATGAATATATAGGCCAGATCATATAAAGCAACCATACTTCTCATTTGTAATTTTCTAAATTTGATGTATATCATTTTATTTTGATTGAATGATAAGTGTGTTTTTACTAGACTAAATTTCATTTGAGTTGAAAGATTTTAAAATTAATAAATTTCATAAAATCTATGAATTATAATTTTATCATTTCATTTAAATATAAAATCCATGAATAGATGGAGTAATTTTCCTTATAGTTATATTTGATTCAATGACCACAACCCATGAAGTTATCAATTAAGTTTCAATTTTATCATTTACTAAATATTAGTAATTTATTATTAATTAAATATTTTTATAGTTTTTTTATTACGTTTATATTTTATTGTGAAAAATATAATTTAGAGTAAATTTTCTAAAAAAATGCAATTGATGCAATTATTATTATTGTCAAATTTGAAATAATTACAAATTTTTTGCTCAAAATTCTATATAAACTCATTATCTATACTATATTTATGAATAAATCAATTCATTAATTTTTTTTCGAAAGAACTCATTAATATTCAAACAAATATAATTAAAATAAGTGAAAATAAAACAAAAAATTTGGCAAATGGTTTTTACTTTATTTTTAGGTTTAAGAAATAATTTTGGAATACTATTAATTTATTATGGATAATTTTAGAATAAAAAATACTACAACAATCCTTCGTGGATAAAAAATAGTGGATTTTGAATTTTTCTGCCAAAATCAAATTGTTAAAAAATAAGGAATTTTGACAAATGAAACATTTTCCAAAATTCATGGATTTGGATATTTTTTAAATAGTAAAACAATGAATTTACCATAAATTGTTCTAATTCTCTCATTCAAAATTCTTGAATCCAAACATAACTTTTAAGAGTTTTTGTAATTTTAACATCAAGTTAAACTTTCTTATAATTAACCCATGATAGTTAGAATCATATGAACGTTGATCCAGACTCCATCAGAGACTGTTAATCGTTAAATGGCCTCTTAACGTAAGGTCCTATTGCATGGCCCAAATTGAAGGACAGCATTTAGGCCTAATAACTCTTATATATGTTTTTTCTTTGGGGGAGAAAAGCAAAAAACATATTTACGTTGGGCAGATAGTAAACAATAGAGATATTCATTGTCGTTTTCTGCATTCAAAACCAAAGGGTTAATTGAGGCAAACTATTGGGTCCGTTTGTAAATTACCAACATTAATTGGGCAGTTGGGCTAAATATCCTTGATACATTAATTTAGCGCCCTTCAAAGAAGCACCAAAACCAAATACTCGGATCGCCCCACACACACCGTGGAAAGAGATATGGAAGTGTCGAGGCTACCGTTATCAGTGACGCAGAGAAGGAAGCTGATATCAGCTGGCTATACTTCTCTCTCTTCCCTTTCTTCTGTTTGCTCTTCAGATCTCGCTCGCGGTAAGTTTCAATTGCTCACAATTTCCCACACACCAAGTGTTTGTTGTTATTACTGTGTCAGTAGCATAGTTAACAACATGTTTATTTCAGTGGTTTTGCGCTATACAAATAGATTTTATTATAGTGAAATTGCAATTTTTTTTCTAGGATTGCTTTTGCCGTATCATTTTATCTTACTCGCGTCTCTGTATTTTTGTGGATGAAGTTTGTTAGTTTATTGATCTTTTCATGCTCGAGCAGATTTGAAAATTTCAGATAGTGATCGTTTCGCGTAGTAGTAGGCTGGACAGGGTGGAAGGAAGCGATGCTATTATCAACGGTACCCATCTTGATATTTTAATAATTATTATTTGTTATTGCAATACTGTGATTGGAATTCTTTAGATATAATGCTTACAGAGGCAGCTTGAGGTTTGATAGCTGGTATAGCAAAATGAATATAGCCTTCTTGTGTCCGTTTTGATATTGTTCAGCCAAATGCCAATAATTTACCTCTTGGAGAGTGCAAAGGTTGATGATATGCATTGTTTTATTTATAGAACCTGAATGTAATGTTTTCTTAGTACCGGTGCACAGGGCGCTTGGGACATGCTCCATGAGGAAAAGTCTTTGACACGCATTACAACATCTTGTGCAAATCTAGATAATATCCTTGGTGGAGGAATAAGTTGTAAAGAAGTGACAGAATTTGGTCAGTTGTTTTTTTCTCCCATTTGTTGATTGATTTATCAATCATAAATAAAGCTGCAAATGTAAGCAATTTGTACACTTGTTTATGAGCATTGGTCATTCACAGTTGCAATTTCTACCTATTCAAGAAGCGAGGAATGCTGAGGAGACAGACCAACTAAAGCGTGGAATGCTGAGGAGAAAGACCAACTAATCAGAAAGTGAGTAAATATTGGAGAGTGTCATTTGACGTTGCTTTTCAAAGGACAGCTGTGCATTCAAGGTGGTTTTTTGTTTGAACGAAACTTGCATCCAGGGTCGAAACGAAGGCATGGTGTGCTATTTATATTATTCTCAACAAAATCAAACGTTATGTCATCTTATGGCCCACAGTATAATTATTATGATCCCATAAAAACTTTTTTTTTTCCATTTTCCTTGCAGCCAACGATTACCTAACCTATGTGAAAAACTAGTAAATTAATTAAAAATAGTCCAATTAATAGAGTCCACAGTGCACATGGCTGCCCCACATCTATTAATAAATTCAAATGTAAACTCATAGTTTTTGGTTACTTTGAATGGAAAGAGCATATTTCCCTCACCGAAAAAGTTTGAACAAAATTTCAACAAGAAGCAACCTTACTTGCTGTTATTGACCCTCCATCTACCACCTTCCCTCTTTAACTTACGACACCCATCTTTGCAATTGCACGAATAATTAAATTGAATTACTTGTAGTAATTTTTTAAAAATAACTTTAGTACTATAATAATTTTCAGTTCAATTGCCTTGGATTTTTTTTTGTTTCACAATGAATCAACTGTTATAGGTTTTTGTTATCCTAGCGGACAAAAATAGATTTTAGGATTTGGAGAAACCAAAGCTATGGGATAGAGATTTTTCTTCCTCCCTTTCCCAAAAAAAAAAAAACGAGCAAAAGGTAGTAACAGAAAAAGATAGAATCATAAAAATGAAACAAAATTTTCTCCTAAATAAAGAAATTAAAAACAATAATAATAAAAAAACAACCATAAAATATAAAAATAGAAAATGGTGACTATGGTGACTATGTAAAACAGGAAAATAAAGAAAAAAATGAATGGTAGAGCATTTCCCATTTCCTACCCATAGTCAACGGTGGAGATTGGGTTCTCATCCTAATCTAATGGTCAGCAAATCTCACCTGTCATTTTGCGTAGACGAGAGGATCAAGAATTGGAAGATCAAGAGTTGTTTGGTTGTCTCGCTTTCTCAGAAATAAATAAAAACCCCAACGCACCTCACTCTCCCTGTCTCAAACTAAACGGAGGAAGAAGAAGAAGAAGAAGGGTCAACAAAGGTTCTCGAAAACAATGGCGTCTACTTCTTCTCTAACTCTATCTCAGGTCCTTTTAGCTCGAGCCATTTCTCACCATGGCTCCGCTCAATCCTCTGACCACCATCGTCTCCCTCTGCCTACACCATCTCTCCCTGCCTTCTCTGGTCTCAAGTGTACCTCATCTTTCATCCCGCACGCCACTTCTTCCCGCCGCCGCCGCCTTCCTTCTCGTCAACAAACACCAGTTTGCTCGGCGGCGGTTGAAACCCTTGATGCTACCACCGAGACTTCACTGGTTGATAAATCTATCAATACAATAAGATTTCTTGCTATTGATGCTGTGGAGAAGGCCAATTCCGGTCACCCAGGTCTCCCTATGGGGTGTGCTCCTATGGGTCATATCTTGTACGATGAAGTGATGAAGTATAACCCAAAGAATCCTTACTGGTTCAATCGTGATCGATTCGTCTTGTCTGCTGGCCATGGATGCATGCTACAGTACGCTCTGCTTCACCTCGCTGGTTACGATAGTGTCAAGGTTGGTGTTTACTATCTTTTTCTCTTCTACGTGAACCCAGCGCTTTTTTGAGTCACTTATCTGTTGATAAAGAGTAAGGGATCTGGTTTTTTAGTTTTTAAAAACCTCCTACATGTTTGTTTAAACTCTCTCTCTCTGCTCAGTTGATCTATGAGCATTGTTTTGGTTTGCTTCTATGCTGCGATTATTTTCCTCGGCTTCTACGTTTAATCACTCATTATTTACTTCTAGATGTTTAATTATTCTCATCTACCGGATATTGAGTTGTAATCACTTTTTTTTAAGTTAATTTGCTGAAGTATCTCTTTTTGGGTCAAATCAAGTTAAAGTTAATTTGCTGAAGTATCTTTATTTGGGTTGAATCAATAGGAAGAAGACTTGAAGGAATTCCGTCAATGGGGAAGCAGAACCCCTGGACACCCTGAGAACTTTGAGACACCTGGCATTGAAGTTACAACTGGTTAGATTATGATTTCACTCCATACATCATTTTTCCTGCTTTAATTTTATTTTTATATTCATATTATCTGAATTTTAACCTCAGAAAAGCTTTGCAATTTTCTTTTTAGGTCCTCTTGGACAGGGCATTGCAAATGCTGTTGGTTTGGCTCTTGCTGAGAAGCACTTGGCTGCTCGCTTTAACAAACCAGGCAATGAAATTATTGACCATTACACGTATGACAACTCTCTTTTCATCAGATTACTTATTTTTCTTCTGTTTAAATGTAAATTTGCAATGCCCTTGTCTTAGATGGCTGTGCATTCATATTTTTTATCCTGTAGATATGTTATACTGGGAGATGGTTGTCAAATGGAGGGAATTGCAAATGAAGCCTGTTCCCTTGCTGGGCATTGGGGACTAGGAAAGCTTATAGCTTTCTATGACGACAACCACATTTCTATTGATGGTGACACGGAAATTGCATTCACCGAGAGTGTTGACAAACGTTTTGAGGGTCTTGGTTGGCATGTTATCTGGGTGAAGAATGGAAACACTGGCTATGATGATATTCGTGCTGCCATTAAGGAGGCCAAGGCTGTAAAAGACAAACCCACTTTGATCAAGGTCAGATGATCCCTTCCTTATGGCGTGTTTTAAAGTGATGTTGAGAAGCAACTCTTTCTAAGATTATCATTGATATAATGGCATGCTAAAGCCACCACATAAGTTGGGTCAGATGATCCCTTCCTTATGGCGTGTTTTAAAGTGATGTTGAGAAGCAACTCTTTCTAAAATTATCATTGATTTAATGGCATGCTAAAGCCACCACATAAGTTACAAATAATGGCATAAGTATTTTAATGGTGTTTATGATGAAGTATTTGCCTTTATTTGCAGGTCACTACAACCATTGGTTATGGATCTCCAAATAAGGCAAACTCATACAGTGTGCACGGCAGTGCATTGGGTGCCAAGGAAGTTGATGCTACTAGGAAGAACCTTGGGTGGCCATATGAGCCTTTCCATGTTCCAGAGGATGTTAAGAAGTAAGCAAATGCTGACTAGGTTTCTATCTGTTTCATGGGACCAAGATTGATTTGATGTTCATCACATTTTGGCAATTTCTTAGGCACTGGAGTCGTCATGTTCCAGAGGGTGCTGCTTTGGAAGCTGAATGGAATGCAAAGTTTGCCGAGTATGAGAAGAAGTACGAGGAAGCTGCAGAGTTGAAATCTATCATCACGGGTGAACTACCTGCTGGTTGGGAGAAGGCACTTCCAGTGAGTACAGCTTTAATCAACTTCATTGCTGTTTATTTTATTTTTGTGATTTCTATTTGCATTGGACATTTCATATTTTCTTTGGCAAGCATTATAACATTTGGATTTAACTTTTTTTTTTGTTTTTTAAATTATTCCAGCAGCAAACCATATGCATAATAGAGATATTATGTTAACATTCGATATTCAATCTAGATGAATTTTTTTTTTAATCAAAATTTTTCAGGCATACACTCCAGAAAGCCCTGCTGAGGCTACCCGAAATCTATCTCAAGCCAATCTCAATGCACTTGCTAAAGTGCTCCCTGGTCTTCTTGGTGGTAGTGCAGATCTTGCCTCTTCAAACATGACCTTGTTGAAAATGTTTGGGGACTTCCAAAAAGACACACCTGAAGAACGCAATGTCAGGTTTGGTGTCAGGGAGCATGGAATGGGAGCCATCTGCAATGGCATTGCACTCCACAGCCCTGGCTTGATTCCGTACTGTGCAACTTTCTTTGTTTTCACCGACTACATGAGGGCTGCTATTAGGATTTCTGCCTTGTCCGAGGCTGGAGTCATTTATGTTATGACCCATGATTCAATTGGTCTTGGGGAAGATGGACCAACCCATCAGCCCATTGAGCACTTGGCAAGCTTCCGTGCAATGCCAAACATCTTAATGCTCCGTCCAGCTGATGGAAATGAAACTGCTGGTTCATACAAAGTTGCTGTCCTCAACAGGAAGAGACCCTCTATCCTTGCATTATCCCGGCAAAAGCTGCCGCATCTTGCTGGAACCTCCATCGAGGGAGTTGAAAAGGGCGGCTACATCATTTCAGATAATTCCTCAGGAAACAAGCCTGATGTTATTTTGATTGGAACTGGTTCTGAGTTGGAAATTGCTGCCAAGGCTGCTGAGGAGCTCAGAAAGGAGGGCAAGGCTGTAAGAGTTGTCTCTTTTGTGTCATGGGAGCTTTTCAATGAGCAATCCGATGCCTACAAGGAAAGTGTTTTGCCAGCAGCTGTAACAGCTAGGGTTAGCATTGAAGCTGGATCAACATTTGGATGGGAGAAGATTGTGGGAAGCAAAGGCAAGGCTATTGGAATAGACCGATTTGGGGCAAGTGCACCAGCTGGCAAGATATACAAGGAATTCGGCATTACTGCAGAGGCTGTCGTTGCTGCAGCAAAGCAAGTTATCTAAAGCTGGATCATGTCAAATTATTTGGAAATTGGGGTTTGGATTGGAGAATGCTGTGAAGAGGCCATTCCGAAGAGAGCTTTTCCATGACTCGGCCTCTCTGTTAAAATAATAAAGGAAAAATAGAAAATAAAAAAAAAAAGAAAAGAAGGCAGGATTAGATTTTGTTATGTTGCTTACAAGCTATAAATTGAGCAACATACATAGTCCGAAAGGAGGAGAGTTTAATTGTGAACATTGTTGAGTTTATAACAGCTCTTGGATCTATCTTGAGTTTTGTGATTTGCAGTGTTTTACTCTGTAGTGAGGTTGACAATTATTTAATGCTGCATTTAAATTTTGTGCAGAAGCCAAAAATACTATCTTGCCCTGATGTCGTGATATTTCTTTTCTGTTTTGCGTTTATGTATGAATACTCGGTGAGTTGTCTTATATTCATACCAACCCCGTAATCTTACGAACAACAAGAAGATTAGATGGGTTTGATAAATTTTGAATTACACATGTGATTGATGGTTATTACTAGAAAGCATTGGCTAATAATAAACAAGCCACTTTATGAGTAAGAAATGTTGTCATTTGTGGTGTCATGATATATATGGTAGAGGAGAAGGTGGAATCTGAACTTTTTTTGAGAAGTTTGTGGTGGGCGCTGCTCACCTATCCACATTGTCTTCTTACTACCACCGAGGGTTCCTTATGCTGGTTTTGCCCTGTAATTAAAGTTATTGGCCCTATGAAATATTTTATTATTTATGTTATTCAATGATGCAGACATGAGACACCAACGAATTTTGGCATATCCGACGACGTATGCCCAGCATATTCTCAGTATGGGGTTGTGTAGCTAACTCCATTTTTCTTTTTTTATGAAAAAAAAAACGCGTCTTTTTATTCTACGTGAAATGACTGTGGGAGAGATTTTGTCAACTAATTTTGGCGGCAATTTTGATATATGAATATAGGAGCCACAATAGCTCTTCGTGAGACCATTTTGGAGCTAAAATTGAAAAAAATAATAATAGTTTGGACAATTATAGAATTTTTTGAATAATGTTACGGGTAATTTTGATTTTTTTTGAATAATATTAAGAGTAAAATTGTGAAATCAAAAAATCTTTAAGGGTAAAATTGAAAATCTCTAAATAGATAGGGGTACTTTGCCCCTAATCCCATGAACATTTAAAATTTAATTTTAATTAATTAATTTTTCCTTTTAAAAAACAAAGTTAAGGTGATGCTGATGCCTGCACTGCCATGCCATCTATTGAGTAACTTTATTTATTTATTTTTTTAAATACTTAAATACCCTTTGAAAGCCGTACAAGTAAAGAGTTACAGAAGCGACAAAATCTCTCAAATAATTTTTTTTTTCATTTTATAGTAATTTAATTAAATAACACCTGACTGAAGTACCCAACAATCAAGAACATCTTAAGAGATGAATTCGAGATTAGTAATCGGATCAGCTTGTCAATTTTGACCGAGTCAGATTAATGCCTAGTCATAATAAATCTCCTTCCACAATTTTTTTTTGTCTAAATTTAATTTGTGTATTCACTTACAAATTTTATTAAAATTATTATATTATGTAAAAAATTAATTATTACTGTAAAAGATTTATTTTTTTAATATGATATGATAGTAAATTATTGCTTCGATCTAAAATAATAAATTGGATGAATGTAAGAAGTTTTTTTCTCTTCAAGCCAAGATAAATGAAAATTATTCATTTTCACCAAGTTGTTGTTTCTTAAAAGTACTAGTAATTAGCTTGGCTTTTCAAATAGCCGCCATGATTGGGTTGGAGACTGAAATAGGTCATTAACAATGTACAAAATCAATGGCTATAGAACTACGATAAGGGGTGAGCAATCTTGCAGTTCAGTTTAACATCAAACTGAATAATTTAAAATTAAATAAAATTAAAATTTTTTAAATTAAAAAAAATTAAAATTGACCTAATTTGAATTAAAGAATCAAATCCCGATTTAAATATGGGATTACTTTGGATTTTATGGAATATTTCGCATTAGTACACCGCTTTTGGGCTTAAATTTTTGGTCTTAGAGTTGTGGATCACCAACCACCCATTTTCTTTTGGAAAATTTACAAAAATGGAAAAAAAATTCTAATAAACTTTCAAATTTATCTATATTTAAAAATTCATTAAAAATATATATATAAATCAACTTTTAAAAATTTTAAATTTATCAAAACTCAAATCTATCAAAATTTTAAAAATAATAAAACTGAAAAGACACTTTAGTAAAAATGATAAAAAAAAAGATTTATTAGTATTATTAAAATAAAAACTTAAAAATGGGTAAATCATGAAATTTCCAATTTTCTTTTTCTCAGACCATCGGGTGATTCATTTCCTCCTCAATCAAGCCCCTGTTGACAGTAGCTACATTTCATACTAATTTCACATCCTTTGAGAATTTGACTTATGTTTTGAGCTTCAGAGCAAATATTATTTAAGAATTTTTTAAAAATATTTAACTTATGAGATTTTTTTTTAGTAATTTTTAAAATAACATTGTGATTATCATAGCCCATTATGAAATTGATGGTCAATTCTGCTGTGCTTGTGGAAGAAATGTGAAGCCTTACCAAACACCAGCACTCAGGACCCTGGTTGTTGGTTTTCAAAATAATTTTCTACCTACTTCTTGTTCACTGGGTCCACATAAAACCTACCAATTTTTCTCAACAAATCCTGACCTGGCAAAATTCAATTGGTAGCATGCTGAATCCAATAGTGAAATCGACTGTATATTGGACCAACCCTAAAATCCTCACCGGGTTTGGTATGCGACTGGTGAAGAAAGACAATGACAGACCATCTCTGTTTCCCAAAACTTAACGTGCATAAGCATATCCTCTCCATCTCACCAACCCTATGGTGCCTAAAATTTCGAAATTTTCAAATTTACCCATAAAATGAAATTTCTTTACGTGTAAACCCTTAAGGACCATAGTACAACGTTTTCCCAGCACGAGGTACACGCAAATTAAGCATAAAAATTGTAGTTGTTCTGGAAAATTACGAAAGCGAACTTGGTTGGTGGAGTAAAATACCTCAATTGGTCCAATACAACTAACGCCAATTGCACATAAAGCCACCCCACCCTCACCCAGTCATCTTCTTCAACATTAAGATCGGGGGAAAATTTTGTAGCCTGGAAAAAATGGCGCAAATTAGCAAAATCTGCAATGGAGTTCATAACACCTATTCTTTCCCCAACGTCTCTAATTCGCAAGTGCCCAAATCTTTATCTTCAATTTCATTTAGATCACATTTTCAGAGGTCTTCAATTTCTTTGGGTCTAAACCAGTGTCGGATAAACGGTGATTGTACTGTTGGTACAGTTAAGGTCGTTCCTCTGAGAGTTTCAGCTTCAGTAGCCACAGCAGAGAAGCCCTCAACTGCACCGGAGGTAGTGTTGCAACCCATTAAAGAAATCTCCGGTACTGTCACGTTGCCGGGTTCGAAGTCGCTATCCAATCGGATTCTCCTCCTCGCTGCTTTATCTGAGGTATAAATTATTCTGGGTTTGTAGGCAATTGATATATGTGCTTTTCAATTATACGCGGGGGCTTATTCTTTCATTTTTATTTTTTAGTATTTGGCCTTTTTGTCATTGACTACATATTGTTAAATTTTCTGATGGGAGCTTAATTAACTTTTGAAGGATCAATAGTCTGGTCTATTAATGCATAACGTTTTGATTTGTTGAATTGTAGTGGACATTGAATTTTTCTGTGTAACGTATTATACTTCACAAGGGAAAGTGATAAGGGTGTTTTCTTCCCGGGAAATGATGATTTTAAGTTCTTCTATGTCTGTTCGTAATGCTTTGACTACACAATTGATGGCAAAACAATCCACCGGAAAAACAGAACACTTTTAATTTTTCTTTTTCAGGCGCTTATAAATTTAGTTTGAATTCTGAAAACAATTGCTAAGTTAAGTTTATGCCTAAATTTGAAAAAGAAGCAAGCTTGAAATTAGAGGCTTTAACTGATTTTCAGTTTGTGTTTTACCCCTCGTTTCCACTAGTCCTTTCTTCTAGTTACTTTATTGGCGCATGTATTATTCTTTTTGTGTAGGAACCTTTGGTAACAATAAGCTTCAACTTTTAGCCTTAATAGCCTTTCTTCCTATGTAATGTAGTGATCTTGAGTTTTATACGCTTGAATTTATAACAACTCTGGGTGATTTGTTCCTATATTTGGCTTCACAACCCAGTTGGCTATTGAAAAAAAAGTGCACTAATTGTTGTTTTCATCTATCATTCAGGGTACAACCGTTGTTGACAACTTGCTGAATAGTGATGATGTTCGTTACATGCTTGGTGCACTTAAAACACTTGGACTACGGGTGGAAGACAATAGTGAACTCAAACAAGCCATTGTAGAAGGTTGTGGCGGTTATTTTCCAGTGGGTAAAGAATCAAAGAAAGATGTTGAACTTTTTCTTGGAAATGCTGGAACAGCAATGCGTCCATTGACAGCTGCAGTTACTGCAGCTGGTGGGAATGCAAGGTCTCTCTTTTCCCCCTTTGTTACCCTATTTATTTTGCCTTTTAACAAATTGACGTTGGAAAATTCAACTCCTGCCTTGCTAAACAGACTAATTGGTTTTGTTCCTTCAAACCTTATAAATTGAGTTGAGGCTAATTCTATGTGATCTCGAGCTGTATTTGGTTTTAACTATAGGCATGTTTTTTTACATATTCTCTCTGGTCTAATTGGGCCATTGGCTACATTCTGTGGATGGCTTTTCTCCATTCCACAACACTTGCCCCTCCATCTAGATCATGTAGATCATAGGATACAAGCTCAGTAGATCATATTTATTTTTAATACCTGTGTGCAAATTATTTGCTGGATCAATGATCCAGTGCTGCTCAATTACAATTGCAGCTGAGTGCAAATATCAAATAAGTGAATAACGCAGACCTCTTTAGACTATACTCCTTTTTGGACAGTGCTGCCACCTACTGAGCTCTTTTTTTTTTTTTTTCTCTGTCGGAATTAACCATTCAATATGCTGCAGCTACATACTTGATGGGGTTCCTCGAATGAGGGAGAGACCAATTGGGGATTTGGTTACTGGTCTTAAGCAGCTTGGTGCAGACGTTACTTGTTCTTCTACAAACTGTCCCCCTGTTCATGTAAATGCAAAGGGAGGTCTTCCTGGGGGAAAGGTATGTTATTTTAATCTTATACTATATTATAACATAGGCAATTTTTTATCATTTGATGTCCTTTTCACTCTCTGGCATTATATAATGCTGCAAGAAATATTGTAATCACTGGAAATTAGCTTACAGTTATGTGTCAGCATGCGATGGATGTGAAAACTGGATATGTTAACTGAACTTTATAGCCAATGTGTCTTTATGGAGGATGTGGTTAAAAGAAGTTTTAACTTTTCTGGGGACTGTAATTTGTCGTTGGTCATAGTATCTTTTCTAATGGTCTTTCCAAGAGGAAAAAAAAGTTGTTTCATTACAGCAGCTAGATCTATTTGTTTTTTTTCTTTGTTTGGTTATTGTAAAAGAGAAATTTGAGTTCAAATCATCCTTTAGGCTGTTAATCATTTTTCACTTGTGTAGTAAAGATTCTCAAGTTTTTCATTTCCCATGTTATCTTCATTTTCAGGTTAAACTCTCTGGATCAATTAGTAGTCAATACTTGACTGCTTTGCTCATGGCATCTCCATTAGCTCTTGGGAATGTAGAAATTGAGATAATTGATAAACTGATATCCATTCCTTATGTTGAAATGACTTTGAAGTTAATGGAACGCTATGGTGTCACTGTAGAACACAATGGTAACTGGGATCGTTTCTTCATTCAAGGAGGTCAAAAGTACAAGTGGGTATCTTTAATATATAGATCTGCAAGAATATAAATTAGTATTTTATAGAAATAACAACCTGAAAAATCAATCAGGTCTCCTGGAAATTCTTATGTTGAAGGTGATGCTTCAAGTGCCAGTTACTTCCTGGCTGGTGCTGCAATCACAGGTGGAACTATCACTGTTGAAGGTTGTGGGACAAGTAGTTTGCAGGTGTTTCCTTCTTGTAACTTATTGTCTGCTCTATTTATTCCTTCCGAATCCCAATAATTTTAAAATGGTACCCTGTATTTACTCAGTAGCCATTGCTTTCTGATGGTTTAAAATTTGTCCAATTTTTCATAATGAGTTCACGAGGTCTTTCCCATAGATTTCATAACCCCTAGTAATTTCGTTGGATTACTGCATAGTGCATACTTTGTATTAATTTACACATGCCAAAGTAACTTTTGTAGTTTCCTTCTGAATCTTTTATGAAAATCCAGGGAGATGTAAAGTTTGCTGAGGTTCTTGGGAAGATGGGAGCTAAAGTTACCTGGACAGAGAACAGTGTTACTGTCACAGGACCACCACGCAATTCTCCTTGTCAAAAACACTTGCGTGCTATTGATGTCAATATGAACAAAATGCCTGACGTCGCTATGACGCTGGCTGTGGTTGCACTTTTTGCTGATGGCCCTACTGCCATAAGAGACGGTAAGTTTTATTCTTTTGATTTCGCAAAAGAGTGCTTTAATATTCTTTAAATAAAATGTAACCATGGAAGGAAGTGAATATACTTGGAGTATAAAATTTCCATGGGTCAGAACTCCAGATGCTGCTGGGCATGTCAACAATGAACTGGTATTTTGGTTTTTCTTTTTTAAAACCTGATGAAGGAAGAGTTGCTTAGGCTTCTCATTGTGGAAAATAGCAATGAACGTTACCCAATTCTATATAATGAAATTCCCATTTCTTGTCTTGGACTTTCACGACTGATAGAGACGCATTGACAATGCATTAATGTAAAAGTTGAAGCCTTCGAAGGGAAAAAAAAAGACCATTTCATTGAAGTCATAACCGTTTTTACAACTTCCAAAAATATTTTTATTTCTATATGCTTATCTGAACAAAGCATGCATAGCATTTGCATGCATTTCCTTGTGCATGATTTGTATACCAATCTCTTAATTCCTCTCATTTCCAGTGGCAAGTTGGAGAGTGAAAGAAACAGAACGGATGATTGCAATTTGCACAGAACTCAGGAAGGTTAATTTCTGATAATTTTTCACACGTTTAAATTCCTGCAAACAAAATTACTTGGTATATCAATTTGCTATGATAACATATGCTCTAAAAATTTCAGTTGGGGGCAACAGTTGAAGAAGGACCAGATTACTGTGTGATCACTCCACCTGAGAAACTAAATGTGACGAAGATTGACACTTATGATGATCACAGAATGGCCATGGCATTTTCTCTCGCTGCCTGTGGTGACGTTCCAGTCACAATCAAGGATCCTGGGTGTACTAGAAAAACTTTCCCCGACTACTTTGAAGTCCTCCAAAGGTATACTAAGCAATGAGTAGCACTTCAAACATCATAATCGATACTAAATAGGTTTACTCACCATTTTCATGAGCAGTGACAATAATGCAGAAGGAAACCTTCAATAGTTTTCCCAAATCATGCTGTTATCTTTGATTGTTTATTCAAATGAGTTCATATTGTCAGTTTACCGGATTTGCTTCTTCAGTGTTTCTACCTAGCCACTGTAGTTTTAGACAATTTGTATCTAAATGAATCCAAAATTGTTATGTATCAAGTTATTGTGCTATGTTAATGAAATCAAAGAGCAGAGTTAGTCCACATCTCTTCACATGATTCATTGCTCCAGGGCAATGGTATGTAATTTTCAGATGGGTCAGTTTTTGGGGGAATGGCAAATAACCCTAGAAGGCTTTTAACCTTAATATTCACGTGAATGCCTAGCCACCAAGGAAACTATAAGAGGAAGGTGTGTCTGTCTCTGCTTAAAATTTGTGGAATCATATACCTATAGGTCCAACCTAACATTAATTCAGGAAGCATGGAACATGTTGCCTATGTATATAAAAGAAAAGATTAGCACCACATGATATGTGGCCCTCGTGCATTATAAGTTTAACAGATTCTCACATGGGTCGGTGGTTGGATGTGGCTGTCGAGATTTATTATTTCCTTTCTTTTCCTTCAAAATATATAAACCAATCTATTTATATGGTTTAAGGTATACAATATATATACATATGCCTAAATCTCACATGGAGTGGGGAAGATCACAGCCGCATCTAAAAATATTGCCCAGAGATGACGGCATAGTCAAAGATTGCCAGAAAACGCCGAAGGAATGTGTACTAATACCAAAGGTTAATGATGATAGCTAGCATAATTGTAGGCAAATTTAAGAGACAGAAACCTTACACAATTTTCTTTGGCATTATTCTTTCTTCATTTGTGACTAATTTTGAGCTTTCAAAGAAAGTAAACAAGGTATTTTGTTCGTGATTCTACAATTATCCGCATATACATTGACCCGCATGGTGCTAGCCTAGCCTTTTATAAATTGCCATCTAAGATATCAATATCGTTAAGGATTTATTGGAAAGGTGTTTTGCCCTCATTTCAAGTTTTGTGTCACAAAGGGGCAGTGCTAGAATATTTACTCTCTTGTTCATGTATTTTCTATATCTTCCCTTTCACATTTATATTGTAATTTTTTTACCCTGAATAAATTGATAAATAATTCAATTTTTTAATAATACATACTTGGCTGAAAAGCTTTTAAGTATGACATTTTATGATCATAAACCATAATTATAGTATGAATAATTAGAAAATTTTTTAGATCAACGACGTCATCTGTAAACTAATTCAATCATATAATAACATATATGCATGTTTATTAATTATTGTATTTACATCCACTAATGTGAATAAAATTATTAAATTTTATAACTGTATGATTGAATTAGTTTACAGATAACATAATTGATTAAGTCTATATAAGAATCTCTCGAACAATTATTACTCAAATGGTATGAAGACCCACCTGTGCATCGCTGATTATTCAGTATTCAGAAGGCAGGAAAGGGAAAAGATAAAAGGAAAAAAACCAATCGGAGACCCAAAAAACAAGCCAATACACTTGGTTTTTCCATAATTTATTTAAATAAAAAAAAAAAGTAATCCCCAGCAGTTCACATTTATGTAGACAAACACGATTAGCATGAAAATTTTATTGCTCCTAAGTAATAAAGTAAGGCCATCAATTTTTTTTGCCCCACATTTCGGCTATCAGACGGTAGATCTAAAGATACTAAACGGGCATGTTTACAGACTCTTAAGCTAATGAGAGTTAAAAACTTGAGTGATGAATCTACAAAATGGGAAAAACTAAAGTGATAAATTTCATAAAAACCCAATCCCCAAAAGTCTATCACACATTTCAATGTTGTACAAATTAGTAGCCTCCCAATAATTAGGCACAAAGATCTTATCATTCAAATGCGCAACAAACCAGTATTGTGAAAAAATAATAATTAATTAAATGCTCCCAATTAGGGTAAGTATTCATTGAGAACCAAACTGAATTTATGAAAATCAATCTGAATAATAATTAGAATTGAGACCTAATTAAATTGAAATATTATAGTTTGGTTCGGTTTAATCAGTTTTGTTAATTAAATAATTAAATTTATATCAGTTATTATTATTATATTTTATCAATCATAATAGATTAGAACCAAATACTATAACTTTATTAATTATAATAAATTAAAACCAATTATCATAATTTTAACAAGTTATAATCAAATAATATAATTTTATAAAATTACTATAAATAAAGATAAAATAACATAAATTATAATAAATTGACATAATTGTTAATTCATCAACAACCATAATAATCATAAATTAAATTTAATTACCATAAATTTTTAAATTATCATGACTTAAAGTCAATTATTACAATTTTATAAATTAGTATAAATTAAAATTAATTATCATAAATTTATTAATTACTCTAAATTAAAATTATTTAAGATAAATTAGAATAAAGTTTCATAATTCATAACTTTATTCTACCATAAATCAAAATAAATTATTATAAACTATAAATTTTTGATATAAAAATTAGAATAAATCATTAAAGAATATATAATATATATAAATTTCGATTGGTTTGGTTTAATTAATTTTTAAATATTTAAAACCAAAATTTAGACAATTGAACTAATTAAACTGAAAACCTTCAATTTTATTTGATTAATGTTTTTCGGTTTTACACACCCCTGCTCCCAATACTAAATTCCCCAACGTGAACTCAGTTAAGTCTCACTAAATAAAGCATATATCCTTAAAAAAAGGATTAGGGCTGCCCCTTATTCAAGGTCTCTCTAACTAATCAAATATGTAATGCCTTAATGAAAGAAAATGGAGAGAAATCTTGACGAATTTTAAGCAAGTCAATTGCTAATCCCACTTCTTTGACTGTTCTTGATCTCAAATTATTTACCCAAAATTTTAGTTACTTTAATCTCTCTGTCTAATCTCCATGTGCTTTAACAAACTCAAACAAAAAGCTGTTAGTTTCCCTATCCAAATAATAATAATAATAATAATAATAAACCCAAACAAATTCACCAAAAAAAAAAAAAGAAAAACAGAAAGAAACAATCACCAACCCATCTCCCCAAGAAACCAGAAAAGAAATTGAAGATTCCATTTTTCCGCACCTCACACCATGAAATAACATCTAAATACAAAGAAACTACCTTGCCCATCTTTCTTCATCTTAACCAACATCAATCTCCATTTAAACCCTAACCCTAAGAAATTAACCAACCCCCTACATTTCCCACCAAGAATCTCTCAGATGAAGCAAATGTCCCATCTTGACCACATTCCATCCACTCCAGGCAAATTCAAGATGGAGAAATCTTCCTACCCTTATAATCGCTTCTTCAGGTGGCATTCATCTTTAGCTAAACTGACATTTTGGTCTTTTGTCTTTATTGGATTGATTTTTCTCTTCTTTTATCGATCCCCATCTTCTTCATCCGGCAATCCTCTATCTTCCGATCCGTATCGCCGCTCTCTCCGGACATCCTGGGGCGGATCCGCCTGGGAGAAGCGGGTACGGTCCTCCGCTAGAATCCGTTCAAAGAATGGGTTCTCAGTGCTTGTCACAGGCGCCGCCGGGTTTGTTGGGACCCATGTATCTGCAGCTCTAAAACGCCGTGGCGATGGCGTTTTGGGGATTGACAATTTCAACGATTACTATGATCCATCCCTGAAACGAGCTCGCCAAGCGCTTCTTGAACGCAGCGGTGTTTTCATTGTAGAAGGGGACATAAACGATGCCGCTTTGTTGAAGAAGGTGTTTGAGGTTGTGCCATTTACTCATGTGATGCATTTGGCTGCTCAGGCTGGGGTTAGGTATGCAATGGAAAACCCTAGCTCTTATGTGCATAGTAACATTGCTGGTCTTGTTAGTTTGTTAGAAGTTTGTAAAGATGCAAATCCACAACCTGCAATTATATGGGCGTCTTCTAGTTCTGTCTATGGCCTTAATACTAAAGTGCCCTTCTCTGAAAAGGACAGAACTGACCAACCTGCTAGCTTATATGCTGCTACTAAAAAGGCTGGGGAGGAAATTGCTCATACTTACAATCATATTTATGGTCTTTCCCTTACTGGGTTGCGATTCTTCACTGTTTATGGGCCTTGGGGGAGACCGGATATGGCTTACTTCTTTTTCACTAGGGATATTTTGAAAGGCAAGCCAATACCCATTTTTGAGGCTCCCAATCATGGCAACGTTGCTAGAGATTTTACTTACATTGATGATATTGTTAAGGGCTGCTTAGGTGCTTTGGATACTGCAGAGAAGAGTACCGGGAGTGGAGGGAAGAAGAAGGGGCCTGCACAATTGAGGGTTTTCAATTTGGGAAATACATCTCCTGTTCCTGTTAATGATCTTGTCAGTATTTTGGAAAGACTCTTGAAAGTGAAGGCCAAGAGGAATATTATGAAGTTGCCTAGGAATGGAGATGTTCCGTTTACACATGCTAACATTAGTTATGCACAGAAGGAGTTTGGGTATAAACCCACCACAGATCTGCAGTCAGGGTTGAAAAAATTTGTGCGGTGGTACCTCAGCTACTATCGTGTAGGAACAAAGAAGGCTGATGCGCGATGAATTTAATTCTTCTGATCCTGTGGTCTGGCACTTAAACAAATATATTGTTCATTATGATTCTTGTGATTGTTTCTCTGTTAACATTTTGATGATTGTTCATTGCACAATGATTTTCTGTCGGTATATGTTTAAATGATGCCATATAAGGAGTACCGCTTCCTATGTTGAAGAAGTTTTGCGGTTGATGGATATTGTTCAATGGGCATTCCTGAGCTGTGTTGAAAGGAAAACAGAAACTTCATTTTCATCTGTTTCTATTTTTCAAATATGTAATTGTTGTAGCTTCGGCATTGTAGAATTCATGACTGGTAGAGCATATTGTTGGACATGTATCATTCCTATGCAATTTCAATAATATAGTACACGGCAATTTGGCATTTCTCTTCTCTTTCTGATTGAATTGAATTATATATTGATTCTCATATTTCCATAATTTTTTTTCTTTTTTCTTTTTGCATAAAGGCTTGTTCTTTTATTTATAGACATCTGTTCCATGTTGAATGTACCAGTTGATTTTCATTTTCAACGTTTAGATTTGTTTTTTGATAAATTCAAGTATGATATGAAAGATTAATCTAAAAAATCACATTATGAGGTCTCATTTTCTGGTGAATTACTTTAATTTTTTTTGCTTCCGACAGTCTGCTATCCTCAGTTTTTGGCTTACAGGTCACTCGGGCGGTCAGGTACTGTCTGAAGAGCTGGTTTTTATTTTTCTTAGCTTGATGTTTTTAACTTCTCATATGTGACCTTGTCATACTGTTTGTCTTTATTTATCCACCTAATTATGTATGGGGATTACTTTGGTTAATTTTGTTCCTTTTCTTTTCAACTTGGACACAAAAGAATCGCAAACCTTCTCTGAGCATCAACTAACATCATGACTTCGGTCTGGGTTAGAGAATTGTGACAAGAACAGTTATCTAGTTGAATTTCTTGAGTAAAATTGTGCCTATTTCACGGGATTTCGGCAAGAAAAAATCAGAGATTTGCTTACACAATCATATGACTATCTCGACAATACCAATAGAGGTGCAGATTTGCAAATTTAACCATATTCCGTGTGCAATAGAAACTGGGTCTGTATACTTCCTGGATTTAGGTACAGAACTTAACAAGAATATCGCATGGTTGATCTGGACGTGGTTTGGAGTCTTGATATGCAGGCCAGAAACTTTCCTGAATGCTTGAAGTTGTTTTAGAGCATGAAGTGTTTAGATAAAGTGTCTCCTGCACAAGCTGGACTGCTCGTTAAGAGTACTAGGTGGTTAGTAACTATACATCAAAATAGTTATCTTGTTGGCGATTGCAACTGAAATGTTCGGATTTGTTGGGGTATCCATTTGTTTTAGATGTGCAGAGCAGAAACTGATGAAATCATTTTTTATTACAGAGCTTGTAGGGGACCAAAGTGTTGAGAGCTCATCCTAGTTTTTATTTATTTTTTCATTTGTGATAGGTGCATGACTGGGTAGATGCACCGCCCATTCTCAAAAAAAGAAATTAAAAAAAGTAGGTCCCGTGACATGGTATATCGAACAAGTTGTTTAATTTGCCAATTTTAGTAACTCTGACTCCTTCGACATTGCCAGAAAACGCCATTCCTTTCTCCCTATCATGAGACCGCCTCATTTAGCTACATCGTAATGCATAGCTTAGGATCTACCGTGAAATAATTGCACAGTCCTCAATTGTCCATTCAAATTTAAAATGTAAAATCAACTTACATAGACAGATATTGAACTAAAATTCCCAGTAGGTTGCTCAAATGTAAATTCTTATGCAGTCAGTTTCGAAAAGCTAGGGTACAAAAACTGAACATGAAATGTTCAGAGAAAAATAAGAAAATGTCTATAAAAATACAGAATCTAGAGGGATAAGATAGTTGTAATACAATTCTCAGTTAACAAAAAACAGAAAAATGAATAAATAAATAAATCTCGTAACCTCATCAAATTCGTAAGTCTCAACTCCGCAGTTGACTTACTCTTGTTCATTTCGCACCCGCAATGGTCAAATCATACCAAGGCTAGGAGATGGACTATCATTACTGGTAAGTAGTACTTGATGCAGCAAAAATTCTCCTTTTAAATTCCTTTCAAGGAAATCAGCAGTTTCCTCAACTAACATACGATGCAGACATTCTTAAGCTAAACCAGTATTATAATTCAAAAATCATACTTGGTTCTCCCACTCTTTAAAATAAGGCACAACATATCAGAAATGTCAGAAGTAGAATTGAAAAAGTTCCAAGACTCGAGCATTAGACGTTTCCTTGACCCCTTAAAATGCACCACCTTCATACAGGAAATAAAGCAAGCGGTAAAGTGAAAATCTACGCTATGATAGATGTAAAGGATCTGAAGCAACGCACAAGATAAAAATCATAATTCGGAAGCATTTAAATATTATTAGCATACCTTGACATCCAGGGGCATTCCTCGAAATTGACCTGCCCCCTCAGGTGGTGTCCAATTGTATCTAGCACATGGTAGAAATAGCACTGATGCGCCACCAATATCTTCCACAAAAGCCTGTGCTCTGCTAAATCTTCGCAAATCAAAACGAGGGTGTGATTTTATGACCCAGGCAAGAGCTAACTGATCCCCAAGCATTCGAGAAGCATTCATATACTTTGAAAAGTAAACCTCTAGCACATCTTGAAGGAACGTCTTTGCCCTGCAGCCAATTTTATATAATAATCAAGTTTTAAGTGCATCAGAAATTGAATGTTTATGATTGGCGAGAAATTCCGAAATAGGGAAAACAGTAGCAGGGGAGGGAAATCAAACAAATGTTCCTTTTAAGGTCTATACTAGAAAAGGAGAAAATAAGAACCTACCTAAGAAAGACCATATGCAAATCCCTACCCTTGCCAACCCATATTAGTGAACAAGACCAGATCAGAAGTGTTGGACATTCTTGCAACCCAAAGAACAAGAAATTCTCCAAACTCTTAAACCTTTTAATCACGAATGATCATGGAACACTGGAAAAATGCAGATCATGTACCTTAGGATTGAATCAGGAGTCCCCCTTACTGCAATAAATCCTGAATTTAAAGGTTGGTCCTTGTTGTTCCGAAAGGTAAGGGCCAGATGAAAATTTGAATATGTGTGAAAAATGTGTCCCAGGTCATCAACCACAGCTATATCTGTATCAGTGAAGATGTAATGACTTATATTCCTTGGGTTCTGAGCAAGCTCCTTCAGCCTCTTGTCTAGAAAAGACTGTATAAACAATACAGAAAACAGAACTTAATAGAAGAAAGATGTGCAAATCTTAATATTATTTCAGTGCTATTAATTGCAGGTTGCCAATATCAACAAAGGGTAATTTCAGGGTAAGGAATAAAAGAACGAAACTCGTCTTAGGACTGCTGGCTTATTTGATGGGAAAGGCATAATCACATGAAATCTTGGGCAGGATAGAAACAAAAGAGAAAATAAGGTTCATATAAGGTGCCTTAATAAACAGAACACAACAGAAACAGAAATGTTCTACCTATTGTTCAATGCTATGTGCTCTTACCATGTAAGATCTGATTCTTTGAAGCATCAACTTGTCTCGAGAATATTCACCCTGAATGGGATACAGGGTGACCTTATTTCTCTTCAGTGAGAGATCAGATGCTGGATCAGTTAGAATAATAACGCTGCTCCAAGGCATTGTCTCCTGAAATTTTGCACTTGGGATGAGGATGCAATAACTATAGTATGTAAAATTGCAAATCAATCAACATGGCGATTATGATCTATTACATAGATGTGATCAATAGGACTCTCAAGTCTAAATAGGTGGCGGTAAGGCAACAGTCCTAGGAGTTCCATAGATAACAATACCTGAATGAAATTAATGAAGACATTCAATATGGCCATTGACCTCTCTGTCTTACTGTATAAAACATTTCCAACATTAACCAAACTAGATGATGCACTATCCGTACAAGAATCCAATGAAGTGTTGTAAATTGTAAAGACAGTGACAAAGGCAATACTGTCTCCAACACTGGAGGAACTGGAAGAGGTTAGCAAAACAGTCTTGTTGAGAGCTTTGGTGCCTGGGGCAGTATGGAAAAAACAAATTAGATATAAATACTTAGATGCAGGAAAGTGTTTCAAATAAAAAGCAAACACTAAAAGGTGACAATATTGAAAGTGGAAAAGACTAGCAAAGATATCAAAATTGCAAGTCTAGAGCTTAATGGCAAGCATGACATGTTAGAGCAGTAGGCAAAGGTAAATGAAAAATTACAAGAAACCTTGGCATTGCAGACGATTAGGCAAGCCTTGCCCAGCAGCAGGACCAAGAATCAGATGATCAGACTTTTTATTTCGTTTCTTTTGGGGAGCTTCTCTAACTGACTTGTTATGCAATTCCAGAACTGGGAAGAATGAAATACAACATTTTACTTTGAGCAATCAATAAAAATAAACGAATATAATAATTCCATCAAATGATAAGAATTAGTGAGAGGATAATCACCAGATATGAGATGAAAAATAATTAGCATCAGAGAGAAATAGAGGAGGAAACGACGCCATCCAATCCATGATCGCATGCCCAGTGAATCCGAGAGCTTGATAACCATAGCCAATGAATAAAAGAAAAACCTATTGACCTTCCTGTAGTGCTAATCAAACTCCTGGTTTAGAAAACATTAAAAAATTAAAAATTAAAAAAAAAAAAGAAAAAGAAAACAAACTCCATATAAAATATTTGCCAGAACCAGAAAGGAAGTAACTCTAAATTGATATTTACGACAAAGTAATTGGAATTCCACTCCAAATCTCCCGGCTAAGCCCCCAATTCCACCAAAAATGAAATGAGAATAAAAGGAATATTATGTGAAAGGCTAAAACCTAATTTTGCGATCTACAGCAGAACTCAACCAGTTGAATCGGTAGACAACAAAGCCAGATTAAGAGAGAGAACGTAAGGAGAGCACTTAGAGAAATATGCGAACCTGGGAAGAGAGAGTGGGAACTAGTTTAGCTGTATGCCTGTATAGGTGGTGGTGACCCGTAACGCTACTAACGAACGACCCTGGTTTCAACTTCGCCTAACCTTTTGGATAGCGGCCCGACATATATTTGCTGCTATACGTTCAGAGTGATGCCAGTCAAATTGATGGTTTAACACTTTAACTGTCAAAATAAACTAAGATCCAAAAAAAAAAAAAAAAGAGAGAAGGTATTAAATAGAGCAGAAATTATAACATTGAAGGTGAAATTGATAAGAAAATCAAAAGAACAAATTTTCTTTTTGAGCCAAATCCATTAATATTTCTGAACCTTTTACCCATACAATGAACTAGATTGAATTGAAACAGACCGCAGAAGAATAAAAAGAGAGTGGAGAATGGACTTTCTTTGTGGGTATTCGCTGAGCTTTTTGGAGCTATGCCTGTTCGAACTTTAACAAGCGAGAACGTATATGAAATTCAACTTCTGCGGGTGACGAGATTCAATTTACACTTCCTTAATGCCACGTAGTTTAGGCATCTCAGATTATCAACAATAACTTTTTTCTGGCTCCTTGATGGTGATCGAAGCCCCAACTATTATTGGTGATAGAAACAAGATATAGTGGCATGTGAATGTAACAACTGACAAGCATCAGAAATGGTAGAAACAGATAAGGCCTTCAGAGTTCTTTCACTCTTTTATCCTAGACATTAACACTGGTTAAGCCATGAATTTGTTGAAATTGCCCTAATAAATTCAGTGCTTTTAACAAAAAAACAAGATTTGGTCAGTAGTCGGCTTTGGCCTTGAAGCATACTACCAACTCCACATTATCAGTTCACAAAAATATGAGAAACGACGTACACCCAAGACTTGCATAATTTTACAGTATTGGACCTGTCAATTAATAAAGCTCTTTATTTTAAAGCTAAGTTCACATTCTTCCAAATAATTTGTAAACCTAACAAGTATAAAATAAATTTTTACAGAACATATCTACAAAATAAACATTAAAGACCAAATAGCTCATCTAATTGGACATTTCAACTCTATTCTTCTTGTGAACCTTTTGATTTTGGCTGTTACAACTTCTTCAATGTGCATGCCAAGTAAGCATGTATGAAAAAAATTACTACATCTCATCAGTGCAATTGAGTCATTGACCATTTCATTGATCGGAAAATAAAAATCACACTCAATCAAAAATATGTTTGAAAAGGTATAGGTTGTCTATCTGGCCATGATTCGATCTTTTCAAAGAACTTTACAGGCACAACACCATCTAAACCTTCGGTCAGGATCACCCTATTGTCTGATAGGTAAAGTTTCATTCCCCCTGAAATCAAAGAAACAGCAAAGAAAGGAAAAATGCATCAGTCCTCATTCATGAACCACTGATTCGCAACCGAAAGGTAGAATATTCAAATTGTCTGCAGTTTATTATGCACTTGAAAGGTAAGTTAGAATATTATACCTTCTAAAGCTTTTTTGACATCAAGATATATCAAAAGATTAACATCCCGCCTCATACCTAAAAGACAATAAATCAAGTAAATCCTCAGAAGCAATACACAATGTCCAGTCTTAATATAAATCTAAATGATTTATCAGTGGAATATATTGGTTAATGAGAACAACTGAATTTTGTCTGGGAAAAAAAAAATCCCCTGTATCATTGAAATGCATTCCTTCCTTTTCCCTTTAATAAGATCTTTAGACTTGAGCTACAAATGTGATCAGCATTGATTCATCAATTTTATGACGATGAATACTAGAAAATGAAGAAATATCTAGTAAGCATGACCAACAATAAGCTACAGAGTAATGACAGCATTTCCCCAAAATATGCATAAATGTTAAAAATACAATAAATAAAAAAGGTTGCTCCAATATCTTACCACTAATCACTTCACCATTAGTTGGCAAGCCACATGAGAAGTGAACATGCAATCTTTGCATGCGCTTTAAGCCAGACTTTAATATAGACTCCATATTTTTCTTATAGGTTCCATGTACACACACTTCAATTACAGGAAAAGAAGAGCAGTGAAATATTTAATAGCCAAATTTAAGCAAATAAAAATAGGAAATAAAGAATAGTATTCTTTCAGAAGCAAAGATATTGCCTAAAATTTATTTTACCTGGAACTTCCTCAGCTGAAAGAATTGGCTTTAATAAACTCTCAGATTCTATTGTCTGCACACTTGTAAGAAATCCATTCAATCAGATGATCAGTTAAACAGCAAAAATGGAATTGTATTCACTCACTCCCTACGTGTGAGGTATGGGTTGATGCCATTAAAGAAAACAAGTAAGAGCATAAAAGCTTCCCACAACAGAATAAAATAAAAGATGATAAAAACAAAAGCATCCCTTTGTTAACAAGTGCTTGAATCCAAAAGTAAGCAGGAAAAAATGAAGGAAATACATCTACCTCTTTAATACACAGTTTTAAGTCTCACAAGCAATGGAAAAATACCTCATGTCAATGTTTACAACTCAACAATTATTATTATTATTATTATTATTATTATTATTCAAAAATCACATGCTTGAGCAAAATCTGCAGAATCAAGACCCATAAACATCAAGCTAAAGCTTTGACAAAGAATCTATTCACTACATTTGCAATCCCACCAATAACTGAAGCAACTAACAAAATCACAAAGAAAAAAAAAGGCAAATCAATCAAATTTCTATGGTAAAATAAGTTAACACATTTATATATGTCCAACCAAAACTAATTTCAAATACTTCATCCCTAGGAAATTCCTTCAAAATGTTCAAGCAAAAAAAACAGTATGAATCATCACCTTTATTGTGTGGCCTTGGTTTGCACGTATCAGAAGCTCCCCATTTTCCTCAAGAAGGCTGAAACGCTGCTTATTATCCTTTCTGACAGCCTTAAATAAATAAATAAATGTAATTCTCGGGTACAGTAGCATATGCAAAACAAAACCCAATCATAGAATGGCATAAAACTTCATTTGGTAGAATTTTGAGAAAGAAGCAGATAGCTTTGGAAAAATAAGGTCTAGAAGAAGCTTGAACAGTAACACAGAGAAAGTATGAGAAAAGACAGGGATGGAAATACAAACCAGACTAATGAAATTGTTATACAGGCTGGATATTAGATTTTAGGTATCACTTGAACCTCTGCTAGCACCATTTCAACTATGTATAGGTAGGAACTAAGGCATATGTGACCTAAGAAGTGATATCATGTAGATTTATAATCTATTAAAGCTCCTAATACTACATAGATAACTATCGCACATCAATATGTTGAGGTATAAGGACAAGTCATTGAGCTGGTTGTATACTTATAAGCAAATTGCAATGTGACTGGTGACTGTAAGATTATCCTTCAGGAATTTGAAAAACTTAAGCTATATGATTCACAAGTCTTTGCTGCTAATCTTCCAAATAAGTTGCATGGAAAGAAATATTGCAATCACAGCACACAAAAGAAAACCTCTGAAGATCCATGATGAAACTACTGCATTCTTTGATCTCTTTACACTATATTGAGCTCAAAATAAATATAAAGATCGTTATAAATAATCAGCCATTCCTTAAGCCATTGTTAATTTAAGGTACAACCCAAAGACTTTGTCAACAAAGGTTATAGTTACAAGAATAAGATAGGAAAGAGAAGCATTTACTAAACCAACCTCTTTAATGTCATCTACTGTGTGTGATCTTAATGGAATATTGGCAAATGTTTTCATATTCAACTTCAGTAAATCTTGAACTTTGACATATCCATCACTCCGAACATTCAAATTCAACTCAGAAGCCATATGGCGCAAAATACGTGTCCTGAAAACGTGAAATAAAAAATACACTAATAAAATTGGCCATGCCAATGGAATTACATGTAAAGATCAATGAATATGTTACGTTAAATATCCTTCGGCTCTAGTAACAAAGAGTATCGAGAAAGAAAAAAAAAAAGGAATCATAATATTTTCCTTACATCATAACTTATACCAAGATTTAACATTTAGATGCCAGCGGAACTGAAAGCTTTCCCAAAATAAACAAAAAGAAAACTACAACAATAACAAGAAGAGTAATTCAAAAAGGGGAAACTAAATGCCACCAATTTTCATAAATCCGGATGCAATTAAATGATATTAAAACATTTTTAAAAAAAATCAAAAGTTGTTGGTCTCTTGCCCAAGCATGTGATTATGTAAAATTAAAATTCAAGCTTACAAGAGTCTTCCAAGGGCATCAATTTTATCCTTGCCGCCACCGCCTCGACCACCATCGCCGCCACCGCCTCTTGATCTTTCTCTATCGTTGTTCATCTCCAAATCTCTTCCATTGTCACAAAAAATAAACGAGGCAAAAATATATTAGCTCTAAATCTTTTGCGTTGAAGGGGGAAAAAAAGAGTTAAAAGGGAAAGAAAAACACCTTCTACTGGAATGAGCAAAAGAAGAAAAAGAGGAGCTCATGTGCTTTGGCTTGTTTGTAAAGCGGAAGGCATGATAATCTGTGAGCAATGACAGAGAGGAGGCCTTTGGTGCGAAATAAGCACAGCAGAAGCTTAGAAGCCGAGTTCTGCACCAACCGGAACAAGGCCACATAAGCGAGAGACGGCGAAAAATCCTTAGACGCGAATTACGACGATCGTGTGATAGGTGTACCAGTCGTATTGGTAATCTCGTAAACAAGGATGGGGCTGATGGGCTTCGCGTTGATGGAGAAAGAGAATCAAGCTTGCACCCAAAAAAAATCCAAATGAATCAATAGAAATGTGTTATCCTTTACCGCTGATTTAGCCCGGTTCTATGCATTTTGGATTAGGCCGAGGGCAGGAGTATCTCGGGGTCCATATTATTTATTAATTATTTGATTTATGACTAATGATATTTAGAGTTTAAATAGGTTTAACTATATTTTACATATCCTATTAGAATAGATTTCCTATATCTTTTCTCATATCAAGTGGAGATAATACGCAATTAAATTCTCTATAAAAAAAATGCAGAGAAATCTATCAACTTACTTCAAAAAAATCTAAACAAACCATATTTGTGATATTAGATAGTGTGTACTTTAAGGAGAGACTCTTGTAGTTTTCTCCTTCGGCTTGACATATTCCAATCACTAAAAATTTAGTGTTAGATCAAAGTCTGATCATTCCACTTTCGCTTCTATTACTCTAAAAATTGCATTGGTATATATTTTATATATTCCAACCGG
The DNA here is from genome assembly GCA_023653625.1 of Triadica sebifera. Classification (NCBI taxonomy): domain Eukaryota; kingdom Viridiplantae; phylum Streptophyta; class Magnoliopsida; order Malpighiales; family Euphorbiaceae; genus Triadica; species Triadica sebifera. The sequence continues at coordinate 32,469,064 of CM042900.1, read as the reverse complement.
GAAAATAAAGCTCACAACCTTTTATCCCGTACAATTGTTCGCTTTTTATTCTCATTGGCTTTAAAGTGAAATTTTTTTCAGCCTACTTGAAATAAAAATTAAATTGAAAAAAAAAAAGAAAAACATATAGTTATTAGGTACATATTTTCTTTTTTAATTCAAATTATGAAGCTGCACTAGTTAAAATTTTCTGTGAGTTCATGCTTGGACAGTAACCTTATTTGCTTTTTCGGAGTGCTAAAGCACGAAAAGGATGGACGGAAAGCGAAAAGTAAAGAAAGCTTTTATTTGATAGTTGGATTCACTATTGTTTGATGTGTACTTCAAATTTTTAAATTCTCTGTCTCTCTTGTACTGTAACCAAAATGCAGTTTTTCTTCTTTCCTCTCTCTCTAGTTCTCTTTTGCATATCAAATATGTTTGTACACATAAGCCACACAACAGGGGAATGAAGGGTTGCTGTAAAAGCTGAAAAAGATGCATGGAATTGAATTAATGATAACCTTTCCAGGAAGAGGAATGTGCAATCCAGCTAGCAAGGATTGTGAGATATAGAGTAGTTCAGTTTCATTCAGAAAAAAAAAAAAAAAGACTAAAAAGAGAAGTCAATCATTTTTGTTCCTAAGATTAGACTCTGAATCATAACAAAAGGTATGATTTTTCCGCATTGGAGTCACAACTTCATTCATGACTAGTCAATCTAAAGTTTTGTATTTCCAATTTCTATGGTAGGTAAGGAAATTTGGCATATGGGAATTTGTTAAATTATCATTATGGGCATTGTCTAAGTCTTAAATGGAATACATTAAGTGATAATTATTGTAAGAAATGTGGTCGAAACAAAAATGGTGGTTGGTTTTGGGAACAAATTTCAACGTTTGTAACGATGCAATTTCCTACCTAGTTATCATTAATTACTGTAATTAAGATGATTTATGATTATCAAGGACAGCTGGTGAGCCAACAAAAATTTGTCATTCTGATTGTTTTAGGAATAATGGTTTCACAAGCTATAATAAGTAACAGGCCTTGATTCCATTTTCCTTGAAAATTGGAGACAAGAAAACATGACTCCATAACCATAGCCAACAGTGTTCAAGCACTTCGGGAACATAGGGCCACTGATCTAAAGCCGGGACATGAAGCATCTCCTGGTAGGGGTAAGTAAAAAACCGAACCAAATGTAATTCGGTCCATGTAATTTTGCTTGAAATTCTTAAAAAAATTTATTTGTTTACTGTTGTTGTCGAACAAATTAAAAATTCAAATTGATCGTCTGTATATATAACATAAATATGTGTATTTCAGTTTGATTTTTATTTTAATTTAGATTGATTCAATCTAGTTAATTTTTACAGCTTAAAAATTGAACCAAATCAAATCGACAGTACGGATTGCAGTCCTGCCCACCAATAGTTCTGTATGCGTCTAAGTATAAAGCAATCCATAATTATCATGTTTGAATTTTTGCATCGTGAGGGCCCAATTATTTTTAACAAAAATGATAAACGAGGACCATGCATATATACGTAGAGAGATTAGTAAGTTTGAGTTCAAAATCAAAGCTCTCCCTTTGTCCACAATTTTCAAAACAAAAATTCAAATTACTGATATTCTTAGTTAGAAAATTGCTTTGAGATTAAGAAACACATCAGGCATTGCTGGCAAAATAAGCCATTGTTTAGAATAAAACCATCGGTTGACTAAATATTGTTCCTTTCAGGATGCACCTAAAATATATTTTGTTAGCTAGTGATAAATATTTAAAAATGGAAGCGTTTGTGACACATGGTTTTGATAAAAAAAGAAAGGCCACAACGCATTAATGGAAATCTAATAATGTAACAGCAATCGGGCATTCAATTTTGTTCTACCTAACTATCCTTTACAACACTTTTTTTTTGTTCGGTATTTATTCTATAATTTAATTTATTAAATAATAAATTAAAATTTTAATAACATAAACTAATTATAAAATAAGTAAAATATTGAAAAAAAAAACCCATAGCATACAGTCCACTGCCATTCTAGGTATGGGCCAAGGCCACCTCAGCAGCACAATGTCCTTTTCCATCATTCAAATTATTAAAAATTTAAAGAAAAAAGGAAACACAGCAGATGTATAGGTCCTAAACAATAAAATAATGGATATTCAAGTAATGAATGATAAATGCTTAAAATTTAATTTAAAGGCCCTCGATTTCAATACAAAAATGATTGTAACCATCATTATGTGTGGTTCAGTGCATTGAATAAGTTGTTCAAAGTGGAGAGCACCCAAAAGGAAAAAAAGAAAAGGGTGTTCATATGCATCTAATTAATTTAGAAAACCACTTTGATCTTTCTGATATGATGATCATACAAAAGAAATGCAATTTTGTAATTGTCTGGAAATGTCTCACTGGGGATTTCTGGGCTGGTGAGACTTTTGTTAAATTTTTTTTTAAAAAAAAAATACAATTGCTGATTTAATATGATAAGATTATTTCCTACATGAGTTTGGAGTTTCAAAATTTCTTCGCGTACCTAAAGATTGGTCGATTCGGGCAAGTGATAGATAGAGTTGACGATGTAGGACCGGTCGAATAGATGATGCCCGTTATATTAGATCTACTGTAAAGCTGACTGTACTAGAGACTTCCCTTATCTCTCTCCTTCTCACATCAGATGCATCTGACGGTTAGCACGCCTTGAATAATGGGACCCATCTCCACTTGTGATCCTCTTTTTCTTAACATCTGGGTTATTGGGGCCCACCAAATTCAAATAATTTGATTAAAACAATGCGGAAATAATTTTTGTATTTTATGATAAATTACACTTACCGTCTTAAATTTATCATTAATTTACTATATAGTCCCTCAATTCAAATTTTAACATAAAAAGTCATTTACGACGTATCATCATTTTCACTAACTAATTTTATTACTAATATATATAATGACCCATAAGTCTATTATTAATGTACAATATAATAATATTTCTGAACCTATCACCAATGCCTACTTAATTTACTGAACATAAGTAAGTAGGTAATGGCTATGTAGAGAGAATATAATTATATAAACTAAATAAAAAAGGACTATTATGTAAATTAGTGATAATTTTAAGGACTGCATATGTAATTTATCCTATATTTTGCGACGGCGTATATGGTCGATTGTTCATATTTCCACCTTCAACCGTGGCTTTGCACGCTATCCACTGAACCAAGTCTATCAAGATTCGAATCCCTCTCTTTCTATCTCTCTTTTTAGTTTTTAGTTTTTACCTTTTCATTTAAAAAATCCCCAACACTTTCCTTCACTTCCCTTCAAGCCAAACATGCATCACCTCCTCTTTTACCTCCTCTCTCTCTTCCTCATCCTCTCGCCAACTCTCCCTTCTCCTACAGAACTCGAACTCCTCATGCAAATCAAGGCCTCACTCGACCCAGACAACCGGTTCTTGACCTCCTGGGAATCAAACACTGACCCTTGTAGTGGGTCTTTTGAAGGTGTGGCTTGCAATGAGCAAGGCCGTGTAGCTAATATTTCTCTTCAGGGGAAGGGCGTTTCCGGCCAGATACCGGTGGCTATTGGTGGGCTCAAGAGCTTGACTGGTTTGTACCTGCATTTTAATGCACTCAATGGAGAGATACCCAAAGAGATTGCCGAGCTGAGTGAACTTAGTGACTTGTATCTTAATGTGAATAATCTGTCTGGCCAGATTCCGCCTCAGATTGGCAACATGTCTAATCTTCAAGGTCAGTTCTCAACTTTTCGTAGAAATATAACTACTTGTTTCTTTGTAGCGGTAGCTATGTGCAAGATGGAAACATTTTTTATTGAACACCAGTTACTGCATATATGTTTGTTTAGAAGATATGTGAAGAGAAGAAAGAGGAAAACTTTTCATTGAAAAGCTTCAATCTTGGATGTCTCATTTCTTCTGCAACTCGTGTTTAATCTTTCTTTGCATTCGGCAGTGAATGTCTCAAGTTTGTATGTTACTTTTGAATTGGGTATTTCAAAAATTAAATTGCTTATCATGAAAAAGCTAAAATCTTGACTATACTAAAATTTTCCTTCTTGAAAGCCTCAGCATTTATTGCAGATGTTGGGTGGTTTTATTGTTTAGGCTGAATCAGTTTTCTCTTTTCTTTTTCTTTTTTTTTTTCTCTTTCGAACTGAAATCATTTAACTTTTCTCATTTTCATCAATATGTTCGTTTCATGTCTACCTGAATGATTACTTGAATAGTTGTCTCTATTATTATTTACAACTTCCTTTTTATCCTATATTATTTTCTAATTTTAAAATCCACGGCTGATGCTTACTGTTGAACCAATTTTGAACTAAGCATGCTGTGATCTTCGTTCCAACAGAAGTCAAAAGTGGGGAACTTTTACCAACTGAGCTTGGTTATGGATCTCTTTGTTTGCAGTGTTGCAGCTGTGTTACAACAAGTTGAATGGGAGTATACCGACCCAACTGGGATCCCTGGAGAAGCTTAATGTCCTGGCTCTACAATATAATCAGCTAGCTGGTGCGATACCTGCAAGTCTGGGGGAATTGGGGTTGTTAACAAGGCTGGATTTGAGCTTTAATGGCCTTTTTGGTTCAATACCAGTAAAACTGGCTAATGCTCCTATGCTACAAGTCCTTGACATCCGCAACAACAGTCTCTCCGGGAATGTGCCTCCATGTGAGTTTGATCTCAAATTATCACTAACCTTGCATCTGCTTTAGTTAATTTAATTGTTGATATATGATGAAAATTGTTATGGGTTTGACTTTTGATTTTTGACCTATATTTCCTTCTTGAAAAATGAAGCTCTGAAGAGGCTGAATGGCGGATTCCAATATGATAACAACCCTGAGTTATGTGGAGTTGGGTTCCATAACTTGGAAACATGCACAGCTTCTGATAATCTCAACCCGAATAGACCAGAACCTTTCAAACCCAGTGACACATTGCAAAGGAATATCCCAGAATCATCAAACTTACCTTCTAATTGCAGTCAAACTAACTGTTCAAATTCATCCAAAAACCTACAATATGGTGTCATATTTGGTGTAATCGGAGTTTTTGTTGTATTGTCCATTATTGGACTTTTCGCATTCACATGGTACCGTCGTCAAAAACAGAAAATTGGAAGTGCTTTTGATACTTCAGATGGCCGGCTTAGCACTGACCAGGCCAAGGAGGTTTACAGGAAGAGTGCATCTCCACTTATAAGCCTAGAGTATTCCAATGGATGGGATCCCTTGGCCATAGGCCAGAGCAGAACTGGGCTTTCTCAGGAATTTCTTGAGAGCTTCATGTTTAATTTAGAAGAGGTGGAACGAGCAACACAGTGCTTCTCAGAGGTGAATTTGTTGGGGAAGAGTAATTTCTCTGCCACCTACAAGGGAACGTTAAGAGATGGGTCAGTTGTTGTCGTAAAGTGCATCACCAAAACAAGTTGTAAATCTGATGAAGCTGACTTTTTAAAGGGGTTGAAGATTTTGACCTTATTGAAACATGAAAATCTGGTGAGATTGAGAGGTTTTTGCTGCTCAAAAGGAAGGGGGGAGTGTTTTCTGATTTATGATTTTGTACCAAATGGAAACCTATTGCAGTATCTTGACATGAAAGAGGGCAGTGGGAGGATTCTTGAATGGTCTGCCCGAATATCAATCTTAAATGGCATTGCCAAAGGTCAGTGCATCTGCTTTACTATTGTAGTTATACCAGTAGTTTCTATATCTATTTTTCCCTTCTTTTATTCCTCAGATGTTTTTAAGGTTGTATTTTTGCTAAATTTTTAGATTCACTTAACTGACATATGTATTCGTGCATTTTGAATTTGTTTTCTAGAAAGAATGTTTTTAGCATAATCATTACAATTTACTGTGGCCAATATAAATGAGCTTTTAATGGTCGCATGACAATGTTCAAAGGAAGTAACATGTGCAGTATGGAGTCACACAGTCATCTTGGTTCTATGAGATTGAACTGGTTTTCTTTTCTAACCAGGTATTGGGTATCTGCACGGCGGTAAAGGAAATAATCCTGCTTTATTTCACCAAAATATATCCGCTGAGAAAGTGCTTATTGACAGAAGGTATAATCCGTTGCTTTCGGACTCAGGCATGCACAAGCTCCTCGCAGATGACATTGTCTTCTCAAAACTCAAAGCTAGTGCTGCAATGGGATACCTTGCTCCTGAGTATACAACTACAGGTCGTTTCACTGAAAAGAGTGATGTTTATGCATTTGGTATGATCACACTACAAATCCTGAGTGGAAAACGTAAGGTCACTCCAGCAAATCTCTATGCTGTGGAATCATGTGAAATTAGACGTTTTATTGATACAAATCTTGGGGGAAATTTCTCAGAATCAGAAGCACTCAAACTTGGTAGAATAGCCCTTCTTTGCACCCACGAATCTCCTAACCACAGACCGACGATGGAAGCAGTGTTGCAAGAACTAAGTGGATTGACAGTTACTCCTTAACTTACTTTCAGGATTATGGAAATTTGCCTCAATTCTCAAATGATGGAGACAAATGTGCTATCCACCACTAACAACTAGCTGACGTTGAAGCTCTGACGATAATATTTATCAAACTGCATTGTCCTTTCCTGAGGACATAAGAAGTTGTAGACCTTGAGGATGCAGTTATGTGCTGGTTTATTGTAATTTCCCTCCAAAAAAATTGTTACAGGAAGTTGTAATGAAATGAATTTAGCTGCAGGGATATGATTTGGGTTGTTGCTTTGTTCGCAGTTTTTGCACGCTTACCCAATAATCAAATCGATGTGAACAATTAAGGGTATTTTCCACTTTTAAGTGCCAGTGAAGGCACCATTAGAATACTCAGCAGATCAGAGCTAGCCACCCCCAGTTTACTTTGAAGATAAAATTGACCGACCACAATTTGCTAAAATTGCAATGAATCCTTGCATGAGCTGAATCCAAGAGGTAAGTCTGGAGAATTACATGCAATCAGTATTCAGAAATGGCCAGCCAATAAATGGACGAAATGACTCCTAGAGAGTGCCATACTAAAAAAAAAAATTAAAAAAAAAAAACTTCAACCCCCTAAATTGTCTATTTGAATTCTAAGAATCTGTAATGTGGATTTTAGACGGACTCTGTAATTTAGCATATGCTGCAAGTGCAAGGCTATCTAAAGTCTAGACAACAAAAAGCTCTCTAGATGCTTTACTCTTGCCTGTGAACGTTTCTTGTCCTCTTCATGTTTGTCTTTTCTTTTTGTCTGTCTGTTTTTTCCTAGGTTAGAGTGTAACTTAGTGAATTCTAAAGCAATACTCCGGCAACACCCCACCAGTAAAAAAAGACAAAGATGCTCCCTAAAGTTTTTTTGTATTTTGCTTTTGTTTGATTAATGTTCAATAATATCTTTTCGACGGATACTAATCAAGCATTTGACTTTGCTTGCAAGGATAAGCTTTTCTTCATTTGTATATGGCATAGAATCTTTTGGGTTTTTTTATTTTTTTGAAATGTAGAATCTTTTATTTAAATAGCAACAAATTTATTATTATTATTATTATTATTGGGTGAAAAAATAGCAACAAAATCTTAATACTGGCAACATTTGCCAATTCGCAAAGAACTTGCGCAAGAATCCTGGGTTCCAATGTTGTTCAGATAAAAATTAAAATAAAAAATCCCGTTGCCAAATCTTAAAGACCTAAACATTATAATCCAATAACAATTTTATTGCTTTGTAAACAAGATATGTAGAGCTTCATGCCAAACCATGAAGTCTGAAGGCCTCAATAAAAATAATGCATATGTGGTTGGCATCTTCTGGAAATGAGTTATATTAATTTGAATCTCAGTAGTTATGCCGCATATGAGATTTGAAACTTTGATTTTCAAATGAATTTCCTGCTTAAGTCCCGTTAATATATTTATATATGGACAGAACCAACAATACGCGGCCATTTAAGAGAACAGTTTTCAGAAGATCAATGGAATCCATTGCCACTTTATGCAAAAAAAAAAAAAAATCAAACTGATTCCTCAAATTATACTACTTTGTGCAGTTTGAAATGTCAAAGTTGGGATTTTCCATAATTTTTCCCTGTATGATTTTGTAGAAAGATGTTGGCAGCTATGGCCAACGGTATGGCTCGAAGTTGTGGCTCGGCAACCAGGCCCAGCCCCCCGCGTCTATAGAGCCCAATGAAAGTTGGATGATTTGATAAGGCTGTGGTTCAATCATCTCGATGTACGTGCTTTTTTTTGTTTTTGTGAGAATTATTTTGTCTCCCTGAGCTTCAGAGTTTGCTAACTTGATCTCATGCAGAAAGATGCTGGACATGAAGAAGGTCATCAGGCAGCAATTTCATAAATGTTCAGTAAACTCAAGAACAATAAGAAAAATTAAGTAGAAATTTCAGCATACTTGCTGTCAAAATAGGACAAAAAAATAGAAAAGATTTTTGTGGATGCAGAGAAAAATGAAATCCAACTTTACTATTTTAAGGACATGGGCCCCATCGTAATCGCTATTTAAGGCCCACAAAACCAAACTTAAGCCCAACAAATGTAATTGAGCCCATCTTTAAAATTTTCTTATTTTTATATTTTTCCTTTAATTTTGTAAGGAAAAAAATAATTGAGTGTTAAAATGGCTTTTTTTTTTTTCTTGTCTAAACCCGGTTCATTAAAAAAAAATAAAAATTATGGATCAAATTAGTCGCAATCTGTCACGTATATCAAATAATAAATAGATAAATAAGGAATTCATATATTTTGTACTTGTAATTTGTTAGGTCTATAAATTTTTCATGGATATAACAATCCAAGTATGAGAAAAGTGTTTTCCTCTGCTTCTAAATATTCAAAATTCAACCGCAACAGAAAAAGAAAAATAGATGGCAGAGGAAGTAAACAATTGAATGAAAGCGGCTTCAAGATATGTGTACTTCATCAGCTGACATCTCTTTTTTATTTTATTTTTGGGTTTTTGTTATCTACTCTGAGAGAGACTTGCTATTTGATTATGTTTCCAAAACTGAGATGAGTGAAGCGAAGAGCTTCTAAGTTTCTCACTAATTACTTCTAAGAGCATTTATTTGAAAATTAATGTTGTATTTTAACTCAACGTTCAACAATTTCATTTATAATTTCTAAAACAAATTTTATTCTATAAGTTTGCCGTAAGTATATTTTACATGCTGATAATTGATGATAAACTTTCTTTTTTTCTTTTTAAATTTATAACGAATCAGGATAGCAAATGCTAAAAAAATTATTTTTGGGTATTTAGAATTGTTGTTGGGAATAAAAACAAAATTGATTTAAAATTTTTTGATTTAATTAATTGATTTATTTGGAAGCTGTTTTTTAAATAAGTTTGAAGTAGTAGAGCACTCATTTCGAGATAAAAAATAATAATTCGACTTTAATTGAATTTAAAAGAAAATTAACGAGTTAAGAAGAAGTTAATTAGCGTCCAAAATCTTAAATAATTATTAAAAACTTTGGCAAAAGGCAAAAAAAAAAAAAAAAAAAAAAAGTGGAAGACATGCAATTCATAAAACGTTGACTTGTAGCTTATAGAGAGGCATCGCCCATAGTAACCTAAGTAAGATCTTATCTAAGACACAACTTTACATGAGCTGACACGAATTCCATATAAGGATTGTCAAATGAATAATTTGAATATTAAAACAACTTGCATCATCATGGGAGGCTGATTTTGCTCTAATATTACTATTCATTTGCTTCAAATTTAAGTATTTTTTAAAAGCAAGTTGAGAGGCATTGACATAGCGAGAAATCCAATTGATATAACTTATCGATTTATCTTAACATAATCAATCAATCAATCAATCAATCAATCAATTATCACAACTTATCATCATGATGTTATAATTCCCATATAGCCACTCCTGATGTTACATGATACTTCGTTTCGCCCATGATTCAGCCTAACCGCTGAGCTGCATCTCTCTAACAACCTATAATAATTCCAGCCAAAAAGCCTAACAAAACCGATTAGCCCATCGCCTCCATTATTTCATTTCTTTTTTCTTCTTCTGATATTTTCCTGCTCTTATCTTTTTTTTTTTATGACTTGTTTCATTCATAATTTATTATCTGTAAAAACTAAAAATACCATTAATCATGATATGTGTTATAAGTATATATATTTTGTAAATACCGAATACTGTTAACTCATAATCTTTCACATTTGATATGTCTATTTTATAGTAGTTCTATCGATTGAATTAACCTCAATTAGTAGTTATAGCTATCTAAATTAGTGATATTATATTTATGATGTGGGTTTATTGATGCGATAAGGAAATATTATCACTTTCTTTTATTTTTTTATTATTTATAAAGTACATATTCAAGGTGAAGAAGAAATTTTATTTTAAGTACATATCTAGAGGAAAGCAAATGTGAAATACAAATCCAAATCGCTTAGAAAATAGTTTTCAGCCAATTAAACCATAGGTAACTAATCAAAATATTACTACTTATGAAAGTTGAGATAACACGTCTCCTTAATTTTATGATGATAAACCTTTAATTTTTGCAATAAGTTAGTTCATATATATATATATTGTGACAAATATATATTAGCTGTCATTAATTTTCTTTATTGCTCATTTGTGACAATATAATAATATAGATGATAACATAAATATTTTTAAATACAAAATTCGTTGTAATACCCATTTTTAAGTGCAATAGGAGACAGAAAAAATATTGATCGATGTAAATAAATTGAAAATATTTTTGTATTTTCATAATGAGTGATGAAATCAAAATCAAAATACTAAAATATTATTATTATTATCATATGGACTAAAAAAATATCATTCGGACAACAATTTTATTGTCACAAATTAAATTTTATATTCATGATAAAACTTCAATTAGTTTGTGACGATAAAGACGATGAAATATTGAATTTTTAATTACAAAGGTATAGTTTACAATCTTGTAACGACTCTTGAAATAATATCTTTGACAATGCTTAAATTTGGTGATAATCCTATTAAAATAAATAAATAAAAAGAATAAGTATATTTGGTAACAATTTCATTTGTCGCTTACTAACAATATTTTTCAAGTGATTTTTGGTGTTTGACTTGAACAATACTCATGGCCATTTCTATGTGCCTGTATTCAAATTTATTTAAACGATGACGTTATTGATTGAGAGAGTTTGTTGGAGTAAAGTACTAAAAGTACAATTTGAACAATTCAATGTACGGTAATCGACCCCAATAGGTCAGTAATATTATGCATAAAATTTCCACCTTAAAGCTCATGATTCATGAAATTGTCAGAGAGATATATATATTAAAATATAATTAATTAATAATTATAATGAAGGTTCAAAGATATTTAAACTAATTATAAATTTGATATCTTAAAATATGAAAGAAATTTTCAGTTCAAATTTGAGTTTGTTAGTTTGATAATAATTTTAATTTTTATATAAAAATTTTTAATATTTTAAATTTGTTAGTATTTAAAATTTTTTGTGCTTTTAAAAAAATGAAATATTTTATATTTCAATACACTCAATAAAATTAAACCGAATATAATAATAAAATTTTAATTTCTATTATATAAATATATCAAAAATAAAAATATAATTTCATATCCGATAAAATTTCTATTATTTAATATACCAAACATGTCACAATGGAAAAGGCCACTACTTACTAATTCAATAAGAGTTTTTATTAATAGTAGTGATTTGGAAGTAAATTTTGGTAGAAACATTATCCTAAGTCTAGACCGTTTTATTCTTAAAACTTTTTAAACTTACCAGGTCTATTATATTCGATATCACTTGCTTTGAGTATGCATGATTAATAAGTAATAATTAATAACTTTCTTTATATGTATAAGAGGTAAATTCGACAATTTAATGGTTGGACATCATATATATATCAATAATATTTTGCTAAAAATTTATCGAATTTTCTTTTTACTATTGATTTCATAAACAAATAAATAAATTATATTCTACTGGTCGCAATTTGATTGATTGAGTTTTTTAAATTTTTTCTAAAACTATAGTGCATTTAAAAATATATATATATCATTATGTGTTAATTTACTATTATATTTCTATTTAATATTTTAATATTTTAATAATACTTCTAATTAATGTAAAATTATATTATTCAAAATTAAATAATTTTTACTATGTTTTTATTTTTGAATATGTGTAAAAATAAAAATAAATCTATTAAATTGAATTGGAAAAGATGAGATGATAAAAATGTACTTCTCTATTGATTAAAAAATTTGAGGTCAAACATTTTAAAATATGAAAAAAAAAGGAGGTGTAACTTTATTAACAAGCGATAACTAGGATTTATAATTAATGTTTTGTTTTAAAATAAAAAAAATTGAAATGGCGGAAATAATAATTAAATGTTAAAAAAAAAAGGAGATAAGAAATATGATGCACACACGAGGCCATTAAATAGAAATGCAAGTGGCAACGTATGTCAACGCTTTCAGAAAACAGAAGAAGTTGCTATAAATCCTATTTTAAAAGCCCACCCATTCACCACTTTCTTCTCACTCTTTCAATTCTTAACAATCTCTCTCTCTCTCTCTCTCAACTTCCACACTTATGCACAATGAAGCTTCTTTGGTCTCCAGATACTGCTTTAAAAGCTTATATCTCTGCTGTTAAACTTAAATCTGTAAGACGAATCTATCCTATATTTCTGCATATTTTCTTTTTTTATTTTGTTCCTATCTGTTTCTAATTCTTTATTTCATTTCCAGTCTGAGAATTTCAAAGAATCCGGCGTACCTGAGCTCCTTTCCGCCATGGCCGCCGGCTGGAGCTCCACCCTGATCGTTGAATCCTGGTCTCACGGCGATCCGTTGGCCACGAGCATGGGGTTAGCTGCAGCCGCGTACCATACTCGCGGGAGACACGTGTGCCTAGTCCCCGATGAACGCTCAAGATCAGAGTACGTAAAAGCTATAAAAGGCGCTGGTTTGCCGGAGACGGAGGTGGTAGCAGGGGATGTAGAGGAGGTGATGGCGGGGCTCAGCGGAGTAGATTTTCTGGTGGTTGATTGTAAACGGAAAGATTTTGTTAGGGCATTAAGGTTCGCTAAATTGAGCCATAAAGGTGCTGTGTTGGTTGGAAAAAACGCGTACCAAAGCTCCTTTTCTGGGTTCAGGTGGGATAGAGCGCTTGCTGGAGGGACACGTGTCGTGAGGTCAGCGTTTCTGCCAGTTGGGAAAGGATTGGATATTGCTCATGTGGACAATAATGGTGGGGTTGCAAGATCGGAGAGGAGTCGCAGCCGTTGGATTAAGTGTGTAGATCAGAAATCAGGCGAGGAGCACATGTTCCGTGGATGAATAATTTTAATACAAGTATGTGAAATCTTATTGAAAAAAAACAGTAAGGTATGGAATTTGCAATGATCACCCAGTAGTTCAAAAGGGTGTGAGCAGTTGCATCTTTGAATACCAGACCTTCTGGTTCAATCAGTTTTTGTGATAATTGTGATGTTTTCTTTTTTTCTTTTTCTTTTCCGAGTATTTATTAATAAATGGATTTTGTATTGATCTAATAACCAAACTAATATAAGATGTCGAGTTTAGTTTTTTTTTTGTGTAATCTTTTGTAGCAAACAAAAAATAAATAGGTTGTAAAGTGCTGTATAGTATTTTTCTTTTTTGTAAAGAATAAAATTTTCTTTAATTATAAAAGAAAAAACCCTCAGAAAACTAACATATTTAATTTCAAGAACACTTTAGTTTTTCTTTTCAGGTTTCATTATTGAGTATTCAATGGAACAGTGTGATTATCAAATAAGATATTTCCCATTAATGATGTGGTGAGACAGATAAGCCCATATGATTATCATATGCCTAACTCATAAGGTATGTATCAGATAAATTTGGGACAATAAATTTAATGGGCTGTCAATAATAAAACAAATTACAAGAGATTTGAAATAAATGCTATTGTTCATACTTCAGACAGAAAATCAATTTAAAGAAAACCTTTGCAGTGATGACTTTGGGCCTGAAGAGGATTTGAATTCCTTTTAAATTTTAACCAACTATAGCAGACGTCAGACTACAGTCTACAGGAGGAAACAACAGAAACTGAACTCTGTAATCACTTGTCGGCACTTGAACATTTGATGATGCGTATCTACACAGACATCCACTTAACCTGTTAACCATACCTTAAAAAGTCAAATTATCCCCATTAACTAAGGCTCTTTAAAAAAAACAAAAAAAGATAGATTCGTCCAAAAGAAGAAGGGCCTAAGCATATCGGACTAATTGGGCCTTAAAAGTTTACATCTTGATGTCATTTTCTATATAATCTCACTTTTGCAACAAAACTTTTTTTTTAAAAAAAAAAGAAAAAAATTATGTATTCAAATCTGTTTAATAATATATTATCATATAACAAAATTAATTTTTTACTTTACAAATAAATAAGAATATGAATTGTAAAAATTAATGTAATCAAAATTAGATTAATATTATATTGTTATATAATAAAATCAATTTCTACTTTACAAATAAGAATTTGATTGAATAAATTATTTTCTTAATGTAGTACAAGTTATTAAAGGTGCATGAACCAAAATATCAACCATTAAATGAAATAAACATGTTTTCTTATGATAAAATTAATTTTAGCAAAGTAAAACTTATTCAACGCATAATTAGTATTTGAAATATATAAATGTCAATAAATTAGACTTGAATGATGGGAGTGATTTTATGAGAAAAAAAATAGAAAAATAAAGTATTTTAATTGAAGAAAATAATCATAAAGACTAAAGAGTGCCTTTTCATGATTCTCTATAGAATCCTCAACTCAAGTTTGTCAAGTGAACAATAAACTCATAAAAATCTTGAAAATCAACAAATGAAATTGTTATTGTAGTATAACTGTTAAAGTGAACCTTTTTGTAAAGCCAGACAAAGTTTTACATCTCAATGCAACTCACCTATACTCAAGCTTCAATCTCTAGATGGAGGGAAGAAATCCTGTACGCATGTTCCTCACCAGTACACTTATCAACTCTAACAATTCACCTACTTCCCTTTCTTTGCCCACCTCCATCAGGACCGTCAGCAACCTTGCTACCTATTCTAGTGACCAGCAACCCATCTCCAATGGGCAAAAACTGAGCCTTAAATTCATTAGTCCAACCACTCTCATGAAAGGCATTATACCCAACTCTAATTCCCCTTCTATGGCTTCCACTCCCTCGTGCAGCTCCATATACTCCTTCACAATCATCAATTTTACAATCAATAAGCACAAAGTCTGCATCTTGACAGGTGTTTAGCAAAAGGGTCTTGGCATATCCTATGTTAAACTTGACACCATCTGCATAAGGTCCTAATGCATTTCTTGATGCATATAAATCTTATTTTGAGGATAAAATACACACTACTTGACCACTTGTTTGATGTGTAGCTGCTACTAATGATAGTGTGATTGATTCTGCAACTCTAGCTGAGGCCACCACCATGAGCTGTGCATTGTTTCCTGGAGCCAGTGCTGATATGAACTCTGCTGCACCAGGCTCTTTACCTGTTTTCCCCTTTGAAAATGAAGAACCCAGATGATTCTCAAAGCAAGACATATATGATATATCTTAAGAAAATAGTTACCATTTTCTAGAGCTCTGAGATAAGCTTTGGTTGCATTCTCAGCTGACCGGTAAGCCATTTTTTACCCTTTTTTTCTATTAGGAGTATTTTGAGTAGTGAAAATAAGGAGGCAAAGGTTTGTATATATGTGACCATGAGAGGAAGGTTTAGTGCCGCATAAATTGGGGGTATAGAAATTGAAGCAACCAAGGAAGGTCCTTATGGAAGAAATTCTTAATTTCCATGCTAACTGGCAAGTTTTAAATATTAAAAATGCATTGAAAAATACAGGCTAATTTTTCATCTGATATATTAATTTCTGTCAGTTTAGCAGGATAAGGACATATATATATATATAGCAGGCTGACATCTAAATAAAAATTATCATGTTTAACTCGGGGTTTCATAATAACGATGACACCCTAAAAAAAAATAAAAATAAAACAAAACTAGATCTTAAATTAAAACTAATGAATAATATAATTTAAATTTTAGCAATTTCATAATGCAAGTTGAACGCGGTTAACATATGAAAATGGTAGGAAACATGTGCTGAATCTGGGTTATGTCTCAAAACCACCAAATAGACCCCCGAAAGCAGCGATCAGGCATGTCCCAACTTGCCCTATACGTTGCCCGCGTCACCATGAACAGTCCTATGTCACGCACAGACAGCTTCAAATTTCACGAGCACTCACCTTCCTAGTCAGGTGCAACTCATATTAATTTCTTCTTTATCGAAAGAATCTAGATCTCAATTAGCACTGGTTCCTCCGAGATATTCGAAAATTAGGTGTGGTTTTTGCAACTGGGTCAACCAATGACAGTACTAGAAAGAACCAAACCTCCCTTAGTACCAAATTATAGATTCCCATTTTCATTTAGTTACTTAGATTTGTTTGTTAAAACTAGTTATGGAGCTTATAATTTAATTATAGTTAATAATTTAGTAGCAGTTAAAAATTTTGTAGTTGATTCAATTAATTAAAAGTGTTTGTTAAAACTAATTAAAAAAATAATCGAAAAATGTAAAATGACATTAAATGATATGTTTATATTATTTAAAAATATTATATAAAATCTATCTAAATATATAATACAAAGTAATTATATAATATATATGCATATTAAATAATATAAAAATTTATATTAAATATTTTATTCCAATAAATACATCTATATTTATCATATAACATTTTATTATTATTATTATTATTATTATTATTATTATTATTATTATTATTATTATTATTTTATATTTAACAATTATATTATAGATAATTTAATAATTATATTATTATTATTATTATTATTATTATTATTAAATGATAAAAAAAGCAAGAGTAAGAAAAATCATAATCAAATAGCTTATAAAAAAAAGTTAATTCTACTAGTTTTTTATTTTAGACAATATAATCTAGTTATTTTTTTATAATCTAATTTTTTTTTCAAATAAGTTATTTTAACAAATACAGATTATTAGTTAAATTAGATTATTTTTATAAACAAACTAGATTAGAATCTAGTTTGGTATTACCAAATAATGCCTCAGTAATTTGTTTCCTGGCTGTGAAATTGAAAATTTAAGTCTCTATAAAAAGAAAAAAAAAAACAATAATAATAACCCAGAAAAACCTGAATCAATGGGATTTCCATAGAAAATTTCAATTTGAATATGTGTAAGAAAAAAAATTCAGAATGTTTTTTTCGTGTTTGCAGGGGCAGGAGACGAAATCCACAACTATTATGTAATTACTGAGGATTTTTCTTTTTTTTTTCTAAGACAGAGTATTATAAATAGCAAAAAAAAAATTCAAGAAAAATATCTGTCACAATCATATTTTAAAATAACGACCAATACCACTTTAATGAGAGTTTATTAGGAGTGAAAAATGAGATATTAATTATTTTTAAATTTTATTTCTTTAACCACAATAAAATAGTTGATGTTGAACAAACATTTAAAAAGGAATTGTTGCTCGCATTTCTTCAATTCTTTAAATGTCAACGTCCATTATTGCTGGGTCAATATAAAACTGTGGACGGAGTAAAACAGACAAGACAAACTGCATAAAGAAAACACTAAAATAAAAGTTCACTGATGCTCTCTTGATCCAACCAAGCCAAGGCAAGGCAACAACCAACACAAAGATTTAAGTTAGATCACACTGCTTTAACATTTACAGCCTACCCTAGATATAGTAATGTTTTGCAATTTTCTTTCAATCTTTCTTGGATTTCTTGAATAGAAAGTCTCTGTTATGTTTTTTCCGCTTGTGCTATTGATTTTCTTGATGCTACTGGTACGAAATTATGGCTTGTACAAAGTTCTTGAATAGCTAGGGAGGCTCGGTTACATAAGATTTTGAAGGCATACATTATAGTCGAAAATCTCCCCAATGCTACACAAAATGCCGATATCATCAATCATCAATATGAGATGAGAAAAAAGGCAACACCTTAAAATGATAAAATGGTGAAATTCAATAATTCTATTATAATCGATCGCATCTTATTAACTGTTTAGAAATGAAAGCATTAGACGAGCAGACTACAAATTCTCTTCAGGATACCAAAAGAGGCAAAAAACACACACACACACACATGGAGAACTTTCCAATTGTCTTGTGCAAACTGGAACGACTAATCCTCGTACACCTTAGCAGCGAAGAGAAAACAAATTCAAACAATAGAAATCATTTTTCAAACCAAATGAGCTAGGTACAGGGCCTAAGAATACGGACATTAATTCAACATGGCCTTGCACAACAGTCAGGCCAAATAAGTACCTCTGTCTATTACTATTTCTGTTGTAGGGATTATGTAAGAACAACTGCCACCATGTAGTCTTCATCTATTCTATGTTGATCCGAATAATTTTTTTAGTCTTTCCAGAAGATGTTATTCCGGTACTTCGGGGTGCTTTTACAGATGGAAGGGCCCAACCTCCATGAGTAGCTATTCCCTTCTGTTCACTGTTGCTAGAACCTATAATATTACAATTAGAAAGTCAAATTTGCATGTTAAGAGACGTGATGTCCAGAATTAGTTCTCACACGACAGGCATGGAGACTACACGTATTAACAACAATAGATGAAAATATTCAAAACAACGTGCACTCTACTACAACCAATATGAAACCCATTCATTACCTGAATAAATTTAATGCCCATGCATTAAGAAAAAACATCCAAGTGTAGCGCAATTGACAGTAAACTCAGAAAAATATTTTAAACAACACAGGAGTGTTCGGAATAAGAATATGAAGCTCCATGAGAAATATTTCAGTAACCCCATTCTCATGCAAGCCAAAGCCTTTTGCAAAAATGATAACAGTCGTCCTGCCTCATTATTCATACTTCTGTACATAAAGAACATGGCTTCTCTAATGCATATACTTATAGATCTTTTTACCTCACAAGGGCTAAATGCAACCCAAATGAGGAATTAGATAATACATATAACCTTCAAACTGGTGTATTGAACACAATATCTCCTCCAAAGTGAATAAAATTCAAGTCAAATAAACATTGAAGCAACGATGGAGAACCAACAAGGAAAACAGACCCAAGTAGCTTGTATCGAAATAAGCAACCAGTCGTTACCTGCACTACCATGCATATCAAATTTATTAATCCATCTAGGCAACTGTCCCCTGACACAACCCTTCCATGCTTCCTCAAAACCTGCAAGTTCACCTGGAAAATCATTCCAAAATTAGTTCGCCTATTGACCAAATTATTTAATAGTAACCTCTACAAAATTAAATAAAAAAAAAAAAAGAAGAAAGCAGCAGCAGCTACAAACCTTCATCCAAATTGTGCAAGGTTAGCATTGTATCCACCTTACCATCTGAATTAAGCTTCCTTGTGACTGAGTGGCCCTGCATAAGAAACACAGCCATTTCAATTCCATTAAACATTATCTTAATGTCCACATCAATAATAAGAGTACTTATTTGTTCATACTCTACCTATCTAAGATTAACAAGAAAGGACAAGGCTTTTAATAACCAGACATGTTATGCAAATAAAGATAATATAAACAAGAGGTTAGAATGATGATTGACAAATAAAATAGGTTCAAGAAATATGCCATAAAATTTATTGAAATTGGGACAGATCTCAGTAGACCCAATTTTCTCATCCAAAGAATGAACTAAGAAAACTGGAGCAAGAAATACATCGGTGGCATAGATACTTTAGAGGCAACAGGGGTACTGCAATTGGACTATAATAATACACATGGACAATGAAAATGAAGTCCCTTAATTATATCACAAATTCTAACATCTGATGCTTTTCTTCAATGGTCTAGATTTATTACTCGAGGTTTTAGAATGAAAACACCATATCAATGAGAAGATAATAACCTTATCACAAATTCCTCTAGAGATCCTATGTGTTGCTTGACCCGTTGTTTTGTCTGCTTCTTTGTTCTCCTCTATTACTACCTGACACACAAACACAATATATGGAACAGGAAAAAGAACAGAAAAAACAAGCTGGCTCATCCAGAAGAAAGTCACATACTCCATCACTGCCGGCCCTTCTGGTCCTTGTAGAAGTGTAATATGCACCATCCACACCACCGTACATGACTTTGCAAGTCTGAAAACTGAAATTGCGACCTTGTGGCTTAGTTCCTTCTACCCTGTTATAATCATTTCTAAGATTCACCTTGTTGCTCCTCTCATCTGCCAGATCAGTAACAGCAATCACTATTTTATATAAGTACATAATAGTTAGATGCTAAAAAGAGGCAAAATCTCAATGTAAAATTCATCTACCATCAAGATCATCATCAGGATGCTCAACAGATGGTCCTTCGCCTGATCCAGTGTGTATATCTTTTTCTTTTTCTCCTTCATCATCAGAATTTAACTCTTCTATAACTACTCCTTTTGCTTCGTTGGTATGTGATGCATCCCTAGTAGCAGAACTTGGAGGTCCAAACCTGTCGAATTCAAAGACACTCCCAAATGGACGAGTAAAGAATGGGTCATCAAATGGATCCCTCCCTCCAAATATGCTGGACGTCATTGCCAAGCTGCGGAAGTTATCAAAAGGGTCACCCATACCAAAAAAATCATTTCTACCTTCTCCCCTCTGCATGTTGTATATGCTATTCCTTCAAACGCAAATAACTGTTCATGCATAGACATAAATATTTGTCTTTGAAGGTTATTCCAGGAAAAAAAAGTCCTGTTTTTATGAAATGTGAAAAGGAAAATAATTCCAAAAATTACACATGCCTCAATCAAACAATGCTTAGATCACGAAAAATTGGGAGTTCATTACTGCTGATGATATTCATAAATTTACTTAATCTTTAAATATTGTATATCCAGCAATAAAGCAGGAAACACGGGAAGACCATTACAGATTTTTAGATAATTACAAATAAGAGACAAATAAATGATTAGCCAATCAATTAACTTGAGGTGGCAGAGATTGGCAAACTAAAGCTTACAGTGATCATGAATCACGATCAATTCTTATGAAGAAAAGAAGTAGATCAATCAAAAGGCCAAACAATTGTTAACTGTTGAAACTTAAAAATGCTAAAGAAGAAAGACAGTGGATGTTTGATGACTGCAATAAACAAGACAGATGAATGGACTAGAATGACAAGTAAGAATTGTATTCCATTCCATCATCTATCAGAGAGATAATTTCTGATTCTTTTGAATTATGACATTCAAGAAATACCAGCAATACTCTATTTTGCAATTTATAGTCCTATTACACATAAACGAGCGCCTGCATTACATAGCTGAGAAGAAAACGGAAGAGATGGAGGGTTAAATTCACACACATAAAGTATCATATAGAAGAACATCTAACTTCTGATCAAACAGTTTCTAGACGGCTCATTCTGTTAAACGGTTAAAGGATTTGTAGACAATCACAATTATTGCCTCAGAGATGAACGATAAACAAGAAAAGGTCTTCTGAAAAGTACGTGCACATACACTATATATCATCGTTTATGCCAAAATTTATTTAGATTGAATGGCAACAGGTAACAGGAAACATCAAAAAGAAAAATAAAGGAGTTGAAAATTCTTTGATCAACAATCATCAAACTGACAACGGAAAAGGCAGAGGAGAACAAATCAATCTCACATAAATGTTTCCATTTGGCAGCTGAGAAAAAAAGGGAAAAAGAAAAGAGAATCTCACAATTCAAATCATTCCACAGAGATTCAAATTAATATATTTTGGCGAGAAAACAAAAGACAAAAAGGGAAATATCGTGAAGTTAGAAATGAAATGATTCATATAAGAAAAATAAAAAGAAATTCCTAAAAATGCTAGGATTTGTCAATTAACAAAGAGATGGAGAGAAAATGCAGGAAGATTATATGGATGTTGAAGAGAATACCAGCTACAGGATTCACGGCAATTTATCAAACAGAGATTCCGCGTAGGCGAGGCTAGACAGAAGGAACTGGAATGGTCCTTGGATTTCGTTAATACGGGTTTTATATGGTACTAAGAAAGTGACACGTAATCAATACTACTCTCTTCTCTCAGCTAGAATGTTCTTTTCTTTTTTCAATTATCCTTTTTTTTTTTCAAATCATTTTTTTCCAGACTTTTTTTTTATTTAGTTTAGTTTTTTTTTTAAAAAATAAAAACAAGAGAGCGTATTTTAATTTTTAGTAATAGATTTGAACCAAACAGGCGGTGAGATTAAACTTCCTTTCAGGACAAATATATATGCGAAATTTAATAATGTCTTACTTTGATCCAAGTTGAAAGAAAAATATTTTTATTGCGGAAATTATCTGCTCAATGACCCTCAAGAAATTTGAATCGGTTTCGCTTGGATTTTTTTTCATCATATGATTAAATGTCTTTTTATTAATTAATGAACAACCTAATTACTTCGTAGAAACCAAACTACTATAACAATCGTAAATCACCAGTGATAAAATTGAAAATTGTCTCTTTCAGTTTGTGCAGTGATAAATATGTTCTTTCTTTTAAAAAGGGTGCTTTTGTAGATGCCTCGACAAGCAACAGCATAATAGACATTCAAAAAACACAGGAACACAACATTTTACTAGCAAATAGCATTAGCAAATATGGAAAGAAATCTTAGGCCTAGCTAGCAAATCTGAAAAGGCAGAGTGATTTCTATATTTCCTCCATTTAATGTACAACAGTGCCTACAGAAACATCAATCAGCATGTGGCTACATATAATAAACTTACATTCCCTCTCTCATTTTCCAATCTTCTCCGGATTAAAACTAATAAACATCAGCCCCTCAATGCCTTCCCCAGTATACCACAGCCTATACTTTCATCTGCTTCATCAGCTTCTTAATACAACTCTCTCTCTACAGTTATTTCGGAAAGATGCCCCGTGGAAAGGACCCCAAATTCGCAGCAGTTTGTTCTATCGATTACGATCTCATTGCACATTTTAGTGGGGCTCCATATATAGTGTTAGAAAAAGAAAATTTTTCAGTCGCTCAACATGTGGTTCCTAGAAATCCTGGGAGTCCAAGTCAGGTTTTGATGGATATTCAAGACCCTGAAGTGCAGGCATTCGTCGCAAATCTTCTTCTGAATAACCTGGAATAAACCAGTATCGCTTATCTATCCCAAATACCTGAGACAAATACAAAAGCATCATATGAGCTTCCAACAAGTATGAAACTCAGCTAAATTATGATGATATTTTATTTTGCACTCGCTTCAACACAACTTTAACAAGAGGCTTCATAACATCATAGGCAATCATGCTAATGGTTCAATATGATAATGAACACAAGTTCCAAAGGCAATTAATCGTGCTGCTCTGACACAGCAACTCTATATAGTCTTATCTAAAATGGCAATAAATAAAATACACAGCCAGTCAAGCACCATGGCAGCTAAGTAAGAACAATTCTGTTCAAACCATGTCTAAGCTGCTAATTCAGAATAACTTAAGTTCTCCTTTAATGTAAAAACAGTTGAATGAAAATTCTTATTCTTTTTATTGCCAAAATAAAGTCATAATTTACTCTCATTAACAACACAGTACCAAAAGATTCTTGATTAATAACGTAGCAATGCTTGTATTGTTTGTATCACAATTTCTAATCCTACACTTCCCCCAAACCCCCCTAAGAAAAAAAACACAAAAAAAAACCAAAAATTGATATTCATCCAACTATTTCTTTCGGCCCATTTGTAAGGGTATGAGTACAGCATGCAAATAACATGAAGATGAAGCAACATTTTCTTAGGATTAGTCCTAACAATGAGTTTTGGATAGTTGTAAATAGAAGATAGAATTAGGTTGAGGAGGAAGAAGAAGACAGAACAGAGAAAAGAAAATTGTATTTATTCTCTGAGTGGTCACAAATAGACCGTTACAACCTAAATATAATAGTGATCAGAAGGTGAGCTGAACATACTGCCAAAAGAGCATGTGCAGGATTATTCTCTGCCAGCAATTATAGTGCTAGTACTAACTTTGTCCCCAACTATGTTACTATTTTGGCCCCAAGTTTCTATGTTTATATGTAACAAATTTTTGCATTAGGTTCCTGGAATATATCATAATATCATATATACACTGCCTAAAATGCATACAGATGGATAAACTCTCTCAAGCATGGTAAACAGATAAAGGTTTTAATTAAACTAGAATTGCAAGCAGTTGACAGTTTGGCCAATCTTGAACCTATCATTTCACCATAAATTTAGTAGTTAACATATTTCACACACCATGTTCATGAAAAGCAACAAAGCAGAAGCAGAAATAAATTGCAAAAAGGGGAGCACCTGCTCAAAATTCCTCCTCCGACCAAGGTCATAGCGCCATTTTGGTGTGGTTCTCTTCTCATAAGCCTGATCAAACAAACAACAAACTGTGTCAGCAGAACATCTCTAGCAGACATCATGGTAGTAATTAACTTAATGCCTCTCTTCAATTTGTACACTCAGGATCCATTAAAGACAGCATAAATTGAGCTTCCAAAAACATAGCCGGATAAGTAAAATATAACAGAATATATGATTAAGAGCAGCTCAATCACTCTATTGAGTTAACAGAAATTACAAGTAACCAACTTTTATTTTAGCCATTCAAGCTTCATTCAATGTAACAGTTTATTCTCAAGCAGAAAAAAAAAAAACAAAAAAAGCACAAGGGGCTTGCTTAACATTGAAGGAACTAAAAAGACAAAGACGAAGACAAAATTGAATAAAATAAAATACCTCAATAGTTGTGGTGTTAGCAGAAACCAATGATAAATGCATGATCAGAAATCCCAGAACGCTCAATGCAAATGCCAGATTCAAAACTGTAAAAAAGAAACAATAGTTATATAAATAGAGATTACTTACTGACTAAATAGATAAGAAAACAGGCTAAGTAGATCCAACCAAAGGCAAGAAATGTGGTTGCAAGGGTCCCAGGAGTTCCAGGAATTTCTCCATCACCAAAGAATGCAATAAAGTGAGGCAGCAGCGACAATGTCACAAGACTCGTCTCTAGAAACGTGTAGAACTACACTGACATTTAAGATCACAGTTAAAGGAAATGTAAATAAATAGTATCATCCTACCAGCAGATTAGATTGAAACTCAACAATGAGAATGCATAGTTTAAAGAAGTGTAGCCTGTGTAGGAGCATTATCACCATGAAAAAATGACCAATGTCAAGACAACTTTCTCAAGTCAGTACCATTATTTTGCTAGGACATCAATGATACAATATCCCAAAAGGCATATGCTTTCTTTTCCATTCATTTTAATTAAGAAAGTAAAATTAAACTCCAAAATGATATGACCTGCTAGACTTGAGGTTCACAAGACAGCCGCCAAAATTAATTATTTTGATACTTGGAAGAGATGAACTTGGTCAAGTTGCAAGATAGTCTAGGACTCTAGGCTATATATTCCAAGTTATACAGAACTTAGCATTACACTGATCAGGTCATGAAATGCGTCAATAAAATCAAACTAGACATTTTGTATAAGACACATATACATTGGATAAGAATAAGTAATATATATAACTTGAAATACTCTCATTCTTCCATGACATAACCCCATATGAAAGCATCATTAACATACCATTATGCTTTCCGTTTAACAAAGCTAAAATCAATAGAAAGTTCACTGAAAATGGTTCTCCTGAAATCTAGGAGATTTATCAAATATATAAGGAGAGTTCCCTACTTCAGTTAGACAGCTATTCATATAAAGTATTGAAAACGTAAGTGGCCTCAACATGAATGCACAACTTACCAAAAATAGAAGGAAGTATTTATAATTTAATGCCCCAACACAATTTACGACCCATACGCAATGATGGTCCATCTTTAGCACACACCTTCCACCTGAAAAAAGAAAAGTAACTAATTATCTTTTCCGGTGAACAAGGAGAAATAGAAGAGGAAAGTTTGAAAGGAAACTTACAAACAGAGCAATGATGGCAACGAGGCGGTTTCAGCTGGTTGCACTTCCGGCAATACCGGATTCTTTGATTTGATGAATCGGTCACCACAACACTGAAATCTGATCCATTCAAAGGGTCAGCTTCACCTCTTTCCTCATCAATAGCAGGCCTCCAATTAGGAGGCACGCTTCCCGGATCAGTTAAAACAACAGAGAAGTAACTCCATATTAGCATCACCAACTGCAAATTTGAACAAAATCAACAATTTTTAGTTCCAATACCCACTATGCTCAAGCAGATACTGAGATCCGCATCAAAAAGCTCCCATTTTCCAATTAATTGACAACGCCAATTTGCTACACAAGAAAGTTCATTTTTTTCTCTAAAAAAAGAAAAAAAAGCGTGAACCTCACACCAACCGTATAAACACTTCTAGTTCCATTTCCACTATACTACTGACTCTATGTGATAGCCAATATAATAAGTCAGAAATTAATTATCTCACCAAACAATGAAATGGGATCAGGACGGCGAGAGCAGTGACAGAATCAAGCCCACCATCGTACAAAGCAGGGCCATAATTGGTCAAAACGACGGCGTAATAGGTGACACCCACAACCCCAAGCACCAATAGGATCATGATCGAGCCCAGGCCCCGAAGAGCCGTACAAAACTTGAATACATTCCAAGCCATAGCAGCTCCAGATCTATGCATGCTAAATAAAAGAAAAAAATAAAGTACAAAAATCCCAAATTTATTTCTCGAAGCTGGAGATTCAGGTGAATCAGAATGAGTAGGGACACCCAAAGAAAATAGAATTCAAAACAGGAAAAAAGAAAAAAAAAACTTTTTTTTCTATTTTCCGTGTACAGTGATAAATGATCTGTGAGTCTAGGGTTTATTGGATTTGGTATTGCAGCTGGGCAGTGGAATCCATGTCAGGAGGAAGAAGTCTCTGAATAGAAACGGGGACACAGAGAGAAGGGGAACAAGAAAGAGATGTTCTTTTTTGGTTGTTAATTATAATTACTTGTTATATAATAATTAATTAATTATATAAATAAAAAAATTAGTAGTGACAATGATATAATGTTTTAAAAAATCGTTTTAGGTTTTCTTGGTCTTTCTGATCTAGAAGGTGCATGTCTCTTTAACTTGTGAAAAAGGTTTTTCAGCACGGGTTTAAGTTTCAATTCAACCAAATAGAACCGAAAACTTAAAATAAATTTACTAATAAAATTTGAATACAAATTAAAATTACAATAAAGTATAAACTTAAACCATATTAAGAATAATTAAATAATTAAAATTAAAATTAATTAATTAATTGTATCAAAAAAAATTTTGGATAACTTTAAAATTAACTTTAACGTATTACTAATTAGACCCTAATATTTTTTTTTGAATGGCACATGTTTTGTTTTTTTTTTTTCAATTATAACTATATGTCCAATGTTCCTTAAATATGAACTGAATGTTTATCAAGTTATTTAATGCAGACCTCATCAAGTCCAATTTAGCAATGTTTAAGGTTTTTTTGTGATAAATATATCATTAAATATAACACTCTCTTACTCTACTATAAAATACGGCTAAATAAGATGATATCACATTCTAATTTTTCTCATTCTTTATTTATTTTATAATTACTATTAGTTTGCTCACATCCCATATATATATATCAAGCATATATTAGCTTATTTATAATATTTACAATTTGTATCACACAAGCCTTAAAGTGCAGTACCTACCCAATATGTAATTTTGATAATAAATACATATATGCTAATACAAAAGAAGGGTGATTGATACTGCTCCGTGGATTCCACTCTGCGACTTTATCTACACTTCGCCGCTCCTGCCTTCCAATCTACCAAGTACACTGCGACAAATTTTTTTGTCGCTAAATATTTAAACTTTTGCCGCAGAAGTTTTCTTCAAAATCATTGATAAATATTTTAAATAATTTACAAAAATAATAAATTTTGAGCAATTAACTCCCCAAATAGATTATAGTCAAAAGAATCAATTGACACCAAAATAAATTTTTATAAAAAATGCCATTAAATGGTCATAAAAAATTCTTTTTTTATAAACCCATTTTTTTATTTTTTATAAAAAAAGAAATTTAATATTATTTATATTATTGTTTTGGAGAAGAAAATTCATCATAAGTATTTTAGTAATTTAAGAAAATAAATAAATTTTGCTATTTTAACTCCTTAAATGTATTTTTCTTCTTCAAAGTAATGATATGAATACAATTAATTTTCAGCTTTTTTATTAAAAATTTAAACAAAAAAGTTTATCAAAAAATATTTTTTTAAAACCATTTAATTGCATATTTTTGCAAAATTTATTATGATGTTAATTTTGGTGTCAATTGGCTTTTATGAATATAAATCTAATTGTGGTGTTAATTAAAAAATATATTTTTAAAAAAATATTTAATTATTTAATGACAAATTTTCAAGAAAAATTGCATAAAAAAAGTTTAAAAATTATTAGAGACAAAAAAAAAATTGCCACAAAAATTTAAAACATTTGGTGACGTTATTTTTCTATCATATTGATCTTATTGGACCTATATTGGATGGTTATATCATCATTTTATCTATATTTTAACAAAAAATTGGATGAAGGAAAATATTAGATATAATTGCAAAAAAAAAAAGTTATAATTTATTCGAAAAGAAAGTGAAACGTTTGGCTAGTTTTAAAGTTATCCTGAATTTTTCAATTGAAAATGCTAAAACTCGTTTTGAAATTTTGCTTTGACTAATATGATACGACAACTATTTTCTTTTTGGTTCCTACCTTTGGTAACAAAATAGGCTGTAAATCCGATCTCAATATTTGGTCTGAAATTGATCAATTTTGAGGCACCAATCAAATCAGGACACTAGTTAGACTCATTTGACCATAGATGGGTTTTGCTGCTTTGTGTTTCTCGAGATTGTCGATGCCGTTTTTCTTTCTTGCTTTAGAATTGTATATATATATATATATATATATATATATATAACATCCAATAATTTATACTTTTATATACCATGTATTAAATTATTACATATTATATAAATATAAGATAAAATTTATATTTACAATACGAGTACATTTTTTTTAATTATCTCATGCAATTATTATCAAAAATTCAAAAATTATTATGAAGACTTTAATCATAAGCTCATAATATCAAATATGTTAATAGCTTAAATATTATGTTTAGAAATTAATAAATTTACAAGTTGAATTCATTTACGTCTTAGTACATATTCATTATAACTATAAATATGCAAATATTTAAACTCTCAATATAAATAATATGCTCTTATGTCAATATGGAATGCAATGAGATAATGTGAGGAAACTCAGTCAATGACCTTTAATTCATGTCTTATATATGCACTTCAAGATAAACTATCACTTTTTTCTACCTGAAAAATTATGCAATTTGGTTAGATGCGACTCAGTGAGAATAATTATCAAATGAATTCTAAAGTGTCAAACAATCCATAATAACAAATATCTAGTATACTTAATACACAGTTTATATTTCATTTCATTCATGAACTTCATATAAATGCAAATAAAATCAAGTATATAATGACCGCCCTTTACTTATACTTATGTATATTCATTTCATTTTGTTGTGACTAAACTAAATAAATATTGTTCCGGATTTCCATGTGAACATTTGCATTTACTAGCTAGTTTGATCATTTATTTTATTTGCACATTTGTTGGGACATATGCCTCTGCTTTTGCTATTCATTTGCATTTAATCATTTGTTTGAGTTATAAGTCTTTTATCTTGTTATTCATTTGTATTTAATTATTGGTTTGGGCCTTAGACATTTTCTTTTGCTTTACAGTATCGTTTAAGTAGTCAAAACTCCTTTTTAACTCCATATACATATGCATTTATAACCAAATATTCATCAACAATACATATACATCAAATATATCATATATATCACAAATTATCTATCATTGTATTATCAATGACAAATCATGTCAATCATATGAATCACATAACCATAAATCATTTCACATAGCAAACAACATTCATATGTACCAAATAATTAACTTGATAATTAAACTCACATTTTCCTTTAATATCCAAATCTTAAATTATTGTTCACTTCCTCTTGTACATCACCAACTTGTTTTGAACTTATTTGGAATTTTAATTGATCAATACATGACTAAATGAATTTAATATTAATGTGATATAAGTAAATAATTAATATTTTTCTTATGTTTCAATATGACCTTTCTAGACTGATTGGACTATAAATTATTTTATACTTGTCTAATTTATATTATTCTTAATTCTAATTAAATATAACATATAATTTTACAACATATTCAAAATTCATAATTTT
This sequence comes from Triadica sebifera, assembly GCA_023653625.1. Lineage (NCBI taxonomy): Eukaryota > Viridiplantae > Streptophyta > Magnoliopsida > Malpighiales > Euphorbiaceae > Triadica > Triadica sebifera. The sequence continues at coordinate 32,438,626 of CM042900.1, read as the reverse complement.
TAGAGTACCACCCTATTTTTAGTGGAATTTCAAAGTATGTCTTATTTTATGTCCCTAGGCAATTTTAAGGTACTAAAGTTAATAATTTATATCTTTCAATGTATATGCTTAATTATCATAAAAAATTCTATAAACTTAGAAAAGACCTAAATGAACATTTTTTATTTTTACAATATTTTAAAATTATGCCTCTAAGACCTTCGAATAATAAAAAATATGTAACTGGTCCTGCATAAGGGTAACATCTAGACCAGTTTTCTTATTAATACCATAACTTATAAAATAGCAACATATTAAGGTAATTATTCTTCTGAAGTTTATTTAAGACATAACCATAAAACTTTAATGTTTTGGACTTGTATAAATTCAATCTTTAAATAACTCAAAAATTAGGATGAATTTTTTAGAGCTGCAAAGATACAAAAGAAACAACTCAATTCGAATGATCAGTTATGAGTATATCACCTATATATATATATATATAATTTGTCTACATAAATTTACATAAATATATAGGACATATAAATTTACACTTTTATGTTTTATGTTTTATCAAATTAGACCTCTAAGATGGTCAAATCAAACAAAAATCGTATGATTATTAGCTGAAAATTGGACCAGAATTAGTTCCATTCCAAGAGCAATTTCACTTATAGTATATCAAATTTTATAAAATTGTTTTAAAGACACATGTATAAGATATAGATTTACAAATTTTATGTTTAAGACTTCCTTAAAATATTTTTCTAAAACCACAAAAATAAACCCCCAATATTCTGCTATGAAATAGAATTTAAAAGTTTTGATTTAGTTGTTTACACCACATTAATTATAATCTAACCAAATTTTAAAAGAAAAAATAATCAATTCACCAAAGATTTGATTACTTGATTTGGAGCTTAAACCTTGAAAGAAAATATAAAAATGAAAGGAAAAAGAAGAAAGAAAGAAGTGTCCGCAGGAGAAACAAAATGGGAAAGAAACAAATTTAAGGCTAATGAAAATGATATGTCCACCACCCTCATCTTTTTGTCTTATTATTATATTTTTATATTCATACATACATATATTTATCTTATTTTACTAACCAGTGCAAAAATATAATTTATTTATTGATTTTAATTTAATTTAAATTAATCGTATTAAATTTTTATTAATTTAATCTAGTATATTTATTCACTTTATTCTCAAATTTATGTCATCAACATAAAAATAATAAAATAAATATGTGCAACTCGGTTCAATTGTAAAATACATGAAAACAAACTAAATGTATGTTATGAATTTATTCAAATAAAAATGCATATTATGCATGTATTTAAGGGATTTATATGCAAGATGAAGATATTCAAATTAAATACTTATAAAAATGTATATGGAAAATGTTGAGCATGTTACATATATATAAATTCATTAATTGTTATATCTACAACAACCAATATAAATAAAACAATTAAATACGTATCATTAGATTGATTTATAAATGACGTAGTAAACTGAACTTATTTAAAAAATATTATTTTGGGTTCCTTTTCTCACTTTAATTGGTTCTTTCTTCGCAAATTATATTATAGACTCGGTTGTATAATATTTTGTATATCATTAATTGATACGATACCTTTTTTAATTATGTATTCATCGTATTTTTTTTATTTTTCTCTTATTATTCTTCTTTTTATCCACAAAGATAAAAGAAAAAAATTAGTATATTTTAAGTTTGTTTTTAGAGAAATTTTTTTAATTGGCATATTAGTTTTTTTTTTAATATTGTAATGATTGTTATTATTGTTTGAGATAAAAATATTTAATTTGATTTTTTTGAAAGAAAATGGTTGAAAATGAAAATATTTGAACTAAAAATGAATAATATAAAGAGAAAATTATATTGTTAGAAGTTGAAGACGATAAGTTTAGTAAAAATAATGAACTTGCAAATGACGAACATATAAGTTATAAACGATGAATTTACATATGAACTTATAGTTTTAAAGAATAAACCTGTAAGTTTGAAATGATGAATTTGTAAATTTAAAATTTTGAAATTATAAATGATGGAATAGTAAGTTGTAAATAATAAATCTGCAAAATTTAAAAGATGAATTTTTAATTTTTAAACGATGAACATATAATTTCAAAAAATGAATATGTAAGTTCAAAATGATAAATCTATTAGTTGTAAATGACGAATTTGTAAGTAATAAGACTAAATTATAAACAATGAACTTGAAAGTTTAAAACAATAAAATTGTAATTTCTAAACAATTAATTTCAAAACGATAAGCTTGTAAATTCAAATCGATGAATCTATAAATTCAAAACAATTGAATTGTAAATTATAACTGATAAACTTATAAGTTCAAAAACGATAAACTTATAAGTTATAACTGATAAATTTAATTTATATTTATTAGTTTACCAAAATTCAATTCTAAAAAATATGTATTTTTATGAATAAATAAGATTCATAATGTAACATGAACTCAGATACATAATATAACAATTTTTTTCTTTGTGCCATTTAATTAGCTCTAGGATTATGGGTGGGCAACTGGGCATAAAGAAACCAATATTTGAATTTCAATTCTTTCTAATACAGAATCACTTATTATAATTTTTTTAAAAAATTTTCATTTTCATTTTATGATTTCTTCCCGAAAATCATTATCCACGTTATTGCTGAAAAAAAAATCAGAGTTTTGGAAATTAATAACCTGCCACAAACTCTCTCATATTCGGCCAAAATCTGCTTAATAGCTCTAACTTCCCTTTGAGTTGCTCCGAAGAAAAGAAAATTGTCATCCGCAACAAATAAATGGAAAAAACTAATTTATTGACTATATTTTATGGCAGTATTACATATTTTTATTAACATACTACATATATAGAATTTTTTCAACAATTTCTCAATTGGGCTACATATGCTATCGAAATATATATATATATATATATATATATATATATATATCCTTATGAACTCAAAATTTTACTATCACATTCTGTAAAAAAAACAAAAAAAAACTACTATCAGGTATTCCAAACAATTTCCTTTATTGCCCATATTGATATAGAAATGAAGGAACTTAGGAATCTTGAACCAATGATTAAAATCCAGCACAGTTAAGCGAGTTGTGTACTCTTCTAGTGCATCAGCTGTTGTGTTTAATGACAAAGCTGTTATTGTAAACACAATAAATAGATGAGAGCTTTTGTGAGTGATGTGGATTTCATTAAATCTTTTAAATCCCCTTTCCATGGTTATATGATTTCTAAGACTTGAACAGAGAAGACAGCTCTTGAATCTGCACAGCAACATGGGTTAGACCTCGTCACTATTTCTTTCATTTGTCCCAAAATTCCTGGCACTGTTCATACATTATTGGCTATGATACTAGGCAAGTGTCAAAATACTAGGTAATTTATATTAGGGTTTTCCTAAGATTACTTGATTAATTAATTAATTTAACTACGTACCGTTGCTCAGGCGAGAAAGATCAATACGTGAATGTCTTCAATATAACAATGTTGCACATTGATGATGTGGCTAGAGCACATACTCTCTGTTTGAAAATCCTAATGCCAAGGGCAGCTATATTTGTTCTTCACACACCATACCCATTGAAGAGATGGTGAAATTTCTTTATGCTAAGTACCCAGAGTTTCCGATTCCAACAATGGCGTGAGTTGTTCTATTTTATTATTTTCCATTTCTTTGATACTAAAATTAAATCATAATGGTGAAATTGGTTCTTTATTTTTATTTTATTTTTTGACAGATTATAAAGGATATCAAAGACTATAGAATTGCTGAGCTTTCATCGAAGAATTATTGAACTCGTGTTTTGAATTTAAGTATGGACTTGATGAAATGTTTGATCATGCAATCAAATGTTGCAAGGAAAAAGAATATCTCTAATTTTATGCTCGGAACAAAAAATTTTAGGTCTAAATCTAATCAATGAAGAGTTAAATCAATAACAAAACATATTTTGAAGCTACGTACATGATATTCTTTCTATTGAAGTATTTATTGAGTTTGTTTGCTTGGTTGACTTAGTGTATTCCTGTTTTAAATATTAAATTATTAAATAAATTATAGAAATTTTATTTAAAATTTAATAAATTATAAATAAAAATAAACTTTTAAAAAACTAAAAGTTCATCTTTATATCATGATAAATATTGTTTGAAATAACAATTATGAAAATTGAAATTTAAATGTATTAGTTGTTTTGCAATTATAGTTTTTGGTAATGAATATAAACACTAAATTTTTATAAAAAATCATTAATATATATATAAATTCTAAAAATTCACACAAAAATATTTCAAATATAGAAAAATTATGTGGTATATTAAATTGTAGTATTTAAAATTCTTACAGTATAAAATGAATGAGCATTATTTTAAATGATATAAGATAAACTATTAATTTTTAAAATTTTTGTTTTTAAATGTAATTTGTGAAAATTTCATAGAAATTTTCTATAATTTGTTCCAAATAATTTAATAAAAGGCTAAGTCATACATAAAATTTCATAGATTCAATTTTTTTTTCCCTAGATTGTAGGGAACTTATTTTCATCGTCCTTTGCAAAATTTATCAATTTATATTGTAAACTTGGCAATCTAATTCCAAGAGCATCAGAATCAACTTGCAAAACCAATTTCAAAATCTCACGCGCTATTACTATTGGAGTTTCATGAATAATTTGCAGAACAACTAATTTCGCAAATTTGCAAAGCTTCCAACTAATGAAAAAGGAGAGAGGAAATTTAATTTGAATAAATTTTTTTAATGGATTCTATTTTTATTATTTTATAATAAATTTAGATTAAATATATATATATATATATATATAATTTATTAATTAATATAATTAAATTGATATATTAATATAAAATATAAAATTAAGTTAATTATATTAATTATATTTAAATAATATATAAAATTATTAATATAATTATTATAAAATTAAATTTCATAATTATTTTTATGAATGCAATTTATTAATTTTTATATTAATTAATTTTAACAATAAAATTTAATTTTTTTTACAATAAACAAAAAAATATAATATTCTAAATGTAAATGTGAATAAAATATTAATCAGATTCCTTAAATTGAAATTAAAGTCAGATAAAATGTATTTAAAAGACTCAATTTACATTAATTACATCGTCCACATATATATATATATATAAAGAAAAATCCTTTTGATGATTGGATCTATATTACATAAAAGTCAAAATAAATATAAAAATTTAAGAAAAGATAAGAGTGAGACGTGTCAAAATTATTTTTGAAGAAAAAATTTTTATTTTTAATTTTTTGAATTTTGAAAACTATTTTTAAAAATAAACCGTTAAATAGATATTTTTTTTCAGATTTGACAAAAATATTTTATAAAAAATTAAAAAATTCAATTAATTAAATCAAAAAAATTTTAAATTTGATTTTTGGGCTCCAAATATCAATTCCAAACATTCTAAGTGTATCAAATGTAATTCCATTTCAAAATCCAAAGAAAAGAAAAATATAATACGTTTATTCTCATCAAATCATCATACTTCTAACCCAGATAGAACAGATGAAGAAAAGGGAGATGGAAGAAAACAAAGGCACAGTCTGTGTTACAGGCGGCACTGGGTATGTAGCATCATGGTTGATCATGCGGCTTCTCGATCATGGTTACTCTGTTCACACCACCATTAGACCCGATCCAGGTAAAATTTTCCTTCACTGAAATTGAAATCAGCTGCTAATTCAGATATTGAAAACAGCGATTAGCTGCCCCTAATCTCTGAACCAAAAGATTGAACAAATTTTTTTTGCATCTACATAATAATTTAATATATGTGCAGAGCAAAAGAGAGATTTAACCTTCCTAACAAGTCTACCCGTAGCTTCCGAAAAGCTCAAAATCTTCCAGGCAGATCTTGATGATCCAGACAGTTTCCAAGTTGCTATTGATGGATGTGTTGGTGTGTTTCATGTGGCAACCCCTACTCCGACCCATTTTCAGAATCAACCTGAAGAACTTGTTATCAGAAAGACAATTGACGGAACTTTAGGAATCCTAAAAATTTGCTTGAACTCGAATACGGTGAAACGGGTGGTGTATACTTCCAGCACTTCAGCAGTTGATTTTAGTGATAAATCTGCACAAGTAATGGATGAAAGTTTTTGGAGTGACGTTGATTACATTAAAAACTTGAAATCCTTCGCCAGTTCTTACTGGGTTTCCAAGACGTTGACTGAGAAGATAGCTCTTGAGTTCGCAGAAGAAAATGGATTGGATTTTGTGACTGTAATCCCTTCTTTTGTTGTTGGTCCTTTCATCTGTCCAAATCTACCAGCCTCGGTGGAGGCTGCACTGGCTTTGATTCTTGGTATCTATGAATTGTGTGTTTATTAATTTTCTTAATGCTTAATTTGGTACCAATTAATTAATTGATATAATTTTCAGGTAAGCCGGATTTATATAATCTGCTCCTGAATACAAATATGGTGCATGTTGATGATCTTGTAAGGGCACATATCTTCCTTCTTGGACATCCTGATGCAAAAGGGAGGTATATCTGTTCTTCAGACGTTATATCTATCGAAGAGATGTCTAATTTTCTTTCTGCAAAATATCCTGAGTTCACACTGCCCACAATAGAGTGAGTTATTTTTATCTTTTTCCTCTATGTTCCTTGTAATCAAGAAACTAGCAGGAAAATTTAATATTGCTTTTCTTGGCAGATCGTTGAAAGGTATTAAAGGACGCAAAGCCCCTGCCCTCTCGTCCAAGAAACTGACCGATTCTGGTTTCCAATTTAAATATGGGATTGACGAAATATTTGATGGAGCAATTCAATGCTGCAAAGAGAAGGGCTACCTTTAGTTTTATTTCTTTTTTAACGGTTGTGTGTGTTTCTTTTAATTATGGCATTTCTTTTCTTTAACAGTTTTTCATCACATGCAAAGTGAAGGGCTATCTCTAGTTTAATTACATCTTATTTAGTCCCAATCTTGTTGCAATATGCCTATATCGCTGGTTTCTGGTTTGAAATTTATACACATTTTTTAATTTTTAGGTTGAATCCTGGTGATCAACTAAAGCACTTTCTGATTGGATTTCATTAAAAATGGGGACCCGGACTAGTTAAGCCAGTCTGTATATAAGGTCAATAAACACTCACTCTTTGCCGAGGAAATGGAATCCTGCTTTCCACATTTGCTTATTATTAGGTTATCTCCAACAGGATGTAACTTTTATATTAAAATATTATAATTACAGTAAATTTATCTTTGCACTAATTTTTACACACAAAAAATATTTTATATATATTTCTATTTATACTTTATTTTATATATTTTTTATTTTTTTCATACTATTTAATTATTTTACAAAATAAACCCTAATATTTTTTTTTACATATTCATCCAAGATGATAAATTTTATTATTTAATAATATTACAAAAATAAAAATATATTTAATATCATATGTCATAAAAACTTGTTAATTAAAAAATATTAATTAAAACAAACTTTTATTAAAAATACAGCAAAAAAATTAATATTAATACAATATTATAATTGAAAAACAATATTACTATTGATTCAATAATCTGAATTAGTATATTACTTTCATAAATGCTATATTAATATATTATGGAGTGCAATGTGAGCATCTTTATCTTTGATTTGTCTATACTAAGTAAAAAATTGTTGAAATCGAGTATTTTCATCTACTGTCATTTTAACTGTAAGATCGAGTGCATTTATTATTTCATTAATTGATGCGTTTAGATTACGTTCATCTTCAATTGTCATATTTGTGCATGATAATGCATGCAATTATTATATCGTTTAATACTTCGTTTCTCCAAAAACGTATTGATACTGCAATAATTGCAAAATTTTAAACACACGCTCAATATATTTTCTATAAGTCTCATGTCTCATTGCAAAATACATTTTTTGGACCGTGCGACTTATAAATAGTTTGCATAATAGTTGACCATTTTGGATATATAACACAACTAAATAATAACTCATATTATATATTTTTTCTTGAATAACATAATGAGTGACATGAGCAATACATCGAGTAAGATTAGAAAATAAATGTGATGACTCCAATATATTAATGTCATTATTCGTACCCGGTATACAAAAATATGCATGTCATATTCATAAATCATAATCCGCTATAGTTTCAAGAATAATTGTTGGTGATCTACTATGCCCTACATATTATCCGATTCATACCGTTTGACAATTTTTTCACTTCAAATGCATACAATATAGGCTGCCTAATATTTCTAAAAAAACCACATTGATGACCAATATAAAGTAGCCTAACAATGTCAATTTTCCACTCCCTCAAAAAAAATTAGTAAGTTTTCTTCTTACAGTGGAGATGAATATGTGATCTTATGTCAAGTTTATATAGATATTTCACAAGATTCTATTACATGTGTATATCAAACTTCAAAAATCAAATTTTGTTTTGTGTGGAATATGCATATAACAACATAAGAAATAAATGCTAAAAGCATCGCAATAAAAAATTTGTGTAATCTAAAATTCAAACTATAGAGAAAGTTGTTTGAAAATTAAATTATTGCATCCAACAAGTTAAAAAAAATGCATCATAGTAATATCTCAGATAAAGATATTGCAAGTATTTTTTTGTAAAACTTTTTTTTTCTTCTATATCTCTAAAAAACTAAAACTTTATATTTCAAATTATTTATAGATAAATCGAACTAAAATATTATCGATGCAAGATGACAATTACAGAAAGATATTCATATTTGATAATGTGTTGAATACAGTGAAGAACTTTGAAAAATTAAAAATAATGTCACCACATCAAGAAAAATAACTTGAAAAGCAAAATCTAAATTATATCTTATTAGAGTCAAATAATCCAACTCTCAAGTCTCCAATATCAACGTCTCCTGAGTTGTCATCATTTTCTCTTAATTTAGATAATGTTGTTTGCGGTTCGTCATCAGAACAACTAATTATGATAAAAAAAGCCAAATTGAAGAGAAAATTGATGAACAAATTTTATTTATCATTAATAGTCTCAAAGAAAAAAATCGACAATTTTGAGAGATATTAAAGAAGATCAGTTCAGACATAGAACAACTATAAATTCAAAACAAAAGTTTGATACTAAAATAATTTAAAGAATAAAATAAAATTTTGATACGAGACTTAAATACTACCAACAATTCAAAAATTTATCCATATATCGAAAATAAATAAATACGAATTTTAGAAAAAAGATATCATCAGCATCAAACACAACCATATTTTGTATCTAATGAATTTGACGATTATTTCAATTATATTGGTGGATCTGAAATTGATAAACTAGATTATTAAATTATTTCATTTTGCTTGTTTTATGTTAAATATTTTAAATTTTATTTGCTAGTTTAGTTTTAATATTTTGTAATATTAATATTTTGTAGAAATGAATGTATTATGCTTTTAAATTATAATATATATATTTTCTAGTTATATATTTTCTTATTATATATTTAATTTTTTATTAAATTATATTCAATTAGTAGAAAAATTAAAATTATGTTGTATTTAATTGTTAGAAATTAAATTTTTATAGGCTTAAACATATAATAATATTAATTAAACATCAATTTACTAATTAAAACTCAAGTTAATTTTATTCAAATGTGTTTATAAAAAAAGAGTATTCAAATATTAATTCAACTATAATAAAAATCACTAACTAAAAAAACTAATAAAAATTATTTATAACACATGTGCATCTTCTTTCCTTCATCTTCCAGCAATATTTCTGTCATGTTCGCGATCTAGACATTGACGTACACCCTTATTGTTGTCGTTTGTACTGCAATATAAAGACATATAGATTATAGTTTAAATACGGACATATGAGAGTGAAACATTTATCTTAATATGATAAGAAAATATTTAATATAAAAATTGAATTGAATTGATAAATAGTTACGATTTCGTGCTTAATATTCAAATCAAGACAACAGACTAAATCGTAAATATATAATTTTTAGTCCGACGGTGAAAATATGATTTAATCATACTAAAATATATATATATATATATATATATATATATATATATATATATATATATATATATATATATATATTTAAAGTCATAAGTGAAATTATATTGAGATATTTTAAAGATAAAAGTTTCAAATTGTGAAAATACAGCATCCGTTGTAGATTTATGGTCTGATTTTCCGATTAAGAGTTAAAGATATGTGTTCACAATTGCAATGAAACTGATATTTTCACAATTGGATTTTTGAGATTGTTAAAATTTTATAATTTAAAAATTAGATTTCGGATGAATTTTTACAGAGCAAATTAAAAAATGACTAAATCGCAAAAACGTAATTTTCGTACTGGTGATTATTTTACAAAATCAAGAAGAGCATTTCAAAGAGAAAATTATTCCGATAATATTGCATGTTCAATTTGAGGAGATAATGTCATTTGGGATATGAGAAAATAAATTTATTCAAATACTGAATTGAAAAATTGGATTGTTTTGTGGAAAAAGTTTAAAGTCAAAATTTCTTTTGAATTAATTGGATATTTGCTAAAATATCTTATTGATTAACTTTAATTGATCAATATAAGTAATGATTAAATTTAATTAAAATTAATTAGCCATTTAATTTGACTATTAAAGTAAAAAATGATAAATATTCGACTTTTTCATAAAAAAAAGAAATATTATTCATCTTCTTTTTCACAAGGCCGACTACTATAGATGATTTTTGAAGTTATTCTCTCAATTTGAACTCCTCAAAATATTAGTACTCAAGCCACTGAAGCATAGAAAATTAATTAGGGTGAAGAGAAAAATAATTTTTTTAGAAGAAAATTCTTTTTGTGGCAAAAATACCAAGAAAATTAGAAGTAAGATTTTTTTCACTTTTCTTTCAAAATTTCATGGATTTAAGTTGATTTAAATCATTGTTGTGAGTAGATTTTAGTTTGGTGGTGTGTTGGATGTTGAATTAGTGTTATGGAAAAATTAGAGTTTTGTAGAAAAATTATAGAAAATTTAGATTAAAATAGAAAATGAGTAGAATAAAGCTTTAGAATGATAGATATGGTAAAAATTTGATGAAAATAATTTTTAGAATTTTTTGTGAAATTTTTGAAGAATTTCTCTAAATATGACCAAAATTTTTAGAAATTATTTTTAGAGGATTTGTGCCTTAAAATGATAAAAGTAGAGTTATATAAAATGTTTATTTACTATAAATTTTGGTGGATTTTTTGGATTTTTGGCATAATTTTTGAAAAATTTATTGGAAATTATTGAATAAAATTTTAGAGAAATTGATAATGAAAAATGAAATAAAATGGTAAAGTGATTATAAAAATTTATTTGGAATTTTTGAAACATTTTATTGAATTAATAGGAATTTTTGAGTGGAAAATGGTTTTTTGGAGAAAAATAGAAATTTGAGAAAAAATGGAAAAAATGGAGAAAAATAGTTATGGATGAGAAAGAAATAAAAAAATATATAAAAAAATAAAAAAATATATTGAAATTTTTTTTATCTCATAAAGAAACGTGGCAAACGACCGGAGTCTTGAATTATCCATCGAATATGCGTAACGAGAAATAATATCGATAAAAGATTTTGGTATATGAGAGAGCGAGAAGTTATTAGAGAGTTTTATTTTCAATAGAATATATGTTAAGTATGCTTATGTAGTTAATTAAAAAAATATTATTGTTCAGGTGCATTTATGAGACCGGTGTCAAATGCGGATAAGAGAAAGGAACCGATAAATATTGATAAATGTTGGTTAAAGTCTATGCAATAATTTATAATTGTATTCATTAAATATGATTTCTATGAATATTTTATGATATGAATATATATAAGAAACAAAAATATTTGTATGTCATGTTATTAAATAGTAAAATAGCTGAGAATTTATGAAAAAATTGTATTTGATAAAAATTTAATATTTTATCTCATATATCATGTCTAGAGAGTTATTGGCATGTCAATAAAATTTTATTGATCCAGTGAATTTTCTGTAACATCCTTAATAGGGGTGGCAACGGGTAGGGTACCCGTGAAAATTGTCCTACCCGAATCCGAATCCGATTATTTATATATATACCCGAACCCGTTTAAAATTATAATATTAATACCCGTATCCGTCCCAAATCCGATTAACATTACTGATTAATATCTGAATCCGAATAATTACCCGTTTATCATTAAAAAAATTTAAAATAAAATAAAATTCAAACTAATTAAATAATTAAAAATCTATAAATATATAAATAATCTACCATAAATCACTATAAAATCAAATAAAACATAAAATTTAATTCAACATATTCAAATTAAAATAATTAAATCATTATATTTAATAAATTAAAATATAATAAATTGTATAATATATATATATATATATATAATCGGATTTATCGGATAGCGGGTACCCGAAAGCCTATACCCGTACCCTACCCAAATCCGTGACGGGTTTAAATATTACTATCCAAATCCATCCCAAAACCCTAATAGGGTTATCCATTAGGGTTTTAACGGGTTCGGATTGACGCGGGTACCCGCGAAACCCGTACCCGTTGTCACCCCTAATCCTTAACTTTTCTATATGCATTTCTGCAATATTTCATTTGTGCATATGCATTTTGTATATATATATATCACTTGAACACATGCGTAATATGCATTTTTATTTAAATATATTCATGACATACAAATAGTTTATTTTCAAATATTTTATAATTGTATAGAAATGCATATGTCTGTTTTATAATATAGATGAAAATGACATGAAATTAATATTTAAGTGAATAAAAAGACTATATTGAATTAATAAAAATTTAACACGATTAATTTAATTAAATTATATATTTATTTATTATTGGTTAGTAAAATTGGGTAAATGTATATATATATATATATATATATATATATATATATATATATACATGAATGTATGTATGTATGTATGATGATAATAAAAATAAAAATAACAAAGCATATAACAAAAAGAAAAAGAAAAAAAAAAGGAAAGATGGACGACAAAGAAAAGAAGAGAAAGCAAATGGGGTAGGTGACTTTTAACCTATTAGGCTCTATTATCTTCATTTTCTTTCCTTATTTTCTTCTTCTTTTTTGCTTCATTTCTTCAACCTATTTTCTCTCAAGTTATAGCCACCAATTCTTCCTTGTTTCACTTGGTTTTTGAGAAAAATTGATCCCTTGAAAGTTTGTTCTTGGTAAGTAATCAATTCTTATTGTTATAAGATTTATTTGAGTTTTTAAGGTTCGTTAATAGACACTGATTTGCACCCCGATTTTGATATCCATAAAAATTGATTATGGAAAAGCTTAAAACACAAAACTTGTTCCTTTATGTCTTAGATTTATGGATATATAAATATTTTTTCAAGATGTGGTGTATAGAATAAGATATCATTTCGTACTAAAACTGGTCCGGATGTGAACCTTAAGTAAGTTAACTACTGTGTTTGTTAGTTTTGGATATGTTAAAGTCCGTATTTCAAGTACCTCAAAACATACAAGTTGTAGATATATATGTTATGGATCTGTATACCAAATTTCAGGTTCATAGGTCTTCTAATTGTTGTGTTATGGTGAATGAAATTATGACTGTTTCATGATTTAAACTGCCTACTGAGTATCCTGTATAGGTTTAGAAACGTGTTTAATTATTTTGAGCTTCTTAAAGATCGATTCTATAAATGATTAAAACAGAAAATTATAGATATATATCTTAACTAAATTTTGGTACTAATTTCAGCTTAATATGTTATGTATAGACTAAGTTATGACATTTGGAAATCATACTATTATGGAAGCCAATTCTATTCTGTACCAGTAAAATATTTGTTATAATTTTAATACCTTAGAGACATAATTGATAAAAGTTTTAAATATGAAAAATGTTCCATATAAACCCATATAAGTGTCTGTAATTTTTCATTAAAATATGACATATAGATTATATGTTATGATGAACCCAAATGATTACCCTGAAACTGCCTAAGGGCAGAAAACAAGTCAGAAATCAGAATACATTTAGAAATTCCACAAAAAATTGTACAGTGATCCAATTGGTCTGAAATTTTAATATGTTATATATAAATATGTTCATTTTAATTAGAAACAAGAATCAGATTAATTAGTCAAGTATATAAAAATTTATAGTCAAAACGGTCCCATAAGGTCACACTGCCTCATAGAAAAAATTTTAATAATTGATATGAATAATGTATATTAATTTGTTTAAGTCACATTAAGTTTCTCTAGTCATAAATTAACCAATTATATTTCAATATTAGGCTCAAGATAAATTGAAGATATACAAGAAGGGGGTAGACAATAAGTTAAGGGTTGGAATCAAAGGAAAAATGTGAGTCTAATTATAAATTGAATTCTTTAGTGCATATGAATGTTGCTTGCTATGTGATTCATATGATTGTGATGATTTTTCCTTTATAATATGATGATGAATAATTTGTGACATTTGTGGTACATATAAGCTTGTGTACTTGTGGTATATTTGAGATATATGTTTGACATAATATATATATACATGGTATATGTATAGTATATGCAAGATATGTGTTGACATATGAGGTATATATGTGGTATATGTATGGTATATGTGTTGCATATGAAGTATATATGTGGTATATATATGGTGTATGTGTTGCATATGAAGTATATATGTGGTATATGTGATAAGATACAATAGTTGATGAATATGTAAGTACAAGTGCATATGCATAATGACTTAAAAGGCGTTGTGACTAGTTAATCGACATTGCAAAGCAAAAGAAGAGGCCTATGACCCAACAAATATGCAAATGAAACAAATGATAAAACTAGCTAGCAAATGCAAATGCAAATGTTCACATGACAAATGTTCGCATGGAAACCCGGGGTAATGTCTGTTTAACTTAGTCACAACAAAATAAAATGAATAAGCATAAACATAAGTAAAGAGTAATTATTGAATACTTGATTTTATCTATATTTATATGTTATTGATTGATGAAATGAAGTCTAAAGTATGTATTAATTATACTTGTTATTTGCTATTATGAAATGCTTGGTGCTTTAGAACTCATTTGATGATTATTCTCACTGGGTCGCAACTTACCAAATTGCATCATTTTTCAGGTAGAAAAGATTAGTAGTTCATATTGAGGTGCATATAAAAGTCATGGATCAAAGGTCACCGGCCGAGCCTCCTCACTTTCTCTCCTTACATTCCACATAAGCATAAAAACATATCATTATATTTGAGGATTGAATACTTGCAAATTTACTAACTTTTTAAATGTAATATTTAAGTTATTAATATATGTGATGTTATAGGCTATAATTAAAGCTTCCATATTGATTGTGAAATTATTATTGATAATATGAGATGAGTTAAAAAAAAATTACTCTCGCTGTAAATATGAATTTTATTTTATTCTTATTTTATACGTGATAATTTAATATAAAAACAACATGTGCGATATATAGATGTATAAGGTATTAGGTGTTATATTTTCTATAACTATATGATATATTTTTACGGTCTGGTAGGTATTTCTGTGGTCGTATGATATTTGTATTCGGTTCAGTGGATTTTCTAGGATCTTGTGATATGATTTATGTGAATTATTTTATCTGATCCGATAGATTTTCTAAAATCATGAAATAATATGTATCCATTGTTTCCTTGGGGTTAGTTTATGATGATTTAATATATGAGCATAATAAAATATATTTCTATGAAAGTATATAGTAAGGATACAATGAATTTTGTGTGATATTGTTCATGGTTTGATGTTTATGGCTTGAAGAGAGTATTTTATTAATGAGTTATGAAAAACTTTAAAAAATATATTATCTCGATTTGATTTAAAATATATATTTGTTATCTCTATCTATGACTATTATTATAAATTATTGTATCACTTAGTAGTTTTACTCAACAAAAGGAATTTGTTTTCTCTCGCATATATTTAAAGTGAAAAGTTTTTGTAGATATAATATCGTTGATAGTATCCCCACATATAGACTCAAGCAATAGTGGTAGTCATCCTAAATGGATTGGTATTTCCTTGTATATTTTGCTTTTATAATTTAATAGATTTAAATAAAAATTTAAATATTCATATATTTAAGAGTGAAACTAACAAATAGTTTTTAAAGTATATTATTTTATATATTAATATTTTGTATTTTTTTCTTTTTTATTATAATTTATTATTTATGGCAATATAAATATTTTGGTATTGGTTGGTAAACTGTAGC
Source organism: Triadica sebifera (assembly GCA_023653625.1). Taxonomy (NCBI): domain Eukaryota; kingdom Viridiplantae; phylum Streptophyta; class Magnoliopsida; order Malpighiales; family Euphorbiaceae; genus Triadica; species Triadica sebifera. Next base: position 32,422,270 of record CM042900.1, on the reverse strand, counting down.
ACTACTTACCTGTTTGGTATATAAAAATGTATATAGTAAGGTAAGAGGTGTTATAATTTATTTCCGTCATATTCTTATCTTCAACTTTCCATCAAAAATCTCAACTTCCCTTTGTCTTCCTTCAAGTTTCCTTTATTCATTTTTTGTAAAATGCATCATTTTTTGAAGCTAAAATGATATGACTATAGTCTCAGATCAAATATGACATGATACTATAGTTAATTAGTATCTAGTTAGATAAAATATCTTACATTATTTTGCTGCGGGTTATAGATGCTATCATTGTTGTAATTGTTGTTGTTGCATTTACTTTTACAGAGGCAAAGGATCAGAGTGTTTAAATCTTTGCTTTAACAAAAAGCATATTTTCTTTTAAAACCTAAAAAACATATATTTAGTAGTCGAATTGGGCCGACCTTGAGCTTCGACTCATAAATTCAGGCCCATTTGATTAAAAAGAGATTTTTGGTATGTTTGAGCCAAAAAAAATTTATATATATATATATATATATATATATATATATATATATATATTTATATATACAATTACTTCATTTTATAGCCAACTTAACATTTTTTCGATAAAAAAGAAATTCTTTCAAAACTAGCTTTTCAAAAAGTCCAGATTTCATTTATTCCCTTCTACCACAAAGGCATTGGGAATTTCAGCTTAGGCTTATTATGCCGCGCGTTAAGGGATTGCAGAATCTCTGATCCCTATTAAGTATTATCTTGACCAATTTATTTCTAAACTTTGAATTCAATTCATAACATCATAAACTATTAAAAAAAAGAAAGAAAGAAAATTTTGTGATAATTAATTCGTTTATCAACTTTCAAATTTTTTTAGTATGTAATTTTTTTTAATCTGTACTCATTATCTCATTTCATTCTTAAAATATTAATTTTTTCAGAATTCAATGTGAAATGAATAATTTTATTTCCTGAATAGCTAAATAAGAATTTAAGTTATCTTTCTCTAATTGGTGATTTATATGAATATCATGAATCAAAATAATACTGATTCAGAATAGAAACACATAATTAGATACCTGGTTTCTCTAACCTATAATTAAAAAGAATAAAATTGAAAACTAAAAAGGGTAAAAATAAAAAAAAATAAAAATAAAAATGTCATTTTTTAAAAATGAGTATAGGATGCAATTTCTAGCCAAGTCTGCCCAGTCCTCGATTCAGAGATACCAACAAGAAATTTTGCCAAAACAAATGCTTTTGTTTTCTTATTTTTTGGTAACCCATGTAACACAATTGCGGATCTACATTATGAAAAATGGAGTCATTGGACTCCATTTTTTATAAAAAGAAAATTATTTTTAATATATGTTTTTAGAAAAAAACTGTATTATATTTATATTAATTTAATATAGTGGATCCCATAAAAAATAAAAAATAAAAATTTATGAATAATTTTTTTTTTCGGCTCTTTGACTCTTTCAACCTTTATCGGCTCATAGCCCTCCACTCATCTTTTGACTCATCGTTGTGTGATTGTATTGTAGTCATCTCTCTACTTTTTTTTTTTTTTTTTCTCTTCTCTAGTCTTTCCTTTTTGCATTGCAATTTGCAATTGTCCTCGAAGCCCTTTATTCATCTCCTCTTCGCATCGTAGTCGTTTGCTTTTTTTTATTTCTCGACATTGCAGTTGTTTACTCCTTTCCTGTTTGTAGCCGTCTTCACATCTTATCCTACGCGGCAATTGTCTGTTCTCTCTTTAATATATATGAATCTCATTTGTGTAAAAATTATGAATCCACCCCTAATGTAACACATTTTTTTTCTTTTTGGAGGAGTTTGTTTCTTTGAGTACATCAATTACACATCTGATGGGGAAAAATTCATGAAAATAGAAAAAGAAACTATATTAATTACACATATGAGAAGAAATTAAATTAACTTTCTTCACTTATTTATCATGTACATATGGATAATAAAGTGGATTTAATATAAATTATAAATCATTAAAATCTTATAAAGGGCATCCGTTTTTCCCAGTTCTTATTGAAAAAGAAATCACAGTAAAATGACCGTAGGTTTCAGCCCAAGCATATAAAAGCACAAAGGATAAAAGGTTATATATTGCTTGGCATGAGACACAGAGCATTCTTTTTGTGCATAGTAATGCCCGGTTGCACATCCATGTCCAAATCTTCAATTCTAATTCCATCAGGCATTTCCCAGTTAAATTTGTAGACTAAATTTGCAAGAGATAGCTCCACATTGGCAAGACCCATAAAAATTCCAGGACAACTTCTTCTACCGGATCCAAATGGTACCAGCCCAAAATTCTGACCCTTTAAGTCAATAGAATTGCCAATAAATCTTTCAGGACAAAAGTCTTGAGGGTTTTCCCATACTTGAGGGTCTCTTCCTATTGCCCACGCATTCACATGAACCACTGTCTTTGCAGCTATATCATATCCATCTAACTTGCAGTTTTCAGATATAACCCTTGGCAATAACAATGGAACTGGGGGCTGTAATCTCATTGTCTCTTTGATCACTGCTTTCAGATATGATAGTTGTTGAATATCATCTTCGTCTACAAATCCTTTCTCTTCAACCTTATTTCTAACTTCGTCTTGAGCTTTCTTCATTGCTTTTGGATTCTGCATTAGGTAAGTCATGGCCCATACCACAGTAGCTGCACTGGTTTCTGTCCCACCCACAAATACATCCTGCAAACCAATAATTTAAAAAAAAAATGCATGTGTTAGATCCTGAATTTTAATTTTGTTCAATTGAGAGTCCCTCAAAAAAGAGCATTTTTCCACTCGAGCAACTTTTTCAATCAAACAAGGACTCAATTAGATAAATATTAGAGGTTCAGACGCCCAATGGAATAAAATTTTAGTTGAAAATTTTAATGTATTTCATAGACAAATTCCAAAAAAAAAAGACAGAAAACAAAAGAAAAACAACTAAATTTCGTAAATAGTAATTAATTAATATATATGATATTAATAATAACCTTGAGCACTGCTTTGATAAGATCGAAGGTGAGCTGAATTTTGGAAGAATGATCCTTCCAAATTTGAAGTAAGACATCAAGAATGTCATTTTGCTCAGGTTTTGGTCTGCTTGGATCAAGGTGTTCTTGGATTATCTGTTCAAAGAAATTGTCAAATTCCTGAAAATTTTTTTCCAGGCGGCGAATCTGTCCTGCGAGTCTATCAACAAAACCCAATAGAGGAAAATAGTCAGAAACAAAAAAGCTCGCAAACAAGTCCTGAGTTTCCTTAAGTAGCTCTCGGAACCTACTCGTTTCTACTCCCTCTTCCTCGTACCTGTTACCAAAAGCAACCCTGCATATTATAGTACTCGTAAGAGATATCATTAACTCTGTTAAATTGACAGGTTTAGAGGCAACAGCTAATTTGGATATCTTTTCAAGCATGCAAGAGACTTCAAATTCTCTGATGGGCCGAAAACTTTGAACCCTATTAAAATTGAAGAGGTGGGTTGTGCATATTTTCCTTGTTTCTCTCCAGGAATCATCATAAGGTGCAAAAACTAAGCCTGAACCGTTGTAGGATAGTCTTTGTTGGCTAAGAAAGGGAGGTCTACTGCAAAATATAGAATCATGGGTTTTCATTACTTCTTTTGCCATTGTGGCCGAGGAAACTATTAAGACTGGTGAAGAACCTAGGCGTAAAGACATTAAAGGTCCATATTTTTGAGAAAGTTGCCATAGGTAGCGATGAGGGGTTGAGTTACGAAACTTATGTAAATTGCCTATCAAGGGAAGGCCTTGAGGACCTGGTGGCAAACGAAGATTTCTTTTTATTTTGGGCTTTTGCAGAAGAAATAAGATAAAAACAGGAAGAGCTAGTAGAAGGAAGATAAGCACATCCATAATGGTAAATTTATTTGTTTCAATTACCGTACGAGAAATATCATACTTGATTGTATATATATAGGCCTACATTTCCCATATAAAAATTTCATTTTCGTTGATCCTGTTTTTGGAAACATTGCATGTGACCATATATTAAGAATAAACGTGAAATTTCTTTAAAAGAAAAAAAAAAGAATAAGAAGAATAAACGTTAGATGCTCACGATAAACACATTTATATATATATATATATATACATAAGGTTTTCTCTATTATTTTTTAGATTAAAAAAAAACAAAAAACAGAAATTCATTATTTTTTTGGTGAAGGAAGGTGGGAATAACCCACAAAACAAAAACAAAACTACATAATGTAGGTAACACCTACTTACTACATCATGAAAGAGCGAAGCATGAATCTCAAAAGGGGGAAACCAGAATATGAAAATCAGGAGCAAATTATAAGCAAATGAGACGGGAAATCCGCAACAAAGTTCACCCTTCGATAAACTCCTAAACATGATAAAGTTGGATGGAAGAGAAGTGTCATCAAACTTCTAATACTACAAACGATTGAATAATAATTCGCATTGACATTGAATTGTCCCATAATCATACACAATTCATCTCTGAGAAATATAGGACAAAAACCGATGTTGGACACCAACCCAACACTCCACACCCCACTACTATCTCTAATAAGCCCTCCACCAAACGAAATGCCAAAATTATTAGAAAGGGAAGCATCCGTGTTCAACTTGTAAAAGCCTACAGGAGGAGGTCCGTACAAAATTTGACATTCCCAAAAGAAATAGCCAAGCCAATATATATATATATATATATATATTTGGCAAGTAATATCATTACTTATATATATAATTTATTTCTAAAATAAAATAATTTATCTGAATTTTTTGAATAATGTATATTACTAATAAAAATGAAAGTTCATCAATTATATATATATATATATATATATATATATATATATATATATATATATATATATATATATATTGAATAATGTGTATACTAATAAAAATGAAAGTTCATCAATTATATATATATACTGAATAATGTGTATACTAATAAAAATGAAAGTTCACAATTATATATATATATTGAATAATGTGTATACTAATAAAAACGAAAGTTTATCAATTATATATATATATTGAATAATGTGTATACTAATAAAAATGAAAGTTCATCAATTATATATATATATTGAATAATGTGTATACTAATAAAAATGAAAGTCATCAATTATATATATATATATGGAATAATGTGTATACTAATTTATAGATTTTATATATACAACTTTGTGTGCCTTAAACTATTTGGTGCAATGTCAAACACTGGCAAATTTTTTCTTCTCAACCTGAGTTCGAGTCCTAACAATGCCATTTCTCCAATAAAATTTGGCAACTATTCGTTTAACTTTGTAAAAAATGATTCCAAAAAAAAATTTATTTTTAATTTTTTTGAGTTTTGAAAATTACTTTTTAAGATAAGCAGAAAAATATATTTTTTTTCCAATAAATATGTTTGAGAAAAACAGTATATAAAAAATTAAAAAAATCATTCAATTAAATTAAAAAAAATTCTAAACTTATTTTTTGGACACACAACAATAATTCTAAATACTCCATAATTAGTTTCAACAAGTTGGACTGTGATAAGGTCAAGTAGCTTGCAATTGAAAATTATTTTTAGAGATAAGCAGGTAAATATATATTTTTTCCAAAAAACATATTTTAGAAAAACAATATATAAAAAATTAAAAAATCAGTCAATTAAATCAAAAAAATTCTAAATTTATTTTTTAAATACGCAACAATAATTTCAAATAACCTCTAATTAGTTTCAACAAGTTGGACTATGATGAGGTCAACTGGTTCGCAATTCAACAATTCAATTGGTTAGTTTGAGTCTTAGTAATGTCATTTCTTCCAAAAAAAATTCAGTATTTTCTAATTAGTTCAACTTGTTGAATCATGATCGGATCGATGTTTGAGATTCAATTGTCTAGATGGAGGCCTAAGATCCTTCTACCTAGTTACCCATTAATTATGAAGATCTATCGGAAAATAAAGCATGGTTCAATTGTCCATCCTACTAAAAGTTTTCTTGAATTCATTAAAAATAATTAAGAGCATTAAATGGCTCAATATTTGGAGTCAATAAGATAAAAAATTTAGCATTAAGAGTATAAAATGATTTGAAATTTTAGTAAGGGTGTGCAAAATTGAACCAAAACTGCAAATAAAACCAAATTGAATCAAATTCGGTCTATTCTATTCGGTCTGTTTAATTTTCGGTTTATTCTATTTGGTTCGGTTTTTAATGTTCAAATAACGATTAAACAGAACCGACCAAAATTTTATTTATATATATATATATTAAATACATTTTATAGCGATTTATTCTAATTTGTAGTTAAAAAAATTATAGTTTATAGTAATTTTATTTTAATTTATGGTAGGAAAATGTAATGAATTATGAAATTTTATTCTAATTTATTAACTAATTTAAATTTAGAGTAATTAATAAAGTTATAATAATTGATTTTAATTTATGCTAATTTATAAAATTGTGATAATTGAATTTAATTGATAGTAATTTATAAAGTTATATTAATTGATTATAATTTATATATTATAATTGATAAAGTTATGATAATTGGTTTTAATATATTATAATTGATAAAATATAATAATAATTATTATAGTTTATATAAATTAATTAATAAAACTGATTAAACTAAATTAAATCGAAAATATTTTGGTTCGGTTAGATTCAGTTCTTATTGTTGTTCAATTCGGTTTTTTAAATAATAATTTGTTCAGTTCGCTTTTTTAAAGTTCGGTTCAGTTTTGAACCGAACCGATCAAATGTTCTTCCCTAAATTTTAGTAAATAGAGCCAATTAAATCTAATTTTATAAAAATAAAAATGATACTTATCACAACTATTTTTGTCTTAATTTTTATTCAATATGCATTAAAAAATTTATATTTTATCAATTTATTTACTTATATTACTCAAACTGTATTAAAAGTACTAGTATTTTATTGCAATTGGGAGAAATTAGTATAAAATAAGTTGAAACAAATAACATTACTCTTATAAAATATATACACTTAATTATATATATTTAAATATATATTAAAATACTTATACTTTAACAATTAATCTACTTTATTATTCAAACTGCATTATTTTAATAGAGTTGTAACAGGTTGATATAAAATAAATTGAAAAAAATATCATTACTCTTATATATATAAAGTGTTATATATATATATATATATATATATATATATATATATAACACTTTATTATATAACTACTACCGCGTTTTAATGCTTGAAAAGTAAAAATTTATTTATTAAAGTACGAAGAAAAAGTTGATTTTATGTTTTTTTATGGACAAATAATTAAGATGGATTTATAAGAAGTGATTAGGTCATACATTTTATACTAAAAAATTTATTTATTTATTTATTTAAATCATGAAAATTTAGTGATGGATTCATAGTATTTTCTGTTGCTGTTTTTTAAGTATAGAAATATGAAAATAGAGGATCTTAATGTATGAAAATAAAAATGAAACAAAACATATAAGGACCTTAGAGGCTTTTTGCCATTTTATTTTTCCAAGGGTTTGTCTGGATTGGCATGAAAAGACGGAAATGTGAAATTGGTAATAGTGACAGAGCAACATCAATCCAATCCCTCAGGGCAAAAATGTTTATTTTAGAACAAAATTCAAATCCCATTGGCTTTTTTTTTTATCCATTCTATTGAGCGAAATACTCACTTCATTAAACATATTCATTCGCAAATGCAACCATCTTTGGTCTCAACGCAATCTGTTTCCGTTCTCTCCTTTCTCATTTTGGTATTTTTCTCTGCATCGTTTATACTGTTTTTAAGCTTGAGAAAGAAATCCGGCAGCTTCATCTATAATGTCATTATCCGATTCAGAATCCCCTTCTCATTGGGGAGAATATAAATTCTTTCGTCAAATCAGCCGCGAACGTGAGTTGCTACCCTCATTTTTATTCTACTTTCTTTTTGTTATTTTGGCGGGAGAATGTCATATATATATTCTTATGACTTTTAAGTTTATTGGCGGGATCATTTCAGTGTTCTTTTTTTTTTTTTTTTTTTTTTCTTTTGGTTTGTTGTAGTTTTGCTGGTTAATCTTCGCATCCATGTTTATCTGGAGAAATTAATTTTCGTGATCTGGCATATTCAGGCTTGTTGCTTGAAATGCTGGGATCGACAAAGACGGGGGATTTTAGATCGACCTGGAAGGTACGTGTAATGTTCATCACGATATTTGTTTTCCATTAAATCGCATGTTGAGAGTATTAAGTTACTTATATTGGTGTTAATTGTAATTAATGAATCAAGTTATCTGCGTCAAAGTTGTTTATGTTCTGTTTTAGTCAATCTTAACTGATTCTGTACAGGTTTTCATCATGGATAAGGTTACAGTGAAAGTTATGTCTCACACTTGTAAAATGTCGGATATCAGAGACCAGGGAGTTTCATGTAAGAATCAAATTAATTTATTTCTTCTTGTTTGCTTCCTTTCTGATTCTTATAGCTATAGCCTTTAGGCATTAAATTCTACATTAGCGGTCACATGCTATTCAGCATTTATCTTCTTTTGTTAATCTCTTTCTCTATCACTGTATCATGCGAATCCACCTTGTTCTTATTGTTGTTTGTAAATTCAGCAGATAATTTGTCATATAGTTATCAGAGGCTGGTAATGGCCTATTGAGTCTGATATAGATTCCGTATTTATTTGTTTTCTTTGCAGTGGTTGAGGATCTTTTCAAGACGAGGGAACCTTTACCCTCTATGGATGCTATATATTTTATCCAACCATCAAAAGAAAATTAATGTGTATCTATTCTTTTTAATAATGTTATTTAGTTCGTGATTGAGTGAAAATGCACATGGAATATATTTTTTTATACATGATGAGCAATGCTTCTTATATCCCAGGCTTGAGAATGATATATGCCACTATGGTGATTTCAAGTCTTAGTTTGTCCCTGTGCATGATTCTACTATATGAATGATATGATCTTGAATGTTGATATATTGTCTTTGGGCCAACTTATGTTCTCTTTATATGTCATCCAAAAACATTTAAGCCTCCCGACCTAAGGTTGAGTAAGATCATGAAAGGCAAAAGAAAAAGTCTGGAATCTCATTTGTAAGAACTAGAAAAATAATTTATCTTCTATGCTTCAAATAGTCAAGGAAATGCCTTACGTGCGGTATCGTGCTGCTAAGGCAGTAGATTCAGAGACAAATTTTCACGATACGGTTCCTTCAAAACTTGCTGCTGCTGTATGGAACTGTCTTACAAAGTATAAATCTATTCCCAGCTTCCCACAGACAGAGACGTGTGAGCTGCTCATCCTAGATAGATCTATTGATCAGGTGACCTGCAACTTTCCTGAAACTTATCCTTTTCTTTACTTTACCTTTTATATTTGAAAAATGTTTTTGGATTTTCATGGACTTCATGTTTTAGATTGCTCCTGTCATACATGAATGGACTTATGATGCCATGTGCCACGATTTGCTGGATATGGAGGGAAATAAATATGTGCTCGAGGTATTTGTTGTACTTGTTTTTGAGGGTTTTAATGATTTCTGTTTTGATATGTATTTATGAAATATTTGTAAGTTAGGTTCCAAACAAAAAGGGTGGTCAACCTGAGAAAAAGGATGTCTTTCTGGAAGATAATGATCCAATCTGGCTTGAGCTTTGCCATGCACATATAGCAGATGTATATTTTCCATTTATGTTTTTCTGTCACTTGGATACATTATTATCCTGATATCTGTTTTCCATTAACTGGCACATCAGGCTAGTGAACGTTTGTCTGACAAGATGACCAACTTTGCATCAAAGAACAAAGCTGCACAACTGCAACAAAGTGCAAGGTTAGACTAGTATCAGTTCTAAAAGTTTTTTGACGTTTGGTGCTCATTGTTGCAACTTTAGAAGGTTTACATATTGATACTGTCTTTGTTTTTAGTATTTCTGCATAAAAACTCAGACCTTCAACTGCAATTTTCAGATTCACGGGCCAGTCTGGGGGACTATGTTGGATTTGAAGTTAAAAGATAGTTCAAGACACTGCAATAAAATTTGCTTCGAGTGAATAACCATGAAGGAAAATTTTGAAACACTGCCTGTAAATGATCTAGGCTCACAAAGTGTGAATGTCCTATGTATTTATACTTTTGCATAGCATAGGGATGACAATTTTTTCCAGTTTCGCGGTGCCCCGCCCCCAACCCGAACGGGGTAGTTTTTTCAAATAACAAATTTTCCCGTCCCGACCCCGAATTTTTTGTGCTGGGGACGGGGCGGGGATAGTATATATATCCCCTACCCCGAAAATATATTTTTATATATAATAATTATTTATATTTTAATATAATTAATATTTTAAAAAAAGTAATAAAATAAAAATATAACACTTATTTTAAATAAAAAATATTTTTTATTTAAAAAATTATATAATTAACTAATTAATTAAAATAAAAAAATAATTTTAACATTAAAATAAAATAAAAAATTTTAATAAAATTCGGAAATCGGGAATCCCTGTCCCCATGTGTGGGGACGGGGGTCCAAAAATTTTCCCTGTCAGGGTATGTGGTTGGGGAACTTTGTTCCGAACCCGTCTCATTGCCATTCCTAGCACAACATTGTACTTTTCGTAGTCGAATATGAAACAATGAAGCCAGCCTTAATTCGTCTGAGATTAACGTTGACAATATTACTGCATGTGTTTGTTAAACTTGGCTTCAATTACGTAAGTACTAATGACCAAAATTCACTATGCATGGACAGGGTGCACGTCTTAAATGATCAAATTTTATTTAATAATTATGTTATGAAACATATTAAGCTTTTTTCTTTCTAATATTTATGGCCTATGTTGAGTATAAAGGTTAATAACATGATTTTTTTCGTCAAATTTTTATTTGTTTGATTTCTGCCCCTGTTATCTTTTTTCTTATAAGTTAAATAGCATAGTTTGATCCTCCAAACACTGCTTCATTCCATATACTTCCAATGCTGAAGTTTCACTATATTCAGAGATGGTGAATTATCAACACGAGACATGCAGAAAATTGTTCAAGCCTTACCAAAATACAATGAATAAATGGAGAAGCGCTCTCGTCATATTGAGGTTTGCATCTTCTTGCTGAAGATTTATATTCCTTGTTGAATGATATAACTTTGTATTTGTACTTAAAATTATGATAAACTCTAATCACATGAAGTGCAAAATGACAAGTTCAGTTTAGCATACCTGATAGGAATTATCTCCATATTTTGGTTATTTTAGTGCTTACAATTTTTTCTACTGGTTCTTTTGCATCCATAATAACTGGCGAAGAAAAAGGGACAAAATAGTCCCCAACAAAAAGGTAATTTTTTTTTTATTTCTGTACATGCTCATCTAAAAGACGTCAAAATTTCCTATGAAAAGTGCAAGCAAAAGCCATTAACAATTTTGAAGTCAAGGACTACCAGGAATGGTTTGAAGGCGTAATTTAGAGTGATGCTTCATTTTTTTTTATTAATTGATTATTTTTTTGCAGATATTGGAAAAATTAACAAAATTATCAGAGACATAGGACTTCGAGAATTGGGCCAACTAGAACAGGATCTTGTTTTTGGAGATGCAGGAGCCAAGGATGTTATCAACTTTCTAAGGACAAATCAGGTGATAAGGTTGATATGGTTAATTTTTATACAGGGAAACATGATATCAGAAGATACATTTCCCTCGCACGATGCATCTCCTGAAAATAAGCTTCGTTTGTTGATGATTTATGGATGTGTATATCCTGAGAAATTTGAAGGTGACAAAGCATCCAAGCTAATGCAGGTAGCTACTGACTTCCTATTGATTTATACGGGGAGCGCTGTTTGAGGGTGTGATACATTAGCATGATAATTGCAAGTCATAAAACATTTTTCAGATCAAGCATGCAATCTGAAGTAGGGAAAGCAAATTAATAGGAAGTAACAAGAATGAAAGTCGTATTTTATGGCTGAAGTGGAAAAAAGTTGACGAAGTTCCGTATACCATTATCATTTGCGGGATGTTTTTTTAGCTTATGCTTTTCTGCATGGAGCTTTTTACAAATTGAAATAGAAGAGCATCAAATTCTTGCTGATGCAAAATTTTGATCTTGAAATCAGTTTCATATGATTTATTTATCTATTTATTAATCAGTTGGCTAGGTTATCAGAACAAGATATGGTGGCTGTGAATAATATGAGACTGCTTGCGGGATCATCAGCCACCAAAAAGACAATGGGCTGTTTCTCCCTCAAGTTTGATAACCAGAAGGTATATTGGCATAACTGAGATGCTTTTCAAAGATCATACGGGATGCTGCCATCTTGAAAATAAAGTTACTGTATTGAGGTCTAACTGGCAATAAATATCATTTATGGTTCTCAGACAAAACAAGCATCCAGAAAGGATTGAACTGGTGAGGAAGAAACATGGCAACTATTTCGATTTTATCCCTTATTAGAGGTATGAATCTGGTCGTGAAAGTAAACCATGCATTATATCTTATTGTAAATAGTAGGATGGTATAGCAAATGAGCTAAGGATAAATTAGTTTTATTGAATTAAGAGATCAATATCAGCTCAGTTAAACTAAGAATTCTCTCTCTCTCTGTCATTTGTTTATATGAAACTGTTATATTGAACTGTTTCAGAAACGTTTTCTTATATTTCGAGGATTGCTCGGTTTCTTAGGAAAGAAACTTGATTTGACTGCATCTCTTGTCTTAGCTTGCAATCAGGTTATCTCTTTTATGGAGTCTATTCTAGGGCATGGATGGTCAGTCAACTATGCAATGTCTTATTCCTCCATTTCTTCAATTAGTTTTCTCTTTGGTGTCCAGTGAATGTGATAACTAGTTTGACTGTCAATTCATGCTTCTTTGGAATACCTGTCTCAAAGCTGAAGATTTAGTGAGAAAAAAAAGGGAATATTACTACTCTTTCTATGATACATGAATGAATGATATCATATGATATGATTTCTTTTGCAGGAGCTTATTGAAAATGTTAGCAAAGGTGAATTGTCGAAGAATGAATATTCTTGTATGAATGAACCAAGTTCAACTGTCCTGGAAACAAGAAAAGGGTCAGTACGGAAAATAATGCTCCTGTTGTTCCAGAAAGAAAAGCTCCAGCTCATTCAATGAGATCAAGACGAACTGCAACTTGGGCACTACCTCGAAATTCTGATGATGGATATTCAAGGCAGGTTTTTAGCTCTTATTATTTTTGTTTGGCTATCAACGCTGTAATATAAACATCCAGGCTAAGCCATCTTCCAAGCAGGATTTTCAAGAATATGATGACAATCTGCTCTTTCTTCCACACTCATTTCTATTCATAAAGTGTTTGTTACATTTCATGGTTATATTAGATGACTGCTTAATGCTTATAGCCAATATTTATTCAGGGCATTAATGGATAAAAATGTCGTGCTCAAATTATGTATGCTCAAACTTTTCTAGTCTTGGGCTGCCTTTTGCAGTGACTCAGTTTTGCAGAGTGCATCAATAGATTTGAGGAGAATGGGACAACGTATTTTTGTATTTATCATTGGTGGTGCAACTCGATCTGAGGTAAATTCTGCCAGTCTCTTTACTTTTTTTTTGCTTTCAGTTGATAATTGGATGTTACTTATGTGAGTTCCAAGTTGCTGCTCTGTCATTCTGGATCTTTACTGATGCCTTCTCGACGATGCTTTTGTCAGCTACGAATTTGCGCCAAGCTTACAACAAAACTCAAGAGGGAAGTTGTTCTAGGTTGTACTAGTTTGGATGATCCTCCACAATATATTACGGTATTATGACCTTATTTATCAACACTTTATTCTGAATATTCTCTGCAAGAAGTGCTATTACATCACAAATTGTAGTTGATTCCTGTTTTCTATTCTCATTAAAGTTCTCTTTATGTAAACAGAAATTGAAGACTCTGCTAGAAAATGACACCCCATCAACAGATCAGCTATATGGATTCCGTGCTTTTTAACTCTGTTCCTCCAGGTTGTATATGACAGATACCATTTAGTTTTCATTTCTTGCCCATATGCTCCTACAAGAATGATTATACTTTCTTGCTCTGTAGATATGAGGGGAAGACTAACCTGGTTATCTTCGTTTCCCAAGAATGTGTGAGAGCCGCCGTTTTTTGCACTCATTCCGTACGCTTGTAACCAGCTTACCTGTAATTTTCTTTTTGGCATCAGACAGATATGAAGGGAAAAGACGAAAAAAAAGAGATGTTCCCAAATTTTTTAGGGGACTTGAGGAATTAGGATGCTCCATGGGAATTGAATTAACCCATTTTGTATTTTGTAGCTCAAATTGTAACTATTGAAGAAATGTTTTTATTAGTTTTCAGATTCTTGTCACGATAGTAACCCAAGTACATAGAAGTATAAAACTTCTAAATGAATAATTGGAAAATAGCTAGTTGATTCCAAATTTATTTGTTCAGACAATTTTAAATTTTAAATTGTAAAAAATAAGTATAAAATTAAATTATAAAATAAATAGAGGTTAGATACGAGATCAGACAGAGTAAATTGCATACGATTTTTATTCTCAAAAGAAATTTCAGTCTAATAGAATGTAAATAAAGAACTGAGAACGAGTGACACACTGAATAAAACTTTACTAATAGAAAAAGACGAATTTTAAGTTAAATTTATTTATTTTTTTAGTATTTATTCTTTTTGAATCGCAACATTATCTCTCTTGATTATAATATTCATAAATTTATTGTTAATATTATGGTAATTTGTTTCTCCATCCTAAATATTTGATTTTTTTTTTCATCTTACTATGCAAATAATTTAATAAAAATAATTCATAAATTAATAAATTATTTCTGTCAAATAACTTAGTTTTTCATCTATAATTCTATTGAAAAAAAGGTGTTCCCTCATTTAATTTCAATGTATTTATAAAGAATATGATTTAATTTCTGTTCTTTTTATTAAAAAAAAAAGAGAACATTTATTTAATTTTTTTTGATAAGTTAAAGAAAAAAAATTTCATAATTGAAAATTTGTTTACAATTAGGCCAAGAAACTAAAAATGTCTGCTGTCGAGAATTGAACTTTTCTGTAACATTGCCCTTTTTTTTTCTTTATTGTCAATTATCATGCAGATCAGGTGACACGTATAGAATCGGCCCTGCCATTTCCATTTCGCAGTGACTTTCAACTCATCGCCATCATATGTATGCTATCTGTAATCTCAAAACCCTAAAACTCTCGTTGCTGACAATGGATCCGATTCTTCCGATTGCAGTTCTTTCGCTCGTTATTGGAGCTCTCATCGCTCTCCTTTTCTTCAAAAGCTACTTCTTCAAGAGAACATCCGAAATCAAAGCCATCGTCAATCCGGAGCTCCATTCGGATCCTAAACAGCACAAGAAACCTACTCAGATTGTAACCAAGAAATCTCACTCCAAACCTCACTCTCATGCCTCCGATAAGGTATGCCACCGTTATGCTATCTTTGATCTCCCGTTTGGTTGCTTGAGAATTACGTTTTACGATGGTATATTTGCTAGCAGCTTGTTCTGCTTGGTCGGTAGAATTCTGGTTGACTAGAATTAAAAGGAGTAAATTAGAAATGCAAGTGTCATTATGTATTTAGATTTTTTTTCCAGGAAATGGAAGAAAATGAAGTTTTTTTGTTTTTTATTTTTTTATTTTTTAATGTTTTGGCCTTCGCTAGGGGAATTGAATTGAGCTTAATGCAACTCGCTTTTCTTTCTTTTTTAATTTTTTTCGTTTACAAAAATAAAATCTAAGAGTTGGAATTAGTTCATCAAGAGTAATTGAGATTAGAACTTACACAATTATCCTTATAAAGCTGTATTTATATGTTGTACATTTTTCAGTATAACCAAGTAAAAGTTGCTTTTGTTTATTTAATATGTTTTGGTTGTGTCTTATAGGATCAAAATAAGCGACATCATCCTTTGGATCTGAACACGCTGAAAGGTCATGGGGATTCGGTGACTGGGCTGTGTTTCTCCAGTGATGGACGGAGTTTGGCAACGGGTACAGCTTTATGTGTCATTTCTCAAAGCGTTTTTTTTTTTTTTTTCTTCATTTTATAAAGGTGAAGCTTTCAATTTGGTAACTTGCTAATTCAAATTATTAGCAATTGGATAAAATTTACGATCTGAAATTTAGTATTAGTCTTTTGCTAGCACATATAGGTATCTTAAATATTCTTTTTTCGAGGAATACGCTGAGTTGTGAAAGCTTGATGTTATAAGTTAATGAATGTTTCCACCATTGGTCAACATTATATGTCTGTGAAAGCCTAATGATTCTTGTCCTTTGTAACACTGAATATACCTGCCACCATGTAAATGTAAAAGACATGTTAATATGATTTCTTGTTGTGCAAACAGCTTGTGCAGATGGAGTTGTCAGGGTATTTAAGTTGGATGATGCTTCAAGCAAAAGTTTCAAGTATGAACCTGAATTCCTATTTAGACATGATTCAGTAATATCTCTGTTTGGATGGAATCTAGTTGTTTTCCCTGGCATTATATCATTATAATTTTTCTTCTGCAGGTTTCTAAGAATTAATTTACCTGCTGGAGGTCTTCCAGTGGCAGTGGCCTTTTCTGATGATGCATCATCTGTAGTAGTGGCTTCGCAAACACTGTCTGGTACATCTTTATTTATGTATGGAGAAGAAAAGGCCAAACCTACTAATGAATCTAAGCAGCAACCCAAGCTTCCTCTTCCAGAAATTAAATGGGAACATCACAAAATTCATGAGAAAAAGGCTGTTATCACCCTAGTTGGAGCTGCCTCGACTTATGGAACTGGTGATGGAAGTACAATTATTGCTTCTTGTTCAGAGGGTATGCAATAATCACTTGCCAATGCAGATATTGTATCCCATATGTTAGCAATATGTTATAACTATCAATTAATTTATTTGGTATAAGAAGCTTCCTGTGATGTCAATATTCTGCATGCTATTTGACTTGTTGGAATGCCATGTTCATTTCTTTGATTTTATTGATAAACATGAATATAATGATAATTGTTCTTGTTTATGACCTTGTTTAAAATTTGGGCTAGGTTTGCTAAGTGGTTATAGATACAAGGTAACTTCAAATTGCATATTAACTGTGAATTTTAAAATCACAGTCTGGGTCCACTAATGGTTCTTTTTGACAAATAGAGGGATCTAGAACAATCATATAGTTATTGTTTGAAACTCAGTCCAACAGTTAATGGGACACTAAGTTTGTTTTGGCTGACGTACTAATAGAACTTTGTCTTGGTACAGTTAAGGCACTTGCATTGCAATTTTAGAAAAGTTATTTCATATGGCAAACCCTATTTATCATTTGCTGTTGGGTCTTCAGATATGGCATGGTAGGAGTTTATCATGGATAAACTTTAAGTGAAAATGTGTATTTCTTTCCAAACTGCTCGTTGTAGCAAACTAGTTTTATGTTGGAAGATGGAGGAGATTGAGGGGATAGGATTTAGGCATAAGCTGATTTGCTGTTTGTGAGTCCAGTTCATGAAGAGAAAGGGATTTCAGAGTTCTTATTCCTTCTGCTCCCGTTTAATAATTTTTAAAATTTCCCTTCCAAGTTAGGGATTTTGAGAAGGAAAAGGGACAGAGGTGTTATAATTTAGTGAAAATCTGCCAATGAAGCCTTAAATTTTTGCACCCTGATGTGTAGTAGGTGCACTAATAATTTTGCAAAACTACTTTGTTTCCTTTTTCCTTTATGATCTATTTAAACGAGGAGAAATTTTATGTTAGTTCACTTTCTTTTCTAGTGCTTCATCGAAATATTCAAACAAGGGAAATTTAACTTCACGACCTTTCTCTTGTCCTCTCCTTTCTTCAGAAAACCTACCTTCCCCTTTGTGCTTGTGTGTCTAAGATGGCTGCTAGAGTTCATTACATGCTATTTAAAGAGATTTACTATCATTATAGTCTCAAAAGAAGCCCTGCCAAAATTGTCATTTAAAATATTCAAAGATTATTACATGCTCATAGCAGCATTCCTTAATCCATATCTCTTTCATGTTTTTTTTTACCGGTACTCATAGAGTTTTAGAGTGCAACGTTGATTTTATTTACCCTTTGATGGTACCTTGCAGAAACTGATATCAAACTTTGGCATGGAAAGACAGGGAAGAATGTGGGGAATGTGGATACAAATCAATTGAAGAACAACATGGCTGCTATATCACCAAATGGACGTTTTGTTGCTGCTGCAGCTTTTACTGCAGATGTGAAGGTGAATAACTTATGATGGTTTTATATTAAGAGCTCTCTGTAGTTTCATGTTAATCATGATGGGAATCTGTACAATTATTTGATGTAATTGCTTCTAAAAGGCTTACGCATGGACTTGTGTCCTTTGCCACTCATATGTTGATAGACCTGAAACATTTAGTATGTTGCAAGGACAAGGAAATAGACTGACATGATAAGGATAAGCCAGAGTTGTTATATTTTTATTGCAATTCAAATTTTGTAGGATGATCTTAAGGAGCTTTTTATGTTACAATTTTTTTTTTTTTTTTTTTCTGATTTCCTTCTCTTTCATGTCCCTGCTTCCAACTTTCCCTGCGCTTCTCTCCACTTATTGTTCACTCTGCTATGTTGGCATCTAAATAAGTTATAACCCATTTCTAGCATACTGCATAATACATAATTTATTTTGGGAACCTGAAATATAATCCCAAGCTGCTAAAACTTGCATCAAATTTTGTTTGGCAGGTTTGGGAGATTGTATACTCAAAGGATGGTTCTGTCAAGGAGGTTCCAAAAGCCATGCAGCTGAAAGGGCACAAGGTTACTGCTTAAACAACCCACTATATTCAGACCACATATATTGATTTAATTACTTATTTTAGTTAGTTTCATGTTGTTTTTCACTCAAATCTTCTTCTTTCTTTTCTTTTTGTTTTCTTTAAATTTTCTTCTTTCTTGCTGTGTTTCCCTCTCTATATTATGCTGCTCCGTAGATAGGCCTAATACTTTCCATTTAACAAATTATTTTTGATATTCAGAGTGCAGTGACTTGGCTATGCTTTACTCCCAACTCAGAGCAAATAATCACAGCCTCCAAAGATGGTTCAATAAGAATATGGAACATCAACGGTATGTCATGTAATAAGCTTTTGTTATGTACTCTTCTTATCAAGCGTTTTCCATTTAAGCAGATATATTCATCTGTACTTCTTCCTCCTCATTCCTCCCCCTAATATTCACAGTCAAAACATTCATCGATAAGGGCTGTCTGTTTGGGAAAAATAGTTTGGTAGGGAAAAAAGGGAAGAGAATGAATATGGGCTAAAGAATATAGCAGGAATATAATATTAACCCTGTCTTGTTTGTTAAAATACGAAATAGGTAATTAAACACAAATTACTATATTGCCCTTCATAAAAACAAAGGGAAAGTGTCACATAAGGGAATTTAATTTACTAGTGTTTTTAAATGGCTTAAATCCCACACTCTTGCTCCCCAATTTGGAGAGAGGAATTTGTGTGGCGCAGGGTAAAGTTCACTGTTAATAGACATTTTGCTCACTGCTCCTCATGGTTCCCATTACCAAATGGTGGGAATTCTTTCTTTCCCCTTACTTTCATTCCCACATTTCCACCCTTCCTAACATATACTATAGAAGCTGGTGCCATAGTACTTGAATGATGATTGATTATAGGGTTGCTTTTCATCAGGGCTTCAAGTGAAGCTCCTCGTCAATTAAGCTACTGTGCTTCTCAAGTAATTCTTCTTGTGATCATTTGCAAGGATGTGAAAAGTGGACTCGACTACCTTTTCAAGACCTTTGTTCATTTTTATTTTCATGCTATAGTTGCAACTGATTTCTTCTTCAGGTTGATGCCAACTTTTAATGGTTTTCCTGATAAAATTACTTGGTCTGGCAAAGCAAATGTCTTATTTATTTTGTACGAATATTCTTTTTCATTCATGGACTGTGCTTCTCTCTAATTAGCCTCTGTGTACTGCCTTCTCCCCTCCTTCCAAACCAATGGTTTATATATATATATATATATATAAACTAAACAGTTAGACTGGTATGTTAGAAAGATTTTTTACTGCAGAGCATGTTTTGCTTTTAGGTTCTAGGTTTATGAGTTTCTGAATCCTGTATCTTATGTTGTTAATTATCTGTTATGATCATCATTCTGAGATCTTTCATTGATTATTCAAGTTCGATACCATCTTGATGAGGATCCGAAGACTCTAAAGGTGTTTCCAATTCCACTTCACGATTCACATGGTGCTACTTTGCATTATGATAGACTCAGTTTATCCCCTGATGCGAAGATATTGGCAGCCACCAATGGTTCAACATTGCAGTGGTTATGTGTGGAAACTGGAAAGGTTCTGGACACTGCTGAGAAAGCCCATTATGGTATATTTGTCTCTAATTCCCTAGTTTTGTTTATATCTGGTTGTTTGTTATCCTTCTGCTGCATATAGATTTGTGAGAAATTGATGGAGTGATTAATATCTTTTGAATAGTGGCAGTGAGATAGCTTAATTTATTTTCTAATCAGGTAACTGAGCCATGTGTAGTTTAAAATTATGTGATATAATTTTTCGCCTTATATATTTTCTAAATCTAGACATACATCCATTGGATAAATCAACTTATTTCAGGATAAGTATGTTGAATGTGGAATTATGTAAAATAGCTTCTTGTTGATATATGGAACACAAGTGTTTCCACACCTTGAACTTTTGGCCTGATTCTGTGTACATGTGGATTACGTATCATGTATTTTTTTCTCTGAACTGTTTTAGTTTTAGTTAAATCATAATTGACAGTTGTGAGACTTGCATTAACATCAGTATATGATGCAGGTGAAATCACATGGATTACATGGTCACCTAAGGCCATTCCAACAGGTAATTAACCTTCCTTAACTAGAATGTGGTTTTCAGTTTTTGTACCAATTTAGAGGATTTCAATCTTTGAACCCCATGGATTACATGGATTACATGCGATTCTTGATTTTCAATGATTGATATCTGATCTTGTTGTTCACAGGTAACGGACAGGCCTTGGTGTTGGGCACAGCCAGTGTTGACAAGAAAGTAAAATTGTGGGCAGCTCCATCACTAAATTCAACCTGAAGGAATTTTTTCCCTTTTCTTTTTGCACTAATTTTAGTTATAAGCAAAGGAGCTGATGATCTGAGGAGCTGATGGTCATTGCTTCATTAGTTATGAGCGTTACAATTACACTAAGCAATTGGACGCAGGATAGAATTTTGAATTTAATGTTGAGAAATATAACTTTTGTGCTTATAATCGGTGGATCTGACTGAGTTTTTGTAGTGGTAAATTTTTCTGAATTAGATAAACGCATTTTAGTGTATAAATTTATACGATGATGCAATGCCAATCTATAAGAAAATTAAATGGAAAATATCTAACCATCTCTACTTGGAAAATATTCAAATCTTTGACACATTATTACTAGTACGCATCTAATTCAACTCTGCCTCCTTTCTTAAACTTAACTTTAATTCTCTCTTGTGCTCCATCTGAAAAGTGTGTTGATTCTCCTTCCTCGGAAGGCTGGTTTTTTTTTTTTTTTTTTTAATTTTCATTGGCGATATTCCAATGCCATGTATTGGTTCATGAAATAAAATAGGTATTCTAAGCTTTGGTTTAAATTTTAACAAAGAACAATAATTTTATAAAATTGTTATTCTTTATTTTTGTGGAATACACATTCCTTCTACAACTTGTAAAATAATATATTTTTCCATCATTCTACCCTCTACCGCTCACCCACCACCGCCACTCATACAACCACCATTACTACTACATACATGTTAATACAATATTATATTTAACTATAATTTAATACTATATTTAACTATAATTTAGTATAGGAATAGTTAATCTAAACTTATGAACAAAAACATGGAATAAAGATTATCTAGCAATAGCTATTGTATTCCTACCTATTATATTCTTTAGAAATTGTTGTTTTATTTCATATCTATTTCATTCCATGAATCAAACATTACCTAAATATGAGTCGTAACTATTTAGTACTTCAAGTATAATTTGTAACAAATTTGTTTTTTTAAATAAAAAAACTCTTCGTTAACCTCAATTAAATGTGATAACCATGGCTAACGTAACGTGAATTGATTATATTGTTTAAATATAATTATTAAACTTTTTTCCTTTCTTGCAGATCCAATCAACATAAATCAAATAATTGACACCCCGTATTGCAGAAAAGAAAGATGATTGCTTGCATGCGGAATACCAAAGTCCTATTTTAGGGGTAAATTTCAACTTCTGGATCATCATTGCAAGTTTGCAATTCTTGCCAATGGTAATAATCCTAATATGCCTATTCACTCGAAAACAGTTAGCGGATGATGACGAGTTCTGGTTTCCACCGGGTAATAACTCCATAGTGGAATATCGATCTGCTTCACGGTTGGGAAACTTCGACTTTGATTACAATAGAAAGAGAATCAAGGTGCGTTTAGCTCACGATTGGGGCTTTACCTCTTTCAATTATTTTTTTTCTATCATGCAATGTACAAATTTACTCACTGATGACCCTGGTATTTGTTGCAGATATTGCGACTAGAATTGGAGAAAAAAGGATGGGCGTCTGCAGACAGCTTCTGAAGGCAGCCATTGAAAAAGGGGAAAGATGATTTACAAAGCCAACAAGGGCAAATGCTCAGCTGCCGCCGAGCTCACACTCCCAGGTCTCATACTGTTGTACGATTAGAATGAAAACAGGAGAAACAATTTCTTCCTGATTTGGCAGACTTGATGGAGAATCCTTTTAAAGTGAATTAAATCAAAGGAATGTGTTTTCTGATACCAGAAAGGAGCACTTATGTTCATCTAAAATTTATGCGACTCAGTATTATTTATTCTTTCTTTATTCATCTTAACTTGAAACTTCACCTATCAACTAGCGTTCAACGCTTGAATTTGCTTGATTGCATACAAGAATGTGATCTAGAAATTGCAATCAAGAATGTGAAATAAAAAATTAAAACGATAAACATAAATGCGTCAATCTGAAAACCAGGAAAAATCAGCATATTGGGAGCTAGTGATCTCCACCGAACGAGCAAATACAAAGGGTTCGTTTCATAAATCCTTGCCCACGGCAAACTTAGTCGCATTATATCCAATTAAAATTTCCAATGCATATATCCCAATACAATTGTATCGTCGTTTATAATCTGTAACTAGGAAATGCACCTCTTCATGTTGGACTTAACATTAAAGTTTGCACTGAACAACAGGATGAAAATGCGGAAATAGCTGTAACATCAGCCTCCACAAGTGCCAACCAAGGGATAGTGCAATTCTTCCAAGTAAGACTAACAGCAAGATTTTCAGAGAAATCAATCTTTCCTAAGTTCCAAATACTCCCGACGAATACCATCAGCATTTAAGACAACAATTTCAAGTCTATCTCCCTGCAAAATGAAAATTAGAGACGAACAGCATAAATGAACTGCATAAGTAGACTTTCAAAGGCAGAAGAAGAAGAAATCACATTTTTAAAGAATTTTTTTTTTTAGAATAATCTGTGTCAGCTAAAGCTAATCTCTCTGCAGATAATGTGGATCATGT
This sequence comes from Triadica sebifera, assembly GCA_023653625.1. Lineage (NCBI taxonomy): Eukaryota > Viridiplantae > Streptophyta > Magnoliopsida > Malpighiales > Euphorbiaceae > Triadica > Triadica sebifera. The sequence goes on along the minus strand of CM042900.1, from coordinate 32,398,637 downwards.
GAGCAAGAACATTAAATTAGTCACCCCAATATTGCCTAAGAAATTAAACTCGAGAATGAAACAAAATATGAGAAGCCTGTATTCCTGACGCATCAGCATTCCCCTAAAAGCTAGAAATTGTAGATTAAAAAAAAATCTTACAGTGTATATGTCCCTCTCAGTTGCAGATGCAAAGACAGTTTTGACCAAATCAATGGCTTCTAGTTCTGAAAGCGGAGTAACAGCATCCTGTACAGCTCATAGAAATTCAAGATAGAAATATTAGGACATGAAAGAATATGTCAAGATTGAAAGATTAAAAGGTGAATTAATCTAGAAACAATCGTCTACAAAAGCAATAAGACAAGAATCTAATTACCTGGGCAGGTAATAGGAGAGGGCTGGGAGATTTCAGTTGGTTATCCAGAAAAGGCATGATAAGAGTGGAACCAGAACCCTGAGCACCATATCCAACCCTTTCATATGAACCCACAGCATCGTAAGTGTAGACACAGCCCTTTCCTACAGTTTGCAAACCAGAAAAGCGTGTTGGTACTATCAAGAAACAGCATAAAAATCTTCCACCAGCTCATATAGTCGTATTAGTTTACCTTCACTATCAAGGCCTCCTAGAACATTAAAAGCATAATAAGGGAAGAAGCGTTTGTAGTAAAGAGTGTTGGAGAGTAGTTGAGCCATGGCAGGGCAGCTCATTTGCTTGTTGTGTTGATGTTGATAGATCTGAATTTAGAAAGAAGAACAAACAATGGCATTAGTAAAAGAAAAAGGATCCAATTTCCAACACAGCTAAAGGCTAAACAGTAAAACCATACAGTTACAAAGTTGAGGAAATCTAATTAAAGGTACCACACAAGCTGCAAAAGACTTGGTGTGAGAAAACATCCAGCCTTCTTAGACTATACACCAATTAGATTTACCTTATGTTGCTTAAAAATATAGAGGCAAATATGGATGTACAAACAAACACAAAAGCTTAAACAAACAAAAGGATTAGTCATAAATTACCATAATAGTTCCTGACGAAATTAGGTATTGAAGGTATCTACATAACTTGACATATGTCATTGCCTAATTGTATTGTAAAATTGAAAAAAAGTCCATGCCCCATAAACCAAAGATTGAACAGTTATAGTAAAAACACTTAGAAGAAATGAACCTGGAAGAAGAGAAGAAAGATGAAAAGAAATAGGAGGTTTAGTACACTGTCCAAACTCTAGTGTATACAAAATCAGGCTCAACTATCATTATATCAGGATTCATTTGGCTATAAAATAAACCTGCATATTTGCATTGTTTCCCTGGAAAAATTACCCGAATAAAATTCAGAAGCAGAGAAGATATATCTTTATATGCATGTGCTCTTTCAACCCTTAAGTTTTATTCTCAAACACATTTGAACCAGAAAGTAATGTATTTGAAACAATTAAAGCCAATGACATCTAAATTCAATCAAACTGTAATCACCCATTATGGATGAAATTGCACAAGACGAAAAAAAAGTTTTTTGATGTCTTACCAAGTGCCTAGCTGCCAAATGCTTTTGTAGGGCTTTCACATCAGCTTGAAAGCCAGAAGATGCCATTACACATTTGTCAGCTCTGAGCACAAGAAGAGCTGATACAGTCAGTGCCTTAAACAAATAAACAAACAAAGAGAAAACACTCAAAACTAAAAGCTTATTCATCAGTTGACTGGTGCCTATACTTCCAAGTCATTATCAACATTCAGTTAGTAATAACTATAACAAAATCCCATAAACTGATGACTTGTGTGAGCCTTTTTTTGGGTGAGTAGAACTGGAGATAGAGAGTCAAAAGTCAAAACCAAGTAAATGATCAGCACATAGAACATAAATGTAGCTGAAATACAGTACTAAACTATTATGTCATGAAGCATAAACGAAAAAATGCATCAACTGTTGTTAACCTCCTTTGACAGGAAACAGGAATCTATCATTATAACAATAGGTCTAGTCAAGAAAAATAATTAAACCAAAATATTATGTTCAATCCTTCATGCCCTCCAGTATAACTTTAAAGCATTTCTGACTCACTATGAACAAATTTGAAAAGCTCGAGACATAGGCCAAAACCTAACCAATTTATATCCACACAATTAAAACCTTGCCTCAGCAAGTTCAATAAAGTTTTAAGTAAATAAACCAAAACAGCCTGATATGCGACAAATTTAAAGCCAAATAACCCGTAAATTGATTAGTGGAAACCAACAGAAGCCCTAAAAATCCCATTCAAAACCTAATATACTCTAAAACCTAAAAAAACTACGACTCCCCTAATTCTCGAAAGGTACAACGAAAAGTCGAAGACAATACCAAGTAAACAACAGTATCCCATCAATCTAAGCACAAAAAATGGAAATCGAAACTGAAAAACACGTACAGTTTGCAGATTTTGGAATAATCGCGAGTGAGAATACTGTAGCCGGTGGACATTCGAGTGTCGGCTGCGATAACGCAGTAATCTGCGCCAGCAATTGCAACACAAGATCTGCGAATAATCAAAAATAAAATCAAAACAACAAAAAGCAAAAATACAGAAAGATGAATAATAAGATCGATACAAGAAAGCGTACCCTCCATTGTTATCATACGGGGACCAGTTAGCTTGTTGCTTAGTCATGGGGAACGTTGCAAGATGGAGATTAAATTAGATTATGAAAGATAGGCAAACAGATTTGCGGAACTCAATTGAAGCCTGAAGCTCTACTTTTTTTATTTCCTGAGATCTTCTGTCTTTGCCATCAAGAAAACCATTTAAAAAGAAAAAATATAAAAAACATGACACATCAAAATCGGTTTAGAACTCGGGTTCGGGCCGCCTCAACTTAGCCCAAATCAAGTAAGTTTCTGGACCAGTTAATCATGGATAACCATGATCCAGGATTTGGATTAAGTAATGGGAAATTAAATCGTGGTAAAACAGATCGGCCGGCAGGTTTAACCGTCAATTGGCCTTCTAGTCGGACTGATTCACATCATAAAACCTATGGCATAGAGAAACTGTATAAAAACCGGTAAACCAGCCGATTCAACCTATAAAACCGTTCAATCCGGTCAGAATTTGACCCAGATTGAATCAATTTCTTGCTATATCCATTATATCTGGCTATGTTATTTGACATGATAACCATGAATTGTAAGTTAAAAATAGTAATCGAATAAATATCAGAATGTCGAGCTCGTGCTCTCCAATTATTCAAGTATTGCTTAATTTGAGAGTTTTTGCATCAACCAAAGAACTCAGATCAACTCCAAACCAAATCTCCGATTTAGCTTATTCCAGTGATTCACTTTCATGGAACCGGGAAACTCCATTATAAACAGAATGACGTCGTTTTCTACCTCAAGTTGCCCCCAACACTCAAGTTCACGTCGTTTGACAAATGTCCAGCGCAAATGAAAAACGACAGGTCCTCTTAAACAAACAAATTAAACAGCGTCCTTCAAACTAAAGAACCTCCCGACAAACTCCTCGCCGCCGTAGCACCGTCATGGAATGAGAATCTCAAATCAAACACAATCAACCCCCGCCGTGGTTTCTTTTTCTTTTAAAATATTTTTTTAAAAAAATTGCGAATTCTAGGAAAATGGAGAGCGTATATGCATGGCTGTTGAACTTGTTTCTCCTTCTTTGTGTCATCGGTATTATCGGCTTCCAGGTCTCCCTCTCAACTCTCACTTATTGAATTACATTTTTTTTTTGGAATTTCAATTCTTTCTTCTTTTTTTTTTTTCTCTCTCACTGGTTTTTTTAATCATTTCCTTAATTAGAAATACACAATTGCTTCATCGCCTAAAATTTTGTAGATATGCTGCACTCTTTTATTTCAGCTCATGCACTTGACGGATCTTGAGTTTGACTACCTAAACCCATACGATTCTGCTTCTCAGATTAACATGGTAGTTTTGCCTGAATATTTCACTCAAGGACTGTTATGCCTATCCTTCCTATTAACGGGACACTGGTTTCTTTGCCTTTTGTCCCTGCCCTACCTCTACTACAACATCAGATTGTAAGTTTTTCTTCCTCTCTCTCTCTTTTTTTCTTTTGTATTGTAGAGATGGAGATCAGTCATTCTTCTAAGAAAATAATTATTTCCTAGTTCAAGGAAATATTGACAGCTGCTCTTAAATTATGTTGCATGGTGTTTTTCTTCTGTAATTAAATTTATCACTATGAACTTCCCATTATATAAACGAAAATTCTAGAAAATTGAATGCAATATAAAAAATTTTAGAAATTAACTGGTCCCATATTAAGTAAATTTGATTAGGATCATTAATTGTTAAGAATTACTGTGCCAAAAAGTTACGTTTGTGGTAAAAATCCTTTTAGCTGAGTGCAGCAACTGAGATGAATTGGGCAAATGGAGGTGACTCAAGACTTTAGATGATTAGGAGAGTGGCCTCTCGTTGCTTCATATGTTCTCCCTTTCTTGATTCTCTGAATAAACATTTCTGGTTTCTTGATACTATAGACTTGTGAATAGTTCAACTGTCTTACATACAGAAGTATGTGTGCATATTGGGATATGATAGCACCCCCTTTGTGTGCGTCGATATGCATCCATTTTCTAATTTCTAATTAACATGTGTGCTTTACATCAAAATATTTAGTTCTCGACTTGATTTAAAGCACAGTGTGCAGAACGGACTGGTTTTTAGATCACTGCTTTAATTGGCAGGAATATTGACAAGGGTGGGGGAAAAGTACAAAAGAAACTAAGAAAACTAATTGAACCCTGATCCTAGAATTACTATTATTGTTAGGATATCTCTCACCTATTAGTTGAGAAGTTCTCAGACTTGGCGAACAGTGGGGGGCACGCCCTAAATGAATAGAAGAATATTTGACTGAAAATGAATGAAAACAATATTTTCTTACCATGCATGATTCATTCTTAAGCGATTGATATTTTATCATCTTATGTTAATGCCATAAATCTGAATTGCCAATGCTACCAGTACGAGTCTTATGACTTATAAACCTGTGGTCAGGTATTTGCAGAGACGGCACTTAGTTGATGTCACTGAGATCTATAATCAGCTGAAAAGGCAGAAGCAGCAGAAGCTTTTTAAGCTTGGCTTTCTCGTGATTCTTTTATTTGTTTGTATATTCTGGTAATGTGATAAAAATGCACTTCAATAACCTTAATATGATGCCCAATGTTTTTGGGAACTTAGGAGTACTGTTGGTTGTTGATAGTCTTTGTGTAAATGTGTTTCAGGTTTCTTTGGAAAATTGGAGAAGAATTGGATTAATGAGGCAGAACCAACTTTCCCTAGGTGCTGTGTGAGTGACTGAATTCTTTTGATTGTTATTTTAAATGGGGGCATCAAGCAGCCTTCCTTTTTCTAGCCTGTACAAGTTGCATATGAAAATTTGAGTAACATCTTTGGGCGGATAAATATTTCTCCTTTTTCCGACTCTAAATCTTCTAAAATAAACTTATTGATAATAATAAATAAATAAGCAATTGTAACATTTTATTTGAGACCTTAGGTTTTAGAGAATATAAATTCTTCATAGATGGAATAATTAATGGTGAGAAGGCAAAGATTCTGAATTAATTAAGGAACTTCGTTATTAATTAAATCGATTATTACTGATTGGTTTTCTAACCTAACCTGATTGACCATGTCCTCCCAGTGATCAGTATTCCCGGATTTTAGTTGCCAAATTGCAAATTATATTAATAGAATCTTTTTGGAAAAAAAATATATTTTAAATCTGTTATAATGACTCCACAGTCCACAATACTACTAAGTCATTTTTTTTCTTTATAATGATACATTGATACTAGACAATTTATATATATAGTTGTAGCAGATGCAATTTTCAGAATTAAAATTTCAGTTGGAATATCACAAATGTAAAATCACTTCAAAAATTTTTAAAAATATTATTATTTTTCCCCCAATTACGGTGCTGATATCATGTTTAAGTTGTCTTGATATTGTGTCAAATGTGAAATGTGAGTAACTTTTTTTAGATAAATGTCTCTATCTCTCTCTAAAAATAAATATAAAAAACGTATTTTGACATTTAAAATAAAATATCAGCTAATTATTTAAATTTGGCACTTGGCAGGTTAAATATACGAATCAATGCTTTTTACATTAAGAAAATAATTATGCATCTTGCATACTACTCTATATATTAATGAACTTGGTACTTTTCATATGGTCATGCACCACCATGATTATTTTTTTCAAGAAAAAAAAAAGCCCTTTTCTATATGAATTAAATTTTTCATGATTAAAAATATCTCAACAACCTAGCTATCTACTACATAGATTAAATTAAAATTTTTAACCAATTAAATCATCAGTTTTTTTCATATTTTGTAAAAAGAAAAATTCATAAAATATCAAATTTGAATCTCTCTAATCAATTATGAAAATCACGAATAAGAAAAATATGTTTTATCCAAGCCTATTCTAAGCTAGCTATTGAAGTTGATTTGCAACTTGTTGTGCAGTGGCTCACTGATGGAAATTCTTAAATGCCCAATTAGTTAATTTGGTTCAGGCCTGTCAGGAGATTTTATTGGTGTTTTCCCAAGTGTCTATTCAACATGTGTACCACGAGGGAAATCGAGCAGCAGATTGGCTTGCAAATGAAGCGTTAAAGTTTGATAGAGGAGTCAAGGACTTCTTAGATCCACCTAGAGGGATTGTCTTTCCTCATAGATGATATGCTGGGATCTCCTGGCCAAGAATGAAGCCAATGCAGCTTTGTTGTGTTCTTTTTGGGTTTTTCCCATTTTTCTAAAAAGAAAAAAGAATAAAAGAAAGTCTGTTGTAATAAATAAATAACTTATTAGAAAAATAGAGATTACAGAATCTTGATGATCTCTGCAAAAGTGCAAACACTTCCTTTTTTAAATAAGATATAGCTGGTGGTGATTTATCAAAAACAAGAAAGGAACAATAGATAATTTATCACAAAGCTGAATATGTACAGTCTTTTTTTTTCTTTTTTAAACTTAACTCTGAATATATATATATATATATATATATATATATATATATATATATATATATATATATATATATATATCACATAATTCAAAAGATATATATTAAAGCATATGACCATATATGCTTATGATCAGCTTACACCTAAGTCCCATATAACTCTCCTCCTCCTTTCTAACATTCTCCATTATTAAAAATTAAAAAAAAATTGAGGACAGTATTAAAAATAATTAACACACACATCCCTCTCTGATTACTAAAAAATTATCATTTCTCAACTCAAAGAGGAAATGAAAAGGTTTTTTTTTTTTTTTCTTTGAAAAACTACACTAATTGAGAATGATATTGAAATCCAAACTTCACATATTTATAATGCACATGAAGTTGGCCATATAATCTAATCAAAGCAGCTGTCAAGCAAAGAACACTATCAACAGCCAATTGTTCCTTCCGTTTCCGATAAACCTTTGCTATAAATTCCTCAATCCTCCTCTCCAATTCTTTATCATCATTCTCTTCTTCACTACTGTCATCCACATCATCTATTTCCATATCGTTATCTTCATCATATCCATCATAACCATGATGATGATACTTCCCATCACCATCATCATCACTACTATCATAACAATAATAATAAACTTCAATTTCTTTGTTGATTATGTTATTGGTTTCGACCTCGTAAACTAAAGGAAAGGAAGGGAAAAACCCGTCATAATGATCTCCTTCACAAGAATTAGAGGTTCCTCTTCCAAGAGAGAGGGTAATGATGATAAAACTGAGGATGAAAAACAAAGACACCCCACTTGATTTTCTTAAATCATAAACAAGAAGATCCTTATGCTTGTTGGAAACTGATGAGGAGGAGGAGACGGACAAACAGAAGAGAGTCAATAGGAAATGAGGGAAAATTGAAGAAGAGAGGAGACAAATTATAAGTATAGGCACTTTTCCTGTCTTCATGCCCAACTGGGTTTCTTTGCCTTTTTTTTTCCACTCTCCTTGTGTAGAGGATATCCTTGTGGGTGGAGCTTTAATTATATATATATATATATATATATATATATATATATATATATATATATATATATATATATATATATATATATATGGCCCTGTTGGTTGCATTAAACAAAGGCTGTAACCCAAAAAACAAAGGGAAAAAAACACAAGGAAGTTTCCAAGAAAGTTACATGAATCGAAGTGAACTTGGAGAGTTGAGAGGTTAGATAATTGGATATAATTAATAAATATGATATATACGTAAATATGTATATGTCATCCTCTAGGCTCTAGACAATAAAATACCAGAGCGGGTAAAGCGTTGGGAAATTTCATACTATTCTTCCTTTTTTTTTTCCAAATTTGTTTCTCGAGTCTTAAGAGAACAAATTTAAAATTAAAAAGGAGATGGAAATAATACGAAGAAGATAATGTCTTACAAAATGAATTGAAAAGTTGACTAATATTGGTAAGTATAGATTACAGATTTGGTGTTTCCGACGTGTCAATTTCGATATTTTAGCAATCAGGTGTATTTTGAGAGAAAAAAAAATAATTGTAAATAGTCTGTGTATCTGAAAAATAGGGATGAGTCAGGATGTATAGCCTCGGCATGCTCAGGATTCGGATATGAGTTCGTGGTAAGCAACTAAATATTCAGATTCATTTGTCAAGTATTTAAAAGATAAAAAGGAAGTCTGAACTCAAGCCTTGAACATGCTCAAAAGAATCTTAAATATTTTCCTGCTGATGTTGTTTCTTTCTTTTTCTGTTTTTATCAGTCCAAGCAAGATAATTACAAGTCAAGTGCATTCAAGAATCGAAATAGATTAATAATAAATATTATTCAGAGGAAATTTCTCCCGTTTTGTTGAATTAGTCCACAGATTAACCTCTCAATTTACAGAGTTAATAGTTGAGCAATAAGTGATGGATAATGGATTCTCATTTTGCATAAAATTTGGTGAAGCAGATGCAAGCACAAGCCAAATCATTTAACAAGAAATAGAAACAAAAAAAAAAGTATTTAGAATTCCAACAATCAATCAATCCATGAATCCAAAGCGAACCGTCCTTGCTTTTTTCATTTTCAAAGTTAAAAAATTGCAATAAACACAGGTTGAAGTTTTGCTATGAAAGGTACATTGGCTAAGCCTTTTGAAAGAACTGCTGCTAACAAATGCAACCACAAATTCAAACTACCACTGTTCACATCCAAATACTCTACCCATCACAATCTAAACAGAAGCCTAGTTCAATTAGCCTAGTTTTCAGATATCAGTCCAGCCAAAGAACCGTATGTCCTGCTTGATACCTACTTTATGCTAAAGAAATAATTCAATAAGCTTACAGATAATTTGATAGGAGTATCAGAAGCTCAGTGTGAAATACCTTGATTCAATCAATGTTATCAGTTAGCGACCCTGAGATACTCGATATGGGGCTGATTGCGGCTAATGAAATTAACCTTCAGGCAAAGAGATGTTGATATCAGTCCCTGAATTCCTAACATCCTGCAGGGAGTGCATGGCAGTCCAGTTTTCTCTCCTGAAGGCAGAAGAATTTTGCTGCCCATGTATGACCATGTTCTCCTCTCTTTCAGGATCAGAAGTAGGTAATGGAGCAGGTAAGGTTGGCGCTGGTGCAGTGGTAAACGGTACTGCATCCATCTTTATCTTCTTTGGTTTGTGGTCTTGCTGGTTGGCCGGGAGGAAACTGCCCACCACAACCTGGTAACAAAAAACCGTAGGTAAGTGTCCAAACCTTGTTTCATTTCCACTCTTGCAGCAGGGTTAAGTTGCTATTTCAAACAACAGCTGCAGAAAATTCACTAGGGTGGTCAGTTGGTGATCGCCAATGTTAAGTTCCCCTTATTAATTGTTTAGGCATGTCTTAAGGTACCTGCTTATCTCAGAGATTCACATTTGAAACTATGGTATTACATCTTGACCACTTCTTTAACAATCACAAATAGTATTTACGAGATGCCCTCAAAACAGAAACAAGTTGGACCATTCACCAGGACAATGAAGAAAAGGAGCATACCTGCACCGGGCCAGCAGCTATTAGAAGTCCGGCAACACCACCTCCCACAACACGACCATCAGGGCTTGCCAAAGAGACACTCATCCCACCTGATCTGCTCCTTGTTCCCTGGCTCTCAGTAGGCATAAATGAACCAGACAAAGAAAGTATTTCAAAGCGACCCTACAAAGTAGAGATGAAATTAGAAACTCTAGGTAGCAACAAAATTTGATCCAGAATAGTCTATGTGAAAATCTACATTTTTTTCTCCTCTACACTCTTCAACCAAAGTTTTCTTCATCTCTTCCTATTCAGCTACAGGTACCTTCTTCACTCAACCAACAAGCCTAATAACACAACTATGAGAAAAGATTAACATATATGGAGAGACAGAGGTCTTCCTACTATTTGCACCAAATTGACATCAGGCACTTGCTGATATCCATTAATGATGCAGTTAGCAGAATGTGTCACCTTCTCAGCTAAACCCATTACACCATATACCCTCTTTTCTTGTCCCATTTAACTACAAATGTGAGCTTCCAACAGCAGAGGAAGAATCAACCCCAAGAAGATACTTTCAGCCTTTCAAATCGATGCAATTTCACTACTCTTTGGAGAGGAATCAATTAATTCTTATGTGTTATAGACTGAACAAACAAGAATTACTTATGTAATAAATTATCTTATACTAAACAATAACTGAGAGATTTACATCAACAACTTCATGTTAATTTATATTGCTCTTATTCTTAATCCATTTTTCATATTCATCTAGTACTCTTCAATTACTATGATTGGGTAGTAAATCTTTCTTAATTCAATCCATTCTCAAGTTGACAACTGCAGCCCCAGGCAGTCATATGCTAGTGTCACATACCTTACGAGAATGGCCAGCAAAAAAATGAGCAGCAGAAGAAGGCAATGCAGTAATCAACACTTTAACATTTTTTTTATTATTACAGAAAAACAGAAATTGACAAAAAACTTAGTCCTGACTTTATTTTTGACAAAACAACTGCATCTTTTATCATGAATGAATCATCCATGTATGTACAATTTTCAACTGAGAATTTAAGCCAGCTAATGTGAAACTTGATTTGTAGCAGTGGCACAAACGCTATTAGATACAAATGGAGGTTTCCATTCATGCTAGTAAAGATAAAAAATCCATGTCTGATATTAAAACCTAGAAGTCAACTGTAATTGCATGTATCCTTGAAGATAAATTATAACACTAGTAGAACATAAGCATCATTTAATCTAAATAGATAGTACAATGAAGTTACAAATAATAATAATAATAATAGATGGTATACCTCATACGTCAGAGTACCCCCAGAAGAATCAGGTTGGCGAAGTGTCACATTTGAAATTACCCCATTTGCTGACAGGATACAAATAGCTCGAGGTCCTTGTTGTGAAAACGATATAACCTTCATAGTAACATCCTTGACCAAAGAAAATCAATAGCAAAGTGAAATAAAGGCCTACATGGAGATTATTAGTTGCAATTGGTTTCTCTTACAAAACTGCCACTTTTGAGTCAATGTTAATATACCCATGACTCGATTCATATGGTTAGCAAGCAATAATAATTTTGATAAATTCCTAGAAAAGCCAATGCAGAAGACAGGCAAGGAATAATTATTGAACCAAGCAAAATTTGCAAAACAGCCATAGAAGCTTTTTGCAGCCTGGTTCTCAATCCTTTCAAATATCTATCACCATTTTTCTTGGTGTTAATCCAATCTCCATAAGCTTTTGAATGAAAACAAAAGAGGTAGTCTGTCCCCAAAGTCCCCTCAATCACATAACACTGGAGATGGGGGCTCTATGTCCATATAAAAGAGATTAATAAACAAAACAAGTAGTTGTAGATACCACTGAATGACATAACTGGTTGCCTTTATTAAATATCTATGCTATTTCTGAAGAAAGTTTAACTTATGTTATCAAAGGCGTTTTTAGCTAATGATTTGCAGATTTTGTAGGGACAGGTTCTACAGAAACTCTTTAACTGGAAGCTCAAATTTCATTATCTTCACATTCAAAACCAATATGAATGCAGGAGGAGCATTACCAGTTATTGTCTTATAAAACAACTCCCTTGCATCTTTTAGGAGTATTATATGTAGTTCCTAAATTCAAAACAAAAACAATTTTCGGTAAACACCACCATCATAGCACTTTTATGCCACAACTTCTGTTTGTTTTATATTTATATAACATAAATCTCCTCCAAATCTAAAAAATACAAAATTGTTTGATATTGAAGACAAATAATTTATCATCAGTATCAACAGAGTCAACTTATATTCAAAAAAAAAATAAAAAGGATTAATTTTTTTCATTAATTAATACATACCTCTCCTGCATTGACAGTAATAACATGGGGAGTAAAATTTGTACCAACTGAACCAGGACCCCATTCACCTAAAAAGTAAAAAAAAAAAAAAAAAAGGAACATTAATAATATCAGAATTTATCATGTGAAGTAACTAATATTCCGCTAATATAGAAACTTTTGGCCCCTCTTATTCTAAAAGCATAGTATTGACTTACTTTCTTTTCTTACTTGTTAATCTAATATGTTCACGAACAGGATAGAAAATGAGCAACTAGAGTAGTGTATGCCACCAATGGAATTTTCAAAAAATGGCAGTCATGGAATTTCAAGGTGATACTAATAAAATCCATACTTGAACAAATATTTAGATTACAACAAAGTGAACCTTCAGCACAAGATTGAGGCATTTTTCATTAGTGTCAACCTATATGTTCTTCACAACAATTCTCTGTTCCTATAACTTTAAGGAATAAATAAATAGGTAAATTATATGTCAGCTAATTCATTCACAATGTGTTCACAATTGATTTTCTTATAATGCAACTGACAGTGCCAAGTGTAAAATCTTTCAAAACATTTAATAATATATCAAAAAAGCACCAATCCCTTTTGAAAAAGAAGCGCATAGAAGCAAGAATCATTATTAAACAGGCCTGGATACCAGGCATTTTATTAACTTCAGCTAAGTTTTTGCTTTTAACTTAATAAATTTTTAATTTTTTTTTTACATTTTAATCCCACAAACCACTAAGATCCTCAGTTGCTAGTTTCTAATTCCAGTAAATTGTAATTAGGTCACCATAAACTTCAAATTTTGATTTGGCAAGGGAGCAACAGCAACATAATGTGAATTACTGGGCTGTGAAATTGAGTTACAAAAGCTAGAGAGTCTAGAACCTTGTAGATATATTAATCCAGAAGATTTTACCATCTGAGAGTAAATACAAAGCATCTTATTATGAAAAGATAATATCAGAAAAGATATGAAGTCATGTAAATCTATGGACACATGGAAGCACCTTTGTCCATAGCTCTAAATCCAGAGAGTTGCAGTAAATTATTTACCAAATTTAGGTTCTTCTTACACCAGCAAGTATTCCTTTGAACCAGCAAAGGCTAAGAATCGTTTGAGCTATGCTCCCCAATAGTAGGAAGGAAAAAGGAAACTGACAACTGTCAACCTAGAAATCTACACTGCTAAAGAAGTAACATTGGACGTGCAACAGACGTTCTTGATGATATAGCTTAAAAAAGCCATGCAAATATGCAATAAGGCATTTGATTTTTCATTTATCACCCACAATCTGAAAGCAAGAATCTTTCCAATAAATTATGACATAGTTATTAAGGTTCTTTCTGTTTCTGTAACTGAAGCATACTTCTGAATTATTCAGTAAAAAGCAACGCCCAAAATCCCTACCCATGCCAAGAATATTCTCACTCTTATAACGACCGCACAAAACCCAATTTTTTAATTTTCAGAACTATCGTTGTATAACCAAATTTGAATAGGAGAATCTCACAAAGATCCCACATAAACTTCCAGTAAGTAATATGAAGAAAAAGGAATCTTTGGAGACAACTTAGATATTCTTCCAAGGAATAAGACAGTAATTCCAAAATGCAGCAGTGAAACTAAGACCCATTCCACTATCAAAAACAGAATCAAACCTACCACATTTATTAAAATCAAACCAAAACTGTATCATTCTAATTAAGTAACAAGCACAGTGAATCCTAATCAAATATGATGTGAAGTATAACGGTTTTAAAAAGGGAAAACAAATGTACCTGAATTACCCATTCCCATTTTCTTGTACTTCTTCTTCTCAAAACTACCAGGCCAAACTTTACCCAGCTTTCCAGAAGAGAAGTCTCCACCACCTGGAGCCGAAGAAGAAATGGGCATTGGTGACAATGCCCTGGCTACGGTTCCGTCAGGTCCATACTTCCTAGGCCTACCTCTCTTCTTCTTTTCTGTTGTCCCAGACAATCCCCCGCTAGCTGGTGTAACAGTCACTGCAGGTGAGCTTGTAATCTGGCTTGAATTTTCAGTCCTTGGCGCCACATGATAAGTTGAAGGAGCTTCAGCTCCTATCACCGTCACCCCTGAAGTTAACCCTTCTCTTGTTTCCATCAATAAGTATCAAAATTGAGTGAAACCTAATAATCAATTTTTGCCAAATCTAGATTCTTATTCCACCATCTGCAACATTTTAAAAAAAAATCATCAAAATGGGAAAATAACTAAGGAATATTCTATCTAAATGAGGAATATCAAAAACTCGAACCTCATGGAGAAGATCACTGGAAATTTACTAAAAACTTGACTCTTTCTTTATGCATTAAGCACCAGCTCTCACATACCAAACTACTCGATTTATTTAAAATATATGTGTATATATATATATATATAGAAAAAATAGTGCTTTCTCAAAAACATTTCAGACTTCAGTCAATATTTCTAAAGATCAAACTTATGTAAAAAGAAAAAAAATCCATCAATCTAGAAATCCCTGAAAAATCACTAAATTATAAAACAACAAATAACTTCTTTAAACTGGAAATAAAAACTAGTTAACCAAAAAGCTTCTACTTAAACTAGAAACTAAAGGAAAGATCATGACCTGTAAACAGAAACTCCCAAGCTTTCACTGAAACTGTTATGTCACTCTACTTCACACATTTACAGAGCTCAAACAGTACAACAAAAAGTTCCCCTCTTAATTTTCTCTCCAACAAGACAAATACATTCGAAGAAGAAAACCACAGCCCTCTTGCAAAGAAAATTTATAAAAGAAAGAAGGTAGTAACTGTTTGTTTGCTGAGAAAACGATTTATCGAGAAAACGGAACCCCAGTTGCACTTTTCAGGTGTCGAGAAATTCGCTGCCGGTTTTCTTTTTCTCTGTCTGAACAGAAATAACAAGAAGCGTAGAAAATAAAGTGTGAAAAAACAAATATTACATCATGGAAATTATTAATTAATATATATGTGCAAAAGAATTATCAATAATTAATTATTTGCTAAACCCGATAAATACAATTGATTTAAGAGAATTTTGACATCCGTGAGGGAAATTGAATTTTGAAATTTGAGTTGGAAAAGGGTCTGGATTGTAATTTTGAAAAAGGAAAAAAATAAAAAAAGAAATATGTGAATGTTAAAAAAATAAAAAAGTAAATAACTTTTTTTGAAAATAGATTTGTGTTTTCTATTTAAACTTTAAAGCTGCAAAGTTAGCGTTAAGGGACCGCCCTTTTTTTTGGCCGCTGACCTGCTTTTTGTCTTTTTCGGTAAATAAAATTTCACATTCTAATAATAACCCTCCACTTTTACAATAAATTACACTATATGCCACTGGTGTTTTTACTTTTATAATAATTAACCCTCCTTTTTCTTTTTTCTTTCCCTCTAAATTATTAAACCTATATTTATTCCTTATTAACAAATAAATAATAAATTTATTTTCAATATGGAATGGTGAAGTGTGATTGGGGCATTTAAAGGGTCAGATTCAGCCACGTTAAATTTTAAAAATTTATGTATAAATTTAATTTTTGATATTTATAAATATACATATTCTAGAATAAAAATAGAATTCTCATTCTAAATCCAAATTTAGTAACTAAAATATTTAAAAATAAAATTCTAATTTCTTAAATTTATTGGTATTTGAAAATTTTTCTGTATTTTTTAAATAAAATATTTAATATTCAAAAAAATACTATCAACATAATTAAATTGAATATAAAAATAAAATTTTAGTTTTTATTATATAAACGTATTAAATAATAGAAATATTAGAATTCTAAAATGTCAATCTAAAAAGAACATCTTATTTTTTATGTAATCTTATTTTTTTAGCATTAAAGTTTGGGTATTAACAGCCTACGGCTGGCATTAAAGAATGTTTCTTATAATACAAAATAAATAGTTTAAATTTTTAATTTTATTTTCAATAATACATGTAATATTAATAATCTATTAAATTCTTAAATTGAAATATAAACAGTATATTGTTTTTGGCATTGAAAGCTGGATATTAGTGCATCATGGTAATAAATTTATCTTTCAAGGATTTAGGTGGGAAATGAAGTTCAATTTAGAGATCAGAAGTTAGCCAAGTTTCTGAACTATAACAGGATTCTCTTGGAAGTGTGATAACATCTTAGTGGTTAATATGGTGCTAAGGAACAATTAAGCATCAAGGAGTTCGTTTGTTTGTTTTTTTTCTTCTCATACGCACAGGCTATTCATAATCTTATAAACAGTACAAATCATGTTCTTTTTGAGTCATGTATATAAAAAAATTCAAAAGTCAATTTTGTGTTGATTTTTTTTTTCTAAATTTGCTCATGATTTTCTGATTCGGCTCCATATTTTTCACTCTCCTCATTCATTTTTATTGTTTGTGAACTTTGCTCATCTTTTTTTTTTTTACCAATAAAAATTATACACAAACATAATCAGTAATATGTTTGGTATTTATTTTCATATTTATGTTTCTTTTTTTCTCATTTCATCCCATTGTTTCGACAAAATAGTACAGCAATTTTCTCATTTGATTTTAAAAAAAAAAATCCATAAGCTGTTCGAATCTCAAAAATTATTAGTCTTTATAAATATCAATAAGATTTCACAAATCCGAGCATTTGATTTTAAGATTTTCAACTTTGATTTCACATTCGTATTACCATTACTAATATACTATAATACAAATTTTAGTAATAAATTTATTATGTTTATTTCATTAAATCTTTTTTTTCCTTATATTATTGTACCTAAAACACATTTCCCTTGCCCATGAGAACATATTAGCGTTCTTTTTAACCAGTAAATGTTCAATTTCAATTACATAAAGTGTACTTTATAAAAATGATAGATTATTTTTTCTGGTTCAGAAAAATAAATATTTTCATTGTTGAGGAAACAATATATAAATGATATATAGATTGACATAATTGGGTGAGTATATATGGATAGGAAATTGGCTGCAATGAGTTTTTTTTTTTTTTAAAAAAAAAAGGTGAAGCTTTGCTTTATTAGACTAAGCATGATGTAACCTTTTACTAAATCTTTGACTGATGCTTTGCATCATTTATTATGCTTGCATCTTATCTTCTTGGATGCTAAGATGTGGTAATTTAATAATCACAATTTGCATAAAAATGAATATGTTGGATTTTCGTGTCAAATTTTTGTGTAATGATGATATACGATTATTCATATTGAGTCAATAGTAAATGAAATTTGAAAGTACATTGTTTGTTTATTCAAAAATTTTAATTTTTTTTAAATTAGTTTGGTTCCCCCCTGAAACCCATGAAAGAGTGATTCCAGTCACAAGTTCAAATGTTCAAGAAAACAATAGAAAAATAAGTTAAATTAATTGGAATGCTAAAGCTAAACTAAACTAGGAAAAAGCAATAAATATTGGTTTTTGTCAAAGGTGCCAGCAGTGTGTTAGCTCCGAATTATACTGCAATAAATTCCTTGCTATAAAAGGAAAACTCATTACTGTCTGTCTCAGGGCCAGGGAGAAATGAAATTTATCCCCAAATTACTCTGATTTGGATAGCTGTCCAACTCAGATCAACAAGCTTCATTTGCTCCTCTCCACATATTATTGGGCCAAATTGGGCCCGTATCAACAATGATGTCCTCCCATGATATGGTTTCTTATTAACTAAATAGGCATTATACATCAAAAAAAAAAAAAGTGTGTGTGTGTGTGTTAATAATGTATAAGAAAAATATGATGGCTTAGATTATGAGATAAAATTAATAACTTACAAAATAATTTGTAATCTTATAAAAATTAATCCAAAAAAGTTATCATGAATATAGAATTAGAAAAATTTATAACCACATAATCATCATTTCATTTCTTTTTAAAGGTGACATTAGCTAATTGCAATTATTTAACAATACCAAAAGGCTTATGGGAATTGAACAAGGGTTTTGACCAAAAGGGTATAGCAGTCAAAATATACATTGATGCCGTCTGTTACAATTGTCCGAGGATGCTTGGCCAACCCTATGTCTCTCACTTCTAATGCTACTGCACAAGCGGCACGCCCACCTGACCAAATATTTTTCATGCGCCCTACAATTCTGATTACGGAAAACGTTGACTAAAATATCACTTGTCCCCTGCTTCACCCATTATCCAATCAATTATTCACAAGCCCCATAACTAAAAAAATAATAAGAAGAAGAAAAAAAAATTCAATCAGCACATTTATTTAATCCGTTTCGTAAGAAATCAAGTTAATAATAAAAAAATAAATAAGTAAATATTAATTTAATCTATGGTAAGAAATTTCTGAGATTAGAGGACCACGAGACAGAAAAAATTATGAGAAAAAATATAGAGGGGGTGAAATGTTTCAATACATAATATGCAAAAAGCAGGGGGTTTCGTAATATACAAGAATCCATATTGAGTAAATTCGAATTGAATTAATAAATAAACAATTATCAGCAATAACATCAGACATAATAAAACCAAAAGCAATAACTATTTTCTATAATACGCCACTCCTTGCAAAACAGGTGCCAACTTCCATAATTTGGCGATATAAAGATACCCACTATCATTCTTATATATCCACCTTAGCTTAGTGCAGTGTAGAATTGAACCCGGCAACAAAAACCGCAATTGTATGCCGAGTGTAAAAAACTGAAGTGCCCATTTTCAGTTGACCACATTACAATAATCAAAACAACAGTTTGAAATTCTAGGTTAGGCGGAGACTTAATAAACTTGCGACAGTGTGATTTATTGGTTATAGTGGTGGATCAGGATAGATGAAACCAGCTTTTACCTCTTCAAACGAGTACTCAATTTGTTGCAGAAAACTTTTTGTTTTTTTTTCAGAAGAAGAAAGATATGGGGTAGCTGGTGTTGAGGCCATGAGCATTGGAGCTGATGTTGTTGTTGGAGTTTTTGGCACTGGAACTGCGTCTTTGGGGTTCTGTTTTCATCATTTTTACCAGGTATCGGTTTGGCAGGTGTCGCTAGTTTTTTAATACAAGGAACCGATGTCTGATCAAATGTTTCATCTTGCATTCCTTTCTGATCTTCTTGAAAATTTGCTATGTTAGCTTTTGAAGACATTTTTAAAGGGATTGGTGAAAGGGGCTTTCTAATCAAGCGTGATTCACTTTGACGAGTCTTCGCAGAATACTGCTTCTCCACTGAATGGCCAGCAATCTCTTGAGCTTCTCCTACCTAAAAATATTTGCCAGAAAACCGTATTACTCTCAAGCAGCATATTATTCTCCATACAATCAGCGTATAAATGGGAAAAGCAAACATACAAGACGTCTGAGATGCAAATCCGCCATATAGTTGATTGCCCAAAAACATGTTCTGATTCAAACAATAACCCTTCTTATTTGGATAGACGCGAGCAGTCGCTTTTTCAGCTTTTAAGTTTTGAAGCATCGCACCACCAAGGGAGAGTTTTCGATTACTTGGAACTCCTATTGAAGTTCTCCAACATTTCCTTCCACTTTTTAGACTGGGTTTTGCCCCAAAAAGCACTTCTTGCTCTGCTATCTGTTGGACTTGAAGTTTCTTCTGGTCCTAAAATATAGAAAAATAAACTACATGAACTTAAGTTCTTTTATAGTTTGAGAGGAGAGGTTAGGAGGAGAGTGTTTCTTAAAGTTAGCTCCTTGCATAACCAATTAAAACAAGGTTCATACTCTCTGTCTTATCTTTTCTTGTTCCTTCTCTTTCCTTAGGTGGTTATACTGTTCCAGCCTAAAAAGAAGCCGTTCCTAACAACAAAAGATCACGAAGCATGTAATTTAAATTAATAGGTACCCTTGGTCAAAGAAAATTAAATTTCAATATAACAACTAAACCCAATTTAAGAATAATACAAGTATCAAACCAAATTGGGTACATCTCAGACAATCTGACATTATATATTTATCGAATTAAAGAACAATGATGCTTACACCATCATAAAGGAACTGAATTCCTCGTTCTTTCTCCCAGGCAAGGATGTTTGAAGTTAATGTCTCCACCATTGCTGCTCCACAACCAATAGAAACAAGGAACTCATTAAAAGACCTCAAAAGCATCAAAATTATTTAGTTTAAGCTAAGAAAATTCTTTTCTTTGTGAACTGAATCATAAGGCGTAGATAATAAAAATGTCGTAATCACACAAGTGAAACCATATTGAGAATTGCAGAAAGGCAGTATCTTGACCGGGGATTTTGTTGATTACTGCACGAGCTTTCTCAGCACGTTTCAAGCTAAGATGCGCACCTCTTCTAGCATTACAACGATTCTCATCCTAGAAAATCACAATAATTAAGGCAATTCAATTGAGGACTAGGGAAAGTATAATTACAATTCATTTACAGAAGTAGAACAATTGCCCAACCCTGTTATACTCTTCCAGCCAGCTCTCTTCTTCGCATGCAGCCAGCCACTTCTCCATTTTGTCGAGTATTCCCTTCCTGCTCCAAGCTTCCTCTTTAACCTTGGCAATCTGAAGTTCAATCTCTTCTAATACAAGCCCAGGGTCCTTATCTCCTGCAAAAGGATGTTACACAACGGTTGGACAATGATTGCTGATGATTTTCATTTTTCGTAGAGATTTGCCAAATTAAATAGAAGGTTACTTCAAAAGTATTTAAACAAACACTTACCAGAAGTTGCAGTTTCAACTGAATATTCTGCTGCACTAAGTGCTTCCGTTATCAAGTGTGCAGTTCCGCATATCTCTTCTAGTTCCAACCTCTTCGTCAGAGCAAGCTCTTTCACTTTGCTTGATTTGAGTTGCTTGAGCCTTAAAACTTCATCCTCAATCTATGGAAATATAGAATGGGTGTTGAGGATGTTTCTGTTCTTGTCCGGAAATTGGCTACACTTAGTCATAGTCAATTAAACAGGAAAAAAAATACCATCAATCCGATGGTTACAACTCACATGGGTAATTAAATCCACAGAAAGCATATTTGGCTCAGTAATTTCAGATTCTGAATCAGTGATATTACTGGCGATGTTCAGAAACATCTGTTGCTCCTCCATTGGAGTTTCCATCAGATTCCAAAGATCCAGAAGAACAGTTCCAAGATCTCGAATCTGGTAAAATTTAAAAAAAAAAACTAGATGGGAAAAGCAGAGAAAAAAGTTGTACAACTATTCATGCAAAGACATTTTATTTTAACCAACCAACAGAAAGAAAAAAATTAACTATCTCCATCTAATTAAATCAAAAAGGAAAAGAACGAGACAGAGAGAGAAAGAAAAGAATACCTGCAACTCTAATAGCAACAATCCGCAAGTGGTTTCAATGCTGGCGAAGCGATCGTCGCGATTGTTATACATGGCGAAGAAATTGTTAGATTTGTTGTTGGAGTTAGAGCGGATTGTGATGTGGGGAGTAAAAAATGGTGAGAATAAATAGAAGGGAAACGTGAGGGCTGAGGAAAGACACAGAGAAGAAAAAAGTTAAGAAAAAGGGAAAAGAAAAAGCTAAGTAACGCTTTGAATTTGATGAATACGGGAGGGAAATGGAATGAGGAGGTAATCGGAAATGGAGCGGGACGACGAAACCGTTACTTTGGGAAAAGGAGCAAATCTTTTGATTTTTAGGCTTTGTTTGGACGGAGGTAAAAAAGAATTTAATAAAAAAATAACTTAAGATAAAGTAAAATAAAGTATGGTGCATATTTCTATGTTTGGAAGAAATGTAGGAAATATTAGCCTTCTGTAACCTTGTTTTGCTGATTTATTTACGCGTAAATAATAGAGTTATGAAATGAAAGAAAAAAAAAAGATTATTTTGTAATTAAATAACAGTAAATTTATTTTTTTTAAAAATAAATCCTTCTTAATATCCAATTTGAGGCGTTAAAATATTTAAAAAATTTAACATCTCTATTTACCCTCTATTACCCTTAAAAATCTTACACTTTTTTTTTTACCTTTTTCCTAATACCGTAACTTATTTTATTCTATCTTACCTTCACAAGCCTCATTGTATCTGGGATTGTTGCTATAAATCAAAAAAAGTATAATTAGAATATTTTTAAATTTTTTATAAATTATTTTTTCAAATCTACTTCTAAAAAAAATTATCTATTTTTTTTAAAATAATTTTTTTTTAGACACATGTGCGGTCATTGTGGAAAAATTAGGAATGGAGTTTAATTTGACTCACTAATTTTGTTTGTGTGCAGTCTATGTATTGTATTTCATATATATGATCTGTTTGATATTGAGTTTGGAAAAAACGTTTTGAAAAAAAAAATTATTTTTAATTTTTTTAAATTTTAAAACTATTTTTAAAAATAAACAGATAAATAGATATTTTTTAAAAAATAAATTTGAAAAAAAATAGTTTATATAAATTAAAAAAATTATTCAATTAAATAAAAATATTATAAATCTATTTTTTTTATAACCAACAATAATTTTAAACACAATTGTAGTCCCATAGTTTGTCGGGACTCAGGAGGGCGTGCTTCATTTACTTGCTTGAGGCAATTGCAAAGGGAAGGTAATGCCCCATCTAACTGTCACCCGCATTCGGCATTTCAATTTAAATCTCAATATCTTCATGAATTTTATTTTCTTTATAAAGAAAATAAAACTAATTTTTGAATTTGAATAGGTTTCTTATTTGGAAAATTTCTAATGATTTTCGAATTGGAGCCAAAAACTTTCAACGGAAAAATGAAAGATGAATTTTTTTGAGGATCAATTTATTTCAAAATTATTTTTTTATTTTAATTAGTACAAATTTAATTGTTTTGATAAACTTACATAATTTTTTTTTCAAAATCCTTGCTTATCATAATTTTTTTATTAAATTTATAGTTAATTAATTGTAGTACTTTAAGGTTTACAATAAATGTAAAAATATTGTCCTGGGATTTTTAGAATTTGTTTGAATGGAGTTTCCGATTGGTTATCACTCTCTTCGTTAACCTTATGAAGAATTGATTCGTACCATGGATGAAAATATCATGGACGTAACTTTTTTTTGTGCTCTATAAATTTAATGGATCTCCCATTTTTTGATGTATTAAAAAAATAAATGTAAAAATACTGTATTTTACGTACTGTAATGCAAATCGAATGAAAATACATGAATAACAAAATCGAGAGTTCGAGTTCAAATACATTAAGTTAGCATAAGAAAAAAAGGTTATAGCAAGAGATGAACTTGCCTCTTAATTTATGCATGTAACTTTTATAAATTATACAATAAATGGGAGGAGTTCATAAATTAATTAATTAGCAGTAAAAGAATTTTAAATGCAAATTATTAATTCATGAAGGATGTCAAATAAAATTTGTTGATACATAATAATATTATTATTATTAATCAGAAAGGTGAGTTTATTTTCCTTCTTTTTAAAGGAAACTCATTTGTACACAAACATGAGGAATAATAACATAATAAATTTGTCAGATCACCATTCAAATTATAGATAAATATATATAAAATAAAAGCAAGTCTCGAATCACTAATTAAGGAAAAACAATATACGGTTGATTATGATGTTTTTTTTTTTTTTATGAAACCATGTATGTTAATGGACTAATACTATTTTTATTTGTATCGGTTATGATTAAAATAGCTGAAAAAACGTTCATTCAAAAATTTTAAGGTATTTGTATATTTAAAATTCAAATTCAAAACTTATAATTAAACTGAAAAAGTTTTGTATCAATTTATCCATATTATCTTGAATTGATTATACGACATTCAACTTAAAAGGAAGATATTGATTCATTTATGTCTTCTGATATTAGGCGGTGTAACCAAAAAATATAGGATTTTTAAATTTATTTCATGAGATTTTTCAAATTTTAACAGTGTGACTTGCATGCATTATCAGTTTCGAGGTAAGGGTGACAGTGGGTATGGGTTCCGTGAGTATTGAGGTCTATCTGAACTTGTTTAAACCTTAATGGGTAATCCTATTAGAATTTTGGAACGAGTTTATATAACAATATTTAAATTCGTCATGAATTTGGATAGGGTACGCGTAGATACCTTTGGGTATTCGCTACTCGATAAACCTAATTATATTTAATATATGTATTATGCAATTTTATTATATTTTAATTTATTGAATATAATTATATAATTAATTATTTTTTCATATATTTTTAAAAATTGATGAATTATAAATGTAATGGAAATTTGAAATTCAAAATATAAATTTTTATTATAATGAACAATATTTAATTTTATTGTTATTTTTGAATAATTTGATAAATTATTTTAATTTGAATGTGTTTAATTAGATTTTAGATTTTATTTTATTTGTTTTATTTGATTTTATTGTGATTTATGTTATATTATTTATATATTTTTAATTATTTAATTAGTTTGAATTTTATTTTATTTTAATTTTTTAATGATAGACGCATAATTATTCAGATTTATGATATTAGTCGGATAATATTAATCAGATTTAGGATGAATACGATAATTAATATTATAATTTTAAACGAATTCGAAACTGGTTCTGATATGTATATATATATTCAGATTAAAATTTCAATATCCTCTCTGTTACCGTCCCTATTCCAGGCTATGTGGCCGCCCTAAGACCAAAAAACCCAAATGATAATTTTGATTGTCCCCTACATCCTTTTTGGTGGTCATTTGATAATATGATAAAGTCTAATTGTTTTATATTTTTTATGAATTTAAGTTCATCCTATTTTAAAATAGATGGATTCATTTATTTTTTATCTGATTGGAATGATCAATTCAATCAAATTATTTTTATTTTTATTAACAATACCCTAAAATAAATAAAATCTTAAACATAATTCCTCACCAAATTTAACTATATTGAAAATAAGTCTTCTCTACGCAACATTCCAATTTAACATTTTTTTATATGTTTCTTGTGCGTAATTCATATCGTGAAATTCATCAATCAATAAATCTGAATTAATTATATTGGTAAATAGTATTAGAGAGTGTTTGAAATTATTGTTGAGTATTAAAAAAATATATTTAATTTATTGATTTTTTTTAATTTTTTATATATTTTTTCAAATATATTTATTAGAAAAACTATCTATTTAAAATCATACGTATTATCCTTAATTCTAGACTTTCCAGTTTCGTGGTTCACATTTGACTATTCTTAATTTTTATTTTTTTAACTGTAGTTCTTGCTCTTGATATGATGTGAATTTTGATTATTACTTTTGGTGGTGCTTCAAATTTGCTGGTAAATGTGTTGCAAATAAGAATAAGTTTAAGTTTTAATTATCCATTTAGATCATAGTGACTCGTGAAATTTCTATTTATTTCAGACTTTTTGTTCCATTTTATATAATTTTCATGCTTTGCATTCCCACTTATTGTGGGAGAATGATGGATTTTTAGTGGATAAAATACATTATAATTAAAAACACGATAATGTATATAAGAATTACTTTTAATTTCTTTTAAATGCATTAGTTATAAGATCCATCTATATCTAAGTAAAAATAAGAGTTTGAGAGATTAATATTTAAATTAAAATTTAATTGGAAAAAGTATATAAATACTGGAAAAAAGAGAAATATATATACTATTTTACATACAAATATCCTCCTTATATACTCTGTTTCAAAAATACATTTAAAAAAAATTATATTTCAAAAATAAACTTATTGTATGATAGTATATATTGAGTATAAATAATATATAAGTATAATACTATAATTAAAGCATATTTACTATACATTAGTTGAATTTTAATATATTTATATTAAATAAACACAATTCTCTTCACCAGCGAGACACCTTCATAGACATCCTCCATCCATATTTTCAATTCCGTCGCCACCATTCTCTCATCCCCAGTTAGGCAGTCATATTGATTTACTATCAATGTATGTTTGTGGCTCATTTTAAATAAACTCTTTCCTCTGCTGGGACGTCCATTCACAAACTCTCAACTCCTCCTTCCCCCTCCTTCTCCACCAGATCGACAATCTATGTTTCAAGACACCCACCAATCTCTCCTTAATCTTATGATATTTCAAGAAAATGGCAGCCCATCTTTAATAATGGTTAGAACAATCTCAAACTTAGCATTATCAAGGGAAGAAATATCAGGAAGCTGTCCAATCTTAGCATAAATCTCATCAGTTTTGATACCCTCATGGATCAAAAGAGTAGTATCACCACCATCATAAACAATCAGATCTGGGCCGTCGCCGGAGCCACAATCAAGAGCACGCTCGGTGCACCACCAGTACTCAGACGAAGATGAAGGCGATGGCGGCGGTGACATTGAGTAGAGGTCACCCATCTGTGTGGGAATAAAAGCAGACCCAAACACCAAAAAGGAAGAAGAAGAAGAAAATAAAGAAACATTTTTGAGAATATAAAATTGAAGAAGAAGAATTGAAGTATTGAAATTTGTAGGAGAATTATCGGAAGTATGAGAGAGATCTCATGAAGGAGAAATAACAGCGCCATAATTAGCCATTTTATTTTTTAAATTGTTATTGAAGAACAATTTGATGAAGAAAGAGAGGGGGAGGGGAGTAGTATGTATTTCTAACGAAAAGCAGTACAGATATATTCATACTAGACAAATAAATTGAATCTATCTCATAGAGAATATGCAAAACTGCGGTACCTCATGAAGTGGGAGAGGGGGTGGGTGTATTTTTCAAACACAAAATTTAGAAAGCAAATTTTTCTTTGAAAATAAAAATTTTTAAAAATGTATTTTTATTTTTTTAAAAAAATCAGTACATATTTAATTAGAATTATGAGTTATAGAATTCGAATCTTTAAAAATACTCATGGAAAAAATTTAAAATAATATAAATAAAATAATTTTCTAGGTAAAATAATTCAATAGTATCAATTTTGTTTTTGTATATGTATTAAATTAGCACCAAATTTTTTTTTTATAAATTAGTACAGATAATTTGAAATTAGTTTTAAATAATATTATGAAAAAGTTTTTGGGTTGATTTATAATGACGAATTTATTGAAGTAAATATCCAAATTGCTGATATAACTGTCAAATTTTCTAATGTAAATACTAATTTTTTTTTAAAGATTTTATGATTCAAAACTCAATTTCGAATTTTTTTAATCAATTGATACACGTACATAAAAAAACAAACTAAGAAAATGAAAAAAGAAGCATAAGTGGAAGGGCATGGAGAGAGGAGAAGGCGGTAAACAGGCCATTGGGTAAGTAGAAAGCGGAAACCCTTGAGTTCCAAAATGTCGGACACAAACTGAGCAAAAACAAAACCCAGGAAGTTACTTAGAAACCTCCTCTCTCTCTCTTTTCTTTTCGCTCTTCTTTCTCCTCCTCCTCCTCCTTTTTCTCTAAAATTTGTCTGATGAATCCTCGCAAAACTGAACACCACGATCTCTTCCACAGTCATCACCACGATCTGGGCCCAACTCCTGAGATCATCCCTACGCAACCTCACCCCTCCATTCAAGATGACCTCTCTCTCTCTGAAATTGTGCTCTTCCGCTCCTCTTCACCTGACTCACCCACTCAATCCTCTTCCGACAATGACGACTCCTTGATTCAGTCCAATTCCAAAGCAACTGCCCCCAACACTGCTCACCCCCGGGCGTACATTAACCCCGAGCCTCATATTTCCTCCCAATTCTATACATTCAACGCCGACTCCCACTCTCTCATGATTCGTTGCATTCTCGAGCACCGCCTTGCCACTCCCGACGAGATCCGCGCCGCCACCCCGCGCTCCGTCTTGAAATCGTGGCGGGCTGTCTGGAAGGATCGCAACGAGGACACCGCATACGTCACTGGGTGGAAGCGCATCCAGGAGAAGCTCACTGCTCACGTGGACCACACTTCTGGTAATGAATTTCTTTGCTTTAAGAACAACTCTCAGCAATTTGTTTCTCATATTAACCAATGGCAAGATATAGTTACGGGCTTCCACGGGGATGCCGATTTGAAACATCTTGGCCTTAGAGAAACCATTGAGAGAATTAAACAAGTCTGGACCGTAGGAGCAAAATTTTACGGAATTCCTGAGAGTTACATTAGGGTTTGTGTGGCTGCTTGTCCTGTTTGCTCCGCCTCTGAGGGTTCTGGTTCTAGAAGCAAACGTCGACGTTTTGAGTACACTGAGTCATTCGACGTTCCTGCTAAGGAGGTGCCCCATAGGCTTCAGCAGTTGGCTGCAAAACATAAGGTCGTGCTCTGTATTAGGCAAAAGTATATTAGGTATAAGCCTTTTATGGCTGAGGTTAAGGATTATGCTTGTCATAGGGCTGGCGAGCCCGTTGCGAAGAAGTCGAGGATGTTGAAGAGGGAACCTTATGCTTCGAAGAGGTGTGGCTGTGGTTTTAGGATTAGGGCTATAGTACCAATCGCCAATTATAATGAGAAGGATAAGACGTTTGTGTATCAGGAAGAGGGGTTGGCAGTGTTCAAATTATATGCGGTGCATTCGGGCCATGAGCCAGGGCCGTTGGATGGGAATGCCAGGATTATGCATAGGGTTGTTGGGCATAAAGGTGGCTTTATCATGGATCAAGAAATGGATTATGGGGTCCGTGAGGACATGGAAAATGAGGGGTTTGGTTTGATAGGGAAGGATGAAGGGGACATGCAACTTTCAATTTTGCAGCAGGTGCAGGAGCTGAGAACTGAAATTGGGTTGTTGGAAGGTAGATTAAGAAAAATCCCAAGTGAATTATTGGGTTCAGTGTCGCAGGAATTGTTTGATATTGCTAGTAAAGTTAGGGGTATAGGGGAAGACAGTTCAAAGGCAATTGAGTTGCTTTCGCACAAGCATCATTCAGATGATGTGCTTGTGGGGGAGAATGATTTGTCACACTGGGGCGATCATCATGATGAACGAATTTATGTAAATGGCAAGGAAACAGAATTGATTGAAGATGATGAAGATAGTTTTGGACATACGCTTGGAGATGTTGTTCCCTGGGACCAGATGCGGACAGAGTGTAGGAGTGACAAGGATCTGATGGGTGAGCCTTGTAAGCCTGAAAAGTGGTTGAAGTGCAGTGATTTTGATGAGAAGAGCATTCTTGACTGTGAGGATACTAAATTAACCAAGCCCATGAGACATGATGAGGCTATAGTGACAGATGTAGGTCTTATACAGGTTGATAGTTTCTATCAAGAGAATCCCAAATGGTATGATTCTCCTTGTGGGTTAGATTCCAGTACAGATTGTGGGGACACTGGATTCAGACATGGGGAAATTGTTTAGCCTTGGGGAGCAGGTTAACCCAGTCTAACATAGTCATTGAGTTTCTATTATGCCCATTCATTTATTCTCTTTGCTGAAAGTGGGCTGTACATGTATGTATGCTGAAGATTGGAGCTTCTCACATGCTTTTAGGTGCCTTTGTTGTGTGTTGTTCTGTAAAGCATGCCCAATTGGGCCTTTCTGCACATACCTTGTTTTTGACAATTTGTTAACCATTTTCTAGATGATCATAATTTTCAGTCTGCTGCTTTCATAGCGTGCATCTTTCAGTTCTTCAAACTCTTGTATATATTATATATTGCTTTGTAGTCCTAACAATTGCATGATGATCTATGTGGTACTTATATCTGTTTTGTTCAGATTTTTGTGTCATTTCTTCCAATAGATGTCTATTATTTTCTCTACATGAAGATTTTCCTGCACTTCATGTGGGCTATTAAAAGCCTATGCTTAGATTATACTTGAATTTAGGGTTCAGCTGTGATGCCCTTGGATGAACATCCTTTAAATGCATGGGTGGTTCTTGACTTCTTGTTCTTATAATTTGCTGTGTTCTATGACAGTAAATGTGATAATGTCTTGTTCTTTCTAATGTAGAGCTTCATATATTATTGTGGATTAGCTTGGACAAGTTTTTACTGTGGTTAGATTTTGATATTAGACTTGTCCAGTACATTGACATTTAGAAAATTGAATAATTTTTCCTACTGAAGTTGACCTTTTGTCATGCTGAGAAATTCTGCTAATACATACTACCCATTGATGATTTCTTGCTGTACCTGATCTTTTATGAGTCATTGGGTGTGTGGTTTATGTGTGTATTGTACTTTGCTTTTGTGGATGGTATGTTATCTTTTTTTTTTTAAACTTATTTACTAGAAAGAGAAGTTCAAGTAAAATGTTCTATACAGTTGGCTTGCCATTCCTTATGGTAATTTTTTTTAATCTCTCACTCTGAGATCATATCCCACTTTTGTTAAAGTCATAGCTAATTAGCAAAAGAGCTGGAGTTTGAGGCAGCATTTCAAAATCATCTACCAAATGTATTTTTTCTTGGAAAATTTCTGTGATGGATGTTTTTTCTATGTAATCTAAAACTAGAAGGAAAAAATGAATTAATTTCTGAAAAATCCAAACAAGTAGTTTGTAGCATAGTTGCATAGAACTTCTTGAATGGTGGTAAATACGAACACTCTTAGTGAGCACAACTTACGAACCTTTATCAAGCCCCTTTGCAAGTTATGACCTGTGCTTTTATGTCTCCAAAGCATAGGCATATATTCAAAGGCATCGTAGATGGTTGAGTACAAGTTAGTCGCTTTTGGGGATTTGCAATTCGAAGATGCTTGTTTTTCCCAGTCATTTAGGAATTAATGATGGGAAGCACAAGATGGAATCTCTATTGAAAGCATGGGAAAGTGCACTACAAGGTAATTTCATACTGTTTTCTACTAATAATTATACGCATTACTTTCAATATGCGAAGCATTATATTTAGTATGAGGCTGAGGATTAACAAGGGTTTTCAGAGTTTCCTTGTGCCCCATTTCCAAATTCTGTTTTTATGCTCAACACATGCACAGTTGTCATTTTGCCATTCTAGTAGTTTATTTTATTGGTTGGAATTTTGAAAATTCTGCATTGTTGTTTTCTAATTCAACTTTGTAGCTTGTTCAATTGGAAATAAATTACATGATATTTGAGCTAAATTTTAGAGAATTGATATTCAAGAAGGAAGATTTTGTACTTGGCGCAATTAGTTCAGTTGTTCTTGCAGGTTTTGCCCGTCTGCATATGGTTTTTCTGATATACACCTTGACTTTAAGGTTTAGATTGTGCTGTGGTCTGCTGATTTTCTCTGTCTGCATATGGTTTATCCTTGTGCACATTTACTGTGATGTTTAGATCATGCAGCACTACTGCTGTTAGTGTTAGACCATTTTAGAAAATACTAATGTTTAAATTATAGGTCAATGGTAATCATTGCCGAAATTCTCATGAATTAGGAGGAACTCCCTGACCGTGTTCTTGCTCTGTGTTCTTTTAGAAGTTTAAGTGCAATGCATGTGTAGCGGTGTTATCTTGTCCTTGAGCCATGAAATTATATTGCCTCTGTGAACTGTGTGCTTTCCATAGTCTGATCCAGATGAAACAATTAAATTATCATACGGGATTGTTTCACTCTCTAGGAATATGCCACAGAGACATAGTTATTAATTTGTGAGGACTCCCCACTGTGAATCCAGGAATGTTATGGTTCTGGTTGATATAATTTAACATGGTGAGGCTTCCTTGTTGGCATATTCTTGCCATGTCATATGCAGCTTTTGTCTTGATTGTCCTTTTAAGAGAGAATCTTGTTTGATTGAGATCTTTTGAAATACAATTTCAAACATTTGTAAATGACATAACTCCCTTATTCGTCTGAAAAGTATGTATATGATCTCCAAATCTTGAAATTGCATGAAAATATTTCTGAGATAAAACTCTCAAGTGAGTTAATTTTAATATTTTTCCAGTTCAATTCGTATTCATGGTGAAAATGTGATTGAATTAGATTGAAAAAGTGGAGATGTTGTGACAAGGAGCTCTTTTGTATTGGTTAAAGAATGTTACTCAAAGCTATTATATGAGTGTTTGTCTGTTCTATTAGTGATGGATTCGTGTGATAATTTAATGTCATGCTTTTTTGGAAACTTGGCATATCCTTGGTGCTATTAGAAATTAGAATGCATCATAGCAATATCTTTTTGTAACTGGTGAGAGTTTTTATCAGCTATCCACACATAGTTAAAAATAATGCTTCTCCTATATGCCATATTTTTTTGTGCATGTATTTGAAGATTTCGCCACTGCCTACATATGAACACCGGTAGGCTATTGTGTGCTTAGGAGATACTGGCACTAGCTTAATGAATAAGAGTTCTGCATGATATTTCGGTTTTAAACTTTGTGATAGCTTCTTTTCGTTTTAGTTCTCTTTTTTTCCCAGGTAATTGTCTGTTGCACGTGTTTTTGAGTAAGTAACTCTTTTGATTGTGCAAGTCAATTCTTGTGTCTTGAAGGCAATTTTGCCTTACAAAAGAATTGATTTTGGGAGGACAATGGAGACAGTGGAGCAGCATCACGTTGGAAATGAAAAAGGTATGCCTGGATAATAAACAGGGAGAATATGGTGCTTGTTTTTTGAAAAAACAAGTTTGTTTATCTGCAGACGGTATGGACTGCTGTCAGGTGATCACATGCTTTGCTAAGGTTTAAGATCTCCAGGGAAGATGATGCAGATTTGTACTGTTGAATTAATTTCTATGATGCTTTCTTCTGTTATAACGTTTTACTGCTTGCATAATTTTATAAAGAAATCATAGCAACTAAATGATTTTGGTTGCTAGAACACACTTAAATTTTGGGCCCTGACTTATGAGATGTGCTGAATACGTGAGTTTATGTTTTCCTCTTTACTCAAAAAATCTCGTATAGAAGCTTGAGCTACGAAGTGCAAAATAGGATGGTCTCTTTTTCTTTTGTTTTCATTCAGCTACATGTGCTCTGAAGAATTGATTGTTGCAGTAGGATATGACCCATTTTACTGGATGAATGGTGATTGGAACTTGGGTAAATTGCACTGGTAGCTTATGGCTTGTAGCTGCGTATGAATGATATTTGTGGAGGAAATATGGTAGATTTTGTTTGCCATTCTTGCGTTAAAGCATTGATGCAAGTTTGTATGGCAGGGTATCCCTTGCACACTTGCACCAGTACCCACCATCAGTTTGTTTTAGCAAAACTAACTATTGATTAATGTGTGAGAGACTCGATGAAGAACTTTAGTTGATTAGAAAAGCCTCTCGTACAAACCAAGTTGAAATCTGTGGATGATAAAAGTGAATTTTATAAGATTTTGCACTTGATTGGGTGCTTGAAGTAATTGGCTTGTCGGGGTGGCCAACTAGTATCTATGTTCGGCACGAGCTTACGTAATTTCGAGTTTGGAGATGCTTTTTGTAGGGGGAAAAATGCTTTCTTAAAAATTTGTTGTATTATTGCATCTTAACAGAATATAGATGTAAAATCTATTATTCTGTTATTATAAAATCATTAGATTTAATTAATTACCTTAGCCCTTTTATATTTGTGTGACTTCGTTGAACCAAGTGACAGTGAAGTTGGAGCTTGTGCTTTTTATGATTCTTATACGATCAAGTTACCAAGTCGAGAGTAGGGTTGTGTAAAAATCGAACCGAAATTGAAAATTAAATTGAACTGTAATGAATTCAGTCTATTTAATTCAATTTTTAGTTTAATCAGTTCAGTTATAATTATTGAATTTATTTGGCTTGATTTTTTTTATCTAATTGGTTTAATTATAACTATTGAATTTTAGTTTATTCAGTTTGGTTTAATTGAAATTATTTAAAAATTTATTAAATCAAACCCATCAAAGTTTTAAAATATTACTTATTTTTATATATTATTATTTTAACTCTTCTACTTTTATTTATTAAATAATTAATACATTTAATAATCACTAATTTTGAGTGTTAATAATTATAATTTAAATATCATGCAAATTAGAGGCGAGCATAAACATAATTATTGTCAATTTCTTTTCAAAAAATAATGTATTAAAATCAATTTGCTTAATTATTTCAATTTTCTTTTTATATATTGTCATTATCTGTATGTAATTAACCAATCTCTATGATTACTTTTTAAATTATGTTTTGATTTATAGTAGTTGATGAAATTATAGTAATTAATTACAATTTATGATAATTAATTAATGGGACAACTACTATTTACCACATGATGTTGGACATAATATGTATTTTTTCGAACTTTTAAAATTATACTATTTGTTTTATCTATTTTATCATATTATACTAATAAATTATTCAAATAGATTTTCTATTAGAAAAAAATATTAAATTGTTGTGAAATGACAAAAAAATCTTTTATAGTAATATTTTATGATAAGAAAAAAATTATCATTTATCTCATGAGATTTGACATATTACAGTAGAATCTCCTCTGAAATTGTAAAATTTACATTATTTGTCCCTTGAGGTTAAAGGAAGTTCTAAGATATTTTAATTGTCTAACTCTCCTATTAATGGTAAAACCATTAAAATTAAAGGAAGTACTATATGGTATAACGAAAATAAAATTGAGATGACAAAAAAAATATAATTTTAAAATATACTAGTATATTATGTCAAATTTCAGACGATAAATAATAATTATTTTTTAATTAATTGATTCTTAAAACTAATTAAATCGAATTTAACTATACTATAGAATTTCAGTTTGGTTTTAACTCTAAATCAACTCAGTTATTTAATGAGTGAACATTCGGGGTAAAAAAACAAAATTGAATTTTTAAATTGAATGGACCAAATGTTCACTCCTAAAATATTTTCATTATTGGATTCATCAACAATTTATAAAGATGTCTGAATTTGATCCGGTGTGCTTCATTCTAACTCCCTTCTGAATAGAGCGATTTTTTTTGTAATTTTTTTTCATCCCAATTTTTAATTTTTTGTGACAAAATGGAGCAAGATGATATATACATTTTCTCCGATTATTATATTTATATATAAATAATTATTATTTATATTTTAATATAATTAATATTTTTTAAAAATAATAAAATAAAAATATAATACTTATTTAAAGTAAAATATATATTTCTTTACTTAAATAATTATATATTTAACTAATTAATTAAAATATAAAATATAAAAAAATATTTTTAATATTAAAATAAAATAAATTTAATGAAAATTGGAGAACCGAGATAGGGTCGGAGATCTCCGTTCCCGTATGGTACGGAAATGGAGACTCTAATTTTTTTCCGGCAGAGAATGAGGGGGAATGGGACAGAATTTCAAAATTAGAAACGGAGACCGAAAACTTATTTTAAAACCCGTTCCGTTTTCATCGCTAACGATCTATCTAACCCGGAATTGAAGAATCATAACATATGGGTCACTGGGCTGTGAAGAACTGCTGTCCGGGCTTAAAAGTTAATGGACTACCGTGATTATTGCTAAATCATTGTGTATCCATTATCACTGTTTTTAAAAGAAAACAATAATATAAAAATATTAAAAGAGATGCAAGGTTTAAAATTGCACTCACGACACAAGTCCAGTTAGTTAGTGCCTCGGTCTCTTGGATATACACTTTAAGGTTCATCAGCTTTTGTGGTGACCAATAATGATGGTGAGTGCTAAGAATAGACTACCTGCACAGAACTCTTGTTAAAGAGTGATTGGCTTCCTGAAGATTAGTGGGGAAAAGAGAAGGATGCGGTTTCATTACATTTTCGAAGAAAACACAAAATGCACCAACAGACAGCTAGCTAGAGTAACATAACTTAGAGAAGGCAAAGATGAGTTCAGCAATGGCTAGAATTTCTAATGATCAGAGTTTGGAGGCTTGCATCTCAGTCCTGGCAGATATCTAGAAACAAAATCGCGAGCCAAAGCATGGAGATCCTCATTATCAAGTTGTGGGTCCAAAGGATTATTATAAGAAGCGAATATTTGTGATTGCGTTGACATGTTAGAATTTGATCCCATCTCTGAAGTGGATACTACGCTTGCCTGAGAGGGGCTTTGAGCTGCTTGTGGGAAAGTGGGTAGCTGCATTGTTGAAAGACGGGCCTGAATATATGCCAGTTCTGCCTGCAAATTCACCACCTATACTCACCACCACAATATTATGAGTCTTTTTAACCTGCAACTTTGATTAGGTTTAATTTCAAATAGCATTCTCAACTTGCTAAAAATTCATTTTAAATTCATACTCAAGACTTCACTTGTCTGAGATAAGAAATTTTCTGATTCTTTTTTATGTATAAAATTACGGAGGGGTTATTGTTAAGGAGAAAATACATATGAATATGATATACATTTTTCTCTGAGGAGTAGGTGAAACAAGACGTAGAAGAATAAGATGCTCCTCGAAAGAGTTGTGCTGCAGCCATTGAGCGCCAAAACCGGAGATTAGTAATAACAACTTTAATAAATTCAAATTAAGATATAATTGGGTCCACAAATTACTTTAGCAAGATGACAAACATATGTTGAGGAGGTCGAACTCAATTGTTTTTATTGTCTTTCTGGGCATCGATCGTAGGACAGTTAATGAGAAAGATAGAAGCTAAATGAAACTCAAAAGTTTGAATGGAAGATTTCTTCATCTCCCTTGACCAATATCTTGAATATCTTAAACTTCATGTTATGCAGATATGTATTAACTTTGACTCTTCAAGCCTTAATGGAGTTTCCTCTTCTCTTTCTCTGTTAATGCCCTTTTCTTCTGGATCAACTTCTCTCGATGCATTAAAACTAGTCAAAACTAAGTGGTTAGTGGTGGTATTCTACCAAATTAAATTTTTTTAAAAAAAAAGTCATTGTTAATTGGTTATCTTGCCTAATCAAATCAAATCTTGATCCTTTGAATCATAATTTCAGACCATGTGAAGAAAACTAAGATCTGTTAGCACTCTTTAGGTTAAAAAGTTTGACGAAGAAGAAAAATCATATTGCAAGTAAATCCCATGTGATTGTAAAGACTTTTGGGTGGTGCAGTAGATTTCATTTACTACATTTAGCTAAAACCAACACATGGGTAGGACCCACCATCATTCATATATACAACACAACCCTCTCCTTTGCTTACCTTACTAATTTATAACATATATAATTTTTTTTTTATCAATAATTTATAACATAACGATATCATTATAAAAAGAGATGGAAT
Source organism: Triadica sebifera (assembly GCA_023653625.1). Taxonomy (NCBI): domain Eukaryota; kingdom Viridiplantae; phylum Streptophyta; class Magnoliopsida; order Malpighiales; family Euphorbiaceae; genus Triadica; species Triadica sebifera. Next base: position 32,361,245 of record CM042900.1, on the reverse strand, counting down.
CCTAAGTGCCTCTTTTCTTTTAACTATATATATCTCGAATTTGACTACTTTCATTTTCCACCAAAAAGACTGCCGGCGCAAATCTAGACGGAATACTAATAAGAAAAAAAAGTCTCCTCCTACCGGATCGCAAGAAAAGTCGACCATCAAAGTCAAATCCACTAATATTTCAATATTTCCTCGAGCTGCTAAATTTTTTTTAGCTTGCTAGCTCCGGCAAGCAACTGCTCCCCTTTGTTAGTCGTCAACACTGTACGTTGCGTCTCTCTCTCTCTCTCTCTCTATGTATATATATATAAAATCTGAAGTTAGCATGAGTTTCACTCAATTTTGTGGAAAACCCAACACCCAAAAAGAGGGAAAAATTATAACTCTAAAATGAAATCAATGGATTGTGAGTTTCTTCCACTCAATTTATTACTATATCGAAAAAGATTAAGACTGAATAACACGAACCCTAACTAATGAGGAAAACTTGTCCTTACGTGCTGACTAAACTTAGAAAACTGACAAATTTTGTGAAACCAACAGTAATTAATAAGATGAATGCATGTGAAAAGCTTGACAAAACTTATGTGTAGATTTACCTCTACAGTAAAAGGACTCGGAGTACAATATACAGTGAGTTAATCAAGTCCATGTTAAAATTTTTTTTTCCTTGAGCACTAGAACCGGCAAGTTTATCTTAATATTTTTGATAGGATGAAGCTGAAAAACCTTTGAATTCCTTAAAATAGGTACATTTCTATAGATTTGATCCCAGTAAATCCCTCAGCTAATTAAAATCCCTGCTCATTTATGTGAAAAGGAAAAGAAATAGCTTGGTCAGTTAATTAATTGAATATGTACCTGCTGTTGAAGAGTGAAGAGGTGGCCAACACATCCATAAACAGGGTCTCTAACCCTAGCCAAGGCTTCATAACAAAGAGTAACAACCGCATCAAGGCGCTTATGGGCAGGTATACGCAGGAGGAGCTTAGAGGCATTGCTGGCACCAAACACTTTGTGTACTGCTGCGAAGTGAGCCGTGCCCTGGTCTGAATCAAAATAAGGTGCAAATATGCATCCTTTAAGGCATTTTCTCCTCAAGAACTTACACGCACCACAAGGCCCTCCTCCATTATTATTCACTCCACTCATCTTTTCTTTTCTGTGCAAAGATTAAGATTATCTATCTCCCTCTCTGTCTTTTTCGGCCTCTCTTTCTGTTCAGCTTCTTGCGGGGTCTAGCATGCTGCCAAAGAGAAATAAGAGAGAAAAATAAAGGAGGAAAGATCATAGATGGGGTATTTATATTAATTGGAGAAATAAAGATAGGTATTTTTGGGTATAACTTTAAGTTTTGGTAAATATAAGTATAACAAAGTGTATAATGATTAGCTTTTGGTGGTGGGTCACTTGAAAGGACAATTTTGTGTTTTTCTTTTTTTCTTCTTTTTTGGTTTTTTATAATTTATTTGAGAGGGAAACAGAGAGTGTTAATGAATAGGGTTAGCCGGTTAGGGTAGGAGTGTGTACTTGGTAGTTGGTTCAAACTTTAAAGCCACGGCAAGCGGAGAGAGACAAGAAGGGAAGATTGCGTGAAGCAAACATACATGCGGTGAGTGAGAATATCAACTTCCAAGTGCCGCAGTTACGGCCAAGTGCCAACTCCACGTGGGACAAACATCCTAATATCCTTTCCAATCAACATTCTATTCATTGTCACTTCCATTTCTTTCCCCTTTCTCTGTTCCTGCTGAGACATGTGGACGTTGATATACTCCCCCACCAAAAAAAAAATGAAACAATTGTTGAAATAGTAGCAATCTCTAAATCACATATCGGAAGTGAGGAGAGGGAGGAAGGAAAATGTTAGCCTATAAAAAGGCTTCATCCCCTTCTTAACAATTCATCCCAAAAATATCAATCCCTCTGCTTCTAAAATTGGTTGTATTTTTCCTCTCTCTCTTGTAATATTTCTTTGAAATAGTGAAATATTATTTTAGTAGTGTCCGATGATATAGGCATAATTGACCGAACCTCGTTAAATTCTGGTGTTCTTTTTATTTCTATTTAATAGCTATTGTCGGGTCTTTTACTTTATGATATATTATGGTTTAAATTATCTAGGAAAAATTATGTCACCAAGACTCTAAAAGTCTAAGGAAGTTGGTTTTTAAGGGAGACCATTTATGACTCCACCAACTACCTGAGAATTTTTCTTTGTCTTAATTTTTGGCACAATTATTCACTTTGGTGGAAACTAACTCGATTTCCATAACAATTGGTATCAGAGCCAAGGTTACTGAGTTTATGCTCTGTGGTTGCGGCGTAAGCTGATCTTCCACATCATAAAGGTTTCCTTGGTTTCTTGGGTATTCCGTATTTGAAAACTATTAAATAGTCTTAAAGAGAAAATGGCAAGAGACGGACAAAAATCCACGATGGACACAACAACTTCTACTTCATCAATTTTGGCGAGAACTGTTGTGACAAATACGAGAATTGCAGTGGAGATTTTTGATGGTACATGTCATTTCGGCATGTGGCAAGGTGAAGTTCTAGACGCCTTATTTCAGCAAGGCTTAGACATTGCCATTGAGGGAGAAAAGCCAGAAGGTGCAGATGAGAAGAAATGGAAGACAATCAATCGTTTGGCATGTGGTACAATTCGATCGTGCCTGTCCAGAGAGCAGAAGTATGCCTTTTGTAAAGAAACTTTTGCAAGTAAATCGTGGAAGGCACTGGAGGAAAAATTCTTGAAAAGAGCAGTCAAAATAAGCTTCATATGAAGAAAAGGCTGTTCAGATTCACATATGTTCCCGGTACCATGATGAATGATCACATCACCAATTTCAATCAACTTGTAGCAGATCTGATGAACTTGGATGTGACATTTGAATATGAAGATTTGACCCTAATGCTGTTGGGATCCCTTCCTGAGGAGTTTGAGTTTCTAGAAACTACACTACTCCATGGGAAAGCTTAAGTGTCTCTTAGTGAAGTATGTGCTGCACTATACAGCTATGAATTGAGGAGAAAAGACAAGAAGGATAACACTAGTGGAGCAGCAGAAGCTTTAATAGTAAGAGGCCATTCGAAAAATAAAAACAGGGGAAAGAAAGACAGATCAAAGTCCAGAGTAGGCAAAGATGAATGTGCCTTTTGTCGAGAAAAGGGGCACTGGAAGAAAGATTGTCCTAAGTTGAGAAGCAAATCTGGCAAAAGCAAGGTTGTTGCAGATTCAAATGTAGCTGAATGTGATGATTCAGATTTTTCATTAGCATTGATGCCATCAATAAGCAGTTTGACTGCTTGGATCCTAGATTCAGGCTGTAGCCACCATATGTGTCCCAATCGGGAATGATTTTTCGATTTTAAAGAAATTGAAGGTGGAGTTGTCTATACAGCAAATGACAGCCCTTGCAAAACAACTGGAATTGGTTCAATCCAGTTGAGGAATCGAGATGGATCAATCAGAACTCTGACAGACGTAAGATATGTGCCCAGTCTGACGAAAAACCTTATTTCTATGGGAATCATTGGGAGAAAGAGTTTCACTATAATCATTAAAATTGAAATAATGAAGGTTATATCTGGAGCACTTATGGTGATGAAAGGAGTTCAAAGGAGCAACAACTTGTATTACTATGAAGGCAATACAGTTGTTGGAACAACAGCAGCAGTTTCTAGTGATGACTAGGAGCTAGAAACAACCAGATTGTGGCATATGCGCTTGGGGCACGCAGGCGAAAAATCCTTGAAACTTCTGGCAAATCAAGGATTATTGCAAGAGTGCGAACCTGCAAATTAGACTTCTGTGAGCATTGCATCAAAGGGAAGCAGACGAGAGTGAAGTTTGGCACTGCAATCCATTATACCAAGGGTATTCTGGATTATGTTCACTCAGATGTATGGGGTCCTTCCAACACTACTTCAATGAGAGGTAAACACTACTATGTTACCTTTGTTGATGATTGTTCAAGAAGAGTATGAGTGTATACAATGAAGACAAAGGATGAAATGTTGGGAGTTTTTCTCATCTGGAAGAAGATGGTAGAAACTCAGACAGGCAGAAAGATCAAGTGTCTTCGAACAGACAATGCGGAGAGTACACAAGTGATCCCTTCATGAAAGTTTGCAGAAATGAAGGAATTGTTCGACATTTCACTGTCAGAAATACACCACAATAGAATGGGGTGGCTGAACGCATGAACCGAACTCTACTAGAGAAAGTTCGATGTATGTTGTCTAATGCTGGATTAGGCAGACAGTTTCGGGCTGAGGCTGTAACATACGCATGTCATCTCATTAATCGTTTGCCATCAACTGCTATCAATGGCAAAACACCTTTGAAGTCGTGGTATGGAAAACCTGCTACAGATTATAATTCCTTACATGTGTTTGGTTCCACTGCATACTATCATGTTAAGGAATCGAAGTTAGATCCAAGGACAAAGAAAGCTATCTTTATGGGGATATCCTCTGGTATCAAAGGATATCGACTATGGTGCCCAGAGACGAAGAAAATAATCTTTAGTAGAGATGTTATCTTTGATGAGTCTACCGTATTAAAGGTAACAAAGGAGCAGACAGATGGTTCTCCACAGCAGGTGGAGGAAACTCCCAAACAGGTGGAGTTTGATAGAAGAATTATTGATCCATCAATTGTAAAGTCTGATAAAATTACTCCTATGGCAGAAGAGGAGATAATGGTAGAAAATGGATCAGATGAGGAAGAAGAGGTTTCAGCACATGAACCTCCTCAGCAACTTGAGCCAATTGCACTACGAAAGCCGAAAAGGAATATTAAGAAACCTGCTCGACTTAAAGATATGACTAATTATACATCAGTAGATGATGAGATTCCTTCCACTTATTGTGAAGCTATTCAAAGCTCAGAAGAAGAAAAGTGGAGAAAGACTATGGAAGAAGAGATGTAGTCCCTTGAAAAGAATCAGACATGGAAGCTATCACGTCTGCCAAAGAAAAAGAAAGCAATTGGCTGTAAATGGGTTTATGCAAAGAAAGACGGATTTCCTGATAAGAATGATATCCGCTACAAGGCAAGATTGGTAGCTAAAGGCTACGCTCAGAAGGAGGGAATTGATTATAATGAAGTGTTTTCTCCAGTTGTAAAACATTCCTCCATAAGAATACTGCTAGCCTTGGTAGCACAATTTGATCTGGAACTAGTTCAGCTGGATGTAAAAACTGCATCTTTACATGGAGACTTAAAAGAAGAAATCTACATGACTCAGCCAGAAGGATTTAAAGTTGCTGGAAACGAAAATTTGGCGTGCAAGTTGAGCAAATCGTTGTATGGATTGAAGCAATCTCCAAGACAGTGGTACAAACGATTTGACAAGTTTATGATAAGGCATAAATACACAAGAAGCAAATATGATCATTGTGTATATTTACGCAAGCTACAGGATGGTTCCTTTATCTATCTTCTCCTTTATGTTGATGATATGCTGATAGCTTCAAAAGATGAAGGAGACATTCAGAAGTTAAAAGCTCAACTAAATCAGGAATTTGAAATGAAGGATTTAGGGGAAGCTAAGAAGATTCTCGGTATGGAGATATGCAGAGACAGAAAATTGGGGAGACTTTGTTTGACTCAGAAACAATATCTGAAAAAAGTACTAAAGCGTTTTGGGATAAATGAGAATACAAAACCAGTTAGTACCCCACTTGCTCCTCATTTTAAGCTCAGTGCATCTTTATCTCTGAAAAGTGATGAAGAATGAGAATATATGTCAAATGTTCCATATGCAAATGCTGTCGGTAGCTTGATGTATGCAATGGTGTGTACGAGGCCTGACATTTCACAAGCAGTTGGAGTTGTGAGCAGGTACATGCATGATCCTGGTAAAGGACATTGGCAAGCTGTGAAATGGATTCTACGGTATATTCAGAATACTGTAGATGTTGGTATAATGTTTGAGCGGGATGAGAAAATTGGTCAGTATATAGTTGGATATTGTGATTCCGACTATGCAGGTGATTTAGACAAACGTCGTTCTACTATTGGTTATGTGTTCACATTTGCAAAGGCACCGGTTAGTTGGAAGTCCACCTTACAGTCAACAGTTGCTTTGTCCACAATAGAGGCAGAGTACATGGCAGTTTCAGAAGCTGTTAAGGAGGCAATTTGGCTTCAGGGGTTGTTGAATGACTTGGGAATTGGTCAGAAGCATGTCAAAGTGCATTGTGACAGTCAAAGTGCTATTTGTTTGGCAAAAAATCAAGTTTATTATACAAGGACGAAGCATATCGATATTCGATATCATTTTGTACGGAAAATTCTTGAAGATGGTGGGATACTACTTCATAAGATTTTGACTGCTGAAAATCTCGCAGATATGGCAACAAAAGTTGTGACAGGTATCAAGTTCCAACATTGTTTGGACTTGATAAATGTTCTCAAAATTTGAAATTGGGCGCTTCGAAGCGCATTTGGAGACATTACTGAAATTTGTAAAGAGAATGTTTGTTAGGAATTATGAGATCGCCAAGGTGGAGATTTGTTGAAATAGTAGCAATCTCCTAATCCCACATCGGAAAGTGGGAGAGGGAGGAAGGAAAATGTTAGCCTATAAAAAGGTTTCATCCCTTTCTTAACAATTTATCCCAAAAACACCAATCCCTCTACTTCTAAGATTGGTTGTATTTTTCCTCTCTCTCTTGTAATATTTCACTTTGTAATATTTTTTTGAAATAGTGAAATATTATTTTAGTAGTGTCCGAGGACGTAGGCATAATTGGCCGAACCTCGTTAAATTCTGGTATTTTTTTTATTTCTATTTAATAGCTATTGTCGGGTCTTTTACTTTATGATATATTGTGCTTTAAATTATCTAGGAAAAATTCTGTCACCAAGACTCTAAGAGTCTAAGTAAGTTGGTTTTTAAGAAAAACCATTTGTGACTCCACCAACTACTTGGAAATTTTTGTTTGTCTTAATTTTTGGCACAATTATTTACTTTGGTGGAAACTAATCCGATTTCCATAACAACAAGTTACTTCATTTTTGCACAATATTACTTCCTTTTTTCTTTTTAAAATACTGAATTGAGAATTCAGTTACTTTTGGCAATGTTTGAGTGAGTTCTTCGACTTAAATTGTTTTTACTTCTTCTCCCTTAAAAATCCAATTCTAAAGCAATTCCTTTTCCACTTTCCAAATAAAATCACTGTTTAATCAATCCCCTCCAATCACCCAAAAGCTAGCTTTATCACAATATATATATATATATATATATATATATATTTATTTATGTTCTTCGTAAAAATAAAGTATGTTAATATTCTGTTACTTCTTCTAACTACAATATCTAAATGCCAAAGATTAACCTTAAATTAAATTTTGTTTGATAGTATTATAGTTTTCTCCGCTAATTCTTCTAGCATTAAGAAAGGTTTATTTGTAATATATTCGTCCTTCCAACACTGATACTTAAAATTCTAGAGTTTATTTTGAGTTTCTTGATAAGATAAGAGGGTTTTTTTTTTCAACTATTGGATTCGCGTTAGATATGCTTTATAGACCAATTAAGGAGTAATAACATAGTTGTTGTAATTGTTAAGGACTAAACATTGATATATGCCCATGAACTTTTAACTTCCAATGCAATTGAATAAATTTGAACAAAATTAGTTTCTATTTACTATTGGGCTCATATATATTTGATCCAACAAAAATTTATTGTTTAAACTTCATCTTTATTCTTATAATAACATAATAATTCACATTTAAATACATTATTACATCTTAATAAACTCGCCAAAAGAATTTTGTCTGTAGATGATGAAAATTTTTGAGTTAAGAAGGGAAATTATTTTTAGAAATGGAACTTGGGATGAAGTGAAAAAAAAAAAAAGAAAAAGAGCTTTGTTTTTATCCATTAATGGATTTTATAATCTTCGGGGAAATAATAATTGGAACAATAATTTATGAATCATAATCATAATAAAAATGAAAACAGAAGCAAGGCAAGGACGAACAGAGTTTCGGAGAAGAGTAATGACAGCCTTATCAAATTATGAGTGACTGGCACGAAAAACATGCGTCTGTTTGTAATTAGAGGATATCAGCTCTAGACACATGGCAGTAGGCAGACGATCCTACTGTACTGTTTTTCTCCTTGAGGAAGATCAAAACCTAGTAACCCAAAATTGGATCACCTTTACTTGTTTACTTTATTGGCCGACAGCAGTAAAAGATCAGCACTCCATATATTCTGATTGATTGGCTCAGATAAATAATATTTTTAAAAAATTAATTTAAATTTTTTTTTATCTTTATACTAAACAATTAAAAAAATATTGAAGAGTCTTAAAAATAAATTTTGGAGAGTGTGCATTGCTCTTGAAAATTATATGATCTGCCGGCCTTTTCTCGTCTCAGAAAAAAGAAAAAACAAAAAATTAAACACACATCTTTGAGATATTAATTGTTTTCCTCACTAATCATTGTTTTCAAATGCTATGACCATAAGTACACGTACCAATTGCAGTTTGTTCTTGATAGTTTCTTTTTTTAATTTCAAAAGCATAGTTTATTTTTTATTATATTATTATTTAATGTGTCGTAATATTATTATTTTAAATTTTTAATAATATTTTTAATTTATGTAGTATTATGTTAAACTAAATGTATATTTTTTAACCATATTAACTATATTTTTTTAACCTGTGTGAAAATGAATACGGACTATTAAATTAGAATGGACAGAATATATAATATTATTTTTTTAATTGTATATAAATTTTACAATTTTATTTTTCCTCCAATGTTCTAATTTCAAATATAGTTTATATGTTTTTTTCTCACATCATAAACAGTTGAATTTTTTTTTTCCCGGTTTAGAAATGCGAGAGATTGTTTCTCACTGATTGCTTTTCAAACTAGAAAATTCGAGATTCTTTAAAATAAAAATAAACAGGTACATACAAAATACTAAAAAGAATTAGATAACACAAATCTCTATTATCAGAATGTAGTGCTTCATCTAATATAGAATTGACTGTGCTCGTAATTATTAATTAAAAGTAATCTCAGAGTAGTTAATCGAGCATAAAAGTAAAAAAAAAATTGGTCTAACTCAATCCAACTAATTAATTAAGAACCAAGTGCAAATATAGTATATATGTAGTTTAAACCTAGAAATGCTATTGCTAGGACTGAGAAATCATAATGGGCAAATTCAAGAATCGATACGTGAAAGGCCTAAACTTCAAGGAAATGTCTTTCACTCACTTTCTCTCTATGGGCTTTTAGCTTTTAATTATATTATGAATCATTATTTATAATGCATTGTGTATTACTTATTTAAATAATAAAAAATATTAATTTTTGAAATATAAAAAAAGTTAAAGGCAACTTGCATTTATGAAAAATATAGAATCTATAATGCAATACCAATCATATAATTAAGAAAAAGTTTTTTTCTAATAAAGAATTTTCAATCTCAAAATTTTATAACAAAAGTTTATCAATATCTCTGCCTACTTCCACAATCGATCTTCTTCGCTATAGTTTGCGCGTTGCTACTTGAATTTATACTAAATAAGGATTTATTCCACTTCTTTCTATAATATTTAAACTTGGCATGTTTTAATAAATATTATAAAAATTTACCAATGAAATATTGGCATATGAGATTTCATATTCAAACTCAGTCAAATTCATAAAAAAAATTATATTATTAATAATTTACTGTTTTTAGAAAATATAATTACGACATAATTATAAAAATAAGAAATTCAAGCTCAATGTTAATTGTCTTACTTTTTGTTAAAAGGGATCCGATTTGAGTTAAATTTGAGATCTAACTGATCATCATAGTAGTACAACCAACGTAAAAACTTATTGGTATTAATTGTATTTATTGGAAAAATAAATTATTATTCTTTTGGCAAATGATGACGGTTAACCCCAAAAAACTGCTCGGCTTTGAGTAACAAAATGTATAATTGCCAATTCATTACCATTTGGTTAAGAGAATTTGCATACAATTTTTCCATTTTTTTTTTCTGTTACCCTTAAAATTCAAGATTTAATGTGATTATTTTCAATTTGCGAAACCATTATTGGCTTGCACATGGTTGAACTTGTACCTTGTAAGTAATTATTTTTATAGGGGAGCTTCTTAAGTTAGCAGAATAATGTTAATTAGTGATTGACACCGGAACAATGATAATCATAATCAAGAATATATTCAGTTAAAAAAAATCATAATCAAGAATTCCCTTTTCTTGTAAGGGGAGACAGTATCTAAAAACTTCCTGTGTGAAGAGGACCAGCTTCACTGTTACATGTTTCTCCAAAGCCATAGTTATGGCTGGCAATTCTTGTGATTATCTGTCACGACCCATATTGTGGACTTGTCAAGCTCACGTGATGAGCAAATAGAACTGATCAACGCAAAAACTTTAGGTGGACAAGAAGTTTTTATTTTCCCTCTTGTATATATATTTTATAGACCTTTGGTTATATGTATATAGTTTGTTCTTTCCATTTTATTTTAAGATTTAATAAATAAATAATTAAGTAGTTTCTTGCAAAAATGAACAACACATTGCAGCTCAGGAATGATGCAATATCACAACTGCCTAAAGAACGGTGAAGGTTATAAATTTTCCAATAGAAATAAATTTTTAAAAAAATTAATAGTTTATCTCATGTAATTTGATAAAATATTTTTTCTTTTTATATTATATGAATTTCAAACCTTGCAATGGAATATACCGTATGATTTTTATATTTGAAATATTTTTGTGTGAATTTTTTATATTTTTATGTGTAGTTTAATGACTTGTTATAAAGATTTATAATTTTTATTCATTATTAACGACTGTAAGTGTAGAACAACTAGTACATTCAAGTTCTTGTATTTCTAATTGTTATTTCAAATAATATTTTTATCAAATGACTTTGAGTAATTTATTAATTTTTTAAAAGTTTGTTGCTAGTTATAATTTATTAAAATTCGAGGGGATAAATTGTAAATTTTTTTTTCTAAATTACATTGTTTGACTAATAACACTTCCTATAATTATAAAGTGATATTTTTTTTAAAAAAATAACCCTTATATTTGATTCCAAAAACTTTCCTCGACTTTTTGTTTTGTTTTTGTTAGATTAAAATAATATTAATTACAATTCCCATCTTTCCTTTTTTTTTTTTTGAGGAATAATTCCCATCTTTCTTACTATATATGTCAAAAGTTCCTTAACATATAAATTCTAAAACGTAACACCAGCTTTGCCATATTTTAAGGTGACATCCTGTAATTTATAATGCATTTCCTTAAACACAAAATTCGCAAAGCTAATTATTATTATATATTAATTTAAGTTAATAATCCTCCTAAATTTTCTATTATTCTTTAGGTGTTGACCGCACGAGTGGAAATTTCTTTCTGACGTCTCCATAATTAGTATTTTTTTTTCAACCACAATAATATTCTATCAATATGTTTATTGTGTTAGTAAAAGTTTAGGCAAACTTAATTGCAGGGAATCAAATTATGATTAAGATTTAGCTAAGAGACAGACTAATTACAGTCTTAACAAACTAAAATGTAAGCTTTACGGAACATGTTTCCAGATAAACTGGCTTTTCTCACATTCTTTTGGGACATATTGTTTTGTTGCTGTATATATATACTTTAAAAATTATAAATTATTTTTTTAATAAAATATAATTAATTTGTTAATTATTTATTATAACACTCTATTTAATATATTTTAATATTAATAAATTTGATTTTTTAAACATATTATTCATCTTAAAAATAAATAATATTATTCTTCTTGTTTTTGCTCCAAGTATGAGAAGGTGATTAGTTATGAATAAACTTGAACAGCAGTTTAAATTTAAATCGGAGAGGGCACCGATAAAATAAAAATAAAAGTAAAAATAAATTAGAGAGCAGAAGAAAGGCAAATTTTCACCGTATTTTTATTCTACCTTCAATATTTTTTCTATATCTACTATTTTCTTATCAAATCCTCATATAAAAAATTAATATTTAAGAGTTTTAAAGTAAATTCTTTATATTTCTACTTTTGTAATTTTTATTGGATTTATTTTAATTTATTTAATTATCAATTTTTATGTCAATAATTAGGGAGTAGAAATTTCTTATTTTGTCCAAAATATAAAAATAAAAATAAAAATTATTTATTATGTGAAAAACTACAATATACAAGCTTTTTTGAAAGAAGTTGATTGTCACAAGAAAATATATATTTTTCCTTTGGTCTATATGTTGGTTAAAAGTGTCCTTGATCTTATTAACCGTTGTTACTGTCGTGGTGGAAAAAACTTTTCAACAATAAATAGCATTAAATGCAAACTGTACAATTGAATAAGAGATGAATGACTCTTTGGTAATTTAAATCATTAAGCTGTAATTTTTTCAATTTAAATGATTATTTGGTAATTTATTTCGAAAAAATATATTTCTAAATATTAGCCATGAATCTATTATAAAACGATTTTAAAGTATCACAAAATAATAGAAGTATTATTGATATAATTATATTAAATTATCCCATTTTTTTTAATGTTAAGATATAATGAAATTAATATATAATTTTTGTCAATATTTTTATTAATTTATAATTTTTTTACCTTTAGAATTTATGTATATTATTTTATTTTCATAAAATTTTGGCTCCCTAAGTAGTAGTCATAGTAGATATTAGATAGCTAAGGTGAACTGCTACAGCGTAAGCATCCGGTCACTGAATTGGTATGGGGGGCTTTAAATATACACGTGTCAGTCAAATTTGTAGAACTTAAGACTTCCGTCATTGCCTCCTCTTCGCAACACACGGATTGGACAAGAGCCGGACGGCGCGGTTGGCGCGCCGTGACGAACAGTTATTGATCTTACACATTTCTATCTTATTTTCTTTAAACAATTATAAAAGAAAATTGATAAATTTTAAATTCAATTTATTATGCCATTGCAAAAAATAGTTTTAATTTATTTACAAGAGCTTGCTATTATTTTTTTTCTTCAAAAAAATAAAATTAAAAAAATATGCTATTATTGTTTTAGAGATGGAGACAGAGGAGGCAGAGACGTTACTTTCTTTTCAAGTGGAACGGCGTATGGGCCCTACTATTAGTCTGACCTCAGCTTTTACCCAGCCGTTACGTTCCTCATCACCGATTCATACGTGGCACTCTCAAATTCGACTGGGAGTGTGCTGCTGCTTTGAACGCCGATCTTTGTTTTTGACCTCTTGATTGGCCACCTCATCGCTATGCAATGTATACAAATATAATTACCATATGGTCTCTACATTCCTATCATATATAATAATATATTTAATCACATTAGAAACATCATGGAATTTATGATATTCCACATGATAAAATTCATAGGACAAACAATTATTACAACGATTAATATTTTTATAGATATAATTCTGTAGAATTTTTCAATTTTAAACTATCATAATTAACTATTTTATTTGTTCATTTTATGGCTCCAACTATTTTTAGAAAATAATTTATTTTTAAAAATATTTTTTGAAAAAAAATATTTTTCTATATCTAACTACAATACTATAAAAAAACAAAATAATAATTTCTTTTTTTTATATATCTGATAAGTTTTAAAAAATAATTTATTATTCTTAAAATGAGAAGTTTTTTTTGAGATATTTTTTATTGATTTAGAAAAATATTTTTCTTTGATTTATTTTTAGGAGGCAAACCAAATATTGAAAAATAATAAAAAAATATTTTCTATAAACAAACATAGCCTAAAAAGGAAACAAAAACTCTTCATTAGTTATTTATTTATTTCATCGTCATTTATTATGCTTAATTATAAGGTGTAATTAATTTCAATGGTTACATTTTTATTAATAAATCCGGCTTTTAAGTGATTAAATTCACTGAGTTGAGATTTATAATATTCATTAGGAGAGGATAAACTTACGAGCTAAGCGCTTTCTTTTATTGTGTCATGAAAAAACGATGTGAACCAACGTCAGTTCATTTATTATTCAGCAATGTTCTTAGTAGCGAACCTTTTGAAATTGAATAGTAATAATATTGTATTAATTAACCTTCTTCTATATATATTCTATGGATATCCGTATTCTTCTTCTCATAATTTTTAATTTGTTGATACTTCATATTTCTGTCATTTCACAAAAATATTCTACTCCTAATTTTTGAACTAAATAGTAGTTGAAAAAAAAAATTTGAACCTGCATTTAATTCATTCAAAAAATTAGTTCAAAAGAAAGAAAATTATTCAAAATACATTATAAGGAGTCGGCCAATATAGAATGTGTAACTTAACCCCCTCATGCCCAAGGTAAAATAATGTGTGAAATCTATCTATCTATCTATCTATATATATATAATTATAGATGGCCTACAAGATTAGTAGTGCTGATCATGTAAAAAAAATGTAATATTCACTTGAGCTAAATTTTGGGATGAGTTAGATGATTTAAAATCTAAATCAATTTATGACATATTGAATCCAATCTCTGAAAAATAAGAAAATTAATTAAGTTTATTGATAAATAGTAATCTAATTCAAAATTAACCAATATGAAGTATTTTAAACATTTTATTTAAAATTATTGTAAACTAATTTTTTCTTTATATGGTCAATAATTTGTCAAAATTTGACTTAAATTAATCATAAGTTAAAATTAATAGGTTAATTTTGACTGTGAAGTTAATTTTAGAGAAAATTGAACTTGTAAGTTTCTCTGTGCCTATATATATATATAAAGAAAATTATATATGTATCATCCACCAAATTTAAAATTTATTATTCCCATAGTTGTGTAATCGAGTCTAGCTATAGCCAGCCACATCTGAATGTATTTCTATATATGGTATAATTAATATTGTTGAAAGATAAAAATATCATAATTATTTTTCATATTGGTTAAGTAATTAAGGCAAGTGTATTTGTAATTGCAATAGCAAGTGTGAGATTAAGTCCAGTAATCAATGGGGATATGATATCACAGAACACAATAACATAATCATTATCAGAATTATCATTTTCATCGTTGTCGCGCGGGATCAGGAGATCACCGTTCAAATATTCCTCATCTAACAATTCAACCAATTAATCCCCTCCGTATAATAATAAAAAAAAGTAAACACTCAAACACCAACTTGTAAATGTAATAACTCCAAATTAAGAATGGTCACTTTCTAAGTTGGGTTACATAGGTAGTTGATATATTGCAGCCTTTCTATTTTGAGAATAACCTAACACATTACCCAGTTCACTAATTGACAGAAAATGATAAAGATGAGACAAATCAAAATTTCCTAAATTTTCATGTCATTAATATAACCCTAAACCAGGCGTTATATTACATTGATGCTTCACTTGTTAGTTTTAAAAAGGCATCAGTAATTACAGAGTTGCTAAAAATTACAAAAACTAGAACTAAAACCTGTGGGCAATCATGTAATTATGGGTTGGCTTTATTTTATACAGAAGGAATGGAAACAATAAAAGCTGAGTCATTTTCAACATTTTCTTTCTTTTTGGAGATGGAAAGAGAGAAATAGGAGTTGGCGTCTTTTGGCCTCTACGCAGCTTAAACCACGCAGTGGCAATTTATACACACACCCATTGACACGTTTTAGAGTTAAATTTGTTTTGATTTTTCAAGCCAAAAAAATGCCATAAAAGGCAAATTAAGTAGTGAACAAAGATAATATACACATCACCCATTTATACATAAAACTATATATGTGTAAGAGAAAGAAAGAAATAAACTTTGTGCTATATATATATATATATATATATATATTATATTAAAGAAAGAATTAAGAAAGTGGAGAGCATGAGTTTTGTTAGAAAAAAATCACGAGAAGAAGGAAACATAAATGAAAAAAACCAAAAAAAGAAAAGGGCAGTTGAGAATATTAGCTAGGCTTATCGCATGTTTGCTTCACGCAAGCAGCTAAATGTGGGAGAGGTTTGCTCTATCGCGTGGCTTTAAAGACTTCATCCAGCGTTTTAAATCCTCCATTAAAATATAAAACTATAATTCCTTCTCTCGCCACCCCCCACCCCCCCCCCCCCCCCCCAAAAAAAAAAAACACCAGAAGCCAACACTCACTCACCAACCAAACCCTAAGCCCATTCCTCCCTCCCTCCTCCTCCTTCTCTTCTCCATAAAGAAACCCTAATTATGAGATGTTGTTATCATCAGCTTCTTTCTAATTAAGCAGAAGGAAACGAGAGAAGAAATGAGTGCAACAGTGACTCCGAGCGGTAGCGGTGGCGGTGGAGGGAGCAGTAGTAGTGGCGGTGGCGGTGGTGGCAGCGGGCCATGCGGCGCGTGCAAATTCTTGAGGAGGAAATGTGTTCCTGGTTGTATATTTGCGCCTTACTTCGATTCGGAGCAAGGTGCAACCCATTTCGCAGCTGTGCATAAGGTTTTTGGTGCAAGTAATGTTTCTAAACTTCTCTTACATATTCCAGTCCATAAGCGGCTTGATGCGGTGGTCACTATTTGCTACGAAGCTCAAGCTCGTCTGCGAGATCCCGTCTATGGCTGTGTTGCTCATATATTTGCTCTTCAGCAACAGGTATTTCAATTATTAAGTTAATTTAATTCCCTTTTTTTTCCTGTCTTATTGCAAATGAATGGATTTGTCATCTTTGCACTTACAAAGACAAGTTTTCTGATTGTGGATTTTGTTTGTTTTCAAAAAATTTCAAATTTTCAATTCTGTCAAAAACTCTTTTTGGGTAATTAATTAGCTGTTCCACACTGTGAATCTTGAAATTGACCTTTTTTATTTTTTTATCAAATTGATCAGCAAGTTGATCATAAAGAATCAAGTCGACTAGTACTGCTGTGAAGTTAGATAGATTAGAAGAAGGAGTCCTGCTTTTGTGTGTTTCTGTGCTGTGGTTCTTTAGGTATATTTTTATTTATTAAATATTCTTGGCATACTTTTGTGCTTGACTGAAACCTAGAACGCTTTATTGATTATTAACAAATGATAGAACTGGCGGTTACTAGAATGGTATAGCCTGCAGTTTGTGCATTTTTTCTGTGCAAATGGTGGGATTTTTGCAGTTATTAAGGAAGTGGTCGGTTTTTGTTGTTCATCATCAAAGAAAGGGTTTATGGTCTGGTCTGGTCAGGGTCAGTAGTTAATTATCCTTTTGTCTTCTGATAGTTTGGAATTTTTAATCATAATAAAAGCCCTGTAGTAGAAGATCAATTGAGGGGTAACATTGTCAAATCAAAGTAATTCCAAAGTACTAAAATACTGTATGTGTTGCTTCCATAAAATGATGGAACACATGGGTTTTTATTTTCGATTTTTCAATGTTTTCCTCTCTTTCTAGTCTGGCAAAACACACGATTCTGTTTACCAGGATCTTGTCAGCTCTTTCTCACCTTCAAAGCGGGTCTAAAGTCTTATTTTAATCTTCTTTTCTTCTTTTTAACGTGCTTATATATATACCATTTTTGAAAAGAAAAAATAAAACTCCTTTAAAATGCAAGTCTCTGATTCTCTGGTGATAATATAAGAAGGACGATAAATACAACGTAAAAAGTGTTTGGCATATGCTTGCATGTATTTGAAAATAAACAAAATCACAAAAAAAATAAATAAATCAAAATGAATGTTTTCCCTTTAAAATTGGCCTTTTAAATTATTCTATAAGATAATTAGAAAATAGAATTTAAAAGTAATACTTAAAATTAAAATTTGAAGCACATGTCTGTTTGATTTTAATTTGACCGTACTCAAATGAATATAAAAATTAGGATATTTTTAAATAAAGTTTTAAGAATTGTATTCTATATATTATTCTCAAAAAAAAAAAAAGAATTGAGTTCTAATATATATGAATATATTGTTGAATTTATTAAGTGCAGCTTAAAATTTATTCATTTGATAAAATCAATATGGAGTATATCCGTTGAACAGCGGCTTCGCTTCTCGCAGTCCAATGGCAATAATGCAGATCAAGATCAATTATATATATATATATATATATATATATATATATATATATATATATATATATATATATATATATATATATATATATATATATATATATATATCAATTACTCTGTCCTTTCATTCCTTTGTCAAAACAAATCTTTATTTGTTCGCAACTTCACGTTCTAATGCACAAATTTCAAGCTGCCTTTTTAGTGTTAATTAAGATAAGAAGCCTTCAACTTGTCCCAAATGTCCAATTTTATAAATTATCACTGTGGTTGTGTGTTGCATATTGCATTATTACTTGAAAATTTGACGTAATCAAATTGACTTTTTTTTCCCACCAAAAAAATTTCATTATGTGATTCGAAATGCTTTTTTATCCAGAAATTATTATTTGTCTAATGACAAGTATTTCCCTTTTTCAAAGATTATCAGCAGTAATATAAAGGATGTAAGCAATTAATGGTCTTAAATTAATTTTATTTTCCTTTTTAATGTTATTTTATTAGCAAATTGCTTATGTAGGTGGTGAATTTACAAGCAGAGCTCTCATACTTGCAAGCCCATCTAGCAACATTAGAGCTTCCACCACCACCACCACCACAAACACTAGTGACAACGCCGCCCCTTTCAATATCTGATCTCCCGTCAGCCTCTTCTGTTCCTGCTTCTTATGACTTATCATCGCTTTTTGATCCAATGACACAACCTTCATGGGCCATGCAGCAAAGGCAGATGGATCCACGTCAATTCGGAGGTAGTATCGGTTCATCATCAATACCCGCTGGGGGCGGCGATCTTCAATCATTGGCACGTGAGCTTCTGCATAGAAATGGTTCTCCACCGCAAGGTTCCATGCATTGCAGTGGTGCTTTATCCTCATCATCTATCTCTAAACGAGACTGACCTTTCATTGACACAATTACCTCTTGCCGCAGAATTTGTACTAATCCGATGCTAGCCATTGAGCTTAATTTTCATGCTATTTCAGTGGGCAAGTAGTTTAATAACCGGTCACCTTTTTTTTTTTGGTCACTTTTTTTCCTTGTTTATTCATTTTCTCAATTTGGCTTATATAGAATCTTGAAGTTTTGCAATTGTTCCATATATACACTCTGGCTTACGCTACATTTTTTTAATTTTTTTTTTCACAGGAAGTCCCATTGGTGTTTTAACTCAAAATGTTAGAGTTTTGGGATCAATACTAACATAATTAAGTTAAAGTTGATTGTCCAATTTAAATTTTAACTAGAAATCTTGGAGTACCAATATCACTAAATTAAAATTTATTACTACCCTATCATACAATTTTAAGCAAAAGGTTTTAGTTTTTTCTTCTTCTTTTTTTTTTTTTTTTTTTTTTTTTTTTTTTTTTTTACAGGAGTTCCAATTTGAAGTTTAAGTTTGAGACTTTTTAACTCTGATCACTTCATCAATACTACCAAGTTATGGTTCATTAATAAAGTTCTTAGGTCTTTATTTGCAAAGAAGGGATGAAACTAACCCTAGCTTATAACTTTATCTTAATTAACTTATGGTTGCAGTATACATTATTAATTCATAAAAAAAATGTTGATGAGAGAATAGTGAAAAATATACGTATATAGCATTTGAAAGGATAACGTTTAATTATAATTGAAAAATAACTTCAAAATAATCAATAAAATTATTTCTGTGTTTTTTTGTGTACTTTTTTTATTAAAAAAAATATATAGATAGTAATAAGAACTACTCTTGTTGAACTTGTGTTAATTGATTATAACTTATTTTTATTATAAAATGCATCTCTTCGCTTGAAAACAAAAATATTAGAAATATAAATCAGTCATAAGTTTTTGTTGATGAGTGACAAACAAGAAGGTTTTTATATTTAATTTCTTTTATACCTGACTGGTCATGTTTCCACGTTTCGTTCGCGCACAAGTAAGAGAATAATATTATTATTTTTAAGATTTATATTGTGATTTTAAATAAAATGTAAAATATTTAATATGAATAAATATAAATGTAAATGCATATATTAAATTTTTTTACATCTTATAATATTATAATTTTATCCAAATTAATTTTTTCATATCTATTATTGCTTTTCTTTTTAAAATGGAATTCATCTCTAGTATTATTGTTAACAACTTCTTTTTTATTAAATTTTTTAGAATTCAAACCACAATCTCTCTATGCTTCCATTACCCTCCACTTATTTTATTTGTTACTAATTTTTTAAAAAGTCATAAATCAATATTTTACATATCTTTTAATTTATTTATATCGAAATTTTAATAATACCACCAAACAAAACTTCTTCAATAGTTAAACTTCAATTTTATTAATTTATGATGTTTGGAAATTTAAAGTTTGATATTTTATTTCCTCTTCTTTGCAAATTTGGAAGAAAAAAAAGCGTTCAGTGTCATTTTTTTCGAAAATTCTTTTTTTTAGTTTGGTTCATATACATTATGGTTTTTTTTTACATATCAAAATGTTTTATGTTCAAATTCTTTGAATTATTTATTTATTATTTATTGTTTATTTTCTTAGCAATTGGAGGAAAAAAAATACAAAAATATTAACGTTTCCATTTCCCGATCACCATAAAAGTAAATTATTATTTTTTAAAAACAAATCTATTTGACTATTTCCTCCACCCCACAAATTAACAAACTGTATCGTGTACTAATCACTAAATATGCCTTCTTTAATGAAAAAGCTTGCACACACAAAAATAAACTGTAGGAGGCTAACATTCTCATTTCCTCCTCCTTGAAGAGTCATAACTTCTTCAATAATATTGTTTCAATAATGTAAAAAATAATATAACATAATTTTTAATTATTTTTATTTATAAAATTTATTTTTAATAATATGGTGAAAAATATTTTTCTAACTATTTTTATTTTAAAATTCTACGAAATTAG
The DNA here is from genome assembly GCA_023653625.1 of Triadica sebifera. Lineage (NCBI taxonomy): Eukaryota > Viridiplantae > Streptophyta > Magnoliopsida > Malpighiales > Euphorbiaceae > Triadica > Triadica sebifera. Next base: position 32,340,349 of record CM042900.1, on the reverse strand, counting down.
AATTTCAATATAATGCACTCTATTGTCAGAGTTGTTCAATTAAATTTCACATTTTTTATTTGTTAAAAAATCAAAATGAAAATGGATCTAAGAACGCACTTAATTCATTATTTCTACATATTTAAGACTAACCAGAAAAAAAAAGGAAAAAAATTCCACTAATTCCACTAATTACCGCAAGATATACACTAATTTAAATTACTAAAGTTTTATAAGGAGTCAATCTCTAATTAGATTAGATATTACATCAAAGCCAAATTACTAAATAAACAAATCTCTATAATTAAAATAATATTTGAGTAGATCTGAATTTTTAATATATTAGTAGATAATATATAATATCAAATGTCAATTATCATCACTAATATAAGAGATTATATATTAAAAAATTAGAAAATATAAAATTTTTATTAAAAAATAAATGAGAAAGATGTTATTTTCTATTTAAAAAAAACTTCCATTTAAGTATTATGTGAAAATCTTTATATCTTTACTTTATATAATAATAATAACGACGACGACGAGGATAATAATAATAATAATAATAATAATAATAATAATAATAATAATAATAATAATAATAATAATAATAATAATAATAATAATAATAATAATAATAATAATAATAATAATAATAATAATAATAATAATAATATGTTTAAATTTCAAATTTACATAATTAATCAATTATTAATCCAAATTTCAATGAGATTTACAGATGACTATCGAGTGGTCTTTGAATTTCATTGTTATTCTAATTATAATTAATATAAAATTCTTTAATATTAAAACATTTTATCTAGATTAAGTATAGTTTTACTTTAATATGATTTTTCGTTATTAATCTCTTGGTTTGTTTGTACTTTTGTTAATTATCATATAAATTTTATTTTAATTATTTTTTATTTATATTATTTTTTACACTATGAATGACTAATAAAAAATAAAATAATATTTTTCTTTTGAAATATAAAATTGCAAATATAATACCCAATATTATAATTTTTAAATTAATGTACAAAAAGTATTAGTAATAATTTTTATTTTGTATTATATATTTAATGTTATCCCACATTGAACATTTAATATTTGTAATATAAATTATTAAATTTATTAAATATTTTTTATTAAAAATTTTAAAATTAAAATTGATGAATATATGAATGTAGTTAATATATATGTGACAGTAAGGCAATTACATTTGCAAGAGTTCCCAAAACGGCCAAAACCATTCACTCACTTATTGAAACCCTTGAGTAATTTTTGCAACATATATTCTCTTTTTTGAATTTATACGTTTTTCTCTCACTTGACATATATATATTAGGATTCAGATTTTACCAATGTAAAATTTTTATTTTTTCATTATCAAACTATAAAAAGCCAAGTACTCTTAAATTTAAGAGCAATGTAATTAGTTTTTGTGAATAATGGGAAAAATAGTTGTCCTTAAGTTGAAATAATTTTAATATCCTTTTTTTTGTTGATTTGTTAAACATTTTTCGATTTTATAACAAGATAAATATTTGCTCATGATACAAAAAATGAATGAAGGCTGATTAAAATAATGAAAATTGAAAATTTAAATAAAAGTATATATTGTGTAATTTTTCCCAAATAAAAAGAAAGATTTTTCACAATGGGATTGAATTATGTGCGATTTTATGGAACTATTAACTATCTACCAACAATCACACCTCCTCTCCTGGTTTAAAGCCCAGCCACACCCATCCTAATTAAGCCTGTTATTCCTTCTGCTGAAACAGAACCATCAACCATAATAGAAGGAACCAAACTCCAACAGTAGCTCACCCTTATCTAGATTTGAACTGCCAATTATCACTACCCCGACTCCTCATTTGTCCTTCGCTCCTCCTTCTTTGATTTATAGGATATTATTCATTCCTTAATTTTATTTTGCAATAACGATACCTCTAATTAAAATAATGAAGGATTTTATATTGAAAGGCTTATTGCCCAATTCCATTGTTGAATTGGAGGGTCGGGCTGGGAAAATAGAACAAGAAATTATAAGAAAATCCTAAAATTCTGTAAAAAAAAAAAGAAGCAAAAACAGAAAAAATATTTCCTTCGCGTAAAAAACGTCACATCAACATAATATAAAATTCTCTTTGACTCTGCTTTATATTATTTATATGATCACTGCACTTGAAGAAATTAAGGATTCAGCATACACTATTGGAAATTAGTTTAATTTTCAGTGACGTTTAGTGAACAGTAGGTCACATTTCTTTTCTCTTTTTTTTTTTATTTATTTAGCATATTATATTTTGTAAAGAAAATGATTCGTTGCAATTTTTTTCTTTAAATTCGAAGGAATTTATTTTTCACATATATACACAATCTAAATGGTTATTTTTCATCAGGGTGAAAAATTGAAAATTGAAAATTGAAATTGAAGTGGTCTCGTATTTGGATCTGGCTAGTTTACAAATGGGCTGCAGTGTAGATATTTTGTGAAGTCCAATACTTGTCCATTGGGCAACCCACTTACTAAAAGTTGGAAATCCTACGAGATTCCAGAAATAGACAAGCCTAGTAAATCACATGCGGCGTTTACAAGTAGCAACTCTCTGCAAGTTAATGATGAAAAAAAAAAAATGAAAAATCGATGTTCTAATTGCTTACACTGTCTTCATGACTTGTAAGAAGCTACAGACAGCTGGAAATTATTAGGAGAAACGATCCTAGAAAACTGCAGTGCATCCCAATTCCCAAGTTTTCTTGGAAAACAAGAACACAAATTCACAGAAAACCGATACTTGTCAATTCTCATAAAGATCATATAGCGTGCAGGAATTTAATAACTGACTTCCGTAGCAACATATTCTCTCAAAATAAGCTCCACTTCTTTGACCACTCCTAATCTTCTAAACCACCCAGCCAATAATTCTGAACCTTCTTTTCCAACCAAGATTCCCTCCCTCTCCAAACCCATCAGAAAGTTCAAGGCTCCATCGAGATTGTTCTCGTTCTCATACGCAGCCAACACCAGGGCTATACATTTATGACTGGGTTCAATACCACCATTCCTCATATTTTGATATGCAATTTGTGCCTTTTGACTTTGGCGTGCCATTAGGTAAGCATTTATAAGGAGTCCACACATTCTGACATCTGGAGGAATACCTGCATACTGAATAGCATCAAACACCCTCTGAGCTCCATCAGCATTACCAGCCATGGAATATGCTCTTAACAATGCCTTGTAAACTTCAGTTCCTGCATGAATGTCTTGGGTAGCCATTTCTGCAAGTAAAAGCTCTCCTTTGTCAGGCATTCCAGCTCTGATGTAGGCCATGATCACTGAGTCATATGCTCTTCCATCCAATGGGTGGCCTAGCAGCTTGAGCTCTTCAAAAGTTTCCTGGGCCTGCTTAAGATTACCAGCCTTGCTGTAAATGTGAATCATGGTAGTTAAGGTCACCTGATCAACTATGAAGCCTCTTTTCTTCATGGCTAAGAGAGCATTTTCAGCATCTTGAAGTAGGTTTTGCTTACCATAACAATGAATCACTTTTGTGTAGTCTCTGACATTGGCCTCAAAAGATTCTTCTAGCAGGGCAAGTTCAGCCACCTAAGATACAGGCAAGAAACCATAAATTTCAGATTAAATTCTCAAGTCCATCTGCACATAAATCAAGAAATAGTTCTTCGAAACTACTCACAGACTATGTTCAGCATGAGAATCTTCGTATACTCCCCTTTCAGCCTCACTAAAGGTTAACCTAAAAGCAGCTTTTTCGTAGAATAAAATTGTATCTTCATATTTGTGTTCGATGAAATAAATCAAATACATAATTCCTTTTCAACATGTCATGTAAAACTGCATTTGCTGACTGAAAAACGTTTGTGCTCATGATTTTCCTATCATCCCCAAAGAGTAAGAAAAATTTTTGATTCTTGTTAAGTTAAAAGGAGATGAATCATTTAGTTGTATGTAGGATCAATATGAAGGAATAATACAGTCATGTACTTTGCCAACAAATGACAAAACACTCCTTTTCTTCCAATTCTCTTAATAATATAAAAATGGTAGATATAGTAAACCCATGAAGGACAGATGTATATTACATAGTAAATCGAAAAGAAGAATTCAACAAAATGAGTGAACAGAAATATGAAATGGGAGAACATCAGCAAAACGGAAGAAAATGAGATCCACCACTAGCAATTTTGAAACGGAAACAGAAAAAACCAATAATTGAACTTACAAGAGATAAGAAAATCCATTTTCATTGTATGCTGCCATTGCAGCATTCACAGCTGTTAATGCTAGAGGCATACTTGAAAGATAACGACTATTTATGTGTTGACCATAAGAACAATTATTATACCCTCTTATTCATCCATAAAACAAGACTGGCAATGCAAAAATAACTTTGTTATATTCAAATTGCACTACATTCTGTTCATTCAGGTGTGTCAAATTTGCACCCAAATCTAAGGTTGAAGGTCACATAGATTATGCAATAAGAAGGTAAAGTGCAGATGTTCCACGAACAAATTGACTGTAGCCTTGGATTTAAAAACTGATGAGAGTACAAGCAGCCAGTAATTAACAGAGACTAGTCACCACATTTCTCAAATGAATATCCCTAACTAATTTAATTTGCCCTACAAGTAAAAGAATAATACATTGCAGGATATTAGTATTTACTAGACAGCAAGCATCGGAATTTCATTATTGTGCATCCCAAAATGAAACCAGATGCAAGGTCGAAGAAGACCAAAAGCATAAGCATGCATTAAATCAACAAGAGAATTTGAGTTTATGTAAGAAAAAAAGCACCTCAAGATAAAGAGGATGCCCCATGTTCTTCAATTGTTTAAGAACTGAAAGCCAGTCAGTTCTCCTAGGCTTCATAATCCTGACCCAAGCACCCAACAAATCTGATAAAGGGGCATCTTGAACTTGGTAAGAGGAGTAAATTATCTGGCTCATGAGTGCCTTGCATCGATTAGTCATCTTTGGTGGGAGTTCAGATATAGCCTTCTTTTCAGCTTCTGAGATACTAGGCCCAATTACAACCCACTTAAACCTTGGCTTTTCCTCTTCTACTTCTACTCTTCCTTCATCTACGGCAGCTAATACCGGTTGAACATGGGATCTACAGATACCAAAATTTACAAATTTTTGATATAACAAGAATTGAACGGAATTCGGCTTTGCAGTTTCACAATTTAGTGGGCAAATTGGGAATGGCAAGGGGAGATTGCTACAAACAGAAATCGCCATGACAAGAGCTGAAGGCACAATTCAGACCTAATGGAATACATAAAACCCCCAATCGAGATTAAACAAAAGTTAAAGTATGCTATTGGGTTTCAGGAAAAATAAATATTGGCCGGTAAATTATGCGAATCAAATAATAATAATAATAATAAAACAGATAAATTTTCAAACCTTCTTTTAAGTGGCGATAATGTACCCAGGGTTACAAGAATCCTTATGAACTGTACTTAATTCCCAAGAGGAATGCATATACATACATGCTTGTGAGGAAGACGGCAGAGAGCTGAACAGACAACACGAGACAAATACAAAAATAAAAGTGTTTAGTAGATGCTAACATCAAAATCCGTTGTAGTCTAGTCGGTTAGGATATGAGAGGCCGGAATTTTTTTTCCCGCCGTTTTGAACTCTCGCTCTGCCACCTGTATGTAGATCAACCCTACTTCTAATTTTTTAAATATTTAAAAAAAAATTCATTATTTATTAAAAAATATTACATAATACGAATTTATTCCAACCAATTTAATTATGGACTTATCTGAAGTTAAGCCCACCCGAAGGTTGGGCATAATTTGTGGATTGTAATTAATATTTATTATTACCTCTTAGGCATGTCCATAAATGACTATGATTTGATTTTCCTTTTTCAAATTGCCTCCTTTAGTAATGTTGGATTTTTATTTTTATTTTTATTTTTCTATCTATTAAATCTTTGTACTAAATATTGTTGTGTTATATTGAGTCCCTATAGTTTTAGAGACATCTACATTAAATCCTTGATTTTATATATAGGTCTTTTGACTTTTATAAATATACACATTCAGTCTCTAGACTTTCGTATATATTAATATTTTCTTCCACAACCACTTAAAATATGCATTTATGAAAGTTTTAAAACTCAGTATAATAAATACAATAAAATTCCAGGAGCTTGAACAGACGAAAATTTGAAAAGATTAGTGATGTTTGATAAGGGAATAACTTGTCCATTGAAAATATATATTTCTTTTTAGAGAAAAAAAAATATATTTTGTATTTGAATTATATGAGTTTATGGAATTAAGATTATTAATTAAAAATTTATTCAATTCATTCTCTAAATTATTAAATTTAAAGTAACTGTCATAATTGAATATTTGTTCAATTAATTATTATGGATTATATGCTAAGTATAATCAATATTTAACGTAAAATGAAAACAATAAATACTTGCACTAGTTTTTTTTTTTAAATTTCAAGGGAAAAGAAAAGCAATAAAAAGGAAATATCTAGGCATAATTCTAGGCCAAGAGATGTCCAGAACATCCTCTTGAAGGAAGGTGAGACTCCCCAACAGGTGGAACTTTCAAATCATTAACACCCATTGCCATACACCCAAGGCCAAATTAGAAAGCAAGTCCGCTACTTGGTTCCCTTCCCCATAAACATGTTAAATACGAATCATATTTAATTATTGTCTTTGAAAGTCATTACAGAACATAACTCTTTAATAATCATGAACACATACATGCAAAAAGAAGGAAAAATAGGTGTAAAACACTATCCAATATCTAGCAAAAGAAGTAAAAGAATAATCTAACCACGACCTATTTTGAAGAGAAACCTATGGTTTAGTACAGGGACGAAGAAGATAACAGATGATGAAGAGAAATCAAGGGAAAGACAAAAGGATAAGAAGAAAATGAGAGAAAGGAGACAAGGGAAGACGCTAACAATAAACGAAATACAGAGCTATCGCCACCTCTCGATGGAGAAGATTATGACTATTTAGCATAAAGACCAAAAAAAAGGCATGAAGGGTGTAAACCAAAAAATGACGTCGTTTTGCAAATGGTTTTTTTGGAAAGTACACTGTTATTTAAACAATAGATATGTTACAGGTTTTTATTTATTTAAATAGATATTAGATTATATTAGATTCAAAATATACATTTAGTCATCGCTAATTCAAAAAATATGTTATATCATCAACCATATCCATTTCTTTATTTTTTTTAATGTTTTTTCATCAGGAACAAAATTAATTCCTTTTCGCATTTGAGTATAAATGCCATTAATTATATAATGTATAGAAAATCATATCTATAATTTGCTTCATAAAAAGGAAAATGTTTGGTGGCAAAATTTTAGAACTCTTCGTACAGAGTGGCATAAGTTCTTATACACAGGAAGCATTAAAACCATCTCTAATCATAAATTTACCAATTTAGTGTAATTTTTATACTAAAATAATGTATCACAAACTCCAACCAATAACATCAATTTTTACACCAAAAACTATATATATATATATATTTTTCTCTACTCGCACCCTACTGCTATTGACAATGGCGTGGTAAAACCAATTTTTCTCACTTTCTCCTTTGCTCTCTTTATTTCTTCCTCTTGATCCCTTTTTTTCCTTCTCACTACTGATCCTTCATCTTCTTTCTCTCTTTCTTCTCCTTTGCTCTATTTGTTTTTCTTTTTATGTGTCAATAAATTTATAAAATAAAAAAATAATAATAAAATGACGTAGCAACATTACCTCAATCCAACAAAAATAAATATATTTTTTTATAAAAAAAATATAATATCGATTGAAAATAAAAATAAAAATACTATTTTTATTTTTATTCCAATTGAATTTTATTTTGATATATGCCCTAAGCTCATATTCCACGGGCATCCCGCCGAACATCAGGACAGAAGGCGAATTTTCTATTTCTCATGCACAGCCAATTTTCTATTTCTCATGCATACTTAAAATTACCAAACTGCCCCAGTTGCTATCCTATATTCACCATCTCCATAGTCCATCCATCAAATCATAACTGGCTCCGTTATAAAAAATCAAGGGCATTTATGTCACTCAGCTTTTAAACTTGGACTTTCATGGCAATAGAAACGAGATCTAAATCTGAGATTCAAACCCTCCATTTCTTACTGTGTCAAGGGGCTCACTCTTTAATTCTTTTATCCTCTTCTCTCTCTCTCTCTTTCTTTCTCTGTTCACTCTCTAAAAATTTTCATGCCATCGTATCTTATAAGCAAACAAGCATTTTCTCTCCATTTTCAGATCTGAGTTAGGTTTTCGAGTCACGAGCTCGTCCTGACTCGGGAATGGCTTCTCCGGAAGCCGATTCCCGCTTAAGCCAAGTGGTATCCCCTGCCCTAGAGAAGATCATTAAAAATGCGTCGTGGAGGAAACACTCTAAACTTGCTCATGAGTGTAAATCGGTTCTCGAGAGGATCCCTTCTTCAAAGAAGCAGCCACCGGCCGCCGATTCTGAATCCGATGACTCGATCCCGGGCCCACTCCACGATGGCGGGCCCATTGAGTACTCCCTTGCTGAATCCGAGTCAATCCTTAGTCCTCTGATTAACGCCTGTGGCACTGGCTTCCTCAAGATCGTTGATCCAGCCGTTGATTGCATCCAGAAATTAATCGCCCACGGTTACTTACGCGGCGAGGCAGACCCCAGCGGAGGCGCCGAGGGGCAACTATTAGCGAAATTGATTGAATCCGTTTGTAAATGTTATGATATTGGCGACGACGCAATTGAGCTTTCGGTGCTTAAGACGCTTCTATCTGCGGTTACATCGATTTCGTTGAGGATACACGGTGATTGCCTGTTGCAGATAGTGAGGACCTGTTATGATATATATCTTGGAAGTAAAAACGTAGTGAATCAAACTACGGCAAAAGCATCATTGATTCAAATGTTGGTGATTGTCTTTCGGAGAATGGAGGCAGACTCATCAACTGTACCGATTCAACCGATTGTAGTAGCCGAATTAATGGAACCGGTTGAGAAATCAGATGCAGATGGGTCCATGACGATGTTTGTTCAGGGTTTCATTACCAAAATTATGCAAGATATCGATGGGGTTTTGAGTTCGGGTGCGCCAAGCAAGGTTTCTTTGGGAGCACATGACGGAGCTTTTGAGACTACGACGGTCGAGACCACGAATCCTGCGGACTTGTTGGATTCGACGGACAAGGACATGTTAGATGCCAAGTATTGGGAGATTAGCATGTATAAGACAGCATTAGAGGGGAGGAAAGGAGAATTGGCTGATGGAGAAGCGGAGAGAGATGAGGATTTAGAGGTTCAGATCGGGAATAAACTGAGGAGGGATGCATTTTTGGTGTTTAGAGCCCTTTGCAAGTTGTCAATGAAGACGCCTCCTAAAGAGGCCTCGGCAGATCCCCATTTGATGAGGGGGAAGATAGTAGCTTTGGAGTTGTTGAAGATCCTATTGGAGAATGCCGGGGCAGTCTTTAGGACTAGTGACAGGTAACTATATTTAGAAATTTTGCTTTTCTACGTTTATATACATTTGGATAATTTTTTTTTGGAGCTTTTCATTATATTTATTTATAATCGATTTGAATTTAATATCCATCTATCACTGCGTTGTTTAAATTATGATTTTGGGTAAATAATTGATATTTTATTCTTACTTTTAAGCTCTCAGAATATTTCTGATGTATATGCACTGTTGTTAAGAGCAGAGGTACATAGTGGATTTATTCTTTCTGTTGTATGGATGAAGTTATATTGGTTAGCTAATATTTTCCATGGTAAAAGAGTTCATGGTTTAGATCTCAATTCATGCATCCAAGATAAACTATCCTTTTGTTAAAATTTTGCTAGATCCTGTTATTTAAATTTCCAAGTTGCGGTATGAAGTTGGCAAGAAGTTGTTTATAGGGTTGTGCATTAGGATGGAAATTGTACTAGAGGGATGGAAAGGAGAATTTGGGAGTTTAACAATGGCAGATCAAGTTTTGGCAGCACTGTAGAGCTGCTTATGCTTTTTAGTAAAGAGCATTTTTCTTTGGAAATAGGTGTACTTCTTTGAAGGATTTCATATTTTTAAATAATTTTACCTCAGAATGGGAGGGGAGTATGATAATTTTTATTTGGGGTGTTTTTATTTTAGTTGTTGTTGGTTCTGGAAAAAAACTTAGATTACTGTGAGACAAATGCGGCCATACTGGCCTTGGAATTAGGTTCATGACATTCTAATAAAATATTGTATGCCTCTTGGTTGGAATGGGGGCCACAAAAGCAAAATTGAAAACTCTTGCTTAATCAGACACCTCATCTTCTTTGCTTGTTAAATATTATTTAAACTTTCGAAGTAAGTATCATCATTTTTTTATCAATTGCATTATTTGTCCTCAGTTGTTCTCGAAGTTACATTTGCTTTTAGTAATTTACAAGCTTTATACGGGTATATTAAAGCGAAAATAGAGCACTGTAACCCAAGAAGTTCAGGACATTGTGTGAGAGAAATTTTGTGCAATAATTCATGCCTTTTGGTAACCTGCTGCCTTTGGTACTAAAATATGAATGCATAACATTTAAATGAGTTAAACATTTGCAGAATTTTTCTGCTCATGAAATGCTTTAGTTTCATGGTCCACTATATGTTGGATCTGAGTGAGCTGTGACAACTAAACTCCCTTGATGTATTTGTTTAAAAATCGTTTTTGAAATGTATGAACACAGAGAGATCATGCAGTATTTTGGTGTTGTCTTTTGAACTCAAGCTTGATTGTACTGCAGTTGGGATAGACTGCTTGAGCTTGGTGGCATGTTTTCACAGATCTCTACACTCTGCAAATAAATTTTGTTCATGCAAGTTGCTTTGGGAGCAATGCTGTTATTGACATAATTATGCGATTTGATTACTAGTGTGTATGGAATTGAACAATGCTCCTTGAATTGTGATTGTCTTCCATCAAAAAGAGTGAAGAAATTCTCTTTGCGGTGGTTTTATAAACTGCATAACAGCCCTTGTCCACTGTAATCGATGCTTGTGCCCACTTAATTTTCCTGCCAGCAGTATCGAGTGATTTTATTTTGGTTTTAGTTCAGGATTTTCTGTATAAGCAAGTGGTATTTTAATAATATAAACTCTTTTGTCAAATAGTTACATTATCAGAATTTTCTTTGTAGTTTATTTATTCCCATTTAATCATGAAGTCTTAATTATTCCAAAAGTAAATTCCTAATATGTTGAATATGTGTGATTTGAAACAGGTTTTTAGGTGCCATTAAGCAATACCTATGTCTATCACTGTTGAAGAATAGTGCTTCAAGTCTTATGATTGTTTTCCAGCTCTCTTGCTCCATATTCATTAGTCTGGTGTCAAGGTTTAGAGCTGGATTGAAAGCAGAGATTGGAGTATTTTTTCCAATGATTGTCCTTAGAGTTCTGGAAAATGTTGCTCAACCTAATTTTCAACAGAAGATGATAGTGCTCCGGTTTTTGGATAAACTATGTATAGATTCACAGATCCTGGTGGATATCTTCATTAACTATGATTGTGATGTCAATTCTTCTAACATATTTGAGAGGTACTTTCTGTTTATTTGTGTGGAGTTCGGAATAGTAAATAAAATAATTGAAGGCATTAAAAGTAATATTAGATTTTAAATTTGATTACCCAATTTCTGTTTGGTTATCTTAATTCTCTCAGAATGGTCAATGGACTTCTTAAAACTGCTCAAGGTGTCCCTCCTGGTACAACAACTACACTGTTGCCACCTCAGGAAGTGAGCATGAAACTTGAAGCTATGAAGTGCTTAGTTGTCATTTTGAAATCAATGGGAGACTGGATGAACAAACAGTTACGCATTCCAGATCTGCTTTCTGCAAAGAAAGTAGATGCAGCTGACAGCACTCTTGAACCTGTAATTCTTCCCATGGCAAACGGAAATGGGGATGAGCCTGTTGAAGGGTCAGATTCTCATTCTGAAGCCTCCACTGAAGCTTCTGATGTTTCGACTATTGAGCAACGTCGGGCTTACAAGCTGGAACTTCAGGTAAGTAACTATGGATAATTTGATAAATGAACATATCTATTGTTGTTGTTGTTGTTGTTGTTGTTATTGTTATTGTTATTGTTCTTCTTCTTCTTCTTCTTCTTCTTCTTCTTCTTCTTCTTATTATTATTATTATTATTATTATTATTATTATTATTATCATTATTATCTTTTGCCATTTATTTGCTGCATCCCACAGAATCTAATTTAAGGTTTGTGGCAGGAAGGTATTTCTCTTTTTAATCGGAAACCTAAAAAGGGCATTGAATTTCTTGTCAATGCAAATAAAGTGGGCAGCTCACCAGAGGAGATAGCAACTTTTCTTAAAAATGCGTCTGGTTTGAACAAGACTCTGATTGGTGATTATCTTGGAGAAAGGGAGGAGTTATCACTGAAAGTAATGCATGCCTATGTAGATTCTTTTGACTTCCAGGGAATGGAGTTTGATGAGGCTATCAGGGTGTTCCTACAGGGCTTCAGGTTACCTGGTGAGGCACAGAAAATTGATCGCATCATGGAAAAGTTTGCTGAGCGTTACTGCAAATGCAATCCAAAGGTTTTTACTAGTGCTGATACAGCATATGTCCTTGCTTACTCTGTGATCATGCTCAACACTGACGCTCACAATCCCATGGTGAAGAACAAGGTGTGTTGACATTTTGTATTCTTCCAGTTGGATGTTTCAGATAGCATGTTAATTGCCCTGATATCCTTCAAAAAATGCAGATGTCAGCTGATGATTTTATAAGGAACAATCGTGGCATTGACGATGGCAAAGATCTATCAGAGGAGTACTTGAGGTCATTGTTTGAACGCATATCAAGAAATGAGATCAAAATGAAAGAAGATGATTTGGCTCTCCAACAAAAACAGTCTATGAACTCAAACAAAATTTTAGGCTTGGACAGTATCTTGAACATTGTGATACGTAAGCGGGGTGAAGATAGGATGGAAACCAGTGATGATCTTATTAGGCACATGCAAGAACAATTCAAAGAAAAAGCTCGCAAATCTGAGTAAGAATAGCTGGCTTTAATGTGCTTGGAAACTCCCCTTTGTGTCCATCTGAATTTTTTTTCTTTAGCAGTGCACCTCATAGTTATCTCTTTAGTTTCTATTAGTGTCCTCTAAAAAAGTTTGTAACTGGAAATCAAGACTATGCATGATGTTTTCTGTTCATTTTGTTGTAGCATAAAATTAAACCATGGGGATTTTTATATTTTCTTTAGTCTGTGTGATCGTTTGTTGGAATTATACTTTGTATATATTTTCTGAAGTGTGTCACTTTAGTATTTTTAAGGAGTTTTTTCTCATTAATCTATCCAACTTGGTAATTTATAGGTCAGTTTATTATGCGGCAACAGACGTGGTGATCCTTCAGTTCATGATTGAGGTATGCTGGGCTCCTATGTTGGCTGCCTTTAGCGTACCTCTTGATCAAAGTGATGACGAAGTGGTAATAGCTTTGTGTCTTGAAGGTTTCCGATATGCCATCCATGTTACTGCTGTGATGTCCATGAAGACTCATAGAGACGCATTTGTTACCTCATTGGCAAAGTTTACTTGCCTTCATTCTCCTGCTGATATCAAGCAGAAAAACATTGATGCTATCAAGGTTGGTATCCATCATATCAATGACATAAGAAATCATTATAAAACAGAAGAATGTATTTTATTGTTTAGGCAAGTCAAGTTGTTTGCTTTTGTCTGAAGTGATGTTTTAACTATGAGGCAAAATAAATTTGGGATGACATTTTGGATAGAGGAACATAGTTTTGAAATCTCCGTCTATGATTTTTCACAGTTGGGAGGACATTTATGCGTGGATGGCAGAAAAATGCTCTGTAGAGCAGAAAGCTGCTATCTGAATTGCTTTTCAATAAACTGAATATTAGGTTTATAGCAAAGTCTGTTGAAAACCCAGTAAAAAGCTAATTGAACATAAGATATAGTTTGGTAACAAGCCAGTTTTTGTTTGTATTTGTAAGTTTTATTGTTAATTCATGTGTTAAGGACTCATGCTTGTGCAGAACTCTGTTTGCTTGACTTGTTTCAGTGAGTGTGTAAGAGAGTACATTTATTTGCCATGAGTTTGTGAGCTTATGGAAATTTTATTTCATACTATTTCTATAATTTTATTCTTGAAATTTATCTCACTTGCCTTGTACTTATGGTTCTTAGCTTGAATTTGGGTTTTCATTATTAATAGGCAACAGTTACAATTGCTGATGAGGATGGAAATTATTTGCAAGAAGCTTGGGAGCATGTTTTGACATGTGTCTCACGCTTTGAACATCTACATCTCTTGGGGGAGGGTGCTCCTCCAGATGCTACTTTTTTCTCTTTCCCTCAAAATGAGTCAGAGAAGTCAAAACAAACTAAGCCAGCCATCCTCCCTGTATTGAAAAAGAAGGGACCTGGGAGAATGCAATATGCTGCTGCTGCAGTGATGAGGGGTTCATATGATAGTGCTGGCATCAGCGGCAGTGCTTCTGGGGCAGTTACATCTGAACAGATGAACAATTTAGTCTCCAATTTAAACATGTTAGAGCAAGTTGGGAGCTCAGAAATGAACCGCATATTCACGCGGAGTCAAAAATTAAACAGTGAGGCAATAGTTGACTTTGTCAAGGCCCTTTGTAAAGTCTCCATGGAAGAATTGCGGTCTGCATCTGACCCACGAGTTTTTAGCCTCACGAAGATTGTTGAGATTGCGTATGAATCACCCTATATGTTCCTTTACTGCCTCTGCTTATGATTGATAAGCATTTATCTGCTGCTAATTAAATTTTGTTTAATTTCTAATATGACAGGCACTATAACATGAATCGCATAAGGCTTGTATGGTCAAGCATCTGGCATGTGCTCTCTGATTTCTTTGTAAATATTGGCTGTTCTGAAAACCTGTCAATTGCAATCTTTGCAATGGATTCTTTACGCCAATTATCAATGAAATTCTTAGAGAGAGAAGAGTTAGCTAACTACAATTTTCAGAATGAGTTTATGAAGCCTTTTGTCATTGTTATGCGTAAAAGCAGTGCTGTTGAAATCAGAGAGTTAATCATCAGATGTGTCTCACAAATGGTTTTATCTCGTGTCAACAATGTTAAGTCAGGGTGGAAGAGCATGTTCATGGTATTGAAATCTGCAAATTTCTGATTTTCAGTAGTAATGCAGTACAAAATGCTTCTATAATCATTAAGTTTTAGACCTTGACATGATTATTAATCTGATTTGCGAGTCATTCACTTGTTATATTTATGATGATCTCTGTTATTGTATTCTTTCAGGTTTTCACAACAGCTGCTTATGATGACCATAAAAACATTGTACTTTTGGCCTTTGAAATAATGGAAAAGATAATTCGAGACTACTTTCCTTACATCACTGAGACTGAAACAACCACCTTTACAGATTGTGTAAATTGCCTTATTGCATTCACCAATAGTAGATTCAACAAAGACATTAGCCTCAATGCAATAGCTTTTCTTAGGTTCTGTGCTACAAAACTTGCGGAAGGTGATTTGGGATCCTCAGCAAGGAATAAGGATAAGGAAACCCCTGGAAAGATTTTTCCATCTTCACCTCAAGCCGGAAAAGATGGCAGACTTGATAATGGAGAGGTCACGGATAAGGAAGATCATCTCTATTTCTGGTTCCCTTTGTTGGCAGGTCAGGAAATTGCATAATGCATAAGTTGTAGGTTATTATATCGCCAGGCATCTCATATTTTGCTTTAGTTGCCTAATTTGTGTTTGCATACTCTTACTTGCTGATTTCCTTCCTGCTCTAAGGAAGAACTTAGACTGTTCTAACTAACCATAATCAATTTATTTTTGCAGGTCTATCTGAACTTAGTTTTGATCCTAGACCTGAAATCAGGAAAAGTGCCTTACAAGTGCTGTTTGATACCTTACGCAATCATGGCCACCTTTTTTCACTACCTCTTTGGGAACGAGTTTTTGAGTCTGTTCTATTTCCTATATTTGACTATGTACGTCATGCTATTGATCCCACTGGAGGTGATTCTCCTGGGCAGGAAATTGGTAGCAATGAAGGTGAACTTGATCAAGATGCATGGCTTTATGAGACATGTACATTGGCCCTCCAGCTGGTTGTAGATCTTTTTGTCAGATTTTATAACACTGTCAATCCACTTTTGAGAAAGGTGCTGATGCTTCTCGTTAGCTTTATTAGGCGTCCACACCAAAGCCTTGCGGGTATTGGGATTGCTGCATTTGTTCGTTTAATGAGTAATGCTGGCGACCTGTTTTCAGAGGAGAAGTGGCTAGAAGTGGTTTTCTCATTAAAAGAGGCAGCGAATGCAACTCTTCCGGATTTCTCTTACCTTGTTAGTGGGGAGTCCACAGTAAGAAGCCAAAAAGGTTTAACTGGACAAAGTAATGGAGACCTTGCAGGATCTGGTTCTCCTGATGATGATCCAGAGAGACTGATGACCCATCGTCTGTATGCTTCTATATCTGATGCAAAATGTCGGGCTGCCATTCAACTTTTATTGATTCAGGTGTGTTATATTTTGTGGATTGTTGTGAAAATTTTGGATATTGTTGCACATATACAGAAATGCATATTTATTGAAAATCATCCATATTTTTATGAATCTTTATTGAACGTTTCTATGGCTTTGTATTGTTTATGTGCTGGACCATCAATTAACCTTGTTCGTTGATTTAGTCAGGAAAATTTGTGGCTTGCCTGGTCAAATTATTTACTCCCTCTGTCCCAAAAAGTTGGCTTACTTTCCGTTTTCACTAGCCCCCAAAAGATAGTCCATTTTCCTTTTTAAGCATATATTTATTTGTTAATTCTATTGTGCTCCTATTTAATGTACCTTGTTATCAACAAATATGAATTATCATTTATTAGTTTTTCAATAATGCCCCAATTAATGTATGTGTAAATTAGGCAAAATGTACAATTTTAACCATATTAGCTAAAATTTCTTAATCTGTGTGAAAGCCCATGTTTTTGGGACACGGAGGGAGTATAATATATTTTAAGAATGATATAACTGAAATTGTTGCTGAATCTGACGTTTTATTAACAACTTTTACTCAAGTATATGCATATTTAATAAAAGAAAGCCAACCTTAGCATTGTGTTGAATTACTGAAATATTGTTACTGTTAGTTGTTTGGTTCAGTATAGCGTGGACAAGTTAAGGTTACAGTTGAAGTTTGTAAGGGGTTCTGCTCATGGGCTCTTGTAGAGGTTAGGTTAATCATAATCATGAAAAAATTTTAGAAATCAAAAAAAAAAAATCTAGATTGATGTTTTAAGTTTTTTTTTTATTTTTTATTTTTTATTTTTTCCCAGTTACATGAGTACTTCAATTGATTTTTAGCTTATTTTCTTCTCTACTTGATTAAAATTTTCTGTTCTTAGTTTTCATGAACTTTAAAAATGTGAGATTCTCTCTTTCTATTTGCAGGCTGTGATGGAAATATACAACATGTACCGTCAGAACCTCTCAGCAAAAAATACCTTGGTCCTCTTTGATGCTTTGCATAATGTGGCATTGCACGCTCACAAGATCAATGCTGACATCATGTTACGCTCGAGGCTGCAAGAGTTTTGTTCCATGACCCAAATGCAAGACCCTCCACTGTTACGCTTGGAGAACGAGTCTTATCAAATTTGCCTCACATTCTTGCAAAATCTTACACTGGACAGACCTCAAACTTTTGACGAGGCTCTAGTGGAAACTTGTCTTGTCAACCTTTGTAAGGAGGTGTTACAATTCTATACTGAGACTTCCCGCACTGGACAGGCATCTCAATTGTCTTCCAGTGCACAACCCAAGTGCTTGATCCCTGTGGGCTCTGGTAAACGAAGGGAATTGGCTGCACGAGCACCTCTTGTAGTTGCAATTCTCCAGGCTATCTGTAGTTTGGGAGAAACTTCATTTGAAAAGAACTTGAGTGGTTTCTTCCCTCTGCTTGCAGGCTTGATTAGCTGTGAACATGGGTCAAACGAGGTTCAAGTAGCTCTGAGTGATATGCTCAGCTCATCAGTAGGGCCTGTTTTGCTGCGGTCACGTTGATTTTGGTAAGATCACAGTACGTTTTGTGATATGTCATGCTTGATCCAATTCGTAGTTTCTCTTTCTTTTAGTTATTTTTTCAATTGTAATTGTCGTTGGAGATAGAGATCCATAGTGTATGAAGAGTTAGCAGATGGTTTTGGATTGGCTAGTGCTTCTGAACTTTCATGTAGTTAATTCGGAAGCGCCTTTGTTCAGGGTTCATATAGATGTCTAGGAGTTTTGTTGTATGCTAGTTAAATATATATCCTCCCTCTTTCTGATAGACAAGTCTCAGAACAATAATTTACTGTAAAAAAATATGTGATTATTCAACATGAACTGGTAGAGGCCCTTTGCATTTTCTGATCTTTAAATATCTTGTTAATTGTAATGCTGTGGATTGTCAAAATATTCACCTTCTTCACTTGTCTGCCTCTGGTCAAGTGAAACATACATTTGTTTTTTTCATTCTTCTGGCCGTTGGGGTTTATTTCTGGTCGGTTATTGTTTTTCTTTTGTTTTTTTTTTGGGAAGGAATTTGAATATTTTACATAAAACTATAACTATAAAGTTGAACCCATAAAGGCAAACGCTAGTTCTATTAATTATTGGTCAAACTGGGTTAAAACAGTGCCTAAATAGTAATTTAATTATATGTGTATGGTTTTTTTTTCTTTTTTATGGAAGTATAATTAATGTCTATATGCAACATTAAGATATTGTAATAATCATTTTATTATATGAAACAACACTGTTACTTTGAATATTGTTATATTCAATATGATTACTATATTGGGATTTAAATTGTTAATTTAAATTATATAAAATATTATTATCTATAATAATTTATGAACAAATTATAGAAAATTCTTTTGAAGTTTTTAACAAATTATAGTTAGAAATAAAGTTTTTAAAAAACTAATAATTCAGCTTTTGTCATTTGAAATAATATCCATT
The DNA here is from genome assembly GCA_023653625.1 of Triadica sebifera. Taxonomy (NCBI): domain Eukaryota; kingdom Viridiplantae; phylum Streptophyta; class Magnoliopsida; order Malpighiales; family Euphorbiaceae; genus Triadica; species Triadica sebifera. The sequence goes on along the minus strand of CM042900.1, from coordinate 32,321,268 downwards.
AATTTGATATTATATAGATTTTAAGTATAGCAGTGTTATATATTATATGATTTTTCTATATTTAAGATATTTTATATGAATGTTTTTAGAATTTTATATAGTTTAATAATCTTTTATAAAGTTTTAGGATTTATGCTCATTACCAATTATTGTGATTGTAGAGAAATTAATATATTCAAGTCAATTTTTTTAATTGTTATCTCTATAATATTTTTATCAAAAGATGTAGTAAATTTTAGTTTTTTTAAAAATTTATTTTTGAGTATAATTTGTTAAATCTGAATATGATGTACAAATCAAAATATCTTTTAACTCATTTGTTTTTGTAAGCACTCATCTTTTATCAGAATCTGTTATCCAAAATACATTTGTTCAACCACATATTAATCACATTATTCTTCAACGTGAAAATTTTCAAAATATGATGAGAGCTAAAATTCTTTCACAAAAACTACCAAAAAAGAATCAAATCAAGATTTCACCTATAGTAATTGTTTCTCTTTCAACCACATCATCATCTGAAACTTCATCCATTCCAAAAAGACTTGATAAATAACATATTTTGGATCATTTTCAAGATTCACAAGATTCTTATTAATACATGGTGAAAACATTTCAGAATAAAATCACTTTTCTTCTTCAAACTTGTGTGGAGCAAGATCATTTTCAATAAATCTATCATACTTATTTACAATATGACACTTCTGAAATTACGTCAGAAAGTGAGTTTGTAAGCACTGAAGAATCATTTCCATCAATAAAGATGGTTAGCCTAATAGAATTTTCTGCTTATTCAGGACAAACACATGTCACACCTCTACAACCTACACCAATTGTAGAAGAACCACAGGAGGAAGAATTTATGGATGAATCTTCATCTCACCATCAAAAGACTCCAAATGGTCTATGGTTTTTTATGGATAATATTGCTCATGATCAATGAAGAGCCAAGATTCTTGAGATGTCTGCTTGGATATAAACTATAATTCAAGTATGAGTATATTTGCAAGAAGTCTTACAAGAATTTATTACCAGATTCACTGATAGTCTACAAGAATGATAGATAAGAATAAGTGAATATGAGAAAATGACTTTCTGCTAACTTACTACTATTGTTGTAGCATTGGCGTACATTAAGGTAGAATTCATTGGAACTCCTCAGAAATCTTTAGAAACAACCCGAAGTGAATTCTTTCAACTAAGATGTTCTCTTAAAAGGAAAGATCTTGAGAAACATTATATGCAAGTAGCTAAAAAATATTATCAGATTGGTTTTGGTGATATTAATCTCAAACAACAATTCATTAATTCTGTTTCAGAAGAATTAAGTGAAATTATTCTCAAATATTTCAGGAAACATGGAACTGCTTCAAAGGATTATTCATTAGCACAAATCTATTAGAAAATGATGATTGTTCTTGAAGATCTATGTTTCAGCAGAAAACAAATCAAAGAAGTCTTGAAAATGACAAATAATAAAAGTTTGGAGCCATTTTGTTCTCGACTAGATCCGACAATCAAATATTCTGACAAGAAAAATTGTGATTGCAAACATTACAAGAAGGACAAATACTACAAGAAGCACAAATATAAGAGTGGTCCTTTCCGTAACAAATAGAAAAAGCTCAAATACTTCAAAAGGAAAAATCGAAGATTCAAAAAGTCAGATCAGTGTCATCTCTGTGGAAAAAAATGACATTTTGCAAAACGATATTCTAATAAACTGAAGCAAATAGTCCAACTCATTCAACAATTGGAACAACAATTTGATATCGATCTTGATAATGTTGATATTGAATCACTCTTTTCGGTGGATGATCAACCAAATGACGATTCCTTCATAGGAATTGAAGCTCTATGTCTCTCCTCAGATTTTGATGAGGAATATTTCTCTATTGCAGAAATCAGCCTAAGTTTAATCTAAACTACTGTAACAACCCAAAAATAGGTAGTTCCATACTGTCATATTCAAATGTTTACAAATAAATATGAAAAGTCCATTAAGGCTATAACTTTCATTGATACGGGAGCCCATATAATCATTACTAACCCAAAACTCTTTTCAGATCACTTCTGAAAAGCTCACGAAGAATTTTTCAAAGCAGCAGATAGAGAATTGTTTTCAACATACTGGATTACAGCCAAGCTTATAAAAATTCAGTTCCTTCCAAATTGTTCAATATGGACTAAAGTCTTAGGTTCATATCTGTCCAAAAAAGATATTTTGATTAGTTTCGACATTCTTAGTTAATTACCAAACATATCCATTACTACTCAAGGTTTTAAAGTAAAGAAATAATTATTTCCCGACACATCAACTCCAAATTTATTCATGGCTTCCATATCAGACCCATTTTGTGATATTCAGGCCCAGATTATACAACAAAGCTGTTTAGACAACCATGTAGACTTCTTTCAAAAATGTTAAAGTTGACTTTGGACTAAACAAGAATTTTATATTTCTCTGTCATTCAAACATAATGAAGATATCAATCGTTCTAAGGCAACTCATCCTAGTATAAATACAAATGATCAGTTGATGACAGCTCAAAAATGTTCCAAGCTACTTCGATAAGGTCTCATTGAGCCAACTAAATCAGACTAGACATGTCAAGTGTTTTATGTGAATAAACGATTTGAGCAAGTGAGAGAAAAGAAAAAGTTGGTGATCGATTATAAACCTTTAAATCATTTTCTAAGTGATGACAAGTTTCCTCTACCTAAGATCTCATTATTATATTCATTTCTCAATGTGCAAAGATATTTTCTAAGTTTGATCTTAAGTCATAATTTTGGTAACTAGAAATACATCCTGATGATATACATAAAACAACATTATGTATTCCTAATCATCATTACTAGTGGACGGTAATGTCTTTTGGTCTCAAAGTAGCTCTATCGCTCTTTCAAAAAGCTATGATCAGGATCTATGCTCCGATCTTATCTTCAGCATTAATCTACATAGATGATATTTTATTTTTCTCAAAAGATGCCAATAGTCATAGGTAATTATTAAAACAATTTACAGAATTGACAACATAGTATAGAGTGATGCTTTCTGAAAAGAAGATGCATTAAACAAAAGAAGAGATAAAATTTCTAAGGATGAAATTTAAAGATGATGCATATCAATCGTGTCCACACATTGGTCTTGAACTATGAAAGTTACCTGACAATGACTTGACACAAAAGTAGATATAACAATTTTTAGGCATTGCAAATTATGTCAGAGACTTTATTCTGCACTTCACAAAATTTGCTCAACCATTTCGGCACTTATTGAAAAAAGATGTCCCACCATGGTCACATACTCAATCAACAACTGTAAATAAGATAAAAAAGATTTGCAGGAATCTTCTACCTTTGCACATCCCGACAAATACCCCAGAGAGATGCCAGTGACGAATACTGGGGAGCTATTCTTTTAGAAGAAAAAGACGGACAATGTCAAATTTGTACATATGTCAGTTGTCGCTTTAGAGACTCATAATGTAACTACCATTCCACAATCAATGAGATATTAGTGATAAAATATGATATTAAAAAAATTAAATTCATTTAATTAGTCATAATTTTACATTTTTAATGGATTGTTCGTCATTCCTAAAGATTTTTAATTTCAATAAGGAGTTGCACATGGTCTTCAATAGCCTTGGGTGTGATAAATGTAGCATTAAAGAATGCAGGCGTATGATAAAAGGAGTTGATAAAGATGGTGATGGTTTTGTGGATTTTGAAGAATTTCGAGCAATGATGACAGAAAATTGAGGCAAGATGTGTAGATTATATTAGGAAAATTGTTCAACAAAACCCATAATTTAGAAGCAGAAAATGTGAATATCAGCTAGGAAAATGGAGCAAGAATTAATGTGTTCTTACATTGATTGGTATGTATAATTTTTATGTTGAATGCAAAGTCAGGTTTTTGATTTCTCTTGGTTTAATTTACAATTTTTTTTAAAATGTTACGTTTATAATCAAAGTTTCAATTGAATTCCAATGAGGGAAGATTATTATCAACAGTCAGTTAATTAGTATATTCCTTGAAAAATATCCATGAAAAATGCTAAAAGAGTACATTGGCATGGGGCCTATCTCTATTTAAAATTTGTCCAGTTTCAATGTTTGATAGTTGAGTTAAAGATTGACAATGGGTTGTCAAGTGGGCTTTAACAATTCATATGGAACTACTTGGTACGATATTCCTCAATCTTAAAATCTGCAGAAAAAAAGGTGGGAATTGGGTCCTATTTTATGTGACACATATCAATCTTATCATTTTGTTGTTTTCTTGTGAATTCTTATTGTCAAACACTTCGCTGGCGTAAATTCTTGAAAATCAATTTATCACACACTAGGCTTCATTAGCACTAATTCCACACAAGTAACACAAAACTATATATAGCAATTGGGTGTACGAAGAATGAGCTAATTGAAATAATATGATTATTACTCTAAATCATTAACATTAAATATTTATTTTCCTAAGGAATTTAAAATGGCATAATAAAAGACGAAATCTAGTCTCAAAACATTGGGATTAATTTTCTCAAATGCAAAGGTATTTAAATAGGCACAGCCCAATTAACTCAATAAGAATTTGGCAATCCAATTGCCAACTGCGGCAACTTCTACCGAATAGGGCTGAGCTGATCGGACAATCCAACTAGAATTAAGTTTGGTTTAGTTTTATTTGGTTTGGTCGGGTTATATTATTATTATTATTATTATTATTATTATTAAACTAGTGGCCAGTTCAGTTTAATAAATTAAGAAATGAAGTTCGGCCTTCATTCATGTTAGATTCCAACATATGATTATTTGGTGCAACTTTGTTAACCAAAGAAATAAATGCTTAAGCATTTTTAGATATCTATTGATTGTTTATATATAAAACTATTTCTTTTTCCCTTAGTATTTACATCCCAAGTTTGCTTGAGATTTACCTAATGAATTATTTTAAAGAAATATGAGCTAAATATTGAAGAAACACTTTCCATTATTTTAATAATGGACATATATACTGCACAATCATTTTATGTTTTCTTTGCTCCGCTAGCAGCTGAGCTCCATTCCATTAGACTATATATATATATACACACACTTTCATCAATAAATAATCAATAAATTTTTACTTTCTTAGAATGCCAAAAAAAATTATATAAAAAAAAACCCCAGTTTTTGTTGGATCATAAACTTGATCCATTATGCGTGCCCAAACCCAAACTCAATCATATTGGAGTCCAAGTCCACAATAAAAGTCCAAAATTGTAAGTCATCTACCTAGAATTTTCTAGAGTGTATTAATTATGCATGTGAATCATTTGGTAACTTAAAATATTATTAGAAGAATGGAGAAGAATGAGGTGTATGGTTATTATAATTTTGGATTATTTTATTTGTGTGGTGTAGAATTGTTCTTAAGTAGTATAAATACCCCTCCCCATTTTAGTTTTAGACATCAAGAAAAATTAAAAGCTTCTAAATGAGTGAAGAAGCAAAGTTTTATAAGAGTGAGTTGTAGTTTCTTGTTTGTTGAGTGAGTATTTTTTGTAATATTTGCTTGAGTTTAAATAAAAGTTGTTTGTATGAGTATTTTATTTCCAACAAAGTGGTATCAGAGCTAGTTGGAAAATCTATACTATTGCATATCAAATCGGAAGTCTCAACAAGAGGAATTCGACACCGTCAGAATTGCCCCGATCGGAGTTCAAACGTGCCGCTGGAATAGTGCTACCAGAAAACTGAGTTGACTCACAAAGTTGAGCCGAGTGGACCGAGCTGTCCTTTCCAAAGTTTTTCGACGTTCCGGATTCATCCGCACAATCAGATCTTACAAATTCTTATTATATTGAGAGATATGGCAAATGGTATGACACCATTCCAAGTCCCGACACTCAACAACAACAACTACGACAATTGGAGTATCAAAATGAAGGCACTTCTTGGATCACAAGACGTGTGGGATATCATAGAGAAAGGCTACAACGAGCCTGCAGATGATACTACTTTTGCTACTCTTACACCAGATCAAAAGGCTACTTTGAAGGATTCAAGAAAGAGAGACAAGAAGGCTCTCTACCTCATCTATCAAGCTTTAGATGATGATGGATTTGAAAAGATTTCAAGTGCAAGCTCTGCTAAGGAAGCGTGGGAGAAGCTGCAAACCTCTTACAAAGGATCCGAGCAAGTGAAGAAGGTCCGTCTCCAAACATTAAGAGGTGAATTTGAATCCTTACATATGAAAGTATCTGAGTCTATTTCAGATTATTTCTCAAGAGTAGTAGCTGTTTCTAATCAACTAAAAAGAAATGGTGAAAAGTTAGAAGATGTGAGGATAATAGAGAAGATACTTCGTTCGTTGGATCCCAAATTTGAGCACATCGTCGTGACGATTGAAGAAACTAAAGACTTGGAAGAAATGACAATCGAGCAACTCCAAGGATCATTGCAAGCATACGAAGAGAAGCATAAGAAGAAGCAAGGATTTACTGAGCAACTCCTCAAGCTGCAACTCAAGGATATGCATGAAAGTCAAGGCAATGATAGAAACCAACGTGGCCGAGGTAGAGGTAGAGGCCATGGACGAGGTGGAAGTCGCGGTCGTGGACGAGGTTGGAATTACCACAACAACAATTCCAACAACAACTATGAGAAAGGAGAAAGCTCAACACGAGGCCGTGGGAGAATCAATCCGAACTCAAGGTATGACAAATCTCAAGTTCGATGCTATAATTGTCAGAAGTTTGGGCATTATGCTTCAGAATGTAGAGCTCCCAACAACAAAATTGAGGAGAAGGCCAACTACGTGAAGGAGAAGACAGATGATAAAGAAACTCTTCTTTTAGCACGAAAGGAAACTGATGGTGGCCAAGCAAATTCCTGGTATCTTGACAGTGGTGCAAGCAATCATATGTGTGGAAGGAAAGACATGTTCGTGGAGCTAGATGAATCAGTAAACGGAAATGTTTCATTTGGAGATGATTCCACAATAGCAGTGAAAGGGAGAGGTAACATCCTTATCCGTTTAAAAGATGAGAGACATCAGTTTATTTCCAATGTCTACTATGTGCCCAATATGAAAGTAACATCTTGAGTTTAGGACAACTGTTAGAGAAAAGTTATGATATTCATATGAAAGATTATAATCTTTCTATAAAAGATGATAAAAATAACTTCATTACTAAAGTGCCGATGTCAAAGAATAGAATGTTCTTGATCAACATACAAAACGATGTTGCAAAGTGCCTGAAAGCTTGCTACAAAGATGTATCATGGCTTTGGCATCTTCGATTTGGGCATCTAAATTTTGGAGGTTTGGAGCTGCTATCTAAGAAGGAGATGGTAAAGGGACTACCTCGCATCAACCATCCTGACCAGCTTTGTGAAGGGTGTCTAGTTGGGAAGCAATTCAGGAAAAGTTTTCCAAAGGAGTCAGAGTCAAGAGCCAAGAAGCCACTCGAGCTCATCCATACTGATGTGTGTGGTCCAATCAAGCCAAGCTCTCTCGGTAATAGTAGCTATTTTCTTCTTTTCATTGATGATTTTTCAAGAAAAACCTGGGTCTATTTCTTGAAACAGAAGTCTGAAGTTTTTGAAGTTTTCAAGAAGTTCAAAGCTGCAGTGGAGAGAGAAAGCGGTAGAAAAATCAAAGCCATGAGATCCGACCGAGGTGGAGAATTTACTTCCAGGGAGTTTCAAGAGTTATGTGAAGCAAATGGAATTCGGCGACCAATGACAGTTCCTAGATCCCCCCAGCAAAATGGCGTGGCAGAAAGAAAGAACAGAACAATCCTCGACATGACACGAAGCATGCTCAAAAGCAAGAAATTACCCAAGGAATTTTGGGCAGAAGCAGTGGCGTGTGCAGTTTACTTGTTAAACCGATCTCCAACAAGAAATGTATGGGGAAAGACACCACAAGAGGCATGGAGTGGAAGAAAGCCTGGCATTTCCCACCTGAGAATCTTTGGAAGTATAACCCATGTTCATGTACCAGATGAGAGAAGAACGAAGCTTGATGATAAAAGCGAGAGTTTTATCTTCATTGGTTATGATACTAATTCGAAGGGCTACAAGCTATACAATCCAGACAATAAGAAAATTGTGATTAGTCGAGATATGGTATTCAATGAAGAAGGAGAATGGGATTTTAGCTCTCACACAGATGACTTCAATTTCTTTCCTCAATTTGAAGAAGATGAGCTAACACCAATAGAACAACATGGAGAAGCCCAACAAGAGACAACAACTCCACCCACTTCACCAACCACTCAAGGAGACTCATCACCTTCGTTATCATCAAGTGAAAAAGTTGTGTCACGCACACGAAGTCTTAGAGATCTCTATGAGGTAACCGAACAACAAGATAACCTTACATTATTTTGTCTGTTTGCTGATTGTGAACCAGTGAGCTTTCAAGAAGCAGTACAAGAGAAGAAGTGGAGAGATGCGATGGACGAAGAAATCAAGGCCATCGAAAAGAATGACACGTGGGAACTCACTTCCCTTCCCAAGGGACATAAGGCGATAGGTGTCAAATGGGTGTACAAAACAAAGCAAAACGCTAAAAGAGAGATTGAAAGGCACAAGGCAAGGCTAGTTGCTAAAGGATATAGTCAAAAGGCTGGAATTGACTATGATGAGGTATTTGCTCCTGTTGCTCGATTGGAAACTATTAGACTAATCATTTCTTTGGCAGCTCAAAACAAGTGGAAGATACATCAAATGGATGTAAAATCAGCCTTCTTAAATGGAGTTCTTGAAGAGGAAGTCTACATTCAACAACCATCAGGCTATGAAGTCAAAGGCCACGAAGACAAAGTGTTAAAGTTGAAGAAGGCTCTTTACGGGCTAAAACAAGCACCAAGGGCTTGGAATAGCCGAATCGACAAGTACTTCCAAGAGAATGGCTTCAACAAATGTCCCTATGAGCACGCTCTAAATATCAAGATCAAAGATGGAGATATTTTGATTGTGTGCCTCTACGTGGACGATTTGATCTTCACCGGAAACAACCCAAGCATGTTCAATGAATTCAAGGAAGTGATGATGAAAGAATTCGAGATGACAGACATGGGGCTCATGGCGTACTACCTCGGTATTGAAGTTAAGCAACAAAAGGATGGAATTTTCATTTCACAAGAAAGCTATGCAAAAGAGATCCTGAAGAAGTTCAAGATGGAGAACTGTAAGCCGATAAGCACACCAACGGAATATGGAATCAAGATGTCCAAACATGAAGAAGGCGAAAGTTTAGATCCAACATTCTTCAAAAGTTTGGTGGGAAGTCTACGCTATCTAACTTGTACGAGGCCTGATATTCTTCATGCAGTTGGATTGGTTAGTCGCTACATGGAATCTCCAACAACCACCCATTTTAAAGCTGCAAAGAGAATTCTTCGCTATCTAAAGGGTACAATTGATTTTGGCTTGTTCTATTCAGTTTCTAATAATTATAATCTTGTTGGATATAGCGATAGTGATTGGGGTGGAGACATAGATGATCGAAGGAGTACTACTGGATTCGTATTTTTCATGGGAGATACTGCTTTCACATGGATGTCAAAGAAACAACCGATTGTCACACTGTCCACTTGTGAAGCGGAATATGTTGCTGCTACCTCATGCGTTTGTCATGCAATTTGGCTTAGAAATCTACTAAAGGAGATAGGTTTAATACAAGAAGAGCCGACCAAGGTTTGTGTCGACAACAAGTCAGCCATTGCCTTAGGAAAGAATCCAGTATTCCATAATCGAAGCAAACACATTGATATTCGCTACCACTATATAAGAGAGTGTGTTGCAAGAAAGGATGTGCAAGTTGAATATGTGAGGTCACAAGATCAAGTTTAAGGGGGGGGGGGTGTTGGATCATAAACTTGATCCATTATGGGTGCCCAAACCCAAACCCAATCATATTGGAGTCCAAGTCCACAATAAAAGTCCAAAATTGCAAGTCATCTACCTAGAATTTTCTAGAGTGTATTAATTATGCATGTGAATCATTTGGTAACTTAAAATATTATTAGAAGAATGGAGAATGATGGAGAAGAATGAGGTGTATGGTTATTATAATTTTGGATTATTTTATTTGTGTGGTGTAGAATTGTTCTTAAGTAGTATAAATACCCCTTCCCATTTTAGTTTTAGACATCAAGAAAAATTAAAAGCTTCTAAATGAATGAAGAAACAAAGTTTTATAAGAGTGAGTTGTAGTTTCTTGTTTGTTGAGTGAGAGTATTTTTTGTAATATTTGCTTGAGTTTAAATAAAAGTTGTTTGTGTGAGTATTTTATTTCCAACAGTTTTTTTCTTATTGGTAACTTTTAGAATGCAAAATAAATTAACTACATAAAAAAAGATCTTATAGTCATCATTAGGTTGGCATACTGTCTTATGAAAATGCAGTTTCATATTATTCATTTCACAGCCAGTGATCATTCTTTAATTAATCTGTCAATATAATTACTTCCTCCGACTTTGATCTTAGTAATATTAAAAGAAGTTTACATTCTATTAATTATGAATCAGCAATCCCTAATATGTAGGAACCAGTATTATAAAGGTACTTTTTTTTAATTAAAACCGTGCTTAAATTAATTAATTTTTGTATTTCGTTGAAGTGGCTAATGCTTCTGTTACATATATATTTGTTTCGGAAACAGGATCCAAGAAATTTTTTTTTAATTTCTTTTTAAGATAACGTTGCCAATCAAATATCAATGTACGTAAAAATTTCAGTTATCATGTAAATTAGTGAAACTATATAAGTTCCTAGCTATAGGATGGTGATGAAATATTTGATAGATTAATGGTTGTAAAGTACATTTTATGGCTCCTATTAACTAATATTTTAAAAATCATGAGGAATAAAAATGCTTCTGGGAACCATGTCAAAGAAATTGAGATTTGGTTCCGAGAAACAACAAAATTATATATATATATATAGTCGCTAATTTATTATAATAATGGTTTCTCCAAGAAAATGCAACTGAGAATCATAGAGAATAAAATTCATTGAAGAAAAGGGTGTATATAAGAAACAAGTTGATGAGGGTATATTAAATAAAATAAAATTGAAAAATCAAAGTGAAAAAGAAATCGTTGACATTAAGCAACCCATTAGCAATTGGATTTAGTGATTAATTTTGAATATTAAGCAGGTAAAGGAGATGACAAAAATGATTCCAAACTAATCTCTATCAATCACATGGGAAGCTGAGAGTTTGGTCGGCTGCTTAGTGTCTAAAATATTCTAAATGCTCTATTACGGTTATAAAAACTTTTCATTTATTTAAAGCTTAGAGTATATATGCTGTTTAATTATATATTTTACACAATTTGTTAGTTTATTTATTTTTGTATAATTAGCCACGTATACTTGTTATTTTCTAAAACATTAATTTATTTATATTTATATGGATAAGTGTGTGGATTTTAGCTAGTGACAACACAAAAATATTTAAACACTAGCTAAGAAATGATAAATACATATATATATTTTATTGTTGAGAAATAACAAGAGCATAATAAGATTTGAAAATAAATATAGTAGACAAATCGACAAATTTTGCTAAATATAATAAGTTAAATATAATTGAAACGTTAATTTAATTAATTAACAAAAGGCTCAAACCTCTTTTAATTAGTTGGGCTTTCCATGGAGGATAGGGAAAAATGAGTGCAACAACGTCAAGCCACTTTGAGAGAGGGAGAAAGAAAAGGAAAGTGACTTGTTAAAGAGCGAGAACATGCAAAATTATGCAAAATTCTAAGTGATGATAGCTTGGTGCCCTTCACATGGAAGTGTGATAGTGTGTGTTTGATGTGGTCCATTTATATACTCCCTATATGCATTAGCTTTTTAATTAATTCATTAATCAATCAATTAATGAATTGTTCAAATAGGACAGGATAATGGGGTTTTGATTTGTTTAATAAAAGGAGAGTTGATTTAGATAAGCATTTCAGAAAAGTATTATTATTGTTGTTGTTGTTGCTGCAGCATTAGCATCAAAGGCAGCTAAGCTAAAGGTCGCTAGCTACACGATTTTCTTCTTCCCATTGATGACCATTTTCCTTGTTTCTAAAGGGTAGACTGTCTTTCTTGAAGACTTAACTTTCCTATACTTCACCAAATTCAACATTTTATGCCTAGCTTTTTATTTTAATCTTAATTAATGGTCTTGTTAATTAATTAATTTCCCCATCCCCTTGAACTGCTCAACGTTTTTTGATCCATCTGGGTTAATTAAGATACACATTTTGTATAAAACAAGAATTTCTTGCCCATGGAATCATATTTTAATTAAATTCATATTAATTAGTTATTTAATATCTCAAAAAACATTTAACTGTAGTTTTTGTGTAAGAACTAAATGACATATATATAGACAGACGAGGATCTAAAGTTCACTGTAACTCTTTTTTTTTGCTACTTCATATCTGTTCTATAACTTAGATTTTACTAATTATAATTTCTTGTTTTAGTATATATTTCTTTTTTACTCTTATATCTAGGAGACTTTTCAAGTTTTCAAACAACTAGACTTGATTTCCTTAATCAATTATTAAAGAAAAAAAAAATAATATCCTATATTTTATCAAAGTGAATCAATGAATTTCCATGTATATTAATATAATCTAAACCAAGTACTCAACCAATCTAATTATTTATATATATACTCACACATCAGGTTGTTACTGGATTAATTGGCTATGAATTTAAACATATAAAACTGATTTAAATAAGAAAAATGTATTTATCAAGTAGCTAGGCAACTATTAATAATGGTTAATTATTACTGACTTGAGCATATTATTGGATAATATACTAACTAATAAGTGGAATTCATCAAACAAATCGATCTGACCCAATCAAATCTAGCATTAATTATTGAGTGGCTCAACTAACAAACATATATCACATTGGCTGTTTCTTTGACTTCTATTTTATATATACTTTTAAAATCTCTCAATAATTTAATTACATAGAAACTCAGAATTTTAAAACATTTTTATTCTTTAAATCTAACAAAAAAAATTTAAGAAAATAAATTAAATTCTTCCTTCTTGAAGAGGAAGAAGAAGAAGAAGGTGATTAAAGAGTGAAATTTCAAGAGGGGGAGAAATTAAAGCTAGCTATAAATGTGGCAAATTGGTGAAGAAGACATGGATTTCAGTACGTACCTAGGAGAGGGGCAGATGTTAGAGAGTGGAGGGGGCAAGCGTTGACTGCTCAAGAAATCGATGCTTTGTTGTATTATAAGTATTTATATTAACTTACTTGTGTTTGCTTATTATTCTTTTGAGAGAGAAAGGTTGGTTAATTAATTTGGTGTATTATCCATATTAATCACTGTAATAATTATAATTATTATAGCACTAAGGCACTGGTCTGGTATTTTCAGAGAGAAAGGGTTGTTGGCTTACAACTCTGGAAAGTAACGTGACGATGAGTAGATAACGGACCGGCTGTCTCGGTGAGGACTTCCAGCCTATGATTTTATTTATGAATCATAAATAAATAATTTTTTTATGTCATATTATCAGAGGATTAAGTCATCAATAAAATCATATTTATATCTGTTTTAGGTAACTTTGTTTTAAATTGTGGAAGGAAATGATCATATAGGAGGATTAATGCCGGATATTGGGCAGTGGATGAACATGATTTTATACTGTAAAATTATGGTTTAATGGTCGTTAAATTAATCATTATGAAAATTTAAACTATCATTGTGGTGTATTTTCATGATTTTTTTCTTCCTAATTTTTCTTACTGAAAATTATATATATTTGTATAATTTTTTTTATTGTATATTTGTTTTTTTTTTCTGGTGTATTTTTTAGCAGACAAGTGGTAAATGGGAGAATGGCAGTGAGAGCCGACAGAGTGCATCAAATAGACTCATGGGATTCAGGGCGTGGCCTCACACAGTGATGGCATTGTCATTACTATTGCTCATACCATTCTCTAGAACTCGGAAAAAAAAAATACAACTAATTCTCTCTAATAATAATAATAATTCAAGCATTCGATAAATTAAGTAATTAGAAAATAAAATAAAAATAACTTTTATTATATGATAATTTGTGATTAACTTTGTACACCATAGTTATTAATTTTGGCCCAGTCTGTCCGGTTCAACCGGTTAAATTGAGAACTGGCCTTTAAGCCGGATGGGTTCTGAGCATCAAACTGGAGGTACAATGAATCGTTGGCAAAATGGTCACCTGGACGGTTGAACCGAAAATTGGTCAATCGCGGGTGACAGGTTAGAGGGGTTCAAAAAATTCTAAATGGCACAACAGCTGCTTCTCCTATTGCTCAAACACAAGATCTGTAGTGAAAATTTTGCCACAACTTACCACTCAACCAAATGGCCCAGTGCGCTTCAATTTATACACAGTTTAATATAAATTAATCTACAAATTATTATTTATATTATTAAAAAATGTATTAATTTTTTTAATAAATAATACAATTAATTAATTTATATATTTTTTAATTTTTAAAAATAATAATAGACAATAATTTTAAAAAATTATATTGAAATATTAATTTTTTCAATCAGTATTGATGTAAATTATGACAAAAATTCATACAAATTTTGATTCTAAAAAAATATTTTACTTGATAAAAGATTGCATGTTGAATATTATTTTTTGAAAGTTATTATTTATTATGATTTTTTTAAAAAAATAATATATATATAGATATAGACATTATTATACTTAAAAATATTTTTGAATATATTTATATATTAATTTGAATATTTAACATTTTAAATAAATAATTGTGTATGATACACATTTAATATAAATGTTTTATACATTTAATTATATATAAAACATGTTAAATATTATATTTTAAAAAATATATATATTCAAACTCTTAATTTTCTATATTTTTTTTATCTGTTAACCCGAATAAATTTGAAACACTATTGTACACGAATGAATGATACATGATTTAGTGAATAAAAATTTCTCACACAGAGAGAAATGCGGCTCGTGCTAATAAATACTAAGCATTCTGTTTAATTCATTTTTCGCACATCTGATATATATTTGGTTAATTTTATGAATGTAAATGTGGTTGGCTGTGAATATATATGAGATCTGATAAAAAAAATATAAAATGTCAGTGTCAGCGGAACCCACGCATACTGGAAAATTAACTTTGTGTTTCTCTCATTTAAGCCCACACGCCGTGGTTTGTGATTCAACAACATATAGCACCATTGACGATGCAGTCAAAACCTATACAATGTTTTTCTTTTTCATTTTTATTTATATAAGATATAATTATTACCTGTAGTTGTAATATAAAATATTACTCCTACCCCCTATATGCCTATGCAATGTACTGCATTTGAATGCCTATATAACAAAACACATTATTTTCTTCTTTATGATTGGATGTCATATCTTGACCCTGTTATTTTCAATTGCCTTTGAATCAAGAAATCAATCACCCACAAATCATTTTCAACCTTAATTATGTTTTAACCTTTTTTTTATCCTCATATTTTGTTTGATTATTTCTATTAATTACGAATTTTTCACGCCAGTAGAAAATATTACTTGGCAGCTAAGCTCACTTTTATATAAAACCTGCTAAATTAATCTAAATTTTTAATTCAATGAAAACAAATTTTAATTTTAGTTATTTATTTAAACAATTAATTTAAAATCACATTGTTTTTAGTTATGTCGATTTACAAATTCAAATTTTAAATAAATCTCTTAGAACTAGAAAATATCTAATTTGTGTATTTTATCAAAAAAAATTGTGTATTAACTATATATTAAGCTCCTGAACTTCGATTTTGTTGCATTAAACTCTTAAATAATTTGAAGTTCTCATTGAATGCAATTGCAATATACATTGTTTATTGTTACACTATACAATTCATATTTTTTGTTTGCACTATTGATATTTGCTTTCTTTTTTTTTAATATCCAATAAGAGTTTCGTTTAGAAAAATAATAATTTATAATAAATTTAATATACTAAAGTCAAAGTTATAATATTAACTATGTGAGATTTCTCCAAGGGATTAATTGTTGGCTTTTTCATAATATTACTGACACTTTTTATATTCATTAGTTTTTTTTATTTAGAAAAAAAAGGTTTTGCTCACCTGTTTTCATAGAAGGAAAAAAAAACGATAACGCTAAGGAGATTTTTTTTTTCCAAGACTCACGTCCTAATCGATTAGTTAAAATAGATAAATTTTTAAAATAATTTTTTTCTCTATTTTTATTCTTTTTCATTACCAACCAATAAATAAATAAATATTGAAAAATATTAAAAATTGAGAGTGTGGTTAGCATTTTTAAGAAAAAAAAAATCATTATAAACTTCAGAAAACACTATAATTTCAGAGTCTGAGATTACGATTTAGCAAAATAAATTCATGTCAACAGGTATCAAATTAAGCTTTATTAAAAATAATTAACAGGATTGTAAGTCAACTGATAATGTGAATGAGAGATTTTGGGTTTGATATCCGTAAAATATATCTTTAAAGGATTAACTGTAATTATACTCCGACAGTAAAATAGATAAAAATATTATTTTCAGATGTCAAAATATCTATTTATTGACGTGACAATCATCAAAGACTATAATAAGTTTTCTCCTTCTAATTATTGTTTTTGATTTGTAGCCAAAGATTTTTTTTTTAAAAAAAAAGAACCATTACAATTGAAAACTTCACTCAGGATTCAAGGTGGTGAAGCCACTATAATTCCGATGACCCTTCTCGTTGACCACATCTCTCCTTATCTTCAGACTGCAACCAACGGCTGTGATCATTTTTTTTTGGTAGAATTTTTTTTGCCCAGTTTCCTGGAATTTTAGAAAATGTTGCAATATACTCTTTTTATTTTTTTAAAAAGAACATGTTGAAACTAACTTATATAAATAGAGCAAATATATAATGAATATTGTGGAAATTATATTTATTCATATCGATCTCATGAAAAACATATATGTTTTCTTAAATGCACAATATATAATATTGATATTTTTACATGTAAGAATTCGGTGAAATCTTATATTCAACTCTTCTCGCAATCATTTATCAATATTAGTAGAAATTTAATACACGAGATAACTACTCTTTATTGAATTACACTGGATCTTCTACTAAAAAAAATATAATATTGAGACATAAAAAAACAAACAGCTGAAATTATTTGTAAAAAAAAAAAAAAGAAAGAAAACACATTTTTTTGAAACAAAAAAAAACACTTGACTATATAGAATTTTCACCATTTTTAGTTATTATTTTGTAACATTGACATCAACTTTACCAGAACTCATTTTTACGTTAATTTAAGATCTTAATCTCAGTTTTAGCCATCATTATGCTAGCATGATCTTCTTATTCTTTTTAGAATATTTATTACAATCTATGCAGGCTAATATACATAGTCATTTATAAAAAGATTTAAATCATAATTTAAAAAAAAATGGAAAAAGAGGAGCGGGTTGGTTAGTCATCGCAATTCATTTTAATTTGTAATTTTTGTGGGGCCAAGACAAAATCTCTCTTCAATCTTATCAATCATCAAACGGTTGATGATCAGACGAGGGAAGGGGAGGGGCCGGAAGACGCGGGAAACTAGGGAAGAGACACGTCCTGTATGATATCAGCAAAAAAAAAAAATTAAAATTTTTATAAAAGTAGACCCCACAAAAGCATACACATCAACATCAATGCATCTGCATTTTAGCGTTTGTATATATATTCCTAGAATCGAGAGAGTCGCCCTTAAGACACGCACTGACTTCTGCTCTTGACCCATTTGGTTCGGGTGGGTCCTTCTCAATTTCCCATGTCCCACATGCAACCACGCGAATTCTCATAAACACCCCTTACTTTTACCTTAATTACGACAATGCCATTCACGGGTAGGTAAACACAGTAAAAACATTTATTTGTAACCGCTGTCAGATCTCCTAATAAACCTGAAATGAAAACTACCTTATTATAAGTATTTATTTATTTTTTGTCACATTCGAATACTTTTCAGTTTTCCCTTAATATAACGGCTTGGTCTCATGGGAAAAACCTCTTATTGCCATTTTAAGGCATAATTTATGCGGCTTTAGTCTTCGTTTCAGCCAAGTCAAAAAAATTATCATTATCTACGTTATAGGAGAGGAGGACTTATCACCCAAAACATGCTTTTTGTAAGCTAAACCTAATGGGGAAACATCACACAGAGCAATTAAAACCCAGGAAAGAAAAGTTTTAATTTGTTTCGGAGGTGTAATTGATGATATATATATATATATATATATATATATATATATATATATATATATGTAAATATGTAAAAAGAGTAAGACAAGATGGTTTCAAGCAGTTTTGTATGTGTGAGAAGCAGAAAGAATTAAGGGTTGAAGCTAAAAGAGTAGAATAGAAAGAAAGAAAGAATTTGAGCGGGTATTTTGTGAAGAGGGAGGAAACGAATGGAAGGACAAAATGATCTTATAGTGCAGGCTTTCTAAGACGAAAGATGGGAGAGAAAGGAAGAACATGGGGTGTTGGCTGGGACCCTTTTTTGTGTGAGAAGACAAAAGAGAGAGAAATGTAGGGCCCACACACCGCCCATGCGCACGCTGTCTTACCAAAACTAAACCCATCGTCGACCCGATTCCTTGACCTAACCCTAACCCAACACCACTATACCTCCCCAAAAAAAAAAACACCAACTAAACTCGATCTCTTAATTTCTTTCCTCTCTTACCTTTCCCCTTCTGTTCTTCATCTTCTCCCAAACCTTTTACCAACAACTTATCTTCGTACCCCCATAATACTTGAAAAATAAAAAAATAAAAAATTCAAAGATCAAAACTTTTCATTCATATCAAGGTTGGAGAGTAGAAACATGGGCTTGATTCAGCTGTTTCAGCTCAAAATTTGGTGGCTGATGCTTAAAGTTCCCTCCTTTGCCTTATCAAGTGATGTTCAGTAGCATTTGATCTGTATCTAAATACAGTTGGTTTCATGTATACTAGAGGTGATTAATTAGGGTAAATTTGAAAGGAAGAAAGCAATTCATGGATCCAGTTGCAGCACATGGTCGTCCTCTTCCACCTCCTTTCCACACCAGAGATCTTCATTTACATCCTCATCATCAATTTCAACTCAATCAACAACAGAATTCTGAAGATGAACAAAACGGTAATGGAAGCTTAAGCCGGGGTCAAAAGCGAGAACACGAGGAGATCACCACCGCCGCCGCTGAAGGTAAAGAATTAGTCCCTGCGATTGGCGGCGGAGAAGGAGAGATCACGAGAAGACCAAGAGGAAGACCTTCTGGGTCGAAGAACAAGCCCAAACCACCGATCATAATAACCAGAGATAGTGCCAATGCCCTTCGATCTCATGTCATGGAAATCGCCAACGGCAGCGATATTATGGAGAGTGTATCAACTTTTGCGAGGCGAAGGCAAAGAGGGATTTGCATTTTGAGTGGAACCGGGACTGTAACTAATGTCACTCTTAGGCAACCGGCTTCACCCGGCGCAGTGGTTACTTTACATGGAAGATTTGAGATTTTATCGCTTTCGGGGTCGTTCCTGCCACCTCCAGCTCCGCCAGCTGCGTCGTCGTTGACTATTTACTTAGCCGGTGGTCAAGGCCAAGTGGTTGGAGGGGCAGTGGTGGGTCCTCTTCTGGCGTCTGGACCGGTGGTGATTATGGCGGCTTCTTTCGGTAATGCGGCATATGAGAGGTTGCCGTTGGACGAGGATGAGGGACAGGTAGCTACGCCTGGAAGCGGACCTCTAGGCTCACCGGGAATGGCCGGGCAACCGCAGCAGCCGCCGCAGCAACAGCAACTAATGCAAGATCCAAACCCTTCCCTCTTTCAAGGATTGCCACCCAATCTACTAAGTTCAGTGCAACTGCCTACTGAGGCCTATTGGGGCACATCGCGCCCTCCTTATTAGTAACAGAAAAGGAACTGTGGTTTTTTTTTTATTTTATCTCTTGTTTCGTCACTTCTAAATCATCAATTTTCATTCTTCTTCCTTTAAAACTTAGGGTATCTTTAAGATATTGATGATATCGTGGTATTCATCTGCCTTTGATTGAAGAAGGATGTACAAATTTATGAATTTTTTCCCCTTTTTTTGTGGGTTTAATTTTTATGAAAGTAGCTCTTTTGATTTAGCTTAAAGATGAAGCAGCTTAACAGAAGATGGCCTTTCAATTCTTTCTCTACTCCATTCTCATCAGTTCTGATAACTTGGCTGATAATTAATTTTTTCTTTCTTTATTTCTTTCCTTACAAATGAAAGCAAAAGATTTGCCATGCTCATTTCTCTCTCTTTTTTGAATCTATTACACGATTCAAAACACTAGAAATTCTTTTAGAAAAGATAAAATCAAGAACGAAATTAACATTATAGATGTTTCAGGTTCGTAGGATTTCGAGGATTTGATGTTTTTGAAGTTGTAAGAAGTAGTGATTTTCTTGGCATTAGAAAAAAAAGGATCCATAATTACATTCATAGAGAACTTTCTTTGCTTCACAAACTCAACACAAAAGGGCTAATTAGTAGGGTGACTGATAGGGGGATGTGGCGAAGGATCACTACTTCACTAGAAGAAAGTAAAGATGAAGGGAAGTTATGGGCTTAGGGTTGAGGTTATTTGTTTGTTTGTGAATATTTTTGCTGATTGGTTAGGGTTTTATTAAACATTATGGAAGCAGTGCAGAGATGAACATTGGGCACTGGGTTACACGTGTGCTGCACTGTAAAAGCTCCTTTTCGAGGCACACTTACACTTCCATATAAAGGCACAGCAGCAGCAGCAGCAGCAACGACAACAACCTCTAGGACAAACAGACCTTATGCGTTAAAGTCTTTCTCTTAACTTCTTATTTCCCTCTCTCTACGATTGTCACAGCCACCGTATTTGTGAGTATGGATTTTGGGAGAGGATAAAGATCAAAGGTAAGCAATTTATTAAAAAAAATGGAAAGTTTTTGATATAGTTGATTGAAAAACCCTAGCTGTAGCAGTTTTGTTTTGCTCTGCGCAGAAACTTTGCTACCATCAAGGATCAGCATTATATTATATGCTTGTGGGTTGTTGTTCTATTTGTGGATTCTCCTACATTAGTACTCTCTTGCCCGTTTCTTCTTCTTTCTTGTTCAGAATTTCCAGAGTTTCTTTTTTTTTTTTCGGTCAATAGTTTCAACAGTTTCTTTAATTCTCCGTACCAGAGTGACTTTAATTATTACCTGTAGATTTTATTTTTTTGGTGATATATATATATTTTCCTTGTCGGTTTTGATCTTCTACATAAATTCTGAGAATTGATTTCTTCTGCATCTTCATGCATGCCGTCTTCTTTCTCAGTATATTTTCTATTTCTGCTTATTAACCTTTCTTAGCAAAAAATTTTCTTGATTAATATCTTGCGGGAGAAAGGTTTCTTCTTCTTCCTTCTATTCCGATATATACTAATTATTATATTTATCATCAATATTTTCCTTTCCGACCAAACAATCGACCTCTACTTTTTGGTTCGTTCTTCCCTTTTCTTCAATTTAATTTTTACCTGCTTCTTTATTGGCAAAATATAAATTTTTTTCCTTCCCTGTCTTGCAATAGAATGAAAATGCTAATGTTAATATTAATATTTTTTTTTTCAGTATTTTGTCCAGTAGCTAAACTTTTTATTATATTATTGTATTAATTAATTAGCTTATATACACTCCATTTTTTCCAAAGCTTCAATCTCATCCTAATATATATATATATATAACCAACTTATAGCGTACAAGGTTTAATCCTGAACATATAATATAAAAAATATGTCACCTAGATTTTGTATAGGTTGGGGTGATTATTTGGTGGACCATACCTATTGTACTTTGTGAAAATGCTATTCTGGTTCTTCATGATTAACACATCTTGATTCTTTGAACTACTCTTCAATAATTAAATGTAACTATAAAATATTAGGACCTCTTATAATGTTTGCCTTTTGCTTGCTTTTCATGTTGCTATCTCATGAGTATACCATAGCAATCCCTGCCTTGAAGTTGCTCTGCATTATATCAAACTTTGAAAAAAAAGAAGAAAAAAAAAAGGATCTTTCTTCACTTTTTATCTGTAACCTCTCCTTCTTCTTTGCATTTGGTCGTAATTGGAGTACTTGGAAAGATGTCTTAAAGACCCGCAATGCTTAATAACTGGCCCTTAACTAGGACCCTATTGTATTATGAGTTATTTTGGACCTAAACATTAATGTCACACGTCATGTATTTGATCTGTACATACCATTCATTTTGCTCTTTCCTGTCCTTTTTTTTTGTGGGTTCATCCATCCAATTTCAGATATAGAGAAGACATGCTAGACTTGCAAAGTACTTCTCTTTGCTTCTGCCCATCTCTTGATTAATCCCAATAGCTGTTCATGCGTGACGTATAGCATGTGGATGCATATTTGTTGGTCCCTTCAATGTTTATGACTTGTACAATTCATATATGTCCGCTTAATTTGATTTTATGCGGTGGGGTGTGCTAACGTGTTTCCATTTTGAAGGGTGAAGCTGTTATGATTTGCAAGTAATTTTTTTTACAACAAAAAAAATGACAGACAATGAATTAACTAATTAGATGTGTTGTTAATGAGAGCTTGAGATTAGAACAACTGGTAGATATATATTCGAGAGCTCCAATATTTTGATAATTTGTGTAACAAAGCCACTTCTAATTAATCCTCATCTTTGAAAATATAGAAATTGCACAAAATCAAAATGGTAAAAAATGTGGAGAGACTCTACTAGCAGCTTAAATCCTGGTTAATCAGCCATGAATGGAGTCCTAACTAGAGTAGTCCTGAAAATTATAAAACAATTTATTTTCAAATTTTACCTGACC
This sequence comes from Triadica sebifera, assembly GCA_023653625.1. Taxonomy (NCBI): domain Eukaryota; kingdom Viridiplantae; phylum Streptophyta; class Magnoliopsida; order Malpighiales; family Euphorbiaceae; genus Triadica; species Triadica sebifera. The sequence goes on along the minus strand of CM042900.1, from coordinate 32,298,342 downwards.
AAACTTTTCGCATCAACTGTGTTTTCTTCCCATGTAGAATTAACAAAGATTTTTTTTTTCCCAAAGAAATGGATAAAATAAATTTTTATCAAATTATAGCAAGTTGATTTTCAATCTTGGCTAGATAGCAATTTGACAATATAAGTGACATAAATGAAATGTTATCTTGTAACGTTTATGTCACGGACTTTGTTTTATATATTGACTTTGTTTCACATATTTAATGGTCAATGGATATGTAAGACTTGGATGGATCTCCTATATATATAGTGAATTGATATTAATTCCCATCATAGACTTTATATATATTTAGTTTAAAAAAGATTAGGGAATTAAGGGTAACAAATTTTTTAATTTCTCATGAAGTGGGGACCTTAATTATCACCAACTCATATTTATATAAGGTTAATAGGTGTGGAACTACTGAGAACATGCATGCATCCAGCTTAATTAATCTACTGATAATTGTGCTGCGACTAGAAATGCTGTTGCCTACTAGAGTTTGTTATCTGCTGATCACTTCTTTTTTCCGTTAAAGCTAACTACCTAACGCACGTGCAAGAGGGAAAATTAAAAAAAAAAAAAAAAAAGAAGCAAGATTGGCTAAAACATCTTTATCTTTTATGAGAAATGCTAGGTAACACATAGCTACTTTTCATGTCTTAAGCATAAATGAAATTTTTAATGGAATGACCTATTTAAAAGAAAAAAATTAGGTGTTTATTAGAACAGGGAAAAAATTAAAAGAGAAGATAAAAATAACAAGGTAATTAGTGGTTTTTATAATTTCGGGAAAAAGAGTGAAATTTTTTCTCATGAATAGGAAAGCCATGAATTTGGAGCCGTTCCCCTCCTCCTTATAATTCTTGATGATGCTAACTTGGTCATATAGAAAATACTTAAATAAGATATATGAATAAATTTATAAATTAATCCAACTATAATCTGTGTTACTTATTACGAATTGATAATTTCATTTTGTATATGATAGAATGTGATTGGACTGATCTATATTTATTTATTTTTTTTTGAGAGAGATGATCTAAACCAAAAAAAATCCATCTTAACTCCCCTTCACACCACAATTATCTAATTTCCATCTTTTTTTTTTCCTCATGTGCTAAAATTCGTTGTCCTAATTGCTAAATACATTCTTCACCATTCTTGATTATAAATCCCACATTGTTAAGGCTATGTATTGACGTTGGATTTTCTAATATGACATCAAAATTTAATTTTCTTCATGATTTATACAGACTGCTATGGAATACCGGCACAAAGAAGAAAGGATTGATATTGATAAAATGAAAACTAAGATAATAATGAAAGAAATTATGTATTGCTGACTTTTCTTGCCAGAAACAAGATAACCAAATTGTAGTTGCTTTTAATCTCTTGAAAATGTGTTAAGTTCTATTTCCTCAAGACAAAAGTTCCTTGTAAATTTGCATTACTGAAGGAAAAATCAGGTAGAGGAACAGAAAATTAGAACGAACAATAAGGATGAAAATCTTTGTACAACGCAAATAGCATCTTTTAGTTTCTCAAGGATTACATTTTTTTTTTTTATTTTGAATTTTTATTGTGGTCTCTAAACTTTAATCTTAATCCATATCGAGTCCAAATGGGGATTTTATTGAAAAAATAATAACAATTCGGGGACCTTATGATAATATACGTTCAGTCCCTGAATTATCATTTTTTACTCTTTTGAGTACCTACAAGAGTGAAACTGTCCTTGTAGCTCAATAAATCTGAATACCCAAGATGTTCATCACTATAATGAATGAATATGAGTTGAGTTTACAATGCTTCTGAGACCTGAAACTTAGTTACTCCCACATACAAAGAATTCGCCTAGCTTTATTTACAATACCATCTCTGCAGAATTTCATTTACTTGGCATTTTCTTCTTGACATTCATAAATATATATCAATATGCTAGCTCAAATACAGAAACTAGATACTACACAGATTACAGATTATAAAACCCGACCTGCCTCTTTACACAAAAATTGCTGACGGGATTTGAGCTTAAACAATATCCTCATTCAGAAAGAAGAATCAAAATGTGGTTCTCGACAAATCTATACAGAAAGGTAATGAGAGACTCCTTTGCATGAGCCCTAGCATTAAACTAGGGTCAACACTCTATCCGCAACCGTCGCATTTCAGCTCTGAAAGTAGGGCTTGCATTTAAAGTTCGACGAGCAAGACTCCTTATGTCCTCTCGAGAACAGTCCCGTGAGATACGAACTAGCTCCCAGAGTGCACCGCCACTAATCATGTCCTTGGCATTTACATCTGAAATTTAAAAGGCATCGCGTTTTCAGAGAATATTCTATCTAAAGAAAAGAGGATGTTTCACTCACCATGTTGTGCCAAGTGACATAGAGCTAGCTCAATATGGCGTCTAATAGGTGCAGATTCATCGTTAGCATTTTGTACAATCCATGGAAGTGCACCATCTTCTATAAGAAAAGATCTGCTACTTTTTGATCCTGTGATGGGTAATTTGGCGTGAATTTTTACATAAAGTTATTCATTTATAATGACCCATGAGAAGCAGATGATTGAGGTACAGTAATGAATGCCTAAACCTTGATCTACTTGCAATGCCAACAATACTCAACAACTTCATGCTATAGACCAGGATATATATCTATATATATATATGACGACCAGCATGCCATTAATTCAATTTGCAGATTAAATATAGTACTACTTTGGTATGTAGAAAGCAAAAGGAACAGCCAAGACTCTAGACTACATAATTACAGGCATCGGAGAAAGGAATAACCTTGTGTGGATGCTCGTGATTCACATTTCGCAAAATTTGCAATTCCTCGTGCAACTTGAGAGAGAACATCAGGATGTCCACATCTCACCATTCCAAGCAAGGCCTTTATCCCACCTTCAGACCTCAGCCTCATCTGTAGCTTATCTGAGATTCCGTAAGATATTCAAAAAGCACTACAAATCAATACGACCATAGAATGGATCCACTTTAAGAACCAGAATCCACTCATTCCATAATAAAGACTTGAGATAATAAATTGAAAGCTGCAGCAGACATGAATGATCAAAGAGCGAGATAACTGAAAAAAAAAAGGGAGAAGATGAAACAGAAAACAGTACCATTTCCACACAAATTTGCAATAGCTCCAGCCACCATGCGAAGAGTCTGGGGATCCTCAGCATCAGCTGCTGTCGTAGATAATAAACTGATTCCCCCTTGAACCATAATAAGTTCTTGATTAGCTTCTGCAGAACACAAATACAATATTATATAAGAAATGGAGCAGGGTTGCAACACTTCAGCACCCATAATTAAAGGATACATCTCCTGCACTCTTGGAGATGAGAAAAGTACCAACAATGATTACCATTCATCGCAAGATTGGCAATTGCACCAGCTGCAACTCTGCGAACAGTTTCATCCTCAAAGCTTCTAAGAAGCATTAGCAAGGAAGTAAGACCACCAGCTTCAACAATCCTTTCCTGATTTGCTTCTGCTTCATAAATATGGAACATATATGAATAAATTAAGACCACCCACTCGATCAACTTTTCAAGGGACTAAAAACCAATAATTGCATCCAGAGTTTATTTCATGTAAAAAGTCAGGATTAATCAATGAAGCCAAGAGACAGGCATGATCCTATCATTTTAAAGCAGAGCATTAATCTGAGTCATCAAAAGTTTACAAATATGGTACAAAAGAAAAAAGGTAAATAAATTGACCAGAAATCAGGAACTAATTTACTTCTTATTTTATTTCCTATTTGTTGGGCATGGGTTTGTTGGTTTGGAATTGAGATTTCTAACCTTCAGCTGCTAGGTTAGCCACCACTTTTACTGCATGAATCCGTACATTGGCATCATCTGACTCAAGCAATGACAAAATCTTTTGCAATCCCACTGCAAAATTGATTGATTATAAGACTATGAGAACAAACAAACTTAATTTTTATGACATTATCTTGTCCACTAATTTTAAATACCTTGCTCAAAAAGTGTTGTTATCGGTGCCTTTTGTCCATTCCCTGTGTCTTTAAATTTGGAATGCTTAACTTGAGAAACAAAAGAATCTAATCCAGCAAAAGGATTTCCAGATCTGCCACTTTCAAGATACCTTGTCTATAAACAAAGGATCAAAAGGAAGAGTTAACGTTTGAAAACTTCTACATTTCATTATGCATGTAAGTAAACATACAGCTTGAAATTAAAAGCCCATTCAAAAGTTCAAACATTCCCAATGAAAAGAAAGAAAAAGTAGAAAATACTCATGAAGCTGCTATAACCAAAAAGAACAGCTGAACATTTTTCAACCAACTACCTGATCAGGTTCAAGAGTTAATTGTAACAACTGACTCTGTAGAACCATAATTTCTTCTTGAAGTTTCTTTTTCTGATGAGCCTCATCCTCCAAAATTTTATGAAATTTTACTATCTCTGCATCTCCACCGACCTAATGCATGAAATGAAGACCTTATAAATCACAAATCTTAAGCTGGCTTTCATCTTTTATCATAGTTTTCTTTCAGGAAATGGATGGATAAAAGGTAATGCTACAGAAGAAAGCAATAGAAAACATAGAAATTGGCTGAAGCCAGACAATACTAATATAACATCCTCCAGATTCAGCATAAATCCATACCATAGACTGCATGAAATTCTCTAATTGACTCTTAAGCTTCTTGACCTCCTCCTCAGCTGCCTTTCTTAGTTGAAATTCATTTTGAAGCAGCTTTTTTATCTCAGAAACTTCCTCAGAAGCACTAGTCATCTGCAAAAATAAGAAGAAAAGGAACAGAGAAAATTTGCAGTCAGAAAAAACGCATTCCAACAATCTTCAGAAGGAAAAATAAAATGTATCAACAGCTGCAGAAACCTAAAGGAGAAAAGATATTATTCCAGCCCACGGGATTGCAGTGCATCGAGCTTAATTTTGGAAAATATTATACTATATATTGAAACTAAATTTATGCACAAGCTACATGAAACATAATTTGAGGAAGGCATGAGATCCAAAATCAAAATCCATCATGTCATAATACGTCTTTATAGTCATCAATCAACACAAAATTCATTTCCCAAACAATAGAAATGTAACATAGCTAAATGATCCAGAAAAGTACCTCTCCATTGCATTTATCATTGAAAAAGCCATCATGATTATGCTTATTCTGATTGGCCACCAGTTTTTCCTCCAGCTTCTTCACTGATTCCATATATTCCATCTGGCACTTAAGCTTCTCTTTCTGCAAATGGTAATACCCCTTAAAAATGCAAAAATAGTAAAACAGCGATAGTCAAAGCCTCCTTTTGTTTTTGCTATCCCTTTCATTTTTAAATTTTTTTTTTCAAAAATCCATATTTATATTAAATCTCATATAGAACATATGACAAACCTCTAAGGCTTCTGCAAAGCTCCTTTCGACCTCAGCAATACGATTCTCTGCTTCTTGATTTATTTTTTCAACTTCATCATCAAAAGCTTTCTGCTGCCTTTCATTTTCTGCAATGAGTTTATCTACTTGTATCTCAAGCTTTCGAGATAAGCTTTTGTAATCGAACTCTTCCTTTATTTTTAACATATTCTCAACCTTCATAGCCTAAAGACAGATGGAGTAACAAATACAATCACAAATATCTCCGCATACAATCATCACAAGAAACAAGGGCATGCACTAAAAAGACTATAAAGCAATAGGGCTGACCCTTTGTCCAAACAGTATAGTACTTGTAGTTTCTCCTCGATGGCGTGGAGATGGGCCAATGGTCACAATTAATGAAGTTCTTGCTGTGCCTGTTACATAATGAAATGTGAAGCATAATATAAGCTATTACAAATGCAAAGCGAAATCATAGAATAAGAAGTCATTACTAGATGAAATTGCAAATTAGTTGGTAAATAATTATTAATAGATTGACAATACAATCAAATGTATTTCAATTTGTATTGTCAATAATCGAACATGCAATGAACTGATTCAACATTGAAGCCTAATTGACTTGCATGAATGTGAAAGGAATCTCACCTCCAAATGAATCTTTGAGCAATCTAGTGAGCTTTGAATCACGAACTGGCACATGAGCACTATTCTCTGCCAATGCATTTATGCACTTGCCTAATGCACTGAGTGAGAGATTAATTGATATAGCTTCTTCTAGCATATGCCCCTCACTTCCTACCCAAAAAAAAAAAAAAGAAGTGCAAGTCAACAGCGCTTATCATCCATGCCTAAAAAATATGAGGCTAAAATTGGAAAACTTCAATCAGGAAAGTGACATTCTGTGCTAATTATATCTGAAGGATTGTGGAATGAGCAGAAATTTATATTAAGATAGAAAATTACACTCTAAATAAGTTAACAGCACTTATCATCCATGCCTAAAAAATATGAGGCTAAAATTGGAAAACTTCATTCAGGAAAGCGACATCCTGTGCTAATTATATCTAAAGGATTGTGCAATGAGCAGAAATTTATATTAAGAAAGAAAATTACACTCTAAATGATGCATCTGGGAACAACACAGGACATCTGTTTCTTGTCATTGTAATCGAGGAATAATTTCAGCAGGCATTGAAATATACAAGAAACAGGTACACACACATGAAGTTTTAGAAGGACTGAATACGGATAAATGATTATCCACCCAATCCACTATTTTTACCTCTCTCAAGGCCATGAGATATAACAAATTTATTATGTAAAGACAGCACTTAAAAAACCCATATTATGTAGCACTTAAGATCAGTGAAGCTATTCTTTAAAATTTAGAAGCTTTGAAGTACACCTGACTTATGAACACGTTCTGAACCTGCAAGGTCTACAAGAACCAGCTTGCTCTTCCGAACAAGTGGCTTCACAGGTTTGACCAAGTGACAGGAATTATTGTTTTCACTTGAAACATCATCTTCTCTTCCTGCGACTGACCTCTTAACATGAACCTGCAATAACAGATTTAAGAATACATGAAATAGCCCACCATGGAAAGCTGACCCATGAACATAAAAGAGAATAGAGATTCACCATGAGAATAGCATGACTACGAGAAGATTCAGTATTCAATTTTGTATTAGCAGCAATTCTGTGAGCTTCTCCTAGTCTTAGCAGCTCCACAAAACTCTGCTGGTTCCTGATTTCTAAAAGAGTTGCCCCAGGTAACGAAACATCACCAGTTTTTGAATCTTCCACAATGGTAATATTATCATTAGATGGATCAAGGAGGTCCTGGATAGCCTCCTTATAAAGCTATATATAAATGTTAAGAACCGCATTAGGTTATCCTGAGGATCAAATGGGAAACTTGGCCAGATACTTAACATGGTTACGACAAGTTGAAAAAAAAAACCTGTAAGTACGAGACGGAGACAGAATCAGACTCGGGAGAAATATCTGCTAAAATGTCCTCCATTGCTCGAACCATGATCCCCCGCGCAGATGTATCATCATCTCCAAGGTGTCCAACAGTAAAAGTTTTCCCAGTGCCAGTCTGACCGTATGCCATTACAGTCCCATTGTAACCCTCTAGAACACTCTACAAAATAAAATAAAAACATACCGTACCAGTAAATTGATGCACAGAATATTTTAATTCATGTTAGAAGTAAGAACATGAGGCATGACACGAAAAGCTGTATTAACAAAGATATGAACTATGAAGAGAAAAATATAACATAGTTAGCAAGAAGGAGACTGCAATGCAACTAATGCACCATGCTTAGGGACAATAAATTTGCTGCATATTCTTGAAACATTAGCAAAGTCTTACAGGAATTCAATCAACTAAAATATTTTTTTTTTAAGAAAAAAGGAGAGATATACCAAAAACAACGAACCTCGACAACGGGTTTGGCAACAACTTCATAAACCCGCTTCTGCGATGCAAATTCAGTCAGGACCTCATCAAACTCGTAAGTGTCGGCATCCCAATTGTTTTTTCGTAGTTTCAACCTCTTGAGCTGGGGCAGAGAAAAATCACAAGGTCACAAAATGACTAATGGCACGGCAACTAGAACCAAGCTATATAAATATAACCACGGACAGAGCTCCCAAAAAATTTTAAGATAAAAATATATTCGGAAAAGAACAATGGCAGCTAGCTGAAGCCCACCTCTGGCAGCAGATCCACACAGTCAGCGAAATCAGCATCAGCCACCAGCTCTTCTGCATTTCGTGGCCGCAGTCTTACTGCTACTCGAACTCTTCCAGGTACTATAGAAAACCACTAAATCAGCATTACTACGAGCATAAATTTGTTAATTATTACAGTCGTGAGCTATCAATGTAGACAAGCCACCATATAAAGTTCAACTACAACCGCCAAAACTCGCACTTTTCCCGCATGTGAGAATGGACAATTTCAAACACAAATGAAAATGAAAATTATAAACTAAAAAAGTATTGTGTAATCACATTATCCACAAATAAACAGGAATGACAATAAAAGTCAAGAACAAGCATCAGGATCGCATCATTCGTTATTTCAAATCAAACATGAGCTGATTCGTTATACAGGAATAGCACAATAAGTTTTTAAAAAAAAAAGAAAAAGAAAAAGAAAAGAGAGAGAGAGAGAGATAACCTCCATCATCTCCGGCAGCAGTGTTGTTTGGGCCAAAGGAACCGGGGCTGCTCCGGCGAAAGACGGATCCGGATGAATGAGAGGGATGGAGTCTGGATTTAAAAGAGGATGATTTAAAATTAGAAGAAAGAGGCTTTGCTGCTCCCTTTTGGGTACCATTCTTGTAACCACTAGAAGCCATCAGTGTCACCTTTCTTCTTCGATTTTTTTCTTTTTTCTTTTTCTCCTTCTTCCTTCTCTACCTACCTGTTAGTTCCTTTTTCTACTTGGTATTATTTCAAAAATGGTAACAACACAAATTAGGGAAGTAGAGAGCGAAGGCCAAACCAAGTGAAGTGAGCTGTCTGCGTTTTGATGGATGGAGATTGGGCCCCACAAATAGTGAGAGTCTCGCAATGAGACAGAGACCGGACGGTCGCAGGTTAATGGGACCCTCACCCCCTTTCAAATTCTAAGATCTTCTTTTCTCATACAAAAGCCACCCCTTCATTGCTAATTAAAGATAAGAATAAAACAAGATTGGGGGCTTGGCTTTGATGTGCGCGGCCATGAGGGATGTTTTGTGGCTGCTGGGCATTGTTCTCGTACAGAAATTATGGATTCATCAGTTGCGCAGGCGGAAGGTTTATGTATTCGAGAGAGGCACTTGGTTGGTTGGTTGGTTGAAAGACAAAGACACTTGGTACAGAAGTAAATGTTGTTTATTGAATCCGATACGCAACTGATGATCAATGCTATATTGAAGCGTAATGGAAGCAGAATTGTTATTAAATGTAAAATTTAAATAAAAACAACCCAAAATTTTGTCATACAGTCTAAAGAATAATGATAGTTATAGGGTGGTGGTGTTGATTTAGGACACCATGCCATTCACTTCTTAATAAGCATTATTGGCTAGCAATACAATAACTGAATAAGGGAAATCAGTTAACAGCTAAAGCTTCATATGTGGTTTTTTTGTCGCCAAGGAACAGGTCAATGAGGTAATGTGATAATCATAATGTAGCAAATGAGAATAATCCAATGATTACCAATTTCAAATACTATCTAAACAGAGCCTAATCTCTCACTCTCGCATCAAACATAGCACAATAACTGGTGGTGAGCCCATGTGAATGGTTCAATGAATCATGTCGGGATAACTACAGAGCGATTTATATTTTTTATTTTTACAATTATATACAAAATGCAATAAATGCAAAGGTTTTGGCCCACGCTGCACTCAGCTCTCATGTCCCTATGTTTATTGTTGGAAATATAAATCAAGCCCTTAAGGTGCCTAAGCTAAGATTGTCGAGACAAGAAGCCATTCTGGTTAATAAGCCCAACGAAATACTCCAATTATAATCTTTGACCCCCCACTAAGGGTGTAAACGAGTCAAGCTACTCGTGAGATACTCGAAATCGACTCGAAAAATACTCGAACTCGAATCGGAGTTAATCAGGTCGAGCTCGAGCTCGAGTAGTTAGTCGAGTCGAGTTCGAGCATCATAATACTCAGCTCGTAAGACTTGCGAGCTTAATCGAGCTCAATTAAATTACATTTATACTCTTATATTCGAACTTAAACGAGCTTAATCGAGTATATTATTTATTAATTTTTTATTGATTCAAGCTTTATCGAGTCGAGTTCAAGTAGTTCGAATTTTTATCGAGTCGAATTTCGAACATTTAAAATAAAGCTCGATCGAGCTCGAGCCTGACATTGTGTCGACTCAACTCGACTCTATTACACTCCTACCCCCACCCCCCAACAAAAAAAAACCCCAATTATAACCAGATGGCCTCATAGATATTAGGCAAAACACATTTTTCGCGGTTTTTGAAAAAATGGCATTTTATTATGGAAAAATTATATGATTTATACTTTTTAAAATTGCTTCACTAAATTTGTTCTTCTAATTCTAAAAATTTCATTTTTATATTTTTTATTTTCCAAAAATGTATCTTTTATATTTCGTCTTTTAAAAACAGCTCTTTTTATATTTTATATTTTAAAAATACTATTTTATCCTAAAAACCGAAAAAGGTTTTTTTTTTATTTTAGTATTTATGTACAAATCCCCTTTATTATTTTATGCTCATTATTTTTATTGTGTTTCATCTGGTTTTTAAATAATTAGTTTATGTTGATAGATTCGATATATAAATTATCGAATGTCATCAATTTTAATAATAAAAATATTTGTGTTTTTCCTAGTGTACAGTGATCCTTTCAAAAACATAAATAAATTCATTATCGAAATGATTTATAATACTTGCCAAACAGGTTTGAGACCAACTAAGAATAAAACAGCTATCAATTGCCTCAAATCATATGATCAAATGTCCATTAAATCTATATTCTATGAATAGTCGATGTAACTCATCATAATTATATTAATTAATTATATCTTCCATTTGATAAGCCTAGTATATATTGGCCGGAAATTACTTGTTTCTGCACATTTTTTTAATGTGGGAAGGAGAATATTTGTCCACATACTAGGTTTGATCTCGAATATGAAACATTTTATCAAGGATCAAGTTTCATACACCGCTAGAGCAAAAACCCTTATCACTCGTTGCTGCACTTGAGAGAGCTTATACATCATTTTTTGTTACCCAAATAATCACCAAGTAGGGGATGAATTGGTGGATAATTAAAACTTTGTTAAAACAATAACAATTAAATAGCTAAGAGAGAAGATAAGAGATGTGAGACACAAAATTTTATAAATGTTCGAGTGTTAACGAACGACACATCATTTTTTTTATCGCAATTGGATATTCAAATAGTTATAATGGAGTTTTTACTTACTTCCAACTATAATGTTTTCACTCTTGACTAATACCTAATCCAAAAAAAATTTTTGTATTTTAATAACTAATCCAACAATCAAATTTTTGTATTTTGATAGCTCACACAAAATTTTTTTACAAATATTTCACTTTCAACTTAACTCATTCAATTTCACTATTAAGTAATTGGTTATAAGAATCAACAATACTGAACATTCAAGGTTTACAATAGAAAATTAAAGAAAGTAGTTAGAGATGTTGAAGATGCACAAAACTTTATAAAAGATTTAAGCTTGATAATTAATTTTCTAATTTTTTGAAGTAATAAACGTGTAGTATTTATACTTTCTATAAACACCAAAATTGTTTGAAATGCATTTAATGCGAAAATAGTCATTTAGTTGCTTTTTCATTAACATTTGTTAGTTTTAATTTTGCAGGTTCATGAACGTGAACGTTCTTGGCAAACTATAATTGAAGTATTAAAACTGATCATAAAACAATTTGTCGAAATTGATATATTCTTTCACGAGCATAACTAAATCTCCTTGAGCATGACAAACTTATTTCACAAGTAGATCATTTTGCTTTACAGCCATGAATAATTGAATTTAAATCTTTAGCGCCACAAATCTTCACAAGCATGACACTTTCTTCCATATGGGTGAACTACTTAATTTACACGTATGACCAATGTGTCAAGGACATAAATGTCTTATGAAATTCACCATTTCAACTTCAAATGACTTAATTCAATTGATTTTAATAGTTTAAAGATCATTTAACTTGTTTAAATACTTAAAATACAAAGTGTAGTTAAATTTATATTTTTTTAATCATTTTTTATCTTTTAAATAACAAAATATCTTTTAAGACTCAACATTTAAAAAAAATTAAAATCCACGTAAGCCCAATCTAGGCTAACTTGATGAACATGTCTATCGTATAATTCTAAGTTTGCAGCATAATCACAATTACAACGTAGTTTATATCATGAATTTATATTCATAATGAATGATTTTATTTTTGAAATATATAAAAAATAAAAATAAAAGTATATTTGTACTTATGAAGAAGATTGAATCTATAATGCAATATGAACTCGATTCTACAATATAAGAATTGCAATGACAATATTGATTCCAAGATCACATTGTCATTTTTATTTATGTAACATAAAGTGATCAAAACTTAGATTTGAATTTGTTAGAAATTTAGATAAGACTCGATTTTTTAAAAAAATATTCATATAGTTTGTTAATATTTTTCTTATTTTAAATTGTTAAATTATTAAATATTAACATAATTATTAATTTAATTTTAATTAAATATTAAAATTTCAAATTTTATTAAATTTAAATAAACAAATAAATAAATTTAAGTAGTAGTGATAAAATTGATAGCAAATGTTTGCAGTACAAACGATTTCATATGCCTCTTCACCGTTGGGCCTCAACTCCCAATCCTAACCCAGAAATTGGAGACTAGTGAAATGCTACGATAGACGGCTTATTGTGGCATACTTTCATGTTTCACACGTGTGTGTATATATATATATAATGAAAAAAGAACATATTATGTAATAATTCAATTATAAATTACAAATTTATTATATATATGTAAATATATAAATTAATAATTATTTTGTGTATGTAGCATTTTAGGATTTAATTAATTCATAAACTCATTCATACTAATTTAGACAATACATTGAATTAATAACTGCATTTAATTGATATAATTAAAGATTTTATATTTTATGTTTTGCTTCTGTTTCTCTTATTTTGAAAAATATATAACCATCCATTCCAATTCTTTATTTTTCTGTTCATTCTTTTCTAACTAACATGTATAGATCGATAAGTCCATGTATATGTACGTAATTAACCCTATTCATGAATTAACGAAAATGTGCAAAAAGTCAGAAACTTGGTTTTTTTTGCCTATGTCATTTTATGAATGTAGAAGTGGACAATTTTGATTATAATACAATTCAACCACACGACATAATACGAGTTTAATCATATATAAATTTAAGTTAAACGAATATATAAAAAATATATTTTATAAATAGTTTTCGATTAAATATGTTTAAAAAAATTTAATAATTTTAATAATATTTAAATTATTTAAAGCATTCAAATATATGTTGTAGTATTTTTAAATATATATAATATAAGTTACAATACATTACATTAAAATTAATTTTATTATTTATTTTATATAATTTTTATGTTTTTGTTTCTTTTGTTTATAGTCGTGTTACAAATTGTGTTTAAATATATTATTATCATGTAAATATATTATACATACATATTATATTGTATAATCTGAATGTATTTAGACACATTTAACAAACTGTGTATAATGACATTCGGAATTATAATGGTATCATATATATCAGTTGTATCGAATCTCTTTCCTTTTTGTATGACATCACCACTCCTTTTGGCCGTGGCCCACCAAGTATTAAAACTTTGCTTTTTACATATCTTGTAGAGATTGAATTGTGAATGCATTGTATATTAATCCGAATGTTTTCGAATTTATTAACTTTTCTTTTATAAATTTTATTTCAATGGAAATTTTGACGAGTCGATCCATCTATACATCTTAATTTTACTATTACTCCGCTTATTTCATCACATAATTAAAACTGATAATGAATTTGTTCGTCTATTGTTGAATATATTTTTATGATTGGATTTGCATTTAATAATTAATTAACAATGTATTTCACATGATATTGTTAACTTTTCATCACCATCAACTGAATCCCCTGCTTTCAATAGTGGATTTAACAATTATAAACAAACATATTATTAATTATTAATTAAGAAACTAGTTATAGGCTAAACATATATATATTTATATAAATGAAAAATACTCCTTTGCTCATCAAATAAGAGAAAAACTACTCCCTCTTTCCTTCCTATATACTTCCTTTACTTCTGGGTGTATTTATATATAGCTAATGGGAGAGGGAGAGAGAGAGAGTTACAGTTGGTGATTTTAATTAATGGAAGAACTGCAGATGATTATCTGATTTAGAGAACCTGATTTTGAGCTGAGATAACAAGGCTTGGTTCTCTTGGTGAAGAAGAAGAGCTTTCTTTCTTAGTTTCTCATTCTCTTGCATGATGCTTTTGTTCTTCATATACAGCTTCAAATTCTTCATTTCCATCTCCTTGTTTATTACAAAACCCACCTTCTTCTCCTTCCCTTGTTTCGACAATCTTCTTGCTCTGCTTCTCCTTCTTCTGTACGTAGGATGGCAGTATCGATCACAGACTTCTTTAATTTTTTAACAAACATACAGAAAGAAAAAAAGAGAAGTTAATTAGAAGAAACCAACCAACCTGCAACTTAGCCTGCGATTTCCAAGGTTGCAGCCTCTTGATGGTTTTATAATCTTGAGAATAGCTATGCATAAAGAAGTGCAAGGGCTGAGCTTTGAAGTGTTCATGCACCACATAGTTTCTTTACTGAGGGAGAAATTAAGGTGAAAGAAAAGAAAAGGAGAATTGATGAAGGCCTTCAGAGCAATTAGCAAATATATAAAGAAATGCCAACTTATATATATAGATAGATAGATAGATAGATAAAATAGATGGGATACTGTGTTTGTATGGAAAGGGGTAGAGAAGAGAGAGGGCTTTCTTTTCGTGGTAATGATGGGAAAAGGACTTGTTAGACATGATTGCAATGGCCAGCAATACATGGAATTACAACTGATCAGGAAGATGAAGAAAACTGAAAAAGGCCACTCTTCTCTTTTTGATTGCTGTATAAGAAAATTAAAAAAATAAAAATAAAAATGAAAAAGTCTAAAAGGCTATGAAGCATCTGGTTGAAGGTGGAGGCTTTGTTTGGCACACTTGAATACGACAATACATACAACTTATTGGGGAAGTCAGTTTTTGGAATTTGAGAACTTTCCCCTTTGTTTTAGTAATTTGCCTTAAAAGAATGTAAATTTGGTGGAAAATAGCATTTAGTCAGTTATCTCTTACATGTGCTACAATGATGTCTAATGTGTATGATTAACTCTAATTAGTAAAGATTTCAAACTATATACTCCAGGGTTCACGTAAGGTAAGAAATTTGAGTTCAAACGACTATTTGCTTGACCAGCTCTTAGGAGAGGATCAAAATCCAATTTAATCATTTATTACCATTATTATTATTATTATTCATTTTCATGACTTTAATTATTGTGATCAAGAAAATTTGTTATTAGCTCTTGAGCCCCTGAAATATTTAAATTTGGATAATCAAAATTTTAAAATAATTTTGGTTATTGCATGTACTATTCTTGTTATTTTAACTTAGATTATTGGCTTATTTGTACCAAATATATTACTAGAAAAATAAAAAAGAAGTTGTAGATAACAACTAACAAGTAGTCTCACCGCTGGCTAATAATAGAATGTAAGGAAATGGGCGAGCTCACCATATTTGACCAGAACAACCATTAAAATTGAAATTTTTTATGTGGTGATTACAGACCATGCATGTGCCCTAGCCTTACCACGAAAATCCAAAGGATGAAATATTTTATTACTAATTGTGCCCACTAGATTATATACCTAATTGGAGGTATTAAATTAGTAATTAGTGTAGTCAACTTAGAGAAGAAAATTATGGAGCTCCTGTCCGAATCCACCCTAAACTGACAGTTTTTTTATAATTTTTTTCGCTCCGTCCCAAACTCAAAAGTGTTTTACAGTGGAGACGGGATAAGAAAGGTATATATATTATATTTATTTATATTTTTAATATAATTAATTTTTAAAAATTAATAAATAAAAATATAACATTTATTTAAAAATAAAAAACAATTTTTATTTAAAAATTTATGTAATTAACTCACTAAATTACAATAAATTATTTTAATAAAATATGAATGGGATTAGAATTGCAGATTTCCATCCATTATGGTGGGGGACAGAGACAACAAAATTAGATGGAGTTGCGTACTTTCTCCAGCATATGACTCAAAAGCAATTTATAAGGTGGTGAATAATTTGATGAAGTTTCAGTTCCCACATACTTAGAAAATCTAAAACCCAAATCGACATAAAATTAATTGGTTAATGGAATAGTTAATTTCAGTAAAAGTTTTTAAAATTCATTTTGTTATTTTTTAAAAACCATTTATATGTATATATAATTTTTTATGCGTTAAATATATAAACTATAATTTTGTTGTTATATTTTGTATTTTGAATTGATCATTCATTTAGTAAAATTATCCAATTGGTATATTTTTTTTTTATCAAAATTGAAAATATAACTATTAAAATAAAATTTAATGGAATAATTAATAAAATTTAACATATAAATTTATAGATAAAAATTTCAAATTTTGATTTTAATAGACTGATTATTCTATTCATTTCAATTGTATACATCTTTCATCTATTTAAAAGATAGGAAAAAAAAATTATTGGATAACGTAACCATTTTGTTACATGAAAAATAAAATATAAAAAATCCGCAGGGCAGTGCCATTAATATAGAATTTAGAATTCCTTTAATTTGTATGCAGGGCGGAGCTTAGGGAGGGTATGAAAGGGTCATGACCCCTGCAAAATTTTAAAATTTCTTTATATATATAATATAATTTAAAATTATGAAAAATATTTTTCATGTATTTTTTTGTTAATTTGTTAGCTATTCATATATTTTATTCGCTAATTTGCAAATTGTTTATGATTATTTGTTTTTTTTTTACTTTTTATTGAACTTAATCAATGACAGTTAAAAATAATGTTGTTTTTTAATTGAAAATTGTTATGCCTTTAGTTTTGCTTCTCAAAAATTTGAAATCAAACTCTGCCACAGTTTGCATGACTGAAATTTATTTTTGTTGGATTTAACAAGCTATACAAAAATTAGCCGTGAATTAATTATAACCCTGAAAAGAAAAAAAAATCGATAGATGATATGGTTATTTATATTTTCCAAAAAGCAAAAAGATAATTAATTTTTCTTATAGATATAGTTTCCAATATAAAACAGGGGAAAGAGAAGTGAATGAGAATGAAGAATTGAAGATAGAAAGAGGGAGTAGTCAACGTGTTTAGGTTCCAAAATGTAATTGAGTAGCATTTGGCTTCCTCATTCATTCAGAAAATGAAAACCACATTTTGGCCTCATCTTCTTCACCATTATCATCATCAACATCACCCCCCTTCTCTGTCTTTGCTATGGTATCATCATTGTGGTGATATAGTGCCTTTTGTCCAACTCCCTTTGAGCCACTTCACATGGCCCCTTAATTGCCAGTTGGGCACTAGGCTCTCCTTAGCCTGCCAGCCCCCACAAGCAAATCAGGATTCTTATTTTATGATACTACATTTCAATTAAAGCACTATTACATTTCACAGAATGAACACAAATATCTTATTCATATTAGAGCTGTGACATCTCAATTCAGACCAGTGAAACCACTATTGGAAGTTGGAACTCTTGTAATTACAAAAGAATTCTTATATGAAAACTCTCTTAGTGTTGCTTTGGTTCAATTTTTATTCTTAACTTATGAAAGTTTAATAATCTAAAAATTGAATAAAATTTTAGTTAATTCAAACACACCAAAAGCTGAGTAGGATGTTTGGTAAACTAAAAACTAAAGTCATTAATTAAAAATTATAATGGTCAACTTTTAAAATTTATACCTAAAGTTACTTTTTATGAAAAATTAGAATTCTCAACTTTTCATATCAAAAGCTAACTTTTTATGTATATAATATATAAAATAATTTTTTATTTTTTATTTATACTAATATCAATTCAAAATAATTTTTGTTGATTAAAAAATTATATTTTCTATCATAATTTTATATTTAGATAATTATATATATATTATATTAATGATATAATACAATTATTAATATTATTTTATAAATCATAATTAATTTTTAAAATTTGATATAACAAACACTTTAAAACTATTGATTAACATAATTGACTGTTGACAACAGACTACTACTGATAGCTATTGATAATTAATCTCAATAGTTAGCCACTGATAGCTAATTGTTACTGTCGAATCAAACAAGCTTTTTATTCTAATATTTTTAGTGTAATAGAAGGTATATTTAAATCTTAAAATTAGAGAAGAGAAGAATAAAAAAAAAGTGAAAAATAAAGTAATAAAAAAAAATTTAAAAAAAAAGCGTTATGTGAATTTTAAGAATATTTATCTATATTTCACATATAATTTTTTTATATAAATTAAGCCGATAATTGAATGTAATATAAAAAAAAATTAATATTTATTTTATTTATACGGCATTAGGCATTTTATCATTGTTGACATGCTTCGGCTTTAATAACTCTTTTTTTTTTTACCAATTTTGAGGGACAGTAGCTCTCAGCCGTCAATGTAGTTTGTTTTGATATAAATCTTTGTGGTTTTAATATCTCATGATAACACTTTGAATTTGGGGAGTAACTTGATGAGGAGTTGGACCCACTAGACTACAATAATCCATATCTGTAGGTACTTCCACCGCTAAGAAAATATCTAGTCAACAAAGAAATCAATGTCTTTTTTATTTTCAGAATTGATCTAATTACTTATATTAGGGGGTAGTCAGACAACTTCAGTATTATTTTGTTTTTCAACTGTCCTATTAGTGTTAGGTGCTGGAAATTGGAGTTGAAATTGTACAAAAACTCAACAATGGTACAGATCTTTTTTTTTTCAAGGTTAAATAAAAAAATAAATCCAACAATGTATTTCTGGGATACCATGGGCTAATATCTACAGTAATTTTTTTAGAAGTTGAGAACAAAGAATGGTTCAACTACAGAGTGCATTATTATTAGACTGCCCTTGTCCTTTTATTACTTTGTAGTGACAGGAGAGCTCCAAACTCATCGCAAAGAGCATTTTTTGTTTAACTCATTGACACTTGAAAGCAACAGAAGCAGCAACCGCAATAATTATAATGGTAAAAAGTGGTGGACGATGCATATGAATGAATGGAAAACAACAGACGAAATGAACAAGAATCTGAGTCCCAATGCAAACTAGCTAATGATATGACGACCATTCAAGCACTTTCACGATCCCTTCACCATGCGCTCCAAATCTTTCAACATTCTTAGTTATTTCATTTATTTCTCAGGGAAGCTCAGAGTTATTGTCTCCAATTGCATCAATTTGAATCAAAATCAAACCCCCTTTTTTACTCTTTGAATTCAACCGTCTTTTATCCTGGAGAAGAAGCTTAGTGTGGTTTGGAGGCTGCTTCCAAGAGCAAGCGCTGCCGTACATTAAACCAACAGCAGCAGCTTCTCATTACCGGATCCTTGCTCACCAACCATCAAGTTCAGTAGAAAAATTAGAGGCTCACAATGAGGCAAATAAGCAAATTTAATCATATAATACTATGCCATTGCTCAAATAATCTTCCACCAGAGCACTCAGCACGCATATTGATCCATACCTTCTATTACATATGCCTGCTTATTTGCTTTGCCTAACTACAAAATTTTGTTACAATTTTTAATTAGAATAACTGCATTTCACACAAAATAGTTAGCCTCGGGGTGGCTAATCTCTAGTAATACATACATATCTAACTTTTGATGTTGTTTTAACAAGGCCATTATTCTAAATAATCTTCTAACACATGTTTGTGTTCATCAGGCAAATCGCTAGCTTAGAGAATCTTCTTGTGTATCTTCATCATCTTCATCCATCGCATCATGTTTTTGATCTTCATATGGTTGATCACTACCTTCAGTCTCAGAATCTGAAACTGATTTGTCTTTAGGATATTCTCCATTTTCATTACCACTGTCAGCACAGCCCTCACTTTCAGAGTTTACAGCAGAACCTTGTTTTTCCATCTCTCCATCACAATCGTCATCCATTGCACCAAAGTGATCCTTTAAATCGGGTGCAACAATTCCAATCATCTCACTCAATGCTTGATGTTCAAGGCTCCGTCTGGCAGCAGCAGCCTGAGAAGATGGTGCGCTTTGACTCTCAGCCGCCTGTCCAATGGAATCATGAAGACCTGCACCACCCTTCTCATCATGGGTCCTATTTCCAGGAGATTCATTCTCACCATGGACTGAAGGAGCAGTGCTGTAAGCCCAGCTCCCAACAACTTCAGATGCTAAAAGTTCAGCTGTTCGAATTGTATCTCCTGGTTCTGTATCTTCTATGGCTTTTTGGTTCTCAGGGGGATTATTTGATTGGGAGTTATGAAGAGCATCCAGAGAAGTTGCCTGGATGCGCTCCTCACTTTCATGCACATGCACTTCATCATCAAGTTGCATAGTATCTCCAGCTAACGAACCACACTTGTTCATATAAATATTCCTATCACCATCAAGTCCAGGGCTTTCAGTTTCAAGAACTTGCTCTGTTCCTACAGCCTCTGCTTCCAGGACAGGTGCAGTGCCAATGCCATCAATGTCAGAACCAAATCCACCATTAGCATGACGGTTAGCACTTGTGATTTCCTCCTCCTGGGTATTTTCTTCTCCTACTTTACTTCTGATATCAGACTCATGCTTCTCAGTGACACTCGCTTCATCACCTGAAGCAACACCCCAATTTCCATCAAATCTCCGAGCTGTGGCAGAGCGAGACTTTGCATCACTATAAGCATTCAATTTTTTTTCTCTGATCAGGGTATCACCCATATTCTCGATAGGTGCATTCAGGTCAATATCTATAGATGTGTTCTCATAATTTTCCTCATCTTCCAAAGTCCTTTGCATTGCCTTTAGCTGTTCTTGCTGCTTTGCAAAAAGTACTGAAATTTCCTCAGTGGTGGAATAAAATGCCCTTAGCTGTGTCTCCCTGCAATGCAACCACAAAAAACAACACAAACCACCATCACTTGTATTACCAGTTGATTCTCATACCCAACCAATGCATATGGCTTCCCAACTATAGAGCATATTTCAAATGCAGAAAAAAAAATGCAAACATGACAAAATTAAACATTTTGCCAGAATTACTAGAAATTATCTTAAGAGATATCAAGTCGAGCACTAGAAAAATGTAGTAATTGTACAGATTTAATGTTCATCTACCAAAATACAAAGAATTAGCAGTCCCTCTCAAATCCTAGAGACGACCACTTAGAAACTTTTTGACCAACATATAACCAATTACAAGTGATGAATGCTATAATAAAAAGGCCTAATTACTTAAATATGCATGACCTTTGTTCATCTTTTCTACAATTTCGTCAGAACTATTTTGACATGCTATAGCATGAAATTTGGTTGCGGGTATATAATTATGGCCAAAGATAATAAATGCCAGAATGTTCCTTTCCATTCCAATAAACTGAAATTCAATTCCATAAGGAATATGCAATGCTTCTTTTGCTTTCTGGACAATCTACAAAATTTTAAAAATAGCTAGACATTGTACTTGCCTCTGGTGAGACATAATTATGAGTTGAAACTCAAATATGGGGGGGGGGGGGGGGGGCATACAGTGAACAATGATAGATAAAAAGTTCACCAAAAGTAGCATACAGATGTAGAAAGCAACTGCACAAGCACAGCCCTGTGACAAACAATGGCCTAGTGAGAAATAACTATCTCATTAGTCATTTCTAAAATAGATCATGATGAAAAAAAGGGAATAGTTTGTGATCAGCATAATACATACTTTAGCAGCTAAAATCAAAGGGCAATGGACAATCAAATTACACCTGCACATCCACATACACAGCTTCTGGATTCTTACCTGAGCATAATTCTTTCCCTAGCACCTTTTAACCTCCGTCTCTCAAATTCAAGATCCCGCATTGCAGCATTTATCTCAAGTTCAAGAGCAGAAACTTTAGCCCATGCTTCTTCTCGTGCTGCCTGCTACCAACAGCAAGGAAACCCTCAGCTTAAAATTAAATTATCTAATTACCAAGGTTTCAACAAAAGCTCTTCCAATGAGATGATTTGCCTGCATATTTGGTAGTTGTAAACACATACCAAAATTATTGCTTCATTCAAATATATAACTTTGTTTCCCTTTTCCCAGCACTCCTCTCAAGCTCAACATACTCCCAAACAAACAAACAAACCATCACCACCAACATCATTAAGGAATACATAAATGAGAACATGCAATAAATATAAAAATTTCACCCCTAAATGGGCTCTTAACAACAATAATATCATGATAATGAACATAGTGTGCAGTATAAGTGAGACAGATTGAACCATTCATGATATTAGTAATAGTGAATTTAAAACAGTGAATGATGTGAAATACACAAATTAACATCTGAGAAACAGCCTTCTGGAATCAAAAACAGAAAGTTCTCTTGTATTTAGCAAAGGGTAAGGAAGATATATCTATTGGCAATGTCACGTCATACATCCATAAAGAATCATCATTTTCGACAATTGAAAAGAATTCACATATATACCTTTTCACTCTCAAGCTCTTTCCTCAGTTGTTTCACTTCTAGCTCAAGTTCTTCAACTCTCTGATCATACAGTGCATAATTCCAATACAAATATCAGGGCCAGTATCTATTCACAAGATGGTACAGACAAATAAGAGCAGAAATTTAAGATATAATGTTTTCAAACAGGTATTAAAAGGAATCATTACTCTTCTTCCATTTGTAGAGACCAGTAGCTCTTCAGCAACTTGAGCTTCTAGCTGGCGAACTTTATTATCAGATATAACCAACTTTTGCCTCACTTCTTCCTGTCAAACAAAGGAAAGCGGCACTTAACTATTAAACCATGCTGATTTTGCATAGAAACCATTAAAGGTCTTACCAACCATACCAGTTTAGGCCTCAAAGTTTCCACTTGTGAGCACCATTTTTTCTCCCTTTCCTGAATGCAAATCCAAAGGATTAAACATTGTAAGCTTTTGATAGAAAACACATATTGAATTTATTCATTTAGAAGTATTAAAATCTTTTCCAACCTGAAGCTTGTTGATTTCCTCCTGCAGTTCTCTCTCTCGTTGACAAGCAGCATCAGACTGTCGTTTAATTTCCTCTTGAGCTGCAGACTGAACTCTCTGTACTGCAGCTTTTAAATCGGCATCTGCCTTTTGACGTTCTTCTCTTCTCTGATCACGCTCTTCTTCTAATTGCAACTCAAGTTCAGATATAGATGCCTTCTGGCTAGAAACAGAAATTCAGGCCATTACAATATCTAACAATTTACCAAAGTATTTTTCTATCCTGAATGTCAGGCTACATTAAACAAATTGGAAAGGACTAAGCATTTCAGTATTCTGTGTCTTACTTTCTTTGTCAATCCTTGATGACATGCAAACCCAAACGTAGCACAACCTCACCACGCAGAATTATCAAGCTAATAAGTTCTGTTTTCATTACTCTGAGTGGGAGCATTTTTAGTATAGTATATAATCCTTCCCATTGATTTAGTATGAGATCAAATTGTGACCCAACCCCATGCTGGAAAGAAAGACCTAGTTGTAAACTTCTACTTCTTTTAGGCCATTTTGTAGTTTTCCATTTCATTTGAATTTTTGGCTGAATTAGAACATTTTGGGAGCAAGAACCTAGGGTTCTACATTAATGTTCCTCACCTCTTCACAATTTCATTTGCTTCAATACATGACTGCCTGGAAGCAGTAAGCCTTTCATTTAAGTCTTCCAAGGAATGCTTTTGTTCAGCTGATATTCTATTAACTTCCACCAGTTCCTTCTGTCTAGTATCCAACACATGTTGCAACTCCTTGAGTTGGTCAACATATAATTTTTCAACAGATTGTTTCATCTTTTTGATCTCCTGTAGAAACAAACAGCAATCAATCTTCAATAGAACTGGGTAATAGTCGACCAAAACAGGAACAAGCGGCTAATAAAATACTTAAGGCAATAACATGCATAAATCACTTTTTGACTGATAAAATACTCAAGCAATAACATGCATCAATCACTCTGTTTTAACCTGGTTGCATAAAACGCGAAGAAGTTCTTTTGTTTTGTTTTGTGCATCCACATATAAAATCAGAAGATGTGTCAGTTTCTTATGAACAAACTAATTAATGCTGAAAATGTTAGGCATCCAAATGAAACATCTGAAGCAAGTATTTCGATAAATAAAAGCAATACCCAGTTAGGGTTCCACTGAAGTAGGCTCACAGGAAAGGACTGTGGCATCCTTGAGCAATTAACAAAAAGTGGGTGCTTTGAGATCTTGAACATACAACCTCTTGGTTGCACATTAGTGACATTACCAACACCAAATATTTGCAAGATCTTTAAAGTTTGAACACAATTTCTCTATACAACTACCTATAAAAAACAAGAAATGACTTGACTCATCATTTCACAATACAATTTTTTCTGACCCAAAGAACAAGACCACACACTAACTCAAATTTAAGTAAAACATTTTCCTTTCCAAGAACAAACCAAACACCTTCCACCAAATTTTTAATCACCATTATCTTCTGAATAAAGTCAAACGAATTTAAGAAAGCTGAGCTTTCAAAGGAGCATACACTTTCATGACGTTCACAGGCTGCTCGATACTCATTGCGCGATGTATCAATTGTAAGGACTTGACTTTCCAATTGCTTCCTCAATTCCTACATATAACAAGTATTTTTGAGATAGATTACACCATTATTTTAATTGTCAAAATTCATGAAAGGATTACATTGCTAATCACTACAATTTTGAATTTAAATTAATTATACCGTGTTCGAACGTTGAAGGCTTCGAAAATCATCAAGGGATATTGGACCCTCAGGAGCACCAATCCCTATGCCCTTTAGTCTCTTGCTTTCTGAGACAACCTCCTCTGCACATTAAAATATTTTATCAATTTATAAGCATGATCTGAAAATCTGTTTTGTGAGACTGACAGCACAAAAAGGTGATCTCTATGAAAACCCCCTTATTCAATTCTTGGGTTACATTGTGGCACCTAGAAGCAAGAATAGAGTTCAAAATTTACTAAGACCAAAACAACAAGTTTTCAGCACCCAAGTTTATGTTCAACTAAATAATAAGCATGAATAAGATAGTATAGTCGAAAGATCATTAGTTAAAATATAAAGGACACTGGTCATGAATCTACCTGGTTTTCGTTTTGCAGCCACACCTTCCACCAACGGAGTAGACTTAACTTCTCGATATACGAATGCATGTGCAAGCTCTGTAACAATGTAACAGGCAAATTTTAAATAAAACATGTTGTAGACAAAATAATTACCATGAATTTAAGTTCCCATGAATTTTACACCTTTTGATATCCAAAGGCCATCAAATTGAAAACTTTGTCAAATATATATCACTAGGGCACTAAAAACTTGTGGGCTTCTCTTCATAACAGATAAACTAAAGCAACAAAAGAAAGAGAAAAATTCCAAAATCAACTGAAATTCAATAAATGCTAGAAATGATAGGCATATGATTATTTGTGGGCCCATCATTTTGCTCTTTAGCATCACTATCTGTTACTTGACGCTGACCTTATGACATCCACATAAAGTTAAGGGGCAATAGGGCTAAGATAATAAACTTAAAGAATGCATTGATCGAAGCAAGATAAGTACATTGCATAAACTTACCATTCCCAATGGTAATTGGAACTTCATCATGATATCCACAGAGACAAAGGATCAGATAACAAAAATGTACAAATAAAACATAATGGAAAAAAAAAACAGGGACAAAAACTTAAAGGACATGAACACAATACATTGCAAAAAAATTACAATCAAATATAACTGAAACTTCAAAATTCCTTTCCAGGGGACAGATAGGAAGCACAGAAGCATTCCAATAAACAATTATGGTTACTCAGCTTCCAGCAGCCCTAAGTCATAGGTGTTCCTTGAAAAGATACCAAAAACGACACTTTTTTTATGGCGATGGTAGAATAATAGATGAGGAAACTAGAGTAAAAGGGGAAAAAATATGATTATTTTTTTCCTTTTGGGGTGGGGGTGGGTTGAATATATGTTCTCTTCCATCTTTTGAATTCTATTTTTTGAGGATTGACAGTCCAAATAGAGATGTTATTCATCATATGTACTAGAAGGTTAAAGGAGGCAAAAACATAAGTACAAATATTCAAATATAAAAACCACTGAACTAACTAGATTCAAAACATAAAATAAACCGATGGGGGAGGCATGAACTGAAAGAAAGAAGAAATATATTTAACTATTTCTTGACTAATGTAAGGATTACCATGTTGAGGAGGAGCAGCAAATGATATAATATCTCCGTGCTGGACTTTTGATTCAGGGCTACTCTTATTCAATTTTTTCCAATTGAGATATGTCCCATTTGTGCTGCAAAAATCTCAAAAAGATTTCAGACAGAGAAATATGGAATATAATAGAAGTAGGACCAAAGAGTGTAGTTATACACAACCTAGTATCTTTCAGGAAGACAGATGTATCAGAATTAGATGAATGGCCCATATCTCCAATAGTAAGATTTCTCCTATATACTTTGCAGTGTTTTCCACTAACTGCAGTTGATTCAATTTGAAAACGCATATCCTCCACCAATCGACCAATAAAATGTTCATCCCCAGTCAAAATCATATTGATTCCCTGTTATAGATTTGGTCAGTTTGAACTCAACAAATCCTATATATGCTATGCAATTAAGTGCCTCAAGAATATAAATAAGAAGCAGAGACATTCTGCAACACATCAAAACCATAGAAAACCTTAAGCAAAAAATGCTAAGAAATCTTCTTACAGCTATAATACTCTTATCATCTGTTTTTGCCCCTAGTACAATTAACCCTAGTGAGTTGGCATATATCACAAGTCAAGCTTCTTAAAATTAACAATTAATTCTGATGATGTCTCTGTCCATATAAATATAAATGCACGCCAACCAATTAACTAGGAGAAATCCACGTGGGTTTATTTACTGAACAGATAATGATATCAAAATCATTCACATAGATGTTAGACTAATAAATTAGCAGATCAGTCAATATGTCTATGATTCTACACACATAAGGCCATGCAAATCTCAATCTTTGTTGTTGTCGTCCCAATCCAAACACAAAAGAGGGCTCATCTCATGTAATTTCTGCAAATTATATTCCGAAATTAAACTCCTTGAAATAGAACTAAACCAAGGCAACCGGTAAGACTTCCAGTGCAACAAGAGATATCCATCCAACAATAAAAAAATTAAAATTATTCAAATGTTAGGTGCTCGGAGTCCAATTTAATCCTATTGGGCTCGGCAGTCAACACAACGAAAGCAATAAATAGCCACAATTATTTGAAGAAAACGTTATAGAAATCGTTGGCACTTAGCCAAAGCAAACAGAAGAACAAAATCCCGCCATAACTTGGCAAACGAGTAATTTAAATTATAAGCAAACTTCGCAGTCATCAGACATCACAACTGGAGCTGAAATCAACCTATAACGGTATACGGACCACAAAAAATTAATAAAATTCAGGTAAATTAGCAGGAGACTCTCAAAGAACAAAACAAACAAGTAAACAGCGAGAAAAAGAAAAATTAATGACTGACAGAAGCAACAAGAATTTTAAAAAGAAAGGAGAACGGATTAGGGTTTAGAGGAAAAGTATACCTGGTGGCGCTTGCGGGCATTGGTGGAAATAGCAGTGAGGACACCCCAGACGTTGGGGTCAGGGTTAGTGAGAGACTGAGAAGAGATCTTAGAGGCCACTGAGAGGATGATTTCCTTTGGACTCGATGGCTTCGGTACTAATGTATCATCGGGATTTGGACGATCTGGAGGATGCGAGGAGCTCGTCTGCGAGACTGGGCTTGGAGTTGGTTTTGAACCAATCGGGGTTTCTCGGTTTTCTTCTTCTACGGCCATGGGAGAGAGAATGACAGTGGAAAGAGAGCGAGTATAAAAAAAAAATGGCGGGGATTTTAACAGCTCTATGTTTTTCTGCGCGGGGAGGGAAGTGTGAGTGTGCGACAGTGACGTGCGCTGATATCTGCGTGTGGCTTCGAGAGGAAGATTTGCAAATGAATCTTTGCCTCTTTTATATTTTAATATAACAATCCGGCCCATGTTAATCCCCTTCCTTTTCGTGCACGGAAATGAATTTTTGTAAATTGATAAATATAAAATAATTTATTAATTATAATTTACAATTTATCATTTTAATTTTATAAATTTATCGATTATAATTTAGTATCTCATCACTTATATATTTATTATTTATAATTTATAAATTTATCGTTTTAAACTTACAATTTTATTTTTTTAAAATTATAAATTTATCATTTAAATTTTACAAATTTAACATTTACAAGTTCATTATTTATTTATTACAAATTTATCGTTTTAAACTTACAGATTCATCCTTTTAAAATTACAAATTCATCATTTTTAAACTTATAGATATCACATGCAAATTCATCTTTTTTGAAAATATAAATTTATCGTTTAAATTTTACAAATTTATCATTAACAACTTACATATTTATTATTTTTAACTTGCAGTTTCATCATTTTGAACTTACAAATTTATCGTTTTTAAATTTACAAATATCACTTGTAGGTCATCATATTTGAAGTTATATTCATCATTTAAAATTTGCAGATACAAATTTATTATCAACAATTTGCAGATTTATTGTGTTTAACTTGCAAGTTCATCCTTTTGAAATTATAAGTTTATCGTTTTTAAATTTACAAGTATCACTTGCAGATTCATCATATTTAAAGTTATATTCATTGTTTAAATTTTGTAGATTCAGCATTTACAAGTTTATCATTTATAACGTGTAAATTTATCATTTTCAACTTACATGTTCATTATTTTGAAACTACAGATTCATTATTTTTAAAGTTATATGCATTACTTGCAGGTTTATTATTTATAACTTACAAGTTTATCATTTACATCTTTATTATTTTTATCAAATTTATGGTCTTTAACCTCTAGCAAATCTATTTTCTTTCTCTATATTACTCATTTTTAATTTAAATATCTTAACTTTCAACCATTTTCTTTCACAAAAAATGAAAATTAAATATTTTTATCTCAAACAACAATAACAATCATTACAATATTCAGAAATACTAAAAATAAAATTAAATATACAAATTAAAAAAATCCACTCTCTAAAAACAAGATTAAAGTATACATATTTTTTTATTTTATTTATGTGAATAAGAAAAAAAAAAGAAAAATACATTGAACAAAAAGAAAAATATAAATATAAAGTTAAAAATGATATATATATATTTTTTTTTTTGTGAACTGGAGCATTGAATATACGCTCTTTAGGTGTTTTTTCATGAAACAAGGATCTGCTATACGAATAAGAAAGAGTTAAATTAGCTGATAATATAATGAAATTTCCATCTTAAACTTCATAAATTTAACCCCCAAAAACAAATAATAATAAATTTCTCAATTAAAAATTTGTTTAATTGAACTTTTTAACTATAAAATTCGTACAAATTTAGTCTCTCAATAATGAATGTTCAATTGACACCCCTAACTATTAATATTAAACTAATTTAATCTTTATTTAATATACATATAAAACAATTCTGGTACCATATCAGATTCGAAAATATGAAATGTTATCTCTCCCCTAGTGTTATATCTCTAGATTTATCAAAAATACTGATGTACGTAAATTGCAGGAAATGTCAACGGTCTCAGTCTATGATATTTTTCAACATCAAAGCAATGCTACAAACATGCCAATCAAGTCACAACGTCATCTGATCAGACAATCTGAGCTGCAGTTAGCCAGCAAGTGGATTGGCGTGTATTGTCACTCTATTGATCCTTATCTCTGCAAGAGGTCGATCGCCTGGTCCTGTTTGAGTCTGCACAGAACCAAGTAACAGCAAATAATGATTCAGTTCAGCGAGAATGAATATGCAAGGCTGGAATGCATGTAAAAAGAAAATACTAGACAATTGTTTCTATACATCCACCTTGTGTCTTGTGGTTGGAAAAGAAAATTAGGTTAAGCATTTTTTAGGGGATCATCAAAAGTAGTCATGCGTCTTAATAGCTGAGCATAAAAATGTCCACAAATGCACAACACAAAAGCACAAAGAGAAGAAGAGAGGGAGGAAGCATGCATAAACCACACACCCTTATACAAATAATTAAACAATGAGATAACACACAAACAGAATCAAAAAGACAATCAGCAATAACTAGCACAAGGTACCTTCTCCATGAGATCAAGGACTTCGAAACCATGAATCACTTTGCCAAATACAGTGTAAAATCCATTCAGGTGGGGTTGCTTTGCATAAGTTATAAAAAACTGGCTTCCGTTAGTATTAGGCCCACTATTTGCCATTGATAGTATGCCCCTTGCATTGTGCTGGAGAGAAAAGAAATAGGGAATTAACATCAGCAATGTTGTACTTCTGTCATTAAAACACTCCCATTCCATCTTAATGAGTGAGGCAGTCATTAGGATGGATGTAAGAATACAGTAGAAGATAAAAACATCTTATAAAACAATTAGCCTCTAGTTCCTCACAAATCAGGCCCTGACATGAATTAGAATTTTTGGGCAGCACGAGGTAAATATTGTTTAAGCACAAGATAGATTGTGTCAAACAGGAACCAAGGGAGTTCAGCAGAACGCAAGCAACGATTCTGAAGAGATCAATTAAAGGATGAATTTAAAAAGTGTAATTACCCTAAGAGACTCTCTAATCTCGTCATTGAATTTCTTTCCCCAAATACTGGTTCCCCCTTTGCCGGTACCTGTTGGGTCTCCACCTTGAATCATAAAACCTTTAATATTTCGGTGAAAAATGGTTCCATCATAATAACCGCTAGCACATAGTGCCAGAAAATTCTGTATCCAGAAAGCATGAAGAGCACGGGATTAGCAGATTCATTTGCGTATATTAAATAGTGGATTAATAAACTACTGATTGAGCTCAACACTTGGATACTTCTTCCTTATTATAAGAGGAAAAACCAGCCATCAGCAATCCACAAACTTAATTCTAAAAGACAAACAATTGCCAGAATCAATTCTTTTCTTCCATTTATCAGCGATATGACAACAAAAAATGTCATTTACCATTTACACAAAAGGAAACTTTACAATAACCAAGACAATAAGGAAATAAAAGTTGAATAAAAGTTAGTAAACCTATGGATAGAAGCTTAAGAAATGTTCTACAATTCACCATCGAATGAAAAGATAGGAGAAAAAGGGCAGGACTAAGAGACAATTCACTTAAAGGGCGTTACTTGCCATAACTATGAACCATGAAATACACCACAAATTTAATGAAATAATTACAATTGGAGTAAGCTGACATTACTGCGAATGAGAGATCAACCTCATTAAATAAAAAAAGAAAAAAAAAAAGAGAGAAGTCCTCCGTTTCAAGGGCAGTTATAGCAGTAAAGAAAGCTAAACGCAATAAATTCCAACTTAAAAACCCTAATCACGCACATAATGAAGCTCATTTTCTTGACATTACTGTGAATAAACTAAATAAAAATAAGTTTAGCAGGAAATCCTAGAGTAAAGAGAGAGGGTACTAACCTCAGCCGTTTTAGGGACCTCATCGCAAGCGATCTCGCACTTGATGTCGCCGAGATTTGTGTGCAGTGTAACTGACTGTTAACAATTATACAAAACAATGATATGTTAGTTCGTTTAGGAATGATAAGAGTAACGTAGGAAAGGTGTTTGCTGAAATTACAGCAAAGCAAACAAACCATCTGATCACGCGTAATAGCCCAACAGCATCAGGAGAAGCAGAAGGCGAAGAAATAGTTATTTTTGCTCCTTTACTAAATAAAACCTTCAAACCGTTTTCAGCGGGCATCCACGATAGCGACTTTGACGTCTTGCCACCTGGGCGGACGACGTCGTTTGAGACGACATTTCTCTATTTTTTTTTTGGACTGATATCATTAATAAAATTCGTTTCCAGCAATTTTCACCTACGAAAATCTGTATAGCGTTCATTATTGTAGCTTCCAGATATTGTCATATTCCTTTTCCAGTGGCCAAGCACAATTTTATTCCTCTGTTGATTGATTTTCTTCTTTTTTTTTTTCCGAAAGAAAAAAAAAACATTTAACAAGCATGTCAGATGATGAGATGCATGTTAAGCAGAATGATTTTGATCAGTAACCGTAAACCAGTATAAGGTTCCAACTTTCTCGAAAAACCATAGAATTTGGAGAGATGGTTGAAGGAGGAAGTAAAAGAACTAAAGAGATGAAAGTTGTTGCATGCATGGAGTCCCTTGCAGAAATTATAAATACAAAAAATACAGGTACCCAAAAAGATAAGAAATATTAGGCTATCCATCCTCAAGGTCAAGGATCTCTCAGTGAACATGCATACAAGATGTCAAGCTGCAATATTTATAATTATACCTATGGAATGGAATTTTACCGGCTAACGATGCATTGCAACATGAGCAGTTTATATCATTTGTTAGCCCACTTTTAGGTAGTGACGCACTCGCAACACTGGTTGTGCCACTGCCTTGGGCATTGAAAGTAGCAGCCGCAGCCATTCTCCTCTCTGCAGCAGCTGCTCTCTCTTCCCTCTCTGCAGCTTGCGCCCTCTTCAATTCCTCCTGCAAAAGAATAATAGGAAAACAGAAAAAGGGAAAAAGATTGAATAATGGAAGCGGCCAAACAAAATATTTAAATGTAATTTGGTAGGAAAAGAAATACCTGGCAAAGTTTAGCTACATGTGGAATGGGAAATCAGTAAACTCGATTTAACGTCACATTAAAGCCGAAATATAAAATAGTCTAAAACCAGCAATTCTTCTTTTTCAGCCAGGACCACCTTGAGCACATAGTTTTCTTGTCAAAGACTTCATAACAACTAAAAATTAGACTATAAAACTCTTAACCTCTTTGCGGTTTTCCAGTTAGCTGGAATTGTCCCTTGATAGCTGAAGATGGCGTGGTTAGATTTTCTGTTGCTGCCTTGGCGTTCTGTGATAAGGTGATAACTCTTATGATTTATATATCGTATAATAATATAAAAAATTATTATATTTAGTCAAAAATCAACTTTTAGGTAGTTAATAATCTATTCTTAATATTTGTATCCATATTTATTAATAAATTATATATCTTAAAAATTATGAAGAGAAAAATTTATATATAACATTTTAGAATTACAAATGTAATTTCTACTATATAGTTTTGAGGCTAATTGGCTTTGTTTTTTTTTTTTGCCAGCTCTCTTTGGTGGTTTTAGCGGTAGATAAAAGATAGGATTTTCGGCTATAATGAGGAGGGTGTGTTTTCGAAATTTGCTTTTATTCGTAACTATGCTCACCAGGACAGTAGAGCTTGAACTTCCTAGAATAAATTGGAGGAGCAATGCTTCGGTTGGTCTTCTCCCTTGCGAAATTGGATTAAGTTGAACTGTGATGGTTGTTCTAAGAAGAATCCAGGTAGGGTAGAAGGTAGTGGTTTCTTATGGAATTTCTTTAGTGACTGGCTCTTTGGCTATATGGTGAATATAAGTGATTGTACAAGTACTGTTGAGACAGAGCTCTGGGTGGTGTTGAAAGGACTTACACATGCATGCTCATAATCAGGAATACTCTTTGTTGGTTATCGAAGTAGACTCGCAGCTTGTAATTCAGTGGTTTTTGGTGGTGGTTTGTATAATCACCAATTTGTTAACTTGGTTTAGGTGTGTAATAATATTATGTCTTCCTTTTCCTCAATGATAGTTCAACATGTTTTCTCGTGAGGATGATAGAGCATTGGATTGACTTGTGAATGAGTCACTAAATTTTAATAGAGGGGTTATATGTTGGCCGCAGGAAAAATAACACAAATAAATGTGAAATAAAATAATCAGCAAAAAATAATATTGACAATTTATCGTGGTTCACCATTTAATATAGGCTACATCCACGGACAACACTCCGAATATTTTTCTTCCACTAATAAAAATTAATGGATCTTAGAAGATAGTCTTTCCTAGACACACGCTAAATATAATACAATAATTTTGAGATAAACCCAAAAATAGTGACATACAAGTGTTTTCCAAAAACACTCATAAAATATTTTTCTCACTATTGTTATCACTCCCTAATTTTTGGAAATATTTCAAAAATCTAATTCTCTCTCAAATTCTCTAAAATGAATTGAGATTATTGTAATTTAAGTGAAATGATATCTGTTTATTTATGGGTAAAATATTCAGTGTGAATACAAATAAAAAAATTTAAAAATATTGTTTAGAGAAATTCAATTTAAAATTGAATTACCGTAACTTTTGACTTTTTTATTTTATTTTATATGTCGTGGAATCCGGAGGACTCACACCAAATTTTTTAAAAAATTTAGCTGCCTATGGAGCCATCAGAGAGTATTCTGTATTTTTTTTTAGAGATGATATGATTGGAGCTTCCTAACTGAGAATGGTGCCGATATAATTGTTTTTGTTGTTTTGAGTTTTTTTCACTCCTTTGTAACCCAAAAAAAAGTTAGGCAGTGATTGAAGCGATGATAAGAAATTGGTTTTTTAATTATTATGATAATGGTGGATCTGGTAAATTGTTATTTATCTTAATAAAAAAAAATATTAGTGTGTATAGGTGAAGTAAATTCAATCGATACCCTGTTATAAAATAATATTAAATAAAAATAGGAGATAATAGATTTAACACTAAGCTCTTTCAAACTTTTATACCTAAAAAAAATGATTTTAATATGTTAGGATAACATTGACATCGACAATCAACCAAAAGAGAAAAAAGATAACATTAACAATGTGAAAATGATATGGCCAGCGCTTTATGTATTGGATAATTTTATCTCTTAAACCATAATAAATAAATAAATAAATAAATAAACGAATCAATTTGTTAAATTTAATCATTTTGATGACATATCTAATTTTTTTTCTATTAAAAAAAAAAAGAAAACTAATTCCGGCTAGCAATTTATTTTGAAAAGAAGGCCCAAAATCTGTTGAAATGAGTTTGCAAGTAATCTCCAGCCCAAGCCCAGTAGTTGTTTTAGAAAAAGGTCAGGGGTTGTGCACTGCCAAGGTCCAGGTGTCCAGAAATGGACCCACTAATCAAACAGAAAAAACGTATTGACGTGTCATCCTCTCAGCACTGTTTATGACAGGCAATCAAACTGATAAGGCGCGTGAAGCCCATCGTCTGCAGGCGAGGAAATTTCTTTCTTGATTGCTATCATTAATCGTGAAGTTGACGCTGTGGTTATTAGAGTGGGGGATTGATATTTATTGCACTGCTAAAAAAATGGCAAGCATTTTCTCTGAAATTTTCCTGCTGCGAGCAAGCGTCAAAAGCCTGATAGATGTCAGAAGGCTGCCACCGCTTTCATGAGCCCCATGTTTAAGTAGTAGGCGATGGCTTTGGCTTTTAAGTGCGCTTTTTGTTTTTGAAACTGCACATAAAGCTCATTGCCTCTGTCCTCTTCTTTGATCTTCAAGGTGAAGCTGAAGATCAACGGCCATGGAGCCTAAGCCTTTTCAAAGCGCGCTTTCTTCCTCCTCTGGTATGAACTTTACCTGTAACTTCCACTGTTATGTTGAAATTAATGGCCTCTTTATTTGATTTAATTATTCGTTTAGGCGGTGGGCCCCGGAAGAAGGATGATGATCATAAAATATTGACGGTAAAGAAGAGTCTTGAGGGGGAGTCATCGTCGATGAAGCTGAGTGTGGGGATTGGTGGTGGCTATGGCGCTGCCGTGATCAAACACGGGAAGCCTCTGTTAACGGCGGCCCAGCTGGATGAGCTTCAGAGACAAGTAGTGATATACGAGTACATAACAGTTGGTCTCCCTGTTCCTTCCGCACTTGTACGTCCCATTTGGAAGAGCGTTAGTGATTCTCTTTGCTTTGCTCATGGTGCAAGTGGAATCCATAGACGATTCCCTAGCTGTAAGTTTTTTTTTTTAAATTTTTAAATGCTTTCTCAGTTCCTCCTTTCTTCATCTTCTTCTTTCTCTCTCTTTTGAGGAGTGTCTGTTTGTTGATAGGTTATTTTATCATTATAAATTTCCGTATTGTTGTAGATAATGTGAAATGTTACTGCTCATTCATTGGTCTAGAGTCGAACATTAGACTACTGTGTTTGATTGCGTAAATGCCTTTTTTTCTTTAAAAAAATTAATTTTGTTGAAGAAATTATTTTTGGGGCTAGCTTTTTGTGAAATTGAAGTTAAAGTTTGAGATAAAATATGCAAAATTTGTGCTGTCTTAATGAGATGTGTATATTGTTCAGATTATCATTTCACTTTGAATGTTGAAATGAAGAATTTGATATGTAACTGAAAAACTGAGTGTAGTTTGTTATTGTGTTTCTGGGATTGTTGCTTTCAGTTGCGAGATTCAGTAAGGAATTTGATAATGGAAACATGATGGATCCAGAAACAGAGAGGTGCCGAAGAACTGATGGGAAGAAATGGAGGTGTAGGAAGGGTGTGGTTCCTGGTCAAAAGTATTGCGAGCAGCATATGCACAGGGGCTGTCGTCGTTCAAGAAAGCCTGTGGAATCTTCTCAAACGATCACCACTTCTAATGCAACACTACTGAACGATTCGAGCAATAATTTAGAGAATCCAGGCACCAATTCTTTCTGTTCAGCCCCTGCAGGTACCCCAAATGATTCCGGTATAAGCCATAAAAACTCTGGCGCCACCAGCAGTAATGTTGATTTCAAAATCATGGGCACAAACATGTCCATTAGTGTGGTTAGCAGCTCGAACAGCATTAGCACGAGCATGATCCTGAAGAATACAGCCAGCTGCATAAAGGCAGCTCCAGCTGTTCACACTGACTCTACCATCACCAAAGCAACTGTGCAAACTAACAAGAGTGCCAATAACAGCAATTACAACACTAACAGCATTGCTGACAGGAATGGAAATTGCAGCAAATATGTCAATTTGAAGAATCAAATTGATAGAGGCAACAACATTAGAAGCATAAAAAATGCTAATGCTGCCTCATGTCAAGCATTGAACTTCTCGCCAAAGAGCGTTCTTCAAGGTAGTATATGCATAGTCAAGATGGAAATTGTTTTGTAAGTAATTATTATACTGATTTATACAAGTGAATCACGAAAATCATCGGGAAATCTTCAGGGGATTTTTCAAATCAATATGCATTCTTGATGTTCGCAATAGATAAGAGCTCTTAAGTGACCTCCTTACCACTCAGGCCATTTAGCAGCTGCACGTTTAGTTTGTATCCAATTGTAGGTACCTAGAGGTCCCAAATGCCATCATGCTTGCTTATTGGATCCAATGAAGCATTTTCCCAAAGTGGTATAATGATAAATTAAAAACCTAACTATTACATTGTTATTTACTCACAGTATACTTGAGTTGCTATTAATTTCTAGTTAGTTCCATTCCAGAACAGTTCTCTGCTTCTGGTATAGAATTGTTCCTATTTCCCGGTGGGCTACAATATATAACTTTTTTTCCTAGGTTCAATTGCTTTGTATACGGAGGCTTTGAGCCTCAATCTAGTTAATAGGGGTACCAGTAGCTTTATTGTTATTGCATAATCACTCTGCTTGTTATTTTATGAACAAATCATATACCGTTTGGTGGTTCCTTTTAGCAACTTTGACTTATTAGTAAAATATTTTTTCATATACTAATTGGAATTATTGATTTGCTGCCAATATTTCAGCTCAAGGTTGCAACTCTGCTTGCCTTTGCAGAAGTGGAGAACTTGAACTGAGGAGGTGTAGAAGAACAGATGGAAAGAAGTGGCGATGCCGCAGAGATGTGGTACCCAATGAGAAATATTGCAAGATGCACATGCACAGAGGTGCAAAGAAGCGCGTGATTGCTTATAAAGCTGCCCCTGATACCTCCACCAGCTGTCATCTAAATCCTACTGCGAACTTGCGCAGCAATGCCGATAGTTCAAACTTGAACATGAATCTCTGTATCGCAGTATCTGCAAATCCTCAACTCCAGACCAAGGATAATATGAATGCTAGTGAGGAAACCACTATCAGCTGTAGCAGTGACACCACCATCAGTGATGCCATAATCGCCACCTGCGATGATAGAGAGATTTCCTCTTAGCTTTATGTCCGAATGATCTTGAGATCCTTTGCTGCTGCTGGCAACATCCTGAGATCAAATGAGGAAACTCGTAGCTAATGAACCTATTTATGTTCCTTATCTAGTGACGAAATGTATATTACCAGCAAACCTCGTGGTTGGGGATTTAATTAATGAAATTGTGTTGAAAAAGTTAGCATAGACAACACTTCCTGTGTTAATAAGTTGTTTCACAACTGAAAAACTGGCATATGGAGAAATCAAAATCATATGAACTGTGTTTTAAAGCATGAGACACCTGTCTTTTAAAGGAAAATTGTAACCCCAAAGTAAATTGCTAAGCATAATATGAAAGCATTCACAAAATAGTAAGCTCTATATTTGGACAAATTTCATATAAATTATAATACATGAGTGTCAAAGTTAGGTTTCCAAGTGAAGTATATGTACCTCAGCTTATC
Organism: Triadica sebifera; assembly: GCA_023653625.1. NCBI lineage: Eukaryota > Viridiplantae > Streptophyta > Magnoliopsida > Malpighiales > Euphorbiaceae > Triadica > Triadica sebifera. Next base: position 32,259,486 of record CM042900.1, on the reverse strand, counting down.
AAATTAGAAGCCATTTCTCCCTTCCCCAAACAATGTTAGACACAAAATCTAATTACATGAGAAGTGGCTTACTGCAAATTCTTGGAGGTTTCTACAGGATCTGCATTCTTGATAATCCAAGGGTGCTCCATGATCTTTTGAAGGGAAAGCCTCTTTGAAGAGTCCTTCACCAGAAGCTGTAAAAAGTTTTAAAGATTGCATACTGAGATTACATGTCTGCAAAAATGGTTCAAACACGGCAATTTCCATCACTGAACTTACTCGGCTGATGAGATTTTTGGCTTCAGCAGAAACTGAAGGATCGGAAGGAAAAGTAAGATCAAGTTTCACAATCCTGCATCAGCAATGCAATCTATGCTTACATATTTGCTTATAATACAGAATAAAGCCACATTAATGCATAATTCATGGCATTTCTTACCTTTTGAATGTATCTTTTTGATTCTCTGCCTCAAATGGAGGAGCCCCATAGAGAAACTCATAACAAAGTATTCCCAAGGTCCAGTTATCAACTGCATAATCATGGGCTCTGTTCTCCACCATTTCTGGCGCTAGATAATCCAAAGTTCCACACATAGTGTGTCTCTTGATCTTTGATTGCACAGACCACCCAAAGTCAGCAATTTTTACTCGGCCCTACAATATTTTGAAACACTCTGTTCAAATGATGCAACAGCAATTCCAGAGAATCAGTGCAATTGCTGAGAAGCATTCATTATGTAAAGAAAAACCATTCAACTCAGGGGCAACCACTAGATTGTCCAACTTCAATCAGAGATTCTGTTCCAAAAACCCTTTTTTTATAATTTTTAGATCCTAACAGTCCCTAAATATACTACGATGTCAAGAAAAACAAGCTTGAAGCAAAAGCAACGACTAATCCATATTGATACACAAATGACAAGGAGTTGTAAGTAATAGGAAAATATTCACATTCCTCATGTATGAAGTAGCTCATATTTGAATAATTTTGTGAAAGGTAAATAATAAGCATAATAAATTTGGGGAATAAATTGTCAATTTTCCTCTCAAGTTTCTTTACTTGGTAACAGAAAAGCTGAATAAATGTACCTCATGATCAAGCAACAAGTTTTCTGGCTTAATGTCTCTGTGAATCACATCCTTCTTATGACAGTAAGCCAATGCATTTGTGAGACTTGCAATGTACTGAATTCACAAGAAACAAACACAACAACTGGTTATAGAGTCCATGCTCATACAGGGGATAAAAGCCCTAAAATTGAAAGCACAGCAGATCAAATAGCTCTCTACCAAAGATTCTCACCATGGCAGCTTGCTTTTCGCTGAAGCGACCCTTCTTCCTAAGCTGTTTATAAAGTTCGCCGCCGTGAGCATACTCAAGTATCAAGAAAACTCGCTCTTCGTCGTGAAACCAACCATAGAGACGCAGAATATTCGGGTGACGAAGACTGTTTTGAATATCCATCTCTCTCTTTAATTGGGGATGAATCCTATACTTTGTTATTTGCTCCTTGAAAATTACCTTGAGCGCCACTACATACTTGGACTGGGGAAAGGGAATGAGTAAATCTAAGCATATTTTCTCAGTAATCAAACGGGAAATTGGGTAAGAAAATACCTTGACTTCTCTGGCGAGATAAACTCTCCCAAATTTGCCTTTGCCGAGGGGTTTTCCGATCTCGAAATCTTGCAGGGACCATTCGCTCTTCGGGTACTCTTCTTGTGCGGTGGATCCTCTATTCATTTTCTTCATTATTGAGATCGGAGAGAAAATCTGAAGCGGGATATAAAAGTCTGACCGGTGAGAGGAGAAGTTTTTGAATTTTGAAATTTAATATATTAGCCCGCCCGCCCGCCATTAAACGCACCGTTTAAACATCAAACAGACTATGAGTTATGAGTTGGGCCGCATATGATACACAGAATCCGATACAAATGGACCCTCACTATTGGCTCTAATGTTTTGAGATCAAAGTTGGATACACAGCCCATTCCTTCATGACAGATCCAAGTAACGGTAATAGAATAGCATCCTAAACGTTTTTAGGTATTAAGCAACACATATTAGGACGTATCGATTTGTTGATAATTCATATTTGTTTATATCAAGTTAAATTAGATAGGAGTATAATGTAGAAATAATAAATTAAAAAAATGGTTTATAATTTGAGACAAAAAGAAAAGGGAAAAGTAGATCTATTTTCATTGGAATGAAGGAGTATTTAAAATATTTTATGATATATAATTAAGATGCTAAGGTGTCTTAATACTAAAAATCTATCTCTCAGTTTAAGTTTTGTATCCTATTTTTATAATTGGATTCTAATATTGTATATTTAGACCCCTAAATACGAACATAAAGATAATAAAAGCACCATTCAAATTTCAAATCACTTCAGAAAATGATTAGAAATTATCTTAATCCATCTTGTTAGGATTGGACCAACTATGACTGTCAAAAAGGGGAAAAAAAAAAAAAACCAACTTTGGTCCATCCCTGCTATATCCAAGCCAGTTTATGAAGAGCATAATCTATAAAATCCTTGAAAGGAACTGTACTTTCATTGAAATTTCAATTCCAATGGGTTTCAGGTCTTTCTATTTGGGTTGGGTCCACACCAATCAAAAGAAAAAAGACAAATTGATAGTGAGAGAATCAATTGTGAAACCGCTAATGACTAATACAGTGAGAATTTTATATAAATTATTGAATTTGAATTTGAGATCTCATGAAACATGTCAGTTCAATTCAACTAAACTTTAATGCCTTCGTTTATCTATAAAATGGCGGCATCAAGAAATTTTGTCATTAGAATGTAAGAGTAAGAAAAATATGGACCGTTCAATTCCCTTCACCAGTTTAGAAGTTCAGCTATTCAATACACTCATGCCTTTCAATTGCCCAGCAAGACACCATTTATACCATGTTCAGAAGGCATAAACCTTCTCAGCTCGATCAACCTTGTGATCTGATATAACAAGGAACATATTGACATGGAACATTGCATAGGCACCTTAAACAATTAAAGACTTCATCTTCTTTCATTTTATACATAGTAAAACTATGGTCATAGACCGGGAATTGCTTTCTTTCTTTTTTATTATCATTATTTCAGCTTGCAGTATAAACGTTCCGAAATGTAACAGATTTGTGACATATACACAACGCAGCAGCACTAAGATTTCATTGTTCTGCTAGCAACTGAATTTGTTTTTTAACAGAGCAAACAAAAACTAACTGAAACACAATAAATTATAGGCAACTTGCAGGTCTGAATTCAATTAGACCCAAACTCCTCATTCCATCGTTCAAGCTCTTCCCATTTGCTTTTGCTTAAACTGGGTCTAATGACGGTCATTGCCTTCTGAAAGTCCTCGTATCTTAGTCGTCTCACCTGGTCAAACAAATATCAATTGCTTTCATATACAAAGAAAAACTGTGTGCGAGCGCGTGGGCGCAAGGGTGAGCATAGAGGAAAAGAAAGGGGGTGCATTTCTTGCCAGGACCTTGTTCTGGTGGAATTAGAACGGGAAATTGGCCTTAAGACAGTAGGGATAGATATCTATTTACAATGACATCTTCATCACATTTTTTTTTTCTCTTACATTGTATCAAAAACCAAAGAGAGAACTGATCATGATTTTAAGATAACAGTAGAGATATCTCCAGCTTCAAAACCAATTATATGTTTCAAGTTATAAGAGAGAAGTTTTATTTTACACAAAAGGTCAGGCTTCCAAAAAGTGATAAATAATTTAATCATAAGGAGCTATATTTATCATAAGGATAATAATGAAATATAGAGAAATGTCCCGCCTTAAAATGCAAATAGATTTCTTTCTTCTCTCAATTCTCTCTCCCAAGTATTGAGTAAATAGTATAGACTTAAAACACTGGAGGAAGCACATAGGGTACAACCCTGGAACCTCCTCAAATCATTTTCCACTCTCTCGCAAGTATTAGGTCCCTCGGATTAGAGCCAAGACCACTGAACAAACCTAAAAATCTACCTGTGACTTTTATGTTTTATATCAATCGTTGTGGGAAATTGAACTCATGACCACATATTTAAAAGATATGACCATGATTTTAGCGAAAGGATAATTCATAATTCTCATGATCTATATTCATTGAAAAGTCATAGCTCTAGTTGTCTGTCTGCAAAAGCAAAAATTATGAGTTCTCCAAAAGTATAATTATCTATGATTAAGTTTCAAATAGAGTCAATTATTCATTAGATTACCTGATTTTCCTTGACAGTGAGAATGTTTGCACCAAGCTCTCTAATTGGCATCATTGCAGCTTCTTCACATAAAGCCTGAAGATCGCTTCCAGAATACCCTACCAATAAAGAGTTGAAAGTAAATCTTTAGTTTGAAAAGATTTATCCCCATTTTCTTACATTGATGATTGAGGTTCATTTTTGTCACAAGTGATGAGCAATGGCTACAACCTAGCAACCAATACAGGCAGAATGCTGAAGATCAGGACACTAATTGACTTGGTTTTTTGATAAATTATTTTCTTATTGGATGAAAATTTATTCCACTGCAATTCAAACATACATTACATTCAGAGGGTAGGAACGTCATAATTATCTTACCTTCTGTCTCTCTGATTAGTCTTTCAAGGTCTCCATCTGTCACACATAATTGGATGCAAATTATCACATTTCTCAAAGGGAAAGGGCACAGGCCATAAATGCATACTTCCAATCAGAATTAGATATACAAGCCAACAAGGATGGATGCCGACCAAAATACTTTACAATTTTCCAGCTAGGGGCAAAACTATTTAGGTCATTGTTTGCTTGAAAACTTAAAATGCGGTTATAAGAGATCTTTTGGGGAATTTAACTTCAATGGAAGTGCATTCAGAAAACCAGATCCTTTTAAGATACATGAGAAGCAACTTGAATGATACAGGTAAAACTGTTTAACAGAAGTTTCCTCTCTAAGGCTTAGCTAAGCTAGAGAAGCATCACTGATTATGATTGAGCTAAACAGTCAGGTATTGGCTTCCTTTTCTGCTTCTTCTTGGCAGCAGCAGGATTACTGGATAGATGCCAGGGTCCTGAGAGGCACTCATGAATGTGGATGGAAGACCTCTCTGATTCCTCTTGCTAATTTTTGTGTATTATGGAGTTAAAAAAAGAAGTCATCAAGGGGATGAAGGTTCTCTAGCCACGCTTGAGAGATACATGTTTGGAAACTTCTTTTTTTTTTTTTTTGGTCTTCTGGATTGCACCAAGTGCACTAAAAATTCTTATCTTCAAGCAACATTTACAAAACCCACTTTTGTACATAGGTAGGCAACCATGGTAAAATTTAATCATTTTTTTCTTTCTCCCAGAATAAACAAATGCTATAACAAAAATGAAAACCATGTTTCTTAGAGCTACTAAAAGGATATGGTACATTTCAAACCAAAAGAAAAAGTAAAACAAGAGTTAAAGGTGAGTTCATACATACCAGGCAAAGAAAAAGCTTGACCCTTTAGTTTATGTTTCAAAAGAAGCCTCCTAACATTTTTATCTGGAAGAGGTACGTATATTTTCTTTACCTGATTCAAGGTTATATACGAAATTCGATCACAAAAGTAAACAAAAAGAATTTTAAGTTTGAAGGTTGAATGAATTAATGCAAACAATAGTTCCATACAAACAGGAAGAAATTACAAAAGTTTGACCATTATATTCTAGCAGATTGTTATTCCATCATTAAAATTGTACTACATTATCAGTGGCAGAATGGATAAAATCAAACTATGTTTTCACATCTCACTATAATCAACTCTAGATCAGAACAGTGCTACCTCAAAGTAAGACAATCGAATAAAATCAAAATTCAGGCAAGGAAAACATTGTAATTACTCCCGTTGTATTCTTGGGAGTAAAATTCTAAGAACTCATTCAGGTTTCTTAAAAAAAAACAGCAAAATTCATGAAGACCATGCTAACCAGTCTCCGAAGAACTGCATCATCCAATTCTTGTGGCTTATTGGTAGCACCTGCATCAACAAAAAACAATAAAATTCAAAAAAAAAAGTCATATAAACAAATTTTACCATATAATCAAGCTTAGGAATAAGCATGCCCAATCCAACTATGTAGTTAGGTCATTGATGATTAGGAAAAATTTCAGAAGAATCTAAATCGCTGTAAGTTTGAAGTCAAATCATTTCAATGAAATCCTGCAATAGAAAGGGGAATACAACTGTATTTTCGTTTCCTTAACATACTAAACAATATGCACTTTATTGTATATGTGGCCAGGTGCAGCGAACGAAAGAGATTAAACAAAAACTTTGAGAACGTCCCACAAGCTACATCTGTTATCAGAATATGGAAAAAGAGGCTATGATGTTATATAGGAGCAGAAGTTTACAGCTTTCTCTATTAATTGCTAGTGGCTAAGAGAATTTAATTGATCACTTATTAACATGTTCTCCATTAATGTCTTATTAAATTACATAAAGCTTAACTTTCTCTATCTATGCTAAACTCCATAAGCACATAAAGTGAACTGCATAATGCCTTATTAAATTACATAAAGCTTACCAATGACTATTACTAAATCATTAGGATTAGAGGTCACGCCATCAAATTGTATTAGAAACTCAGATTTCAACCTTCTGCTTGCATCATTCTCATTCGCCAACCTTGTTGACATGATACTATCAATCTGTTAGAAATAATAAGAGGAGTCATCACATGATTGCAGAATTGACGATGAAGCATGGAAAAAAGATGGTCATGGTGGCAGCAGTGAGCTGACAGTAGAAGTTATTATGCTGACAAGGACAAAGATGAGATAAATGCAGATACCATTTTATGTTAATTTTAAGTTATAGCTGGTGTACTTTGGAGAAACCAACCATTGGTTGGAACAATGAAGTTAATTAGAACAGTAGCTGTGCAAAAATTACCCAAATAAATAAAAGTTATACCCTTCTGCTCGTCATGCACAAAAGTTATACTGTTCTGTTACTCATGCACAATTTAATGGAGATATATAAAGAAGACAATGTTGGCCTTGATATTACCAAGTCAAAGAATTATTAGCTCATTATCAATCGATCAACACCCAAAAACAATCCCAATTTTTTTTAAGCAATTAAAGGGACATGTATAGTTGTGAGCAAAAGAATCATGATTTCTAACAAAATTATGTAATGCAACAAAATGAGCAGAAAGAGTAGTGTACTTCATCCATGAAAATCACTGATGGTTGTCTGGATATTGCAACCATAAAAAGAGTACGAACAAGCTTTTCAGCCTCTCCCACCTAATCCAACAGAAGCAGAATGCATTAGACATTCTTTATCAGCAGAGTAATAAAAGAAAAGAAGAAGAAGAAGAAGAATGAACCATACAACATAAATTTTAACATATAAACCTACCCATTTTGATGTTAGAGACGAAGCTGAGACGTTAAAGAAAGTTGCTTCTGACTCTGAAGCAACTGCTTTGGCAAGCATGGTTTTCCCATTACCTGGTGGACCAAAGAGAAGCAGACCTGGAGAAGAGAGAGTAGGAGTTACTATTTAACCTGAAAGCAAGTTCCCCATGTTCTTTTATCATAGTTTTTGATATAGGGTTTCCCTTGTTACCTTTAGCTGGTTTTCGGAGCCCAGTGAACAAATCCCTTCTCTTAGTTGGCAAAATAACCATTTCCATTAAACTTTGTTTTGCCTTCTCAAGCCCAGCTGTAAACAACTTAAACGAATAAGTTTGTAGTTTCAAAGTTAAACTAACACAGACAAAAAGTATAGAAACAAAAAAATAGTTATAGTTACTCAATACTCACCAACATCATCCCATTTAATAGAAGGACTTTTGTCCACTATTGAAGTATTTATCATCTCAACCAATTTTGCTTCATAACCATTACCAGAATCTTGGGCAGGTTTAGCACTTGCAACTTTATCAGTCTGATGCCTGATTAATTGACCATTTCCGGTGGAACGAGGAGACTTCTGCGACATACCTTGTTTAAAATTTGATTTTGATGATGGAACTGCAGCATTATGTGCATGAGTTAAGGTGTTCTGCAATATTTTGAGGAATAAATAACATTTACAAAAATTACATAAACATCAATTGGCAATCCATAGCTCCAAATTTCACAGAGACTTTTTTCAAGAAGAAAACATAAGATTTCCAGAAAGTCAGTACAGTAAAATGAAAATAAATAACATGGAAGAAGATTATTGTTGCAGGCAACATTTTCCTAAGTTCCAATCAAGCCGAAATTACCTATGAATGACACTTCAGAACAGTAAAAGGAAAATAAATAACATGGAAAAAGATTATTGTTGCGGGAAATAATTTCCCAAGTTCCAATCAAGCCGAAATTACCTATGAATGACACTTGTCACTTTGCGTCTTATATGCATTTTTCTAGTGAGTAAATTAAAAAAAAAAAAAAAACTAGTTCTGGTTTTCATCACATTGTACATCAAGTTCACATTTGTGCACGACTGCATTCAGGTCTACTCAACCAATCCAACACAAGTAATGCACATACTTTTGATCTATATAGAGGAGAAATGTTAAGTTGAATAAAACTCTCTTCTAATGTGAGAAAGTGGCAGTTTGTGATGGTAAATAATCCAGTTATTCACCTTCTTTTTTTTTTTGCTGAAGCAACTACAGATAGCAATAAGTTAATATTTTGGTGGCAATTACAATTACCAGCCAGGAGTATTAATTTTTTGGATGTGATCAAGACTGATGATGGCCTGAAGAAATTTCACACATTTGTATCATGTCATTAAAGTAAATAATTTTGAAATCGTGGAGGGGAAAACTTTGGCATCCATAATAAATTAAATACTAAATTCCATATAATAGATAGAATTTTAAATCAAGATTTATTTAGTTGGTAAAAATAAAAACTAAAAAATTTAAAAATCAATTCCATCAACTATGCATTCAGTATTGATGCTTTTAGAATGGCATGTTGGCAATCTAGGCAGCTAGCTATCTGACAAACAAATAACATATGTTCCATGTTATGAAAGCAACTGTTTTATGTATGTTTAGAATTAAAAAATGATACAGTCACGCACCTGCAATCATAGAAATGCAATTGACGTTAAAGGAAAAGAAAAATTTTAAGTTTACAAATCATCCAAAGCAATAATCATACCTTGTTTGAGGATGTGCCAGCTGAAAAAGCACCTAGAGAAATAAGTTAGGATAGGATGAACAACCAGAAGAAAGTATTAGCATATAGCGCTGTCCATTAATTTGTATCAGTTAAAATTGAGCAATTCAGAATGAATTCAAACCTGCCCTTCGATTTAACACTTGTAATCTCTCAGAAACTTGACCCTGCCACTTTGATATTTTTTGACGATAAGATTTTACCTTCTCCTGTTCACTGTTACAAAATAAATGACCCAATGCACAAGCATTTCATTTCCATATTCTGAATGTTCATATAAAAAGGCAAAATTAAGTAAAAGAGGAACTAAGCAATGCTCATTCAAGCTCCACTGAACAATGCAATCAAAACAGAGTCCAAAACCGCAAAATTTAACCATCAACTCTCCCCATACAGATTTACAGAGACTTACAAGCATAACGATGTAAATTTCTTGAGTTGCTCGATGAAATGAATGCCAAAGGTATTCATATATGTCGATAAAAGGAAGTTAAAAAATTTCACAAATTTTACATGTTAGTTGAGTTCATAAAATCCAAGCTGGCCATGCCACATAACTTCCAGCTTCACTGTCTCGTATGGAACAAAAAAAAAAGGAGAATTTCTGCAATACCTAGAGCTGATGTAAGAAGGGACAGATGTTGAAGTTGCTTCGATGAGTATCCGCTGGGCATTCTTGTAATGAATAATCGAATCATCAATCAAACCCCATTCTTCGGCCCTTACAGCCTTGTCGATCTCTTCTTTAGCTAAATCGAAGTATCCCTTGAGCTTATATGCAACGCGTTCGTTCGTCACCGGAACCCCAGCTACACCTTCCATGGTAGGAGAGCTAGGGTTATTTCCTTGTGACGAATACTGAGAGCTATAAGAAGAAAGAAGAGAACCTAAAGAGTCAGTTATGTTTTTCAAAAAGCTCATTTCAGACAGGATAATGCATTGGAATGATCAGAGAGAGCAAGGAATTAGACACGCAGATCCAGATACTGTGTCAGGGACACAACTTTTTGCAGTTAAGAAATCAAATACAATCGAATTGCGAGAAAAAATTGAGAAGAGATTAGTTGATGCACGATGCTGAAATTGAAGAAAGAGGAGAGAAAGGAGCGTTATCGCCCGAGTTTTACCGTTTTATTCTATTTCTGGGGATTGGCGACGCGCCGGAGGCAAGAGATTCCGTTGGGCCTTGCTTAGAGTACTGTTATTATCTTAGACTGGAAATTGTACGAGGCCCATGACTCCGTAATCAGATACCAGTGGCTTCATTAATACGCCATTGTTTATTAAAGCAAAACACCTGCCCTTTAATTTAATTTAATTTTTTATACTTTTTTTATTTGCTTCTAAAAATATATTTATTTATATACATTTTTAAATAATTTTAAATTTAAAAAATAAAAAAATATTTTTTTCCAATGCAGTAACAAATGGACCATAAATTATCGGACTGGAGTATATTACAGCATTTGTTTGATTTGTTACAAAATCAAAAGAACTAAAATAAATAAATATAATTGCGAAGTGATTTGGCTATTAAGTTTGTGAACCTATATTTTGCTATATATTAACTATTTAATAATTATTATTTTCTATATTAATTCTATGTTTAATAATAAAAAATAAAAAATTATTATTTGACTCTTTAAAATTTTATATATTATACTAATACATTTTGAAATTCAAAAATTATACAATTGGTCTCGTCTGTTTTATCATTTTCTATTAACAAGTTATTCTGTTTTATTTTTTGTTATAAAAATATTATATTATAATGAAATGACAAATTTAATAAATAGTAAATGTTTTAAAATTCTTTTAGATATATTAGTAAGAATTGTTCTATCATTTTGATCATAATCTAATATTTTTTTAATAGAAAATTTAATAGAAATATAAATTAGTTAAATATAATAAAATAAAAAGAGTCGATCGTATAATTTTTAAAATATAATAGTTAAATTTTAGATGGGTAAATAGTAATTTTCTCTCATGAAAACTAGAGGATATAAAATACAAAGAAAAAATGTGTATTATATTAAATAATATAAGTGTTTTACTAATAAAATATTATGCATATTATTTTGTTTCAATTTAGCTTTTGTCGTTGAATAAGAGATTGATTAAAAAATAATAATTATTCGGATATTTAATATGAAAAAATCAAAATTCAAGAATTAATAATTAAAACAATAAAAATTTAAATAATAGCTCAATAGTCAATTAGTAGAGTTATTAAAAATGAAAGATTATAAGCTTTAAAATTAGGAGCAGGGACATCTTTGGGCCCAACCCAAACCCAAATAACCCTAAACAATCCAACAATATTCCCTAAAAAATTTAACCGGATTTGACTTATTCAAAATTTCAATTTGATACTATTAAATAATCTAAATTTTTAGTTGGATTGTTTCGTGATTTCATTCAAATGGATCAACTCAATATATAAACTCGAAATATTAGGGTAAATTAAACTTGGTTCGATTCGATCGAGTATTTTCGATCAGTTAGATTTTGCACACCTCGGGGCTTGGGTTGCTCCTACCGCTGGGAACTCCGATGGGCCTTGCCGTATTGGGAGTTCAGGAAAATAGTTGCTTAATTGGGAGAGATGATTCTTTTAGGGCTGCAAAACAGACTGTTAGTTGGATATTAGAGCAAAATCATGGAGCCCTCCTCGTGTCTTCAGCCCTAATTCGTTCAGCATCTTTGAAACAAGTGGTTATAAGAAGGGGAACGTATTTGCTTATGACCAGTTTATGCTGTCTGGCACTACTCTTTAGTGTCATCTTGTTAAAGTTATATGATAATTATCTTTTGGAGAGGAGTTGTTTGTTTGCCAAACATGGTACACAAACTCGTGATTAATTTGCTTGGTTATCAGTTTTATCAACACTTTGAAATTGGGCCATCGCCCTGTTGACTAATGGATAATGTCCTGTGATATTCTTTTGTCAGATTGATATCAACTGCTATGTGCATCTAATGTTCTTATGCATTCTGGTTGTGTGGGCTTATCACTGGGATAGATTTAGATTTATCTGTTGTATTCAGCTCGAGCATTTTGGTCATATTTCTATTGAGTACGAAATGTTCGACTAATTTATTAGGAAGGTCAACTTCTTTAGCAGCTATTATTGTATTACCATATTGGTGAATGGTAAAGTAATTCATTTTTCAAGGACAAGAATCACACATTCATTTTAGATTAATACGATACAGTTGCGCTCCTTTAAATAACTAGCATGATCTTTGGGCTTTGTTATGATTTAACTCTGATTCAATGTTGAAGTATCGACCTTTTGGTAATAGGTGGGAAGACTCGTATGCTGTATTGAGTAATATTGCATATCATTCAATCGAGTATGGATCTGTGATTGATCTGAAATATTTTCCCACGGCTAGGAAGAAGCTGTTCCCCATGTTTAATGTATATATTATTATATTAAATAGCAAGACAATGAACCATTGTTGCAGAAAGTGATTGTAGTGCTAGGTTTTGCTGTCCTTTCTAGTTTGAATTTTGGTCTCTAATTAGTTCTTCCATTATAAAGATTTATTAGGTACATTGTCTAACAAGTCCTTTCTGTCTTGCTCATTTAAGTGGGCTTCTTGTCTTTGCCACCTTCTGATTAGAGATGAAGATTATATTAAGAGTTAAAAAACCTTATGTTTTGATAATTTTTGTGTTATATCCAATTTCAATTTATGTTGCATAATACTCATTTATAGTCTTCTATTTTTCTTTTCCATAAGCAGTTTGTTTACTGGACGAATATTTTCTAGATAGGTTACTGGTCCTCTTCACGTTTGTTGTTGATCTGAAAATGCTTACAAAAGTAATAGGCAGAGGTTGGCAAATTTGGGTATCCAAAAGAATGATTGGCATTAACAGTAACCTGAAGTCGATGTAGTTGTATATTCTCACTAAGCATAGGCATAAGCCACCATATTCTAGCATCTAAATTCCTGAGTGTTTATGGATCGTAGAGATGGATGCTCCTCTAGATCAGTCCATGAATGCATTTCTTTTGCATAATTTATTTATGAGCTCTTTTGCTTAATAAAACGTATATATATAATTATATCCATTCGGCACATGGTTTGGTGGGCTTCAAATTATACAGTTTTTTCCATTTTGCTTTTGAATCATTTTGCTCCTACCTGCATAAGCTCAATAGTTTTCTTTCTATCCAATTAGTCTTTTGTAACTACCACTACATTTTATGCGCCAGTATTTCATTAATAACTTATCTCCTTTTACAAATGATTACAACTAAAATTGAAAGAACCATTTTTCAAAGCCAATAAAAAATTATTTTCTCCATATAAAGTAAAACATGCAAACAAAGAAACATTATGCTGACTCTCCCTCAACTTGAGAGATATTTTTTTCTTTTTTTGTTTGCTAGTGGAATTTTTCTCACTAAGAGAAGGCAAATTCACTATGATACTATTCTTTAGCGTGAGAGCTTTTACAATCAGATAAAAATCCATTCTTTCACTCTCTTGTTTCTTTTTCCTAACAATTCTACTCATTAACGAGATCATTTGAGTTCATTAAATTTGACAATATTTGCCATCTCTCTCTCGAGCTTATTCATTCAGAACTATCAATCAAGTAGTTGAACATGCGAAGAATATATAAAGGGAATAAGGGCAATAGCTTTTTATGAGAGATATCAACATGCAGAAAACTTGGTTCTATACGGAGTACGGTCCAAAGGAAGTGCTTAAATTTGGAGACTTCCCAATTCCTACAGCCGAGCATGATCAGCTATTAGTCCAGGTTCAAGCTGCTGCCTTGAATCCTATTGATTTCAAAAGGCGCCAAAAGCCTGTGTTCTGCATGTTCAGTAGGAATAATTTGGTGACTCTGAGAAGTTCGGAGAACTTCTGTGAATGTTTTTGTTTCTTATCTGCTGCAAGATCATTTCCTATTCTCTTACTGAAAAGGTGTGTAACAAGTCTAATGACTTCTGTGCAGGTAGTCCCTGGCTGTGACATAGCAGGTGTAGTGATAGCAAGAGGCAGTGATGTGACAAAATTTCGTATTGGTGATGAGGACTATGGAAATATCCAAGATTTTAATGCAGAGGGAAAATTAAAGCAACTTGGGACACTGGCAGAGTTCATAGTTGTAGAGGAGAGATTGGTTGCAGAGAAGCCAAAAAATCTTTCATTTGAAAAGGCTGCCAGCTTGCCATTAGCCGTTCAGACTGCAATGGAAGGTTTCATGACTGCAGATTTTAAAGAGGGGCACATTATTTTTGTAGTTGGTGGGCCGATAGAGTTGGCAGTTTAGTCATTCAGCTTGCCAAATATTTCTATGGAGCTTCATATGTTGTTGCTACCACTAGCACCCCTAAGGTGGAATTTGTCAGAACTCTGGGAGCTGATAAAGTTGTTGACTACACAAAAATAAGATATGAAGAAATTGAGGAGAAAAATGATTTTGTTTACGATACAATTGGTATGTTTATATTCATCTACTCCACTGCAGCCTTAATACTTTCATATTGAACTATTTTATCGTTTAATGTTGATATATGTGATGTATTAATCTTAAATCTGGTGTCAAATATTTGCTGATCTGCTAAGGTTTTTTATAACTCGTGTCATGCTAAATTGGAGAACCTGTGTTTGATCTCATTCAGAGGATAGAAATGGTAATGCTCATTGATACGTTTGTGGATCCTTTCTTTCTAATTTTCTTTTATCAATGATTAAACAGTCCCCGAAGATGTAGAGTTACTTTGCGGGGAAATTTATCATTATAATGAAATGGGCTTTGTGCCTTTCGTGTAAGCTGAATTCATTATTAGCATCCTATGTTTTCAACCAGATGTTTTGGGACAGAAAATACTAGAAACATGAAGAAAACCAAATTCTAGTTCATACCTGATCTTAATGCTAGTAAGCAGTTTTTGCTACTCTTTCTAATCTCGTGCCCTGTTATTTATAATTCAATATTCAGGTGAGCTGAAAAATTCTTTCGTGCTAGCCAAGGAGAAGGCACCGATCATTGACATAACCTGGCCACCATCAAATCCAGAGGCTGTTTATTCAGGGTTGACAGTCTCATGGGAAACCCTGGAGAAGCTTAGGCCATATTTAGAAACTGGGAAGCTGAAGGCTGTAATTTATCCTACTGACCCATATAATTTTATGGATGTAATTGAAGCTTTTAGATATTTAGAAACTGGAGGAGCCCATGGAAAGGTTGTTATCTCTTCCTTCGCATCTCAGCATCCTCATCCTCATCCTCATACTGTTGAATTTGAAAGCAAGACGAGTCCTACAGCATGAGACGTCAGTTTATTGAAGTGCATATCTGAAATTCACGTGTTAGATATGGGCCTCTCTTACATTTTAAATATGAGCATGTAGTCGTGAGTTTCTGCTGGAATAAGTCAACAAGTTAACCTCCCTCCCCACTGGTTTGCAGGTTTCTCCTAGACCTCCTGAGAATGTGTTGCAGCTTCATGGAGCTGATCTTGCTGGTGTTTCTCATGCTAGGGCTTGTTGCTTAGTGCTGAAATTTCAGGTTGTGTGGCTCCCTGTAACATAATAAATAACAGAGAAATTTATCTTGTCAGATTAATTAAGTAATAATTGATTATCTATGACCCAAACTGAGCAACCACGCATTAACGGTGCCCCCATTTAATATCAAAGAATCCATTGTATTTGGTACCCACTTGTTTTCTGTTCAGATATAGTTGATACCCATTTTTTCATCCGGAGGACAAAAATGTCTTCTTCTTCTTCCTGTTTCTTCCGGAGACAAATTAGTGGACAATAAAATTGAAAATTAAATTTTTGCTTTACCCACTCCTTCAAATCATCAAGTTATTTGATAATTACTTTCGTCCATAAAATATTGTGGGTGTACGAATCTGCTATCACAGAGGTTTGACATAGAACAGTGATGGAAGCTTCTACCTTGTATCTTATGGGGTGGCCAGTGTCTATCCATTAATCCATAGGATCAAGTGACTCATTTGTCTGATACTTCGTGGCAAAATACTGTTTGTTTTAGTATTATATTTCATTTCATTTTCAATGATGAAACTTGAAACATTATTTATACACACAAGAAAATATCCTCTTTGCAATCTGAAGTTTCTCAAGAAAATGGGCATCCTTTTTACAATCTTAAGCTTTACAGCAACCCCATTTGTTCTTATCCTTCTCTGCTTCTTGCTTCTGATGCTCAAAATCTGCGCTGGTAAATCCATAGGAAATCCCAATTATGCTCCAGTAAACGGCACAGTCTTTCACCAGCTTTTCTACTTCAATAACCTTTACGATTACCAAACTCAAGTGGCCAAAACACAGAAGACCTTTCGGCTTCTTGCTGCTGAACAGAGCGAATTATATACCACTGATACCAGAAACATTGAGCATATCTTGAAAACGAATTTTGATAGATATTCTAAAGGGAAATATAATCAAGATATTGTGACTGATCTTTTTGGTGATGGTATATTCGCTGTTGATGGAGATAAGTGGAGGCAGCAGAGGAAGCTTGCTAGCTTTGAATTCTCCACAAGAGTTCTCAGGGATTTTAGCTGTTCTGTTTTTAGAAAAAATGCTGCAAAACTTGTTCGAGTCATCTCCAAGATTACGATTTCTGATCAGGTTTTCGATATGCAAGTGAGTCGATTTCAACTAGCTAGCTACCTATTTTCAATTTTTTTTTTCTGTTACGATTTGATTCTTCAATTTTCCATTTTTGTCATTAGGATATATTGATGCGATGCACTCTAGATTCCATATTCAAAGTTGGATTTGGAGTGGAATTGAATTGCTTGATGGGTTCAAGCAAAGAAGGAACTGCTTTTATGCAGGCCTTCGATGACTCCAATGCCTTAGTGTATTGGCGATATGTCGATCCATTGTGGAAACTGAAAAGGTTTCTCAATGTTGGGTGTGAGGCATCACTTAAGAAGAACATCAAAATCATGGATGACTTTGTGAGCAACTTGATCTCAAGAAGAAGGAAATTGCTGGAAGAGCAACGATATCAGGTGAATTTCTACAATTATTACCTGTTAAAATTTTGATTAAATGGATGAAAGAAAACACTAAATCTGACCCAATTTCTGATAATTGAAGAATGTAAGGGAGGATATATTGTCAAGGTTTTTGGTGGAAAGCGAGAAGGATCCAGAGAGAATGAATGATAAATATCTGAGGGATATTATTCTGAATTTTATGATAGCTGGTAAAGATACAAGTGCAAATACTCTTTCTTGGTTCTTCTATATGCTTTGCAAGAATCCTTTAGTCCAGGAAAAAGTTGCACAAGAAGTGAGGCAAGCGACAGGCTGCCAAGAAAATGATAACATTGAAGCTGAAGATTTTATGGCAAAAATAACTGATACAACACTGGAGAGAATGCATTATCTTCACGCAGCATTGACAGAGACCCTGAGGCTATACCCTGCAGTTCCTATGGTAGAATTGCTTCTCTGCATTCATCAAATATGGATTTTTTTGGCCAAACTTAACAAAGTTGTTATTGTTATTTAAGGATGGGAGATGTGCAGATGTAGAAGACACCCTTCCCGATGGATACAGGATGAAAAAGGGAGATGGGTTATACTATATGGCCTATGCCATGGGAAGGATGTCTTATATTTGGGGAGAGGATGCTGAAGAATTTTTACCTGAAAGATGGCTCCACAATGGGATTTTCCAACCTGAATCGCCATTCAAATTCGTGGCATTTCATGTATTTCTCTCCCTTCTCTCTTAATTCTCCCACTTTATTTGGTATGATTTGTCATTTTGTTTTCTGTACTCATTTTTAGACCCTTATTGAGAATTGTGGTTTGATTTTTAGTAATATTTAAGATATTTGGTCATTTCATAACATTTGAATACCTCTATGCTGACTTAGACGAGTACGTGAGATTTTATCCATGTCAGCACAGAGGAATTCTAAACAAAAAATGACAAATACAAATATTTAAATTTAAATGTTAAATAAAGGTATTTAATTATATCAAAAAATTTAAATATATATTTATGAGAGAACTCAAAATAAATATAATGAGTAAACTGATAAATCATGCTAAATACAGAATACGATTTGCTCATTGATTTACTTGCAGGCTGGTCCTCGTGTATGTCTGGGAAAAGACTTCGCTTACAGGCAGATGAAGATAGTATCAATTGCGCTTCTTCGATTCTTTCGCTTCAAGCTGGCAGATGATACAAGGAAAGTGACTTATAGAACTATGTTCACTCTTCATATTAGTGGAGGTCTCCATCTTCGTGCATTTCCAAGGACAATCTCTTGAATTTGGGTTTGGCTAGGTCAAATAAATAATTGTCATTATTATTGTTTTGATCAGCACTTGAGTGTTATATTCTTCTATAATTTAGACATGTATTTGTAAATTGATATTGTATTAGCCTAGTCAATTTATGGTTTCTAAGATTATGAGTGCTTATTAATTTCTTCTTATTATTTTTTCTATTACCTTTTTCAATTTTTAATTGACACTCGTGTGGGTCTCATAATCACTCATAGAATGAAAAAAGTAATACCCAATTTATGGTATACTTTAATTCTTGTTGTGGACCAAAAAAAAAGGACTTTAGTATGTTTATTATAGGATAGATTTAAGATACAAGATTATCTTGAAGTATAAACATATTGTCAACATTGGTCCATTATTTTTCTTTATTGATGTTGCCTCTAAAATAATAAAATCGGACTTTATTTGGACTCAATTTACCAGAAACTCTATGATCTGCGAATTCAAAAGAAATCCTTCCATTTTTCAAGGAGGTATCCACCACATAAAACAAGCCGAAGAGAACAAAAAGGGAGCTTCATGCATGGATTTTCTGCAAGCCAAGAGCCCCATTGTCCAGCTTCAGCGACCTTTAGATTGATTGCGGACTGGTCCCCATATAATTGAGTTAACTTTGCCCAATGCTCAGATAGATGAAGATTGTCTAAGTGGCCCTTCTTCGATTCTTTCACTTTAAACTGGCTGATGACAGGACCACATTCACACTTCATATCAGTGTAAGTCTCCATCTTTGTGCAATTCCTCGTACAAACTCAGGATTTGCATATGCCAAGCATCTGATGGTGTAATACTAAAGACAGTTTCCATAAGAATTTGAATGTTTGCTTTCACAAGTTCTGCAGAAAATTGAGTAAATTTCATGGAAATTTATGGCTAAAATGTCCCACAAAAATAGGTACTGCCTTCAAACTTTCATGGTGGCTACAATTTCGCATATCTAAATCGTTTATGCATTTATAACACCAGAACTTGCCCACCATACTGAAACTGTAGTCTGAATCCTTTAACCACCACCTGATTCCTCTGAATAACATTCATAGTGGCATTAATAAGACTCTGTTTCAAGAAAATTGCCTTGATGATGAAAATGACTCGGGCTATCTGGAGTTTTCGTTTCAAATGATTTATAGACTTCATAATAGATCTAGCATGGACCTTTCTCCTCTATAACACAACAACATTGAAGCAGAAAGAGCTGCTAATTATCAGACTTTCAATAAAAAAATGTTGGCAACAAGCAGGAAAATAAATTTCGCTAATGATTTTGTGCATTAAACTCGACCGATTACGAGGATGATGTTACATTCCCATTGGGAAGCTGAAGCCCTGGTCTGGAGGTCCACCCTTTGCGTTTCCTGTAGGCCTCAATAGCCTGTAACCGAACCCTTTCTTGGGAGGCATCTGGAACATTCTTCAGTACCTGTAGAAAATAGAAACTTATAATTTTGAATTGCAGAAGGTTAATGACATGTGTCATGTAAATATCAGATAACACAAATTTACCCTAGGAACAGCAACCAATTTTGGCGGAGCTTGGACAACATCTCCAAATTTTATCTGCTCCCGCCCAGGGAAGTCCAAATTATCTTCTGCCTTGGATTTTTTATGTTTATTCTTCTTTGCTTCCAAATACCTACGTTAATAAAAATTGTGATTATCTAGATGTCCAAACAGCATACAAACCTGAATTCAGGCATGAAATTGGTTAGAAATTCAATCATATTGAGTCTAATAATATTAGGCCATCCAAACCAGAATAAGATGCTCCAATGGAACAAAAGTGAAATGAACTCCTAGCAAAAACTTTTGCAATGCTTAAAATATCGGCCTTATGAGCCAACCTATTGGCTTATGTTTTCTGCAGATAGTCATTTTAGGAACTGAATGCCATCATAGTAAACAACCAAAAAATTGCACCAAAACTCTCGGCAACCCACAAGAGAAAAAGACAACACGTCAGGGTTCAGGCATTGCATTGGCAACAAAAAATTATATTCATAAGATACTTATGAAAAAACTATACTGAAACTCTATATCTAACAAACTCAAGCTTGATATAGAAACACCCTTTTCAAACTCAGGCGCTTGCAACTTGCAGAAAGTTAAAAGTTGTAATGTAACTTCTATTCCATTGATATATTAAATATAGTGAATAAAAAAAAATAACAGTGATAAAAACTATAAATACTCATCCATGAAAAGGCCACAGAAAAAAAAAGGACCTGAGTCAAAGAATATCTCAGGGAGAATTTCTAGTGACATATCCTGGATTAGGAGAAGAACAAACAATGGCATCATAAATATCTGTGGGGATACTTTAGCTTCTTTCTCCTGAGATTATCCGATTCCAGAAAAGACTTCTTTAGTTACATATGGATGAACGAATATTGGATGATGGCGAATAATTAGCTACGAAAATTGCTATTTTACACACTATAAGCAACCAATGAACTTAAACAGTGTGAACCAAAACAAGAACTAAATAAAGGCCAATTGAGAAAGCAAACATTGTTGAATTTATAAGAAAAGGGAAAAGAAGTTTTAGTAATAGAAAATAGCAGAACCTCAATACATGCAAGGCAGATTCAGAGCAACTGATTAAAAGAAATTCATGTATGATCTTAAATGATTACTTTTTCTTGCGCTCCTTTTTTTTCTCACTGGTTTTTGTCTTCTCCATTAGCGTTTCAAACCGAAGGTCATTCACTTGCTTTCTCTTTCGTTTTTGCTTTCTCCTTCCGTCTCCACTATCAAGCACACCTTCATCCATCTTTTCAGGTGCCATTAAATCTCCATCATCACCTTCATCTGCAGTAGCTTCTGAGATAATTGGCTCCTTTGTAGGGAATTTCTAGAAAAATCATGCACAAGTATTAAGTAAATATATAAAACGAAAATAACAAATAGCAATGAAATCTAATATACAAAGGAATTAAGCAAAACACAATGGTATTAAGAATTGGGGGGGGGGGGGGGGGGCGCGGCAAGAAGGAACTAATCGTCTAATCTGTATTACTGATAACTCAGTTCCTGGTTTTGCTAATTAGAACAAATATTATGCCTTTAAAAGCAATCAAGAAGCGCCAAATTCTAAAATAATTAAAGGCTCAGCAATAAAGTGGAAAATTTTCATTGACTAAAAGTTTGAACAATAATAAATCCCTAACTGAAGCCCTAATCTACGAACATAAACAGACAATTTTAGCGGTTACATTTTCAGCATCACCGGCTCTCTGTTTCCTCTTCTCTTCACTGAACTTGGAAGGTTTAATAGCCCCTAAAAAACATAAACAAAGTCGGCGTAAATAACCTGGTCTGCTAACATATAATCGTATTTACACAAAGAGGGAGGGAGAGAGAGAGAGAGAGAGAGAGAGAGAGAGAACCGTCATTAAGATGAGAAGCAAGGGACATGATCTGGCGAAGTTTAAGAGGGAGAGCGTCGACTTGGGAGGGGTCAGGTGGCGGAGGGAGACGAGTGCGGCCTCCATGCGCAGCTCTGTAGTTCTTCTCTCTCCTTCTTCTTCCTTTTCCCCCCATCTCTGCCTCCCTTCTCTCTAACTCGAGCCACGCACGCCGCGCAGTGCTGCTCAGAAATTTTTGTTGGAGTTGCGTTGTAGCGGGTCATCAATTAATCCCACGGTCCAAAATAACTGCAACTGGGAGATTGCCCTTCCAATAATCGGACGGTGTACGAGTTATGTAACATATTCCCTATTCCTAGTGCCAATAATAACCTCATCACTTGATAGAGTTTGAGAAGTGCGAGGTGGCTGAATTGATTCTGTAAATTAGGATCGGTTAGTCTATCGGAAGTCATTTAAATTTTAATTAATAATTTAATTAGAATTTTGGAACAAATTTAATAATAATATTTAAATACGTTACGGATTTGGATAGAATACGAAAAAAGCTCTCAAAATATCCGTTATCCGAAAAATCTGATTATATATATATATATATAATTTATTTTATTTTAATTTATTGAATATAATGATATAATTAATTATTTTTATGTATTTTTATAGATTAATAAATTACAAATGTAATAATAGTTTGAAATTTAAAATATAATTTTTAATGTTATTTTTGAATGATAATTTATTTTAATTTAAATTTATTAAATTATATTTTATGTTTTATTTTATTTTGTAGCGATTTATGGTAAATTATTTATATTTTTAAATTTTTAATTATTTAATTAGTTTAAAATTTATTTCATTTTAATTTTTTTAATGATAAACGGATTAAAGTATTAATTAAATAATATTAATCGAATTTAAAACAGATATAAATATTATTATTATAATTTTAAACAAATTCGATAGATATATATTTGAATTCAGATAGAACAATTTTCGCGGACACTCAACCCAAAATTCAATTTTATTCGGAACATAATAAAATTCAAGCTATGCGCTGGTGGAGTTTTGTTTACAAATTTTCGTTTTTCTTTTTTTTTTTTTGACAAATCTTGGTATTTTTTAATATTAAAAATAACCCACTTAACAATTTTTTTTATATTAAATGTGCGCTCCATTATTTTTTCCGAATAATCCTTAATTATAAATAAGGATTAATTGTCTTTTTATTTTTGACATAAAGTATATTAAAAACACGTGTTTTGGTTTCTTTTCCTTTAACTCTGCTTCGATCATATTATCCTTAAACAATGAGAGTAAAAAATATGTTTTATATATATATATATGATGCGTAAAAAAGTCGTCAATTTATTTTTGTCCATAAAAAGGAAAACAGTCGTCAATTTTAGGAGTTAAATTGAAGTATTAGTGATCGTGATCTTTAATCTCAGAACAAATCCACATAATGGCTTAACCAACTGCTGTTAAAAAATTATATATATGACGGCCAAAAATGAACTGTTCAAGCTGAAGAGACTCGCATCATCAATCTCAATGGCAGCAAGCTAGCAAACTACAACTCAATTGAATCAAAGAAGGGAAGAACCACGCAAAGGAGAGCAAAAAAGCAGTTAAAGTAGACAACTACATATGTTACACCCACAAGAGGACAGCCGCGTACTGTAAATTAAGAAAATTGACTTTGGTATCTGCACTTGACCAACTCCATTCCACTGTATACGTTCTAGTGGTATCCTAGTAGTAGTATTGCGTATTTTCTGTATTCCTTCAACTAATCAAAACTCACTTGCCTAACTATCACTTTATAAGGGGGCTGAGCCCTTCTCCTTCCCAACCAAGCTTGAGCATTTGATCTACAACTTTAACGCTCAACTGCAAGCACAAGATATGTTCAAAGTCACGACAAGGTTTGCTCACTATAAGCATTTATATCATCACAACGGGTCCCTGTTTGAAAATATTTTTAATGCTCTTTACCATCACAACATTTCTTTTATGAAGATAAAGTTGAAAAAAAAAAAAAAAAAGGAAAACCGGACATTGAAGAACACTGCTAATCATTCTAAATAGTTACCAAGCAACCTAAGCAGATAATTACATGTCAAAAATTATTATGGAGATGTATATCACATTGCTTTTCTAGCTAGACCTGGAATTGGAAGATACTGAGGAAAACAAGTTAAACTGAATTAAAATCCCACATATGAAGAGGAAAAGAAAAAGAAGTTTGACTCACAGCTGGATCAGTGAAGATTATCAACTGCTTATCAGCAGTTGAGACCAACAGATTGGTGTTATCATTGTTTAAAGCCAGAGCTGTAATATCCTGATCTTGTCCAAGCTTCAATACATGAAAAACCTGTGATACCACAAATTTCTTGCTTGTTAGATATAACCAATTAATTGAAAGAGCCGGACTCTTAACTAATTAATAGTGAAACCCAGGTTGTTACATGGTTTAAAGCTATTTAAGGACACCTTAGAACAAGTAAAGCACCCATTTCAGACTCAAAATAGAAAGCATGTACAAGATAACTAGGCAAAAAGTTGGTTGAATAAAACTGGAAAAGGAAAGCGTCCCTTTTTTTTGGAAAACCCTAACAAGCAGGCATTGCTTAAACCAGGCAGAATAATACAAGGTACTCCAGACTGACAGCAATAGTTAAACAGACAAGAATTCAACATATACAAAGAATATCCTAGGGGTCATCACTAGTTAACATAACGGAAAATGAAGTTGCATGCAGGCCAGTTAAGAATCCTTTGATTTTCATACCTTAAGTGTAAGTAGATCAAGGAAACAAACTGAGGGGCTAGGTACATCCAATCTGTTCTTTTTCTCAATTTGCTCAGGTTCTAGATTTAAATCTTCAGCTCCAGGTTTGTTTATACTGAAATCTCGGTTGTTACAGGTTCCCTCATTTACATAACATGAGTTCATTCCAATCAAAGCACTCTTACCATCAACTGAAATTTCAATGCAACCGACATTACCAGAGAGAGGAATTTGTGCTCTGGTAATCGGTATACCATTTAGAGTAAAGGTACTTAGAGTATGCTCATTTTTGTTCCAAATTAATACAATCCCCTCAGATGAAAGGCTAACAGCATGGGCCTCAACACCAACCAGCCTTCTAATCAAGCGACCCCTTCTTACAGAATGCAATAGAACATCAGATGAATAGGAGCTAGAAACAACTATTCCAAGATCAGAACTGACACAACAACATAGTATTTCCCTGTCATGACCTCGCAAGACATGTATCGGACCCTCTATATGACGCCTTCTGCTTTTGTCTGGCAAGACATTTGCCAGAGTACTACTGGTTGAAGAAGATGCACCAGTGCTAGTGCCTACAGAAGATTCTGACAAGTTACTTGCACGCGAAGGGAAGGCCCTATGTATCTTCCAGAGTAATACAGTAGTGTCCCGCGATCCTGTGACAAGATAGTTGCTATCTGGGGAAAGAGCAAGGCAAGTGACTGGAGCACAGTGCCCAGTAGCTGTTTCTAAGGTTTTTGCTCCATCTGATGACACCAGTTTGATGCTATTATCCACATGCCCACCTACATAGTTTCATGGATGATGGATATTAGTTTATTGATGACATATACAATAAAATTTTAAAGCAGGAGGTTAAACATGGAAACAAGTCAAATCTTGCCATGACGCTCAACAAGATCAACTCCAGAAAGGGACACAAAAATGAAGTTTTTTTCTCTTCCTTTTGTACAAGGGAAAGATTATATTTCAATTAGGTAAAACAAAAGCCATACAGGAAAATAAGTACAGAGTCAAACTAATGCAACAATTAATATCTTCTCCACATTTCAACTGGCACAAGATGATCAAGAGAAAACAAGACATTGCTCTGTTATGAACCATAAAACTGATGCTATCAGTATTGAACATGATCATCTGTTCTCCTAGTTTCAATAATATTTCCATCATTCACTCTGTGTTGTAAGGTTTAATGGATTTGAAATGTTCAAAATCCAAATTAAAGTGGATTTTCACTCATATGTCACATTGCCATTTTATCTGCATGGGACAAAACACTAAGTGACGTAGATGGCATGGACTTATGTCCACAAAAAACAAGAGACGCCTAAATGGCAGAACCTGGTGGGTCATCTTCTGATTGCCAAAGCAAAGCTTCAGGGAGAAAGAGCAAAAGATACTCATGGATCAGCAGGTTTAATCTCAAGAAATTCCAAAAATATGCTCCGCACTTTCATTGATACTGAAGCCTATTAATTGTTGGCCAGTATCCACTCAAACCAAAATAAGTGTGAACCTAGAGAGGCTAAATAAATCTGAACTCCAAAGTTGATATTAGGCAGAAATCTCATTGTTTTGTGGTGCTTTGATGAATTCATGGATCACCTCACGAAGTAGAGGGATACACAAAAGGATTACAAGGGATTAGAACAATTCAACGGATCAAAAAATTCCAAGAACATGCTCTATACTTGACAATGGAGGTATATGAGTTGCATTGACATCATCCAATCCCATCATGTTTTCTTTGAAATAGTGGCTGCCAATTCCATTATTTAGGTTTTCGTCAATTTCCAACCATACTAATACCTGTATGTTCATTAAAAGCTACAAGCATTCTTCAAAATTTCACCCAGCACAGATTCACTCACAACAATGAGGTTACATTATTCATCTGCATTAAGTAATGGAACTTGATGTATGAAATTCATGATAACAAGGAGCATCAGTGAAAAAGGAAACTAAGGACTCAAAAAGGCACTTTTACTTGTAAACAGAGGAAGAGTTCTTTCACTCAGATCCTCCAAAAGTTTTTGGGTAATGCGCAGGAAAATAAATGAAAGAAACTTTTAAGAGGGAGGGTCTGTTATCATTCTTAAAGATGGATCAGAGTGCAGTTCATATTTTTGGTCTGCAGGCAGTTTTTTGTGGTAACAGAATGTCTTTTATTTTGTAGATTCCACTCAGCATATATGAGAATGGTATTTCATATTGAATGGAGCCCCCTTAGTTTCAGCTATGGTATCCTGTAAAAGTAGAAAAGTTCTGAATTTATTATCATTGATTCTGTTCAGTTTCTTTACAAAATCTTTACAAGCCCTCCCCCCCAACCCAAAGTTCTGATTCCTCTTCCTCACTTAATTCCAAAGTTTAACCTATTTAAAATCTGTCAGCAAAAATTTCTAACCAACTCAAAGACCTCCAAAATTTCACCTGGTGATCCTTCCACTGCTATAATATATCTCAACTTTGTATCTTTACCCAGCCTGTCCCATATGTTTTGCATCACAAAGTCTCAACTGGTACAATGTTAATAATAAAAATTTCACTTGACGGCATTGGGCCAGTAGCTTGTGTCAGAAGCTTGCACTATGCAAGCAGCTAAAGGCCCATAATCCAATATCTAGTTTTGCTCTGAGGCAACAACAAAAAAGAAAAATAAAGTTCAAAATATGTATGACCATTCCATATCCAACAATCAATTTGATGCTTTTTGTTAAAATTAAGTCGAAAGTGATAAAACAGACACATTAATGATGTATACCCCTGAAACAAATGACTAAAATATAAAGAATAGCTTAAGTATAAAAAGATTGCTTACCAGTGATGATTTCTTTATCACATGTGATGGAAACCACAGCTGTACTTCTGATTCCAGATGAAGCAAATGCTAGTGCCTGAGGGAAATGCCATTCATAGGTACCTGATCCAGCTGGTGCTTTGAACATGCGAATAAAAGTTCCACTGGCAGAACTTGCTGAAGATTTTGCATGTTGAAAGAGGAAAGGCATACCCTGACCATCGGGGGTGTTGGGCTGCCACTTGTGCTGTGCAACATATGCTGCCGGTGCATTTATATCAGCAATTATAACAGTATCCGAAGATGCATGAATAGCAGCAGCAGGTAGATTGCAGCGTTCAGGTGATGGAACAGCATATGGTTTAATTTCATTTGGGTTCCGGAAAATAGTCTGAGATGAAAATTTAAGTCAGGGGGGCAGTGCAACAGTTAATGTTTCACCATAAAAGAAGAATACCCTAGTGCAAGTTGCAACCCCAAGTTATCACATAAGTCTGAGAAAAGGAGCCTAAAGTTTTATCAAATGCACCATAAGTTTGGTAAGAGATATTACATCCACACCATACCAAGAGATGAATCAGATATAAAATGCCTTTCAAATTCCTTGGCTTCTCATTACTGTCGATGAGAATTATGTCATTCAGATATTTAGAAATACCATTCACTACAACTAAACCATAACATAGCTAGGCAACAAAAGGCTATGTTAAACATGAGCAATTCACATATACAGATAGGAATACACGCTTTCAAAACTTTATACATCATGAAAGTATACAGGATTGGCTAACACCAGACCTGCAAATGAAGAACATCTGCCATTGGCATCTTCTTCAGGTGAGGAACAGTTAGAAGTTGGGATGGGGTTTGTCCAAAGTAAGCAATTTGATCTTGTGTAGCACGTTGTTGTACCTGTCATTAATAGATATAAACAATAAGAAAATAGACAATACCCTAATTTACAGCTCTGTAGCACAGCATAGCAAACTTACTGGATCTGATATCTTATCAATATCAACTGTCCCTTCATAAGTAATGTAAAAGAAGACATTATTTGCCAGTATAGCTTCTTTACCGCGTTGCTTGTAGCTGCATGATCAGATTCATTAAACATTAGAATGAAAAGGCACAAAGTTAATTTAATCTTGGGCTTCTTTCCTCCATGCAATAACTGATTTTCATTGAACATGAGAAAACAAAAGACACAAGAGTGGAACATTAGTAGTGAAGGACAGAGTAATTCTCAAAGAAACCTACCCAAATATGAGATCAATCCATTCATGCAAATGTGCAGACACATACTCACTCTCAAGAGCCATCCGATGCTTATGAATGAAATCGACTGGGTTTTCAGCCCAAGGAGGAAGTTTGACAGAATCTGAAACATCAAGGATATAAAAACTTTTCATATCGACAACTAGAAGCATGTTTCATCAATATAATAGTTTGCAAGACATACCGAGCTTTCCTCCTAACTGGGTTGTACCAAAATCAACTGAATTTTCATTGGTTAATATCTCAGGAAGAAAAAACAACTCAGGAACCTATGACAGCCCAGAAGCCACACATGCACCCCAATTCCAATGAAAAGTTTTATCAGCCATCAATATACAAATTAAAATGCATGAAATAACTGATTAGATAAGTATAAGACAAGCAATCAGAAAAAACTGAAATAAAGCATTGTCTTAGTGATTATTATCAGACATACCAATTCCTTAACATCGCTCATGTCCTCAAGAACCCCATTCCAAGTAGCAGCAACATCTGAAAACATCCTATCTGCATGATCAAATTTCCCACCTTGCAGTTGAATTGAAAGAGTTGTAAATGGCTCTATTCTAACAAGATAATGTAGCACCTGTAACATAAATTCAGTTATCAGGTAGGCAATACTACATGGCTGCATAATAAACAGAATAATTTGAAGGAAGAAGCCCAATCTACACCAAGTCTATGGAATAAACATAAAATAAGGAAAATAAAAATACACCAATAGTTAAAGAATAAAGATAGAAACAAAAAATATTCACACATCAAACCCAATGGCTAAAAATGTAACACCAATAAAAATGGGACCAACTGATTCTATTTGGTGAAATAGGGCTCTCAGCAGATGGAACTGCATTCAGATGATGTGGAGAACAATGTTTGTGGGACAATTGCTATCATTTGATTCAAGAGCTGCACAATTCAATCGCCAACTTCAGATGATCAAACAGGAGAAAACTTACTGTCCCAGCACTTGAGTAATGAGAACCATAATGGAACTTTGGGATGACTGGATCATCAAAGCTGGAATATCTCTCTTGAAATTTTTTTAGGCGATCAGGATTTAATGCACCAACAGGCTGCAAGAATATGACACAAACACACTATAATTATAACAGAGAAGAACAGTGAACAACAAGTGGAAGCAAATCTTTAACTATTCCACCTTTGAAAGATCTCGGTAAGAAGAAGGATCAGAAAGGTCCAAACACCTTGACTTGTAATCAGAAAGAATCCAAGGGAAAACTGGATACTGCAAAAGGGGAAAAACAAAGAAAAAAAAAAGAAGAGGAAGAGGAATTAGTAGCAAATACACAAATTTTATGCACTCGCACACACACCCAAAAAAAAAAAAAAAATTCTAGGAACCACTCACCTGAGTCATGTCATTATAACTACGCCCAGCCAAAGTATTTAGCTGCATTAGATATTCAAAATTGCTGATCTGCATATAGGTTTTATTTTACTTGTTAATATCTAAAGGGAGCAGAACATCTGAGTTATGCATGATTAAGATATAAATTAAGTCCACTTTATACCTCCCACCTAGCCCAGCGTTCCATAAGCTGAGTTCTCTTCAAAAGCTGCTCTGGTCTCTATAGGAGAAAATAAATGACACATCATGAATACAACTGCAAAGACTTATGATTAACCAGCTAAAGTCTCCTCAAACACATAAACATCCTAAAGTATGTGTGAGCACACCAGTAATCAGTTGAGTCATTGAAGAAATATGCAAGTCAAAAGAAAAGCGGCAAACCTGAGTTGCCAGATAAATATTGTTCAAATGAGGAGGACGTAGTTGAACGATAGCTCGATAAGCATTTCTCCTCCCCTCAGTACTCTGGGAACAAATAGTTTAATCCACAGAAAGGTTCATGGTCAGACTTCAATTTACATAAGCAAAAGGGATGAAAAATAACTAAGAATATCTCAAAACGTACCCCAAAATCAAAGAAGTAGTTTGACCGGTCAACCATAAAAAGTTCCAGAGCACTTCTTCTTAGGAGATATCTGAGGAACAGGCAAGCCAGTACAAAAGGGAAGTAAAAAACAAATGACAGAAACAGGACCTCAAACAAAGAAATGAGGACAAAATAAAAATTAGCACGAAGACGATACCATCAAATAACAACTATCCAAAGGAAGCACATCAAATTTATTAATATAAAGACACTAATTATCCCAGAAGGTACTCTTGTCAACAAACTAAAATCAAATGTCATTATCCAGCTAATGTTGGAAATTCATGTTAATGAGACATTTTAAGTCCTGAGTGATAGAAATGATATTATCCGGATCCATACAAACACAATGTAACTAATTATTCATGTCAAAGACCCAAACAAAACATGATCCTATTAAAATTTAATTGGCCCAATACAACAAAAGAGATTTGACATTATCGACAACCAGACAAAGAGATCCCCAGTGCTATATAAAATAAAGAGTTTTGGCTTGATGGCAGGTTCCTTATTCACCATCCAGTATGTAATATCGCATAACCATATCACGCCAGATATGCATAATCTGAGTCTGAAACAGGGGACATAACTGCAGTTCTTGAAGAGAACTTTTCCGAAAGGATTAGAAATCAGCACAGTGGTGGAAAAACATGACGGAAACTCCAAGGAAATCAAGAAGTTTCTGTTCTCCAAGTATTGGACCTACAAAGTTCCAATACTCTCTGAACCTACAATTTGATTGTGCAATTACAGCAACAGGCTCACTGCAAACCTATTCGGATGGCACACTTAACACAAAAGGGAGAGCAGAAAACAATTATGAATTCTTCAAAAAAGAAGAGAGCTCTTAATTTACATCTAATCCTATGTTTGGAACAAATAAATTTCACACATTGGTGGATCTCGTAGGTAAATTTTTTCAAATTATGGTATAAAAATTACTGCCTCTGTTCCACTTCAAATGTCGACTTTGGTTTTTTCACACTTATTAAGAAAATTATTAGATTCCATCAATTTTATAAATTTTTCATTGCAATTTACCTCAATACTGTCTTATAAATACTAAAAAAGAGTATGTAGGTTCAATAAATGAGGCTAAGGTGGGAAAATATGCATTAAATACTCTCTTGATTTATGAAAGGGACATTTGAAGTGGAACAAAAAAAGATTCCAAAATGAACATTTAAAGTGAAACGGAGGGACTAATATATTTGTCACTTCTTGCATCCACATCTTTATAAAGGAGAAAGAAAGGTGTAGATGTCAGAAAAAGATAAACATATTAAATTTTATACCAAATTTAAAAAGAGATTTGCTAATGAATTCCACTAATTTTGTGGAATTCATTTATGCCTAACATAACTTAAGATTTAATGAAAGAATAAGGTAGCTTAGTGTTACCTCTGCAACAAAGATAAATCTAAATACAAAATGGGCAAAAAGAGAAATGTATTATAAAAATAAAAATAAAAAAGACCATCATTTGTATGTATGCTAATCATCTCAAGGCATTATTTCAAACCATGCCACCTCTAAAAAACATTAGACAAAGTATGATGCACTCTATAATTACAAGTGGGTGCGAACTGTTAGGGAGATTCGAATAAAAGGCCTGATTTATGGCCACTATGACACCTTCTTTGCATTTGAGCAAGTAGGCCTGAATTGCCAATCCAAGCTATGAATTCAGAACCAAGCCAAATATCATACCATCTAGTGTCAGACAAGACTAAAAAATTGAACCAACCAAAAACTGACATATACCCATTTCTGCTTTAAGTTAAAACATAAAATATTGATAATAATTTTAAAAAAGGTTTTCCATTAAGTAAAACAAAGATTATCCTCATCTCTTTAATTAAGATTCAGCTTTCCAATTACAAATTGCATGCAATTTCACTACATCTAAACAAACTTATGCACTCAACATATATCAGAATGTCAGATTGTCAAATTCTTTTCTAAGAAAAATTACAGAAATGCAACTCTGATTTAAGTGATAAAAGTTATAAGTTTACCTTCGGCTATAAATCTGATGGAGGGAAGACATCAACCAGCTCCGATCCTTTTCTTGGTCTCTTGATTCAGAAGATTCCATTGCATCCACAGTATTGTTTTCGGTGCTATCAACTACAAAATTTATTCTCCTAGTTGTTACCTGAAAGAAATTATTAGTTCTCATTTGCAGCAATAATGTGTCATATTAAAGTACCAGAACACCAGCTTCCACTTTTCAAGTTATAAAAACAAGCGAGGTTTTTCCAATTACATTCAATTGGTTGGAAACATGAAAACTTTTAACGCTCACTTGTGTTAAGCAGGAAAGGTAATGCAAGCAATGGCCGCATCACATCGGAAGGATAGAATTCTCAACCCTAACCTTAACAGGATTTGTAACTTTGTATGTAAATTTTTCAAATCAAAGGCCATTTGTCAATCAGTGAACTCCTGCAACATCATCTTATGGTCACACATCCCACAGACTAACACCACTTCCTCATGAATGATAACAGAATTGAATTTCAAGCAAAATTTTCAAATCAAAGGCCATTGTCAATCAGTGAACATCAGCATCATCTTATGGTCACACATCCCACAGACTAACACCACTTCCTCATGAATGATAACAGAATTGAATTTCAAGCAAAATTTTCAAATCAAAGGCCATTTGTCAATCAGTGAACATCAGCATCATCTTATGGTTACACCTCCTACCATGGGACTACCTATCATGCAACGAGTGGGGTTAATTGACAACTTGGAAAAAGAAAATTTCTTATCATGTAAATTTAATTTTTTTTCTTATTTTAACCTTTAAAAAAATTAAAAATGACCCCACTAAAAATTGAAAATAAAAAATAATAACTCCACTAAGTTTCTATTACTTTTTGTACTTTGGTAAATTTTTTATTAATCATATAAAATTTTGACCCCACTAACTCAGAATCCTGGATACAGTCCAACACACTAACACCATGTCATGAATCATAACAGAATTGAATTGCATCAATTACCATGACTCTCTAGAATAGTTGTTGTCTTTATAATTCAGTTATCACCAAAAAACTTGTAAAAATCAACCAAATATGCAACCGCATGTAATAGAGATTAGAGATATGTAGTCAGTATATTTGCCAAGCAAGCTTTCATGCATAAATTTAAATTCACAAGTGTTTCACTCATTTAGAACCCAATTTCTCAGTTCAAACATGTTGAATCCAACTTCCAGTTTTTTATGAGGAATCAAGTACAAAGTTCAGGATATAGACGTCATAAAATTAACCAAAGCAAGAAAAAGTGAACGAAAGTAATGACTTGGGCAGAGGAGTCATGTTTCATTTTTTCAATTTGAGGCCAACCAATCTTGACAAATGCCATACTTGAAAAGGAAGGTTTTAGTTTGACTTGTAAACTTACTTGAAAGGTTCCTCGTATAACCCTTAATGGCCGGACCATAGATGATGGAAGTTCAAAAACAATTCT
Organism: Triadica sebifera; assembly: GCA_023653625.1. Taxonomy (NCBI): domain Eukaryota; kingdom Viridiplantae; phylum Streptophyta; class Magnoliopsida; order Malpighiales; family Euphorbiaceae; genus Triadica; species Triadica sebifera. The sequence continues at coordinate 32,225,320 of CM042900.1, read as the reverse complement.
TTCATTGAGGTCACTAGGAACATATCCCGGTGCAACTGCTGATGTACTTTCCAGGTCTTGTTCACTAGAAAGTTGAGCATCACTGGATTCTGCAGATGGCTGCAGGTTCTCATTAGTTGTTCCCAGTGGTCCTGGCTGGTTCTCCCCACTCTGTTCTTTGTCGCAGGCTCTACCATCTAAATTATCAACTTCTGCATGTTCATCATCTTCAGTTATTCCCTCCACCAAGATTACTTCAGCTGCCAGAACAGGAACTTTCCGTTGATCATTATTCCTCTCAAGTTGATCCTCATAATTAGCAGCAATGCCAAAATGATCAGACCCCCTGTAGTTTCTCCTCAAACATATTCTCATCCTTGAAGAAGTTTCCATAAAGTCTAGCTTCCAGAAGACCTAAAGTTTTATGGTTACATTTTCAAAAACATCCTCCTCAACATAAAACATAAGAAATCAACAAGAGAAAATAAATTCTGACAATTTATGTGACAAGATAAGCTGTCACCAAACGTACACGTTCAGGTCTGCACAGGTAGTCCCCAAGCGGACCAAAAAGCCTCTTCATCTCAATCAAGCAACGGATAAGTTTGCGCCATGCACGAATCCCATTGAACAGATGATGCCGAGCTATTACATCAACTTGAGCACGCCTATCAACCTAGAAAAAAATGAATAACTAAATGAATCTGGTATATCAGCACAGTTAAGTAATTATAACATAAGGCAAACACTAATTCAAACCTCCGATCGCTGCATGTTTCTAGCTAAAGCAAAACTTGCAACAAGGATTGCAATAAACTTATAGGAGAGAGCATTGAAATCTTTGCCATAGACAGATCTAGTATCGAATGGTTGCATACACTCTGTCCAGGCAACCCCCATTGCTTCAGTAGTATTCCATCTCCTCACACGCTCCATATCACTGGCATTTCTTCGCTGTGCAGATGTGGCCATTGCAACTGCACTAAGGCCCCTTCCAGAACCAATCTTAGCATTACGTTCAAGATCACGTGCAGCTGCCAGTGCAGCAGCTTTTGCTGCAGCCTTATCTTTTGGAAGAGCTGGTGTTGTGTTAGGCACCTCCAAAGGTTTCTGAAAGCTTGAAAAAGTGTGTAGTCTAGTTGTTTTTCGCTCAAGCATGGAAGAATCGCGCCTAAATTGTGTGTTTGTTGCAGGAGCTGTGGTCTCCCCACCTGCAGCACCAGCAGCAATCATTGCCAATGCCATAGCAGCCGGTGGTGATGCAAAAGCAGCTGCCCAAGCTGGTGAGATCATGGAGAGAGCAGCCTGACAAAACCAAGATTGAAATGTCTCAGAAAATATAGAAACACCATAAACATGACAAGAGTAAAAGAAATCTCAAAGCAAAAACTAAGTTGCTTCCAAAGTCAGCAATAACAGCCAAGAGACACAAAAAAAATTGACAAAACAAAACAAAACAAAAACAGAAAGAAGATAAAAATTTAACACTCTGATGCATTTTTTTCTTTATTCCATGATTCCAAACAAGGATAATAAGAACATCGATAAAACATAAACTTAATTTTACCACATCAATGAAATTATTGCAAATAATCCAAGAGCTTCAAAGCTTAACAATGAACATATTTAGGATGTGCATCTACACTGGACATGTTTTAACCAAATTCTTTGGTGAATCCTCTTCCGATTTTTCTGCATTTTGTTATCACACTTAAATCAAAATAAAGGCTGTAAAATATGATTCCTGTTATTTATTCTCCAGTACATACTCATCATTTGTGATTCTGGGCCTTAGAGTCAACAAATGGGTCAAAAGTCTTAGTCTCTAATTATAAATAAGTACCACTGCAATGCCCATGTATTGGGCCAACATTCCATGAACCCAGCCTTACATGCAATGGAACCCCAAGTCAACGTATTAAATGCATCAAGGCAAATAAATGTAAAATTCTGGAAAATTAGCCAAATGGCCATTTTTAGAAGCATATTTTGGCCTTCTAAATGAATTGGCTGAAAATATGTCATTTTCAGAGTAGTCATATTCCTGTAAGACAATATGCAATATGACAAAACACTAGTTTTCAGGCCATGACTTCCTGCTGCTGCTGGTGGGTTTGCATCACAAGGAGAGGCAGAGATTAAGGCAAGGATAAGAAAGGATGAGTAAAGTTCACTAACCTCTATAGGAAGTGCATCAGCAGCTAGTGCACGGTCATCTACAATAAGTGGATTTGAACCATCAGCTGTAGCAAGCTCATGAATTCCAGCCAGAAGCGGCCTCCATCTTCGCAACACAGCAACAAATGGCGGTAAAATGGCCTCAAGGTATTGCTTCCGAAGAGGTTTTCTATCTCTGCCAACAGCATGCCAAACCTGCAGCTCACAAGTCAAAGCAGTCAGCACGACTCGAGACACCCACATCATCCATCCACATGAAGAATGAAGAACAGCAATGCAATTAAATGAAGATCAGAATGGATAAGAGTTAAGCAAAATATCCAGTAATTTTTTTATGTGCCACAGCATGTTAGTTTTGGACAACTAACCTCAGCAAAAAGAACACAAGAAGCAACCAAAACCCTCTGCCTCTTTGAATCAGAAATGGGCATATTTAGAACAGGTGAGAGTACACTGAAAATGGAAAATGTAAATAAGTAATAATCACAACTTAACAAAAGATGAAATGCAAAGCAGTAAGGATATCCCACTAATGACTCGAGAAGAACGAAAGTATCCCATATATAAAAACATAAAAACAGCAATTATGCACCAAGTGATCATGACAATTGCACATTTCTGTATTTATACATAAAAATAAATATATAATCATTTTAGGCTGGCATCCAGCATAATGCTTCACCCAGAGGCGGAGACATAGGGAACCAATGGGAGCCTTGGCCCACCCAAGCTTTCTAAAAATTTCAATTTAGTAAGTATAGTTTTCAAATTTTCTTTTATGGCTCAAAAAAAATTAAAAATCCATCCTTGTTTTGATTGAAAAATTCACTTCTCATTTAACAAGTACAAAAGTTAAATAAATATTTAAATAACTAAAATTTTGATTTTTACATGATAAAATCTAATCAGTGGTTATTATCTAAAAGACAAATACACTAATCAATTATATAGTAATCTCATTCTTATTTCCTTATTAATTTTTAAGGGCTTCTTCATTATTATTACATGAAACTAAAACCCCAAAATGCTTCTTTTATCATTATCTTCCTTACAAATTTTTCTCAAACCAAAAAAGTAATTATCTCAATTCTAAGCCTCATAGAGAGTATTGAAAGAAACATGACGTAATTTTATTTTTAATTTTTCTCATTTTATTAGATTTGATGAGAAATTATATTTCTCTACAGTTGAGTATATAAATTTTATTACTAGGCTTAAAATATTATATAATATGCTTTCAAGTAAATCTTGATTGGTTTAATTTCATTAGATTTTTAGTATTTCACTTCATTATATCTTGAAAAATTGAATTATTAAGAAGTTAGAGATGAGATAAGGCCCAACCCTTACCTAACTAATTTTTTGTGGCGAAGAAAGATTATATACGTCATTATGAAGTCTTTATGCATTGCAATAAGTTAAAATAAAAATATGATAGAAGAAAATAGAATAAGGGCCCAAATGAAATTTCATGAATATATTATATTTGACCCCCAAACAAAATTTTCTGGCTCCATCCATGGCATCACCTGATGCCAGCATCCAGCATAATGCTCTATTTGGTTTAGTTGTTAGCAGTTAACATCTACCAGCAAAATATACATGGTTAACAGTTGCAATTGATTGCAAAATGCTTGGTAACTTGGTTGTTAGAAGTGTAGATATATTGTTAAATAACCAATAATGACATATATGTCCTTTTTACAACTTAATGACAAACTATACTTACTACTAGCAAATGAATTTCTCATATGACAATCGTACATATTACAACAAATGAATTTCTCTTTATAAATTCTCTTTAGGATTTACATATATGAAATACATTTTAACTGTAGACAGATCCCTATTTAATATATAAATACATATGCATTTATGCAAAATTTAAATTCAATATTTTTAAATTTTTATCATTTTTCATATTTTTTGTTTCTACAATATGTCCCCTTAACAGTTAAATATTTGTTTCAATTTTCTGAAATTTAAAATTTTCACTAAAATCCCTTCAACCTTTGAGACAATTTAAAATGTTAAAACCAGCTAGGAATTAGTCCTTTTCTTTTTTAAGAAATTATAAGATGGTAAAAAGTAGTAAAAGCAAAATCGAAGGTTAACTTGCATTGGAAATACCTAAACATTAGCTTTGGGTCTCCAAAAGCTAAAGTTCAGCTATGGATGAGAAGTTGGTGATAAGTATAAAATTTAACTGCCAGCAAGGAAATTTTCATATCATGTTTGTGTAGTTACAAAATGCCTAAGTATGGTGGTTCATAGTCCAACAGTTGACTGTCCCTCACCAAATGGACAGTTTGTCTAGCTTCTTCTACATCATAGGTAATAAATAAATAAATAAAAATAACACCATGGCCCAGAACAGCCTAGATGATATTTATGATTCCTTTCCATGACTCCACATTGTCCAAGTCCAACTTTGCTAAACCCTTAGCCTAATTAGATCAGGACAGCAACTCCTAAAATAAACCTTACAAAATCTCATAGATGTTCCTATACTATAAATAAAATAAAAGAGACAGTAATTACCTCCATAACAAGGCTGACCGTGGTTGTCTCATTGTCATCCGAGCATTATTATCAGAAGATGGAATTCCTTCTGATGTTGCATCTTCTATGCCAACATTCCTCATAAGCATACTGGTTTCACCATCATCTTCCTCCCTCATTGATAGAAGCACCATACGGAGCATGCACAGGAATGGTTGATCACTGTCCAACAACTGGTATAGTAATGCCATTCCACCCATCCCAGTGCCTGATCCCCCACCTATACCGAGACCACCACCAAGCCCAGACTCATCTAATAATAAAGCTTGCAGCATGGAAACTGACTTCTTTACTAAAGGGAGTTCAATCCAGTTTCCATTTGCATCATTTTCCAAAGCAGACCTCCAAGATTCCCAGCCACTGCCACCGCCACCGAAGACAGCTGTTTTGGAAGGAAGGCCAACACCATACCATAATCTGCTCCTGTATTTCCAACCCTCAGACAAGTCCATAGAGATGCTCCCATATGACACAAAAGCACAAGAAACAGATTCGTAAGGCTCAGCTGCTGCTGCTGCTGTGAGACGTTCCATCACAGTGGCTGAAATTTGCCCATTGGCATCAGCCATGGAGGCAAGGACCTTTAGGAAATATTGAATTATTTAATAAGTTAACAAACTTTAAGTGATATGGGGTAAAAATAAGATGTATAACAACAAAAGATCCTGATAAACAACTACAATAAAATTCATAACAGTTCTATTGCCAAAAATAGCAACTCAAGTGTAGTCACATCAAAAGGGTAAAAAGATTAGAATACATACATCAAGAGGCAGTCCTCCAGAGTCACTGGATCTGCGATCACCTAAAGATTCAAATGAATCCCGACCACTTGATGTCAGTTGGCTTGAGCGATTATTAAGGGGAGATACAAGGGATAGTGGAGATGGGGAACTATCAACAGCATGGTTTGCACATGAGAGCTTGCTTTGTAACCGCAAATGATCTTCAACAAGCATTAAAATGACAATAGCATTTTCAACCAATGCCACCGAAAGCTGAGCAGCATTTTCTGCTTCTGCTTTAGCTTCTTTTGGTGATAAACCCTCAGCTGCAACACCAGCAGCTGCTGCAGCAATAACTTGAGTCTACAACAAAAGACAAAATTGATGTATTCATAAATGCACTTTTTCTCCCCCACTAATCCAACTCTAAGCAACACTAATGGAACTGTTGATAAATTTAGTTCTTGCGTTTACCATTCAACAATTGTGTTAAATATCCTCAAAAAGATTAAGTTTGTTGTACATCTACAGATTCATAATAGTCTTCACTTGCAATTTTTTTTTTATTGCATATTTTAACATACCAACACATGCTGTGTATTTTTTTTCTCTTGCAGGCATTGCTGTTGGCCCACATGTTAGGCTCATTTGTTTGGCCAAGCCCATATAGGTCTAAAGTTGTGATACTTTTAGATATGTCAAGTTCTCTTAGGCCTGTTACCTGTATTATCAGGTGTATTAAGAAAATATTGTTTGAAGTATCATATTTTGATGTTATCATCTTCTTCTGTAACAGATGTTCTCTCCACCTGCTACTTTATACCTTTGGTAGCGATACTCCAATGTGACGATTAATGATATTAATTAAAAGAACAAAAGAGATCAATTACCATAGAATTAATCATACATCTAATGAGAAATATAGGAGTCTAGAATGCAATGTACATGTGTATCACGCCAATTGTAGTCCATACATAGTGTTTTCTTCATTACAGTGTCTAAAAAATGAGACATTAAATGCCTATCTAGCAGAGAGATAGGGATATCTGCAAGTAACCAAGCAATGGAGACATACAAGCTATATTTTTTTTTATTGAATGATAATGCTATTATGTCTAACATTGTGCAATTAGAGGGAGAAATAGACCTGCATAATGAGGTTAAGATTCTATCTTAACCATGTCCATTGTTCCACATTTAATTGAATGCATCCAGAGCAGATAGAACCAAATCATTCCTTAACTCATAAATTCTTGTTTTCAACTGTTAGTGTGGATTATGCTTCTAGTAGCTATGCCTCCTTTACTTTCCGCATATATGATTTAAAATTTCAAGCAGAAAATGAGGGAGAAAAGATAAATTCATAATTGGAGGCTTTTTTCTGCATCATTACCACTCATAATCAGATTTACTAGATGGCTTGATTTTAGATTAAACATTGTGTTTCCATATTAGGATAACAGATTTGACAAGCCATCCAAAATTAAAATTCAGAATGTACACAAACAACCTGGGGTAACATTTATCACAAGCAAAAGACTATGAAGTGCAAAAATTACCTGAACCTGCAGTTCCCTTGCAGCAAAATCCAATAAGGCACCCAAAAGCCTTCTTTTAAATATAGGCAGTGATTCTTCACGTCTTCAAATCATGAAGAAATTCATCATCAATTACTACATGCTTTCAAGATGAAAATTCAAAATTTTTTAACTTAGATAGAGAAATAAATCTCATGTAAATTTTCCATGGACCTCAATTGTGTTTGTGTGGGTGGGTGGGTGGGTGGGTGGGTGTGTATGTGTACACACTATAGGATCCACACAATATGATTTAATCACTGAACCATTTGAATTTCAGTTAAGAGTTCACTGTACTGAACGTAGGAAAGGAAAAGGGCAAATTTTGGTAAAGAGTCCACTAGTGGCTGGGGGAAATGTGAAGGTAGCTGACTCTTAAGTCAAAACAAAATATAAACTATCCCAAATTTTTCAAGTAAAAATTGATAATTTCTACATCCACTTATAACCCATTTTTTTCACTATACTAAGAGAACATTTATTTTTTAACAGAACTTTAGTCTCTTAATATCCAGAGAAGAAACCGGTAGCCCAACAAGGTCTATTAAATAATCCATTGAGTTTTACATGAACATACTGTTTGCAACTGAAAAGTTCAAAGCAAAAAAGAAAGCTTAACAGGCTCCTTTCCGTCTCACAATATATCTGAGAAGGTCAGAGTTAAAATAGTTTCACAAATGGTAAAAAATATGGTATGTTTGCCACAACAACTAAACAGAGATCCAATATGTTAACAGACAATTTATCTAACATGAAAATACAAACACATCACAAGCACATGATGAGATAGCCGGAAATACTGTTGCAGATGATTCACACAAAATGAAAGAACAATGAAACTCAGCAAAAATAACAATCTAGTTCATAAGGGAAAGAAGGAAAGCTCAATGGAAAGGTTGCCAATTTGATAAAGCAATACCTAACTCGTTGATCTCCTGTGCTAGATCCCCCCACAATAGAAAGCCATTCTGCACAGTGAATTGTTGCTTCAATATCCTGCAAACGTTAGTAATAATAAATGAAACTAGTAAAAAATTGGAGACTAGCATTAAAGCTGAAACTGGCATATTTTAGACAAGTACAGATTTGATAGACAGCCAAACCAACCTCTCTCTCTTCAACAATATTTACTTATTTTAATTTGAACCCAACAAATTGTAATAGGACACTTTAAAGTAACTTAAACATTTTCATTAGTTTTTATTAGTTACTTTAAAGTAACTTGAACATTCAAGACCATGTGCAATTTTCATTAGTTTAAGTTAAATGGCCCAGCCTTTAGAGGGAAAGAGGGGGGGAAATAATCACAAAGTTGATAGTTCTTGATTTTTCAGCTAAAATTCCACACCGCTTTAAAGTAACTTAAACATTTTCCCGCCTTCCATATTAATAATTATACTTTAGGAAAACATGGCAGGAAAGTGTAATTAGTTGTTGGAGATACAAATATTTCAATAAATAAATAAATAAAATTGAAATTTAACTCTTCCTAGTGCTCCATTCTTCATATAATTCTGAAGATATGCTGTGTGCAAATATGGGATATTAGTTAGACACACAGGAATACAAGTGGCTGAATACAAAAGACAGCAAAAAACAATAGACCAGGGAGAGACAACTTATGCACTCTTTTATACATGATATTTGCAGATGCATGCTATCCAATTTTCATCCTGCAGACATTATGCTGGCCTGAACCAGATCTGCACCATTGGAAAATTGGCATATGCACCCAAAATGACACATGGTCTTGAATTAAGCAGTCCAGTATATAAAGTGCAGTAGCATCATCCCATTCTTATCTCTCTGATCACCACAAAAGCTTGAAAAAATAATAATGGCTCCAAAATGAAGTTTAGCACTCAATAAAAGTTGAGGTTTGTGCTAGTATTTCAGAATATGCAGTTATTGCAAAGTTGATAATGCATGAAAATAACTATGGGATTTCATATTGATGTGCACTTATTTCAAAGTCCATAAGATGCAAGTTGATTCATATTGATTACCAAAAACCCAGCTCCTAGATGATAAATATTAGAAACTATAAGCATGGAAAGATTGGAAACAATATAACTAAAGCGCTAACTCCCAGCAGGGAACAGGTCAATAGAATTATGTGAAGATATATATAAACAATGACCTTCCAACCATCCTTCTCGCGCATTGAGTGCTCTAACATTATAATCAAGAAGTTGTGTACAAGATCATCAATCTCCCCTAAGCTCTCCACGTTAGAATTTTTGATTGCACCCATCTGCAAAAACAAGCTCTTCAATGATTGAAAAATGGAATTCAAGCAAAGGCTTAAAGATCCAACAGATTAATTGATTTACTCTCTATTAAAATCCTAAGATCTGTACCATAACTAAATGCCATTTCTCAGTCTATTTGTTATTAAGAATAACAATTAAACTAAGTAAAATCCAGAACAAGGTTAGATAATACTACCTCATAATTAGATATCAAAACCTCCAGAATCCACTCAGGCCATTCCTCCATTTTTGTCAGACAGTTTCTGTTTTCTGGATGACTGCAAGCCAGAAACAGAAGATCCTGAAATCATATAGCAGGCAGCAGCTCAGAAACTAAAACAGAATATCAAGGACAACAATCAGTAAAGTAGAAACTTGAAACTATAAAGGTATTTAGACCATCAGTTAACTTATTGCATGACAATACCAATCAAAGATGCCAGCTAATTCTAGTAATTCAGAACACAATCTCATTCCTCTTACTTGGCTTGAAGCACTTATGAATAGACATTAAAAAACCACATTGTCATACAAACAAATTGTGTGAATAACCAAGTTTATTCATGTCAAAACACTTCTGTCAGCTGAGTTGGTTAGGCAGCAAAGCGCAACCAAACCTAAAGATAACTGAAACAACCCCTCTCACAATGAACAACCAAGAAATAGTACATTGCTGAAAATTATAACTCTTTGAGCGGCTATATCTTGCTTGACATGTAGCAAATATATTGTTAATTGTTTATAACTTTAAATTCACTTTTCAATATAGAATAAAACTCAGTCTTAAACCCAACCTAGTTGACTATATTTGATGCAACTATGTGAAACACTTTCATGAGCAGAATTAAATTCATTTTTCTAAAATAACATGATAAAATATTAGGAAAAAACTTTACCCTGATCATATTCAGTAATTTAACGATAGCATTCCTCATTCTCTTCTTATACGGGAGCATTGGAGGAGTTAAAATTGATATTATGGAATAATGAGAACTCATCTCATATTTTTTCAGCTAAGAGATATTTGACTCATATGCAGTCCCTCGTAACTTGTGATAGACTCCAAGCAATGACATTAAACAATTTATACATCTCTGAAATTCCACATGATGATCATGCAACTATTAAGATTTCTTTCTAGTTCCATGCAACAGAAGAAGCATTAAAAATTTCATACAGAATATAAATTTCTAATAACGTGCACTTGCACGCAAATATAAAGCAATACTGACATAAATGTAATACCTGCAATGCTCGACTTTGGAAAGCCCTAGATGCATAAGGCAGTGATCGCAAGAGAACCAACAACAGTTGGAAATGTTCAAAGCGGTGACCAGAATCGTAAAAGTTCAGCCCATCATCTGCTGAAGATGCATTAATCTGAAAAATAAGAATGGCATGTAAATTTTCTGCAGCTGTGAACATTCACAGTGCAAGAAGTTAAAATTTAGTCGGCATGCTGAAGAGCAATTAATGTCCCCTTGGAAAGGGAGTTCTGAAGAGGTCATAAGTTATAAAGAATGCTCCCAGGTACATATGGTACTGCTTAAAAGTCAATAAGGGACTTTTAAAACAAGTCAAAAGGCTGCATGAATCAATACTAGGCATTAGATGAAACTGCTTAGAACATAATTTTCTTCAAACAATCAAAGGTGCACACGGAAGAAAAATACAAGATTTGAAACAAACCAAGATCACAAACTAACTTGAAAAGCATGAAAATAACTGCAGCATAACCAGAAAAGAAATATGTCTTTTGAATTTTATAATCACAATAAACAGCTAATACTCATCCAACACGGTAAGCAAGTTCAGATTCATCTCTACAAGGTTAGTAAAGAGAATACTAGAAATTTGATATAATACGTTAATTATCCTACATAAAAAAGAAGTATAAACTTTTACTTTCAGACTTTGACATTCTGGCAAAAAAAATAACATATACAAGGGACAACTAAAGATGTGTATGTTCCTCCAACTCTCAGTGCACCAAGTAAGAATAAAGGATCAAGATATCCTGAAAATATACACTACATGAGCAGCCCAAGGTTTAGTTATAAAATGAAAGTATTAACATCTTTTTTGGTTTTTCCTGGCTAAAAATATCACAAAAAGGGCCAAATAAAATGGACCATAAATATAAATGTTTTATTCATTGACAAATTCAATGGAAAATAGATTAGATCAAAGGGGAAAAAAAGTACCGAGGCTGCCAATAATGCTGTGTAAACATGAGTAGTCATAAGTCTATTTGGTGCTGCTTGGAAAGCCTTCTGCAATGCAAAAAGTAGAAGAGAAACTTTGTCATCAAACATTGAACCACCTCCTTCGTGTAGTCCACCACCCAAAAGGTTGTTTGTCGTATCCGAGGGTCTAGATGAACCAAATTTCAAATGCCCAGACATTACTAGAGCACCTAGAAGCTCAATGATTGCAACAACAATACCATCACTTTTGTCTATATTGTAAACATTATTTCTTGCATTAGCAGCACTGATCGAAAGACTAATACCACCCACATTCTTAGCAAAAGGACTTTCAGAAACAGATGACACCCTTTCAATTTTCACACTGCTGGAAGAAACAGCAGGGCTTCCACCAGTATCTGACAGCTCAGATTCACAATCTTTCTCACGTGAAGTGAAATCCTTTACTTCATTATTCTGATGTTTTCCTGGAACCTCGCTGCCAGCGTCTAGCTCACTTTCCTCAGTGCACAAGCCATCATTAGTTTTTGACAATGATTCTGAACAACTTTGATCACCAGCTTTAGCTTCCCGTTGCAGCAGAACAAGAAGTGTTTCTATCCCACCAGATGTTATGAATGCCTCTGCAAATGTGTTAGACCTTACTGTATTTGGCTGTACAACAAGCCTGTAAATCAGATGCAACGCCCTGGCAACCTGGAAGAAAATATTCATAAGAGCCATCATTAGAAGATTAACAAGTACATATTAAAGATTATTTTCCGATTTATAAATGAAACATAAAGTGTCTCATATCCATAAAGTGTTACTGTTGATATACAGGTGTTATCATTAATTTCAAAATCAAATACAGAAGATCACAAAGAAAAGTTGTCCCCAGTTCCCCACCCACCCTGAAAAAAGGTGGTTAGCAGAAGATTTCATCAAACTTATTATTGTTTATTTCTTCAAAATTTGATGAGCTCAACATGATAAACGGTTAACAAAATTGGCTGTTTGATGCAAAACGCATCATTTATGTGCTTTATGGCCCCTTCAAAAGTGAGAGATACATATATGACAATGAAAGAGAGGATGCAATGGTGGGGAGAATTAAGTTAATTTATCCCCCTGAATGACAGAAAGCCAATACATGCACAATGTAAATTAAACCAATCTGAATTTTATTCTCCAAGACTAAATGACTTGGCTTAGTGAAATAGAAAGTAAACGGATCTTAGGGAAGCAAACAACCTTGAATTATAATCAGGGTAAATTCATAATTTCCATGCCCTTTCTATAGTAAGGAAAGACCATTGTTCTGGACTTAAAACTAAAAGGCATTGATGTTTTCACCATGATTCTAGAAAACAAAGTGTCCAAATGCAATTGCATGGTGCAATGGAATCAAAGAGAAATATGTCAACTAATCTTCTGAACTAAATGCAACCGCAGATTTATATTCCTTAAATCATTATCATCTGTAGTAAACCTCTTTCATTTAAATAACTGTGAACAATTTCAAGGAAAAGAAGGCAGCTTTTTCCAGTACATTCATGCTCTAGAACATAAACATACATATGTTAAATAGAAGCAAGAAAAAACAATTTTCTTTAGCAAATGTAGTAATGACAACATTATATTCTGTCCATTAATTATTTAAAATACAAAACCATTTTAGGCAATCCAGTACTGATCATAACAATAAGGTTTATGATCAATATATGTGTTAAATAAACATATGCTCTTGAACATAAAGAAAATACAATTTTCCTTAGCAAAAGTAGTAATGAAAAACATTATATTTCTGCCCATTAATTATTTAGCACACAAGACCATTTTAGGCGATGCAATAATGATCATAGCAACAACGATTATCTCAAAAAGCATTGCAACCATTAATTTGCAGACAATTATCAGTGCTAAAAGTAAATATGCAAATTGGAACATAAAATTGAAAGCAACCTAATACAACTATATGTCAAAAAATAAACAATCTTCTATGTAGAAATTTATGTTATTAAAACAGTCTTCTCTAAACTAAATTACCTGATTGGGTTGTGGGCAATCAACAATGAATCCCAGTAGACAGCGAAGATCATCTGCAACCATTGAAGGAGGTGCAGCTCCTATTAGAAGCTCAATAACCACCAAGAGTTCATCAACAAGAGCATTCAATTCACCCACAGGACGTGCTGCCTCATCCAGTGAAAAAGTATCCACTGAGTCCTTCTCACGAATTGTCCAATAGCATCTTCTGCAGCCATCAAGAAGCACCTGAATAGCATTAGCATCTCGCATTGCCAATGACTCTGAGAATACCATGTCTGCTAGTGATGAAAGAAGTTTCTTTTGCAGTCCATAGTTGCATAAGCTCCAAACTGGGAGATCCAATAATAAGGTACCAAAAAGTTGCACTTTGAGGGCATGATTAAGTTTTTGGGATTGGCATAAGGAGACAACAGCCGCAACAAGTTCCTCATCCCCTACGCCATTATGCTTTCCTTTAACCAATGAAGACAAAGTTTGGAGAAGATAGTTCAAGATTTTTGACAGAATCTCAGGTCCTCTGGTTCGACATAACTCTTCATTGTTTCTAGGGTGCTGAATAGCTATTGAAATAATTCGGAATATTGGAGCTGCCAAAGTAGTTGTGGCTAAAGACAAAGGAACACTTCCTTGTTCAGGTTCCAGACTATCTTTATGCACATGGCTTATCGCTAAAGGAAGTAAAGACATAGGACCTCCATAGCCCAAGGCCCACAAAGCCTCCACCGGTTGCATTCGTGTTGCAACATGGACTTGTCCAAGAACCTCTGCTGGCCTCCGCAACATGCCTGACTTATCATAATTAAAAAATTTAATAAAAGATTTTCATGTGACTGAATTATTCAGGCCTTTTACACAAAGATACCTTATGCTCCCCTCAATCAAGTGCAAATGCATTGAAGAAAAATTAAATATAATAAAATGATAAAAAATGAAAAAATCTCAAGGTTCTAGCACAATTGATGTCCAAATTTCCCTATCAAAAATGTTGTATTTCTGCAAAATTATTGACCAATTCACAATACTAAGATTTATGAATGAAAATAAAACCTGGAGATTGAATTAGAAAAAAGGAGAGGCAATGTAAACTAGCATTCTAGTACTATGAATAACATATATAGGCATCTTCCTCTAGTTCTCCAAAAACTAAGGTGTAGGAAGAATACAAGGGAATGATTTGAAAGAAAATTGTGGAGAACTATAACAAGAAAAGAGGTGGGAATTGCTCCACATCACATATATAGGCATCTTCAGTATTAAAATTTACCTTTAAATAAGCATGTAATCAGCAACATGGTTCTCAAAAAGCATGCATCAAATTGCAAACACATTAAAAATTAGATGTGAACATGATGGATAGGCTATATAGTTAATTATTAAAGGCAATTCGGTGCACCCATTAAATTAAAGTATGAAGTCAGGATGATCTTACAATTCCATTATCAAAAAAAAAAAAAAAGAACCATTGAAGTGGTTACGCACCTGCAGCACCGGAAGGGGAAGCATCAGGACAAAAACGCCCACTAAGCAAACGGGGGTGATAAAGAAGGTGAATGAATCCTCCAATCTCTGCATCTAAAAGTGAACTCTCCTCTGCCATGGTCCGGACATGTTCATTTGTAGCTAGCCAAGGAAGTCCTGCACCATTGCCAAAAGTAGGCAGCACGTCCCCCCCTCTAGAAGCTAAACGTGTCATTCTTTCTGGGCCAATTGGCTCTTTAAAGATATAAACAGGCCCCATCTCAGCAAACAAAGGGCACTGACGACGCCTACGTTGCAAACCAGCCATTGTTGGAGGTGGGTTTGTCCCGATGCAGCAAAATGCAAGTGGCTTAGAGATTCGAGGGAACTCAAAAGGCCGAGTTTCATACAATGATCCATCAATATACAATCTCAGTTCGCTCTCTGCTTTCCCAAGCAGTCCCTGCTTGCAAATATGCTCCAACCCAATAAAATACCAGCATTGTGGCTTGAATGCATGAGTAAAATGCAAAGAAGCCTTCCTTCCTTTTCCACTACCACTTTCAACAACCAAAAACTGTGCATGGAAATATGCCTCTACTCCCTGGTTATCAGCAGACAAGAAGCTAAAAAGTCGTGGCATGTGAGCTGTGCCTTCACCAGCTAGTGCACTGGCAGCAGCTGCAGCTGACATAGCAGATGATTTTCCTGACTTGGCTGCTGCTGCTGCAGCAATTGCCGCTGCTGCAGTAGCTGTATTCAATGTGTCTGCAAATGATTCGATGTAGATCCATGTTGCAAAAGCATACCCATTCGTAAATGGCCAGCGGCTCTCTCCTGGACCCAGCAAACCAGAGCTTTCACCATCAAATTCAAAAGTACATGAAGGTCCCTTTGACTCCTTTCCACCCATTGCCTTCTCCAAACAATACATTAAGCGAGATGCCCATGAAGTATTAAGTGTTCTCGTAATCACTTGAAACCATCTATGCAGATCAATAACATTAAGTGAGTGCCCTGCCAAGTGTTGGATGCAGTGGCATAAAGGAGTTCCATCCCATTTCATTTGTGTTGTCGAATCAACATCCTGAACAAAAATTTTCTCTGCTGACCCCAAAAGAACTCCTAACAGACCAGCTATAGAGCACATTGCTCTATTTCTTGTGCAAGCCCGCAATATAGCACGTAACCCCCTTGTCATTCGTGTCCTAGGGGACATGTAAATCTCACTATCACCAGCCCAAGGAAGCCAGGGAATGAGCTCACCTGCCACAATGGCAGCCCGAGAGTTCAGCATTACACTAGGAGGATTATTATCCTCATCCTCAAAACTTTCAACTCCACCCATTGTGGCCAGTAATGAATCAACAACCAAGTAAGCTATGGTTTCTGCTTCCTCCCCATTCCCAAAACTCTCAACTCCACTGACAATGTTCTTCAGGTTGTCCAAGCTTTCAGGCTTTCCCATAATAGCAGAATCCACTAAGTGCAATAACTCTGGAGATACGTTTGGCATGGCAGCTTTTGGCTTAGACCTTGGCGGGGAACAAATGGGAGAGAATTCATCAAAATAAGCAGAATCTAGGCTGGTTGATGAATGTGATGGTTGAATTGTAGAATCCAATGGTCTCTCAGGCCCAGGACTTGATATAGAGCGATCATGTCGAAATTCAGTCAATTGAGGAGAATCATGGTCGGCCGAAAAATTCATGGATAAACGCTGAGATGCATAACCTAATTCATTAGATAATTGCCTCTCATTCTCTGAATTCGATGACCGGTTTGAATCCACATGACCAGCCAGCACATCACCAGCAGTCTTTTCTTGATCTTTCAAAGATACCTGTTCAAACTGGTCCTCATCCACAACTGTAGCAACAGAATCAACACCTCGAGAAGCTATATTGTTATTTCCTATATCCATATCATTTCCTCTAGCAAAATTTACATTTTCTTGAAGAGCTGTTCCTACACTATCTTCTACGATACTAACTACTTGAGGAATTTCTGGATCCTCTCCAGAAATTACACTGGTCTCCTTCTTTTCTTCCTCTTCTTCCATTATAGAAAACTTAAATTACACTCATCGAAAATATTTACACTCCCAGCACCTACGAAAGAAACATTTAGAAAATAAATGAAATTGAAGATCAAAATAACACAAATAAAATAATCAATTACGTTTAGCGGATCTAGCTCGCAAGGCAAACAAATTCATTTCCGTACCGATATTTCAACGTAATATACATAAAAACATGCATTTATCCAAATTGTGAAGCTAAGATCTCTAAATCGACCAATGCAGCCGAGCCAATCAATCAAGCACCGGTCACACTAACGTACAGAAACATATGTGTCTCTGTATTGCGCTTATTTATGCATACTAAACCAAAAATAAAAACAATTCCAGCTCATTTCAACCGAAATTATCAGACACAGATCGGATAGCAATCGCCATTGTTAAGTGGAGAAAACCTGCGTAATGAGCGTACCTTATTAAAAAAAAATGGATAGGTCTGGTGTGATTTTGAATCAATAGATAATTGTACAGATAATTGAATTGGGGGAGAGAAAATAATTTTTTTCTCGAGAGGGAAAGAGAGAATCGGAGAAGACGAAAGAGATGGCGATTTGGGCGCGAGCGAGAAGATGGATTTAGCAAGTAATTGCCCTGCCTTTGGTTGCCCAGTCAAAAACAATGTAAGGAGTGGTTGGCTACTGGGCTGAAGCTATCTATATCCAAGGTCGTTTTTGTTTTTGTGTTTTTCTTTTTTCTTTTTTCTTTTTTCTTTTTAATGTATGAGTTAGAAATCTTTGTTCTATTCTAATGACTTAACTTTGAAGCGAAGAAAATAATGAAATATGTTTCCTTTTGGACAAACAATGAATAAAAATAATCGAAAGTGCAATTGTCATTTGTCGACTTTTCGCTGAAATTTTTAAGTTTCAGTCTAAATAATATTTTTAAAATTTTTGTTTTTCTTTATTTGATACATTGATATATGAATTAATTTTCAATGTTAAATTAAATTTGGAAAATATGTGAATATCTTTTTAAGGTGGATGAATATTGATTCAATTTAAACAAAATGTAAGATTTTGCTTTCGCATAATTAATTCTTTTATTCTTTAATTCTCTCTATCTAGTCAAATTTATTTGTTACTAAGCTTAAAAGAACTCCATAATAAATATAATTCAAAAGCTAATATTTACTTCTTTTTGAAACTATTATATATTACTCGTGTTCCGGCGTAAAATGCGAATAATTTGAAAAATAAAATTATTAGCTTCTTAAATAAATTTTATATCTAATTTTTTTTAACTGCAATCAACTAATTCACTTGTAGTATATGAATATAGTTTTTTTTTAAATACATGCAAATATAATATATTGATGCATGTATAAAAAGAAAAAGAAAATATTCATAATTGTTACGCAAATTAAATCATATATCTAGGAGCATGATATTTTCTATGTCATTAATTGGTGCGATACATTTTTTAACTAGATATTTATTGTATTTTTTTTGCTTTTTAATGTATTTTTTCTTATTCTTCTTTTTCTCTATTTATTCTTCTTGTTCACAAAGATAAAAAAAAATATATGTATATTTTAAATTTAATTTTAAAGAGATAAAAAAAATTAATTTGTATATTTGATTTTATTTTTAGTATTTTCGAATATTGTAATAATTGTTATTATTGTTTGAGATAAAAACATTAATTTTGATTTTTTTATGAAAGAAAATGATTAAAAATGAAAATAATTGAACTAAAAATTAGTAATAAAAAGATAGAAAATCATGTTGTTGAAGGTTAAAATGATGTATTTGGTATAAATAATGAACATATAAATGATAAATCTATAAGTTGTAAATAATGAACTTACAAATTTTAAATAATAAAATTGTAATTTTTATACAATTAATATGTAAATTGAAAATGATAAATATACAAGATATAAAAACGATAAACCTTTAAATTATAAACAATGAAAATATAATTTCAAAATGATAAACCTACAAATTTCAAATCATGAATATATAAGTGATAAAATAGTAAAATTGTAAATTATAAACCATAAATATATAGTTTTTAAACGATAAATATGCGAGTTTAAAATAATGAACCAGCAAATTATAAATGATGAATTTATAGCTTATAAACGATGAACATATAATTTTTAAATAATGAACTTATAAGTTCAAAATGATGAATATGTAAGTCAAAGTTATAAATGATGAATCTAAGTTTAAAATAATAAACTTATAAATTATAACTTAAAAAATGATAAAAATGTAAGTTATAACTGATAAACTTATTTTATATTAATTATTTTATCAAAATTCAATTCCGAAAAAATACATATTTTTTTTTGTAAAAGAATAAGATTGATAATGCAACATTAACCTGAATCCGTTATTTTTCCAACTTTCTAAACTACAGTATAAAATTGCGACAGTCTATATTATAGTATAAAATTGTATCAATCAGAGTCTAAATATGGACAAATAAATATGAAGTTCATTAAATGAAATGTTATGATTTCGTACTATGCACGCAAAATCGAAGTGACATACTAGATCAGAATTTAAATTTTTTGTCTGGTGGTGAAAATACGATTTAAGCATAATAGAGTGTAGATAATATTAATCCAAGGTCTAATGTAAAGTTATAAGGCAATATTTTAAAATTAAGAGCTCTGATTAGCATAAATACATTTTTTAGTATGGATTTATGATCCAATTTTCTGACTGAGAATTAAAAATATGCGTTAACAGTTGCAATAGTATCGATATGATCATAATTGAATTATAGTATTTAAAAAACAAATAATTTAGAAATCGGATGATAGATTAATTTTACGGGTTAAATTAAGAAATATAATTAAACCGTAAAAATACAATTTTTGCACTGGATATTGTTTTGAAAATTGAAGAGACCTTTTTCCAAAAGAAAATTATTTTATAATTTTTGGTATATTTAATTTAATGGAATTAAGTTGTTTGGAGATTGGATTTTGGAGAACTAAATTTAATTATGAATTAATTATAAGAAAATTTTGTGGTTGGTGGAAAATTTTATTTAGTCGAAATTAATTAAGCTTTGATTGGGCCATGTGTCAATATTAATGATTAATTAATTGTGTTAATAGGCAATAAGGCATAAGATTAAGAGTTAATTATGATTAATTAATTTAAATTGGAGTATAAATAGGAAATTTCTATAATTATCAAGATTTATCTATCAAAATTAAGAAAATTCTCTCCCTTCTTCTTCCTTTTGTAACCGTCCATCATGAGAACTTGTTTAACATTCTCTTCACTCCAAATTCACAAAAATAAAATAAATAAAGTATTTGGAGCAAGAAAAAAATTTTGGGAGCAAAAGAAATAATTTTAAGGAAAAAAATTTTTATTTAGCTAAAAATTTAAGAAAAATTAGAGATGAAATTTTCTTCATTTTTTCTTCAATTTTCTATGAATTTCTATTGGATTTGATGACTGTTTAAAATATAAATTGAAGTTATATTATGATAGAAATTAAGTTGGTGAAAAAGTTGAGTTATGATTTGGTGAAAAATTATAAAAAAATTAGATAAGAATGAAAAATGATTTGAGGATAATATATATGGTGAAATTTTAACTAGAATATTTTTAGGATTTTTTGTGAAAATTTTGAGAATTTTTATAATTATTATCAAATTTTTGAGAAATTATTTTGGGAGGATTTGTGGCTTTAAAATTATGAAAATGGAGTTCAATTTATTGTTTGATGATGGAAAATAAATTTTAAAATAAAAGAAATTTTTAATAGGAATTCTGGTAAAATTTTCGATTTTTAGTAAAATGATTAAAAAAATTATTGGAAATAATTGAGTATGATTTTAGTGAAATTGGTAATGAAAAATGAAAGAAAATTGGTTTAAGTTGTTATAGGAAATTATTTGAAATATTTAGGGCATTTATTTAATTTATGAAAATTTTTTGCTAGAAAATGGAAATTAAGAAAAAATAAAATAATTGAGAAAAATAATTTCGGATGAGGAAAAAATAAAAAATTATAAAAAAAATAATATCTAAAATTTTTTGTCACATCAAAAAGTATGTCGACGGACGAAATCTCGAATTATGCGTACAAACACGTGTAATAAGAAAATTTATGTTATAGGATTTTCAATATATGTGATAGCCAAAAGTAATTAAAAGACTTTAATTTTACTATATTTTATATTTTATGTGTCTCTATAATTAATTGTAAATGGTTTTATTATACGCGGCTTCGATATATGCGTCAATCCAAGACAAAAGGTAAAAAGTCGGTAGATACCGACAAATTATAAAGAGGTTAATGTTATTGCTTATAATATCAGTCGTATATATAAGTAATTAAAGTAAAATTATTAAACATGTTCACAATATAAGTATATTTAATTTGATTTTAATATTGTGTGAAATTTTATTAGTAAATATGAAATTAAATTTATAATTTATAAACAAAAAATTATTTTTGTAACTTGGTATGATTTTTGTATGAAAAATATTTTAGTCTATAAATAAATAATTTATGAATTATAAATGTATTTGGAGAATTATGAGAATTGTAAAAATGTTAAAAATGTTTTCAAAATTTTAATTATGAAATTTATAAATTTAACCCACTTATTAGCCTCGACCTTTAATTAGAGTATTATTGGCATGACAATAAGGTAATTATCAGTGGATCTTAGTGCATATCTGTGGATCTTCTGAAATTATTTTTGATCATGTGATTTTCTATAAATCATAATATTATCATTCTTGCACATATTTGTGGACCGCTTGATTTATGTACTTGAATTTTATGCATATATATGGATCAAATGATTAACTCTATATTATATGAAACCCTTTGATTATCTGGAGACAGATTTATGATGTTGTTATATGTAGGCACGATATAAAATTTTGGTTTGGTATATGGATGAAATGTTATGTAAATTTTCAGTAGAAAACAAAAATGTTATTTATGGCTACTATTTAGAGAAAAAAATTTTGTAAGATTAAAAAAAAGTTTTTATTTTTACTATGACTGTTATTATAAATTTTAGTATAACTGAGTTTATAACTCAGCGCAAGAATTTATTTTATCTCGCATATGTATCAGAATAATAGGTTAAAATGATAAGTGTGCAGATAAATATGTCCTTAATCAATGGGTCCCACCAAATGGAACCAAGCAGTAGCAGTGGTAGCCATCACGAGTAGGTTGATTTTTTTTATTATATTTTCTTATGATATGACATATAATGTAACTATTGGTAGATTGAAATAGACTTTTCTATACCAATCATGGAATCACACACGAACTCAAATTCTGTTTTAGCACCTTTATCATTTTCAAAATCTTTTTCACCTCTTCGTACTTTTACTAGTAATCGCCTAGATTATCTATATGAAATCCAACATATTTCTGATGAACAAAAAACCTCTATTACTGAAATTCCTCTTCTTAATCCTTATGATGCATATAATAAGTCTAAGTTTTTATGGAAAACCCAAATCAAAATTTTTGTAAAAAAATCAAAAATTTATAAAATAGTATGCACAGACATCTTCTTTTGATCATTGTACTATTAAAGCCATTAAGAAAGAATAGTTTGTTTCACTAGAAATTTCCTCAGAATTCCTTACTCTATAAAGACGAGAAGGATATTCTCATATTCATTTTGGAGCCATTAGATTAGCACTGTCATATCATGAAAGAAAATGCCTTACAGTTGCAACACGTATTGCCCTGCTAGATACAAAATATTTACAGTATTAATATGTTGTTATTGGTACTATAGAGACATCATTAAATGAAAGCACAGTGTTGTTCACTTTGTTCCCTAATTTCAACATGACATTTGATGATCCTTATGTACTTTCATCTTTAAAAGTACAAGTCTAGATAACTGGTGCTCATTGGGTTATGACTATTATAACAACGATACTTCATTATCAGCTAGTTTATAGGATTCGGAATCATGCCATTGATCTAGCTCTTTTAGTATCAAATGATGTTTTGTTCATAGTAGCATATGCATATAATGTTCCTACATATGTGCATATTCCGAGATAGATTTCAATAAATGAACTCATTAAATTGTTACCTAAATATTGGGTGACAAATTATGAGAAGATTCAAAGCAACGCTCAACCTGTCCAATCTCAATAATCAAAGTTTCTCAAAAAGCCTGATGGAATTGTGGAAATAAAATTTCTTAGATCCACAGAATCAAGTCCAAGCACTTCCATGCTCACCACACAATTCATGATTCAACCTTATGAAGAGAAAAAAATATTGCAATCACAGGTTTTACTGCAAATGGAAAACCGGTCTATTCTATGTATCAAGGAACACACAAGGTACTAGATATAGACTGTGACTGTAAAAATTGTAGACGTGAAGCTTCTTATAATTCTTATGATGAAGAATCATCATCGCGAAGAAGGAGGAAAAAGAAGACATCTTCATAAGAGAATTATAAAAAGAAATTTGATGATAATGATCCATCGGTTGGACTTATTGGCCAACTTTCTGGAAAGTATGACTACATAGTCAGCTATTTAGAACCACCATCATTCAAATCAAATATACCTACTCTGTTTGTTCCTCAATGGGATAAGCCAGAAATAAAACCTCAAAAACAAGAGTCGCTTTCATCAGCTCCACTTCCAATATACAAAGAAGGATTAGAATGACTTTAGAAGCATGAACCACAATGGGTTTCAAAATCTTGCCAGAGCCAAGCTATTCAGCCCGAAAAAGCTAAAGCTCATATGATCCTAACAGTATGTATGTTCCATCCTCAGGAACATGAGTTTCCACCTTTACAGGAAACTGTTGATCCCAATATACATGTCAAGAAAATCCCATGGATCAAATCTCCAGGTCTAGATGCTCAAGGAAGACCTAGAGACATCAAAATTGGTGAATCTGTTCTAGAATGACAAACAGATAATGCTTTGGTACAAAAGAAAGTTCTTGAGAAAATTGATAGAAAAGTATATCAAGTTTCTCACCAAGTTAATCAACTTGGATATGATTTTAATAGACAATTGAGTTGGCAACAAAAGTTTATGCTTCGACTTCAAAAACAAATAATGACACTCCACCAAGAAATCATGCAAATGATACAAAATCAAGCAAGTGAACCTCATTTCTTACAAAAAAAGCAGGATATTTCAAAATTAAAAGCTCAACTGGCTCAGGTAGAAAAGGATCTACAGGTAAAAATACTTTTTAATCATTTTGCTTTTGCAAGTACTCATTTTTTACCAGAATCTATCATTCAAAATACTCTTGCTCAACCATATGTTGATCCAATGCTACTTGAACATGAAAATTTTCAAAATATGATGAGAGCAGAAAATTTTTCTCAAAGAAAACCACCTAAAAAAACAAGTTAAACCTATAGATACATCTACTGTTTCTCTATCTACTACTTCATCGTTAGATACTGTCCCAATTCCACAAATACCAAATAAACACTCGGCCTTTGATTCTTTTCAAGATTCTCAATATCCTTATCAATGCATGGTTCAAACATAGCAGAATGAAATCACCTTATTTCTTCAAACGTGTATTGAACAAGATCAGCCTCAGCAGATTCAAGAACATTGACTATTCTGAAACAATGTCAGAAAATGAGTTCATAAATACTGAAGAATCTTTTCCATCAATCAAGATGGTTGGTCCAACAGAGTCCTCATCTAGGTCAGAACAAACACAAGTTGCACCTCCACCAACAGCTCCAACTGTGGAAGAACCACAGGAAGAAAAAGCAATGGGAGAATATGAATTCCATTCACAACCCTAACATCTAAAAGTTTCAAATGGTCCTTGGTTCTTTATGGATAATATTATTCCAAGTCAAAGAAGAGCGAGACTTTTTGAAATGTATGCATGGATGGAAACTAAAATCCAATAAGGAGTTTCATTGCCAAAAGTATTATAGGAGTTTACTACCAGATTCACTGGTAACTTACGAGATTGGAGGATCAGAGTAAGTGAGTATGAAAAAATCATTTTCATGCAACTCACCAATATAGTTGCAGCCTTGGCATATATTGAAATTGAGTTCATAGAAACTCCTCAAAATTATCTAGAAATATCTAGAAGTGAATTCTTTCAATTAAAATATTATTTTTGAAGGAAAAAATATATTGAAAAACATTATCTGCAAATGGTGGAAAGATATTACCAAATTGGATTTTGTGATATTAACATGGAGCAAAAATTTATTAATTATGTTTTGGAAAAACTAAGTGAAGCTACCTTCAGATACTTGAGGAAGCATGGAATTGTTCTGAAAGATTGTTCATTGGCACAAATTTATCAAAAGATGATAACTATGCTTGATGAAATATGTTCTAGTAGAAAATAAATAAAATAAGCCTTGAAGATGACGAACAACAAAGACATGGAACCAATTTGTTCTTGAGCAGATTTAACAATCAAATGTTCAAATAAATATAATTGTGACCGCAAGCATTGCAAGAAAGAAAAACACCACAAAATGCATAAATACAAGAGCAATCATTTCAAAAAGAAATACAAGAAATTCAAGTATTTCAAAAGGAAGAATATAAGGTTCAAAAAATCTGATCATTGTTATCTCTGTGGAAAAAAGGTACACTTTGCGAAGCGTTGTCCAAACCGACCTAAACAAACGATTCAATTGATTCAGCATTTAGAACAACAATTTGATATCAATATTGATGATGCTGATATTAAGTCATTATTCTCATTTGATGAAGATCCAAGTGAAGATTCCCTTATGGGAATTGAAGCTCTAAGTCTTTCTTCATACTTAGATGAAGAAAAATGTTACTCTGTTACATAAATAAGTCCAAGTCCAAAAGTCAGCACATATCCAACCTAAACAATTGCGATAACTCAGAAACATGTAGTTTCATACTACCTAATCCAATTGTTTGTTGATAAGTATGAGAAGCCCATTAAAGCTATAGCTTTTATTGATACGATAGCCCATAAAAATATTGCAAACCCAAAACTATTTCCAGACCACTTCTGGAAAGTCCATAAAGAATTTTTCAAAGCAGCAGATGGTGAATTATTTTCAACAGATTGAATTACAGTCAAACCCATTAAAATTCAATTTTTTTTAAAATGTTTCATATGGACCAAAATTTTAGGTTTATATCTTCTCGAAAAAGACATCTTAATTGGTTTTGATATTCTCAGTCAATTATCAAACATATTCATCACTACTCATGGCCTCAAAGAAAAAAATAGCTCATTCCCTACACTTCAACTCCAAACTTATTCATGGCTTCCATATAAGGCCTATTTTGGGATATCTAGGCCCAAATCATAAAATAAAGTTGTGCAAATAATTATACAGAATTCCTCTAAAAATGTCAAAGTCCATTTTGGACTAGAAAGGAGTTTCACACCCCTCTGTCATTCAAACAGAATGAAGATATTAATCCTACCAAGGTCATTCACCCTAGTATGAATCCAGAAGTTCAAACAATGGCAATTCAAGAATGTTCTCAACTCCTCCAACAAAGTCTTATTGAATCAACAAATTCAGAATGGGCATGTCAAGCATTCTACATGAATAAATGTTCTGAATAAATTAGAGGAAATAAGAGATTAGTGATCGACTATAAGCCTTTAAATTATTTTTTAAATGATGAAAAATTTCATCTTCCAAAGATTTCATCATTATATTCATTTTTGAATGATGCAAAGATATTCTCAAAATTTGATCTCAAGTTAGAATTTTGGCAATTGGGAATACATCCTGATAATAGGCACAAGACAACCTTCTGCATCCCAAATCATCATTACCAATGGACGATAATGTCTTTCGGTCTTAAAGTGGCACTATCACTTTTTCAAAAAGCAATGACAAAAATCTATGATCCAATCTTATCTTCAGCATTGGTTTACATATATGACATTTTGCTTTTCTCCAAAGATGCTGATGGTCATAAAGAATTATTAAAGAAATTTACAGAATTGACAGCACAACACATATCAACCTTGTCCTCACATTAGCATTGAATTATTAAAGTTTTCTGACAGTGAGCTGACAAAAAAACAGGTATAGCAATTTCTAGGGACTGCTAATTATGTTAGATACTTTGTTCCCCATTTCACAAAAGTTGCCTAACCACTTCGACAATTATTGAAAAAAGACGTCATGCCATGGTCACAGGCACAGTTGATAGCTATAAAATGGATAAAACAGATTTGTAATGATTTTCCACCACTACACATCCCAACAACATGAAAAATGATACTCCAGACAGACGCTAGTGATGAACATTGGGGAACAGTCCTCTTGGAAGAAAAAGATGGACAAAATAAATTTGTACATATGCAAGTGGACGTTTCAAGGAATCAGAACGTCGTTATCATTCCACATTCAAAGAAATATTAGCGGTAAATTATGGTATTAAAAAATTCGAATTTCATTTAATTGGCCATAACTTTACAGTCTTGATGGATTGCTTGTCCTGTCCCAAAATTTTAAATTTTAAAGGAAAGAAAGTCCTTCACTCGCAATTATTGAGATGAAATGACTGGTTTTCAAAGTACAATATCAACGTGAAACATATAAAAGAAGACATGAATCTCATTCCTAATTTTCTATCCAGACCTTTCCCAAAACAACTCAATCTCATTACAGAAACACAAACTATTTCTTTGATATTCATGGCAAGCTCAAGTTTTCCCTCATATCATGGTTCAAGTTTCTCTCCATATCTACCATCTTCTATTAGGGTCATGAACAAATAATAGAGAAAGGTACTCATCATTGACACCCAGCTGACAACCATAAGAAAGCATGGAGAGACCTTTTTAAAGCCTGAAGCATTTCATACAGATTATCCTTTCATGGATGTTTTCAAAATCCCTCTTGTTGGACAATTTCCAGAGGAATCATTGTAGATGTTATGGTACACATGTGGATTTTGAATTCTGTCAGTGCAGATGGTATAATGTTATTGCTTCCAATACACTATCAGAAAATTCAAAAAAGTTTATTGGATGATTCAAACCAATTGCTGTGTGACAACAATCCCTATTTCGTCTTTTTCAAGATAATTGGGATGTAAGGGTGCAGGCCAATAAAATGCATTCCATAATTATCCTGCATTGGGATGAACATTTCTCCACATTTGAGGTATACAAGACTTATCCTTATTCACTTTGGGAAAATTGTGATTCTCACCCACTAGAGGTACGAAAACTTCAAAGATCCTTAGCAACAAGGAACCAATACATTTCAAGGGAAATCTGGCCAAAATATAAAGATGATGCTCCTTATGAGGCTATTCCCTCAGCATAAATGGAAGGACTAAGAAGAAAAGAAGAAATCCACAGTGCAATAATTTATGCTAAACATATGTCTCCACTAGCACATGATGAAGGATCATCCAACATTATGGACTATGATTCAAATGATTACAGAGAAATGAACATTTCTCCTAGTCATGAACTGATAGGACATAAGATTAGATGGATTAGATGATCCTACTTATGTTTTGTATAATTAAGTAAATTTTGTAAAAGTAGAGATAAAAATCTTATCTTATCTTTTATTTAGTTTACTTTATGCTTTTACTTTAGCTTATGTAAAAGTAAAAATTGACATAATTTTTACTTTAATAATTGTAATTTGTTTGTTATCTTTTGAGCTATCTATATAAAGAAGTTCAAATCATTTGTAAATGACATAACGCCTTAGAACGAGTTTGAAGGATAAAATTATGTGTGCTTTCAAAAATATGTCTTTCTAAGTCTCTCTCCTCTTTCAATCTTAAAATAGTTACAATATATCTCTATTATGTCTTCTTATCTTAGATAAATTATAACTAGAATTTTGTATAGTCATCCGGATGATTCTATTGATGCACCAAAGTAGATAGCTAAAAGGCAGACCGTATTGGCTAGCATATCTGTTGTCTATGCTAAAGCATCCGTAGTGGTTATCAGACTAGAGAGTATGCATATTATTTATTTTATATATTTCAAATTTTTTATATATGATATATTTTAAATGAATGTTTTTGAAAAATATTTTAGTTTATGTAACACTTTTTATTCATCAGTATACCAAAAGTAAGAAATGTTACAATTTTAGGCTGGACAAATAAATGGAATCCAAATCTCATCTTTACAGCATAATAGCGTGGGCTTGAATTGAGTAACCCCAATCCATGTCCAATTCTCTAACCCTGGCAAGCTGCCACAGGACTAGGAATTTTAGCAGTTCAACAAAGAACTTGGCCCATCTGGGCTGTAACAAAATGTAGTTGTTCCATCCATTAAATTATGTAATTTTCATCTATTCAAGGCAATAAACACAACTAGATCAGAAGACAGAGTAGAACTTTTATTATCACTTTATATAACAAAACAATAAATAGCTACATCCGCTAAAAAAAAATAATTCTTCAATATAAAACAAAAACACAATGTAACTATATTTTAAAAAGGAGATATATTGCACATATATAGATAGTCCAGCGATAGAAGCATCTATCGATTTGAGCTAACATTCAAATTCAATTTCCTGTAACTCCGAAAGATATTTATATATATATATATATATATATATATATATATATATATATATATATATATTAATGTACCATGTTACTACGCCTATTATTTTTTTAATCAATAAAGATGCTATTGATTAATAATTATTATTTTTAATTTTAAATTGTAAATATAAAGAAATTTCATGGCTTTACTCGACTTTTTCACATAACTTAGAAGTTTAAACACTAGAGTCCACCAAGAATTTCCAGGCCCATATCTTATATCTGCAAATAGTTTAAAAACAAAAAAAAGTGTCGTTTGGGTGGGCCCCGCAACCACGTGGCCCGCATCCAGAAAGCACTCCATTTTTTCAATTCCCTTCCCCATTCCTCACCCTCATGCCCATGCTTTTATTAACAAATAGTTCGCCCTAATACTCATCAGATCAAACAAAATGGCTACCTTTCTGAGTCTAACCTTTGCTGCACTTATGATCGCCGCCGCCAAATCACAGACATCTCCTACTACCTACACTAACCACACCGTAAGTGGCAATGCTGGTTAATTTTTCAATTCCACCACTAATACCTTCGCTGCCAACTATTCCTCTTGGGCCGCTACTCAGATATTCAATCTAGGAGACTTCCTCAGTCAGTTTTATTTGCTTTTTTTTCCTTTTCAGTTTATTGCCATCATACTTTCTGATTTCGAGATTAAAATTCATATTTCTAATGTATTTGCAGTTTTCAACACAAACTCCAATCAGACAGTAATTCATACCTTCAACGAGACCACATTCAGGAGTTGCGCAGTGGATGACTCTAAGAACAATGATATGATCCAGTACAACGGTGGGATCACAGCGTTCGGTGAACTGTTGACTATCCTTGTGGTGTTGACTATTGAAAGTCCAAATTATTTCTCTCCGGTACTGATGATGATATTCAGTGCCAATATGACCTTGCCTTTGAGATCCAAGTCAATCACGGCCTGGGCTTGCCTCCCGACCTCAATCAGCCGCCGCCGCCTCCGTACAAAGCTCCTTCAGGTCCTCAGTCATTGCGCATCACTCTTCCGGTAGGGCAGAATGGTGGTTGAAGTACTTCGATGCTGATGTGCGAGGCGTTGCGTTTGCCCTCTTCTTTGCAATCGCTAGTGTTGCTCTGTTCTAGTGTTGCGTATGGTATTGAATGGTTTTGCCCCCAAACCTTTTTTTTTCTTTTCCCCCTAATAAGTAGGTCCAAAATTGATAGTTCTACAGAGATTAAAACACAAACAGCAGCTATCATCAAGGTGTTGAATTATCCTGTTCATGACAATCAAATTGATCACACACATACATATACGTGAGCTTCGGCTATTGGGTTTTCGGTTATGTGTCCTCTTCCTTCCTCTTATTTATTTGTTTATTTTATTATATTGTTATTAAAAACAATAATTTTATTGAATGTGTATCATTCACTTTTTCTAAAGTTGATAATTGTGTTAACAAAATGAATGAAAATTAAACTTAATTTCTAATTTAACCCTGTAAATTGAAATTTGGACAATTTATACATTAAAATGTTTAAGGGTCATTTTGCCTTTTTTATTGTCAAATTTGTTTAGCAAATCATATCATAAGGCTCTTAAACCCTTTTTCTTATGTTGGTTATGAATTTTTGAATTTTGTTTCATAGACCCTCTAAATAATTATAATTTTACGCATTAAATTCTTATTGTATGATAAAAATGGAAGTAAATTTTTATGTAATATTTATTGTTAAATTAGAATGAGTGTTGAAATCTAAGCCCATGAATTTATATTTAATTTGTAAATTACTTAAATCAAGTTTATTTGACTAACAAAAATTCATATTGCCTAATCCATTTTTTTTGTCACTATTATTGAAGTTTAATCCTGTTTTCATCGTCCAATAAAAGTGATATAAAAAACTATTTATGAATTCAATGCGACGAAATTGAATACTTTTAGATATGCTAAATATACTCTATAATTTTAAATACTTTCTAATACTCAATTTTTTATTAGTTTGTGAGAAAATATAAAAAATTTCTATTATCACAAATTAATCAGAAAATAAATATTGAAAAATATCTAAAATTAAAGAGTATCTTTAGTATTTTGATCAACCTTTTGTACTCAATTGAATAAAATTATACAATATATATTTGAAGGTTGTTTTGAAGAATTCAACAGTTAACGCACCTTTAAAACGTAGCTTATACATATTGTGTTGTCAAAAGAGGCTTAAAAAATAAAATAATAATTTTTTTTAAAATTTATGTTCTATAATGAGTTAAAAAAATCGATCTAACATTAAGTTGAAACATTTTAATTAATAGCTCTAATGATTTTAAAATTTTTATTTGTGGTTTTTAAATTTTTATTTCTTATTTTTAAAATTTGTCGGTTTTCGATTTAGTATATATTATATTTTATACTCCCACAGTTTCTCTTATTACTTTTTCTTCTTAAAATTTATATAAAATTTCAATTTAAATCCATAAAATTTATTTTTACCATCCAAAAACTTTTTTTAATATTTTGGATAATATTATAATACAAAATACAAGTCAAAATTAGAAAAGCATATATATATATATATAATTGTGCCTTGTATTTTGGTAGTGTCTTGTAGTTATACGTATCAATTTTTTTTTGACAATAGGCATCAACAAATAGTTGTATCTGATATATTTTGAATAATTAATTTAAGTTTGTTATCTTTTGTATTTTGAATTGATAATTTGTTAGTTTTTGGCTAAAAATAAAATTTTAAATATTAAAATTGAATATGATAGATTGTTTAATGTTTTTTAAAGATTAATTTTATGATTATGAATTTTTAAAATTTATTTAAAAATTTTCATGACCTATATTTAATCATAAGTTTAGAAAAAAAATTGTAATATCAAAATTATTTTTTCCTTTAATCAATGACACGCTTTTGTTTTCTGCAAAAAAAAAAACACGCTTATGTTTATGTGAAGCTAAAAAAAATTAATGCAATGCGCTCATAACGTGCAAAAGAAACAGTGAGTTGTAACGTGCAACGAAAAATGGAAAATGATACGCAGCACGGCAGAACATATCCAAATGAGGAATAGGAACATCTAAAATCATAACAGGAGCGGGAGCATGATGTATCCCAAACAAGTAAATCTAAAGAAATAGAAGGGCACAAGTACGAGAAAATCCCAATAAGTTACAGCGGAACACGCAATGAGATATTTCCAAACAAGAAGAAGAAACGGACAGACCGACCGGTGCAATTAAAGAATGAAAAAATTGAATACTAAGCGATTTGGATTGAATGCAGAGAGAGAGAGAGAGAGGAGAAGAGTGTAGTCGACATTGTTCTCTGCCCTACACGACCTTCAATTTCAATTTTTTTTTCATTCTACTTTCCAATATTGTGGAGCAATATCTGATGCTTACAGCTCCACCACAAATGTTCGATAGAGACCTTTTAGACCGATAAACAAAAACCGATTCTCTCTGGAATTTTTTTTTTTATCCTTTTTTGACAGCGTAAAGCATTAACTGATATCTTCATTTCCCCTCTTTTAACTAGCTGATCCCTAGATTTTAATTTTTCTTATCTTTCTTCATTCTCCTTGTACATTATCTTCTTTATCGCTGTGAGTTCCTCTTTGTGTGTATATGTTCAGTAATTGTTGCGAAATTTTGGATTTCTTTCTTTGACGGATTGATTGTTTGATTTTTCTCTGCTCTCAGGAGAGCTTCCCTTCGGAATCCTGGGAAAGATGGGATTAATTTCTGGGATCTTTATGGGTATGATTTTTGGGATCGCGGTGATGGCGGGATGGAAGCACATGATGAAATATCGAAGCACCAAACGAGTTGCTAAGGTGCGTTTATTTTGTGTTTTGTGATTAAATTCGTTTGTCAATTCGTAATTTTGGCTCAATTTGATTTGTGTTTAGGCGGATTTCTTTGAATTTGTAAGATCTTCTGCTCTTCAATTGTATGGGTCAATCCCAAGAGTCTGACAAGTGAACTTGTTATTTTGCATGCTTTGAATTTGATTTTAGATGCCTGCGTTATACCTGAATTTGAAGATAGCATTTTTTATCTTCGTTCTATCCAAGAAGTGGATATCTAGACATGAAAATGTGTTAGGTTTATAGTGTTGAGTTACAGAGTTTAAATTATTTCAATTGCTTATTATAAGAGAAGAAATGTTCTGTTAATTGGCTAGCTCAAAAATCCTCAAGAAGTCAGAGTTTGGAGATGTTTTTGATCTGAACCTGATATCCAGCTACTGCTTGCTCTTATTGACACTATCACTTTCAAATGTAGTTTGATCTTCCCTACTTTGCCTCCGTATGGAATTCTTATTACTTCCATGTAACAATATATGATGACTGAAGAAACTTTCTTTTTTGTAAAGATTTCAATTAAGAATTTATTTGCCTTGCGTGCGAGTTGATGGACAGGCATTTTGGTAGGACTCCAATCTTTCTTTTGGCCAAAGATTGGTAATCTTTAAATGTAAAATTGGTGAAAGTAATCATTTTCTCCCATCTGTAATCATTAGCTTAGCAAGATACTCGATTTTTACTGTTAAATTGCTCTTAATATTTGATCTCAAATTCTTCATATATAATGACTGGCTGATGATCGTGCCATATACATTTTATTTTCAAATGCTCTGTCAAGTGGTTAGGCTATATTGAGATTACCTTATTCACATATATGATCTATTGAAGTATGTTTAATTTTTTTAACTGAAATTTTTTTTTTCTCCCTTTGCAGGCAGTAGATATAAAACTTCTTGGGTCCCTAAACAGAGATGATTTGAAGAAAATATGTGGTGACAATTTTCCTGAGTGGATATCTTTTCCTGTCTTTGAACAGGTTTACCTTTTCACTTTATAGTATTCTAATGTTTTAGTTATCATACACAGTTTTATATGAAATCCTTAGTAGCCCTCTGTTGACATGCACGAGTGTTTTTTTTTTCCAAACTAATGCGAATGCTTCTGCAACTTCAACAAGTTTAGTAGTTTTGGTAGTAAACATTATCTATCTGTTTATATAAGTGAAAGCATAATGTAAATGTGTTTTTCCCTTTTTTACGCTAAAAATTATTTATGTTTCTTATTATATGACGATAAGTTTCTTAGTATACACATACTTTATGTTGAGATTCTGAACTTAATCTGACCTACCATTTTATGTTATGTAACGTCCAGAACACTCTCATTCCATTCACTAAGGTTTTTGTGGCATTTGGCATTTTAATTTGGACGTTATGATTGTAATATTGTTTATGAATTCTAAAGATATTTAATTTTAGAATTGGCAAAGTGACCTTTTTATGTGATTAGATTTTGTTTTAAACTAAGGTTGCTTAATCGTAATCTTGTTGATTTTACCATGTTATGTATTGGTCACATCTTGCAGGTGAAATGGCTGAACAAGCAATTGAGCAAGTTATGGCCATTTATTGCTGATGTAAGCCCTCTGCTCTACTTCTCAATATATTTAGTTCTACAAATACGGGTAGACATCTGTCCAAAAAAAAAAGAGAAAAAACTATATTGTAGGATCAGTCGTTTTTGTCCTCCATAAAGGTATATAGTGCTCATGTTCAACAAATAATTGGTTATTATTCCATTCCTTTTCTTTTCCTCTTTTCTTGATAAACTATGCTTATTGGCAAAGAGAAGGAAATTTTTTATGAGGGGAATTTAGATTAAAGATTTGAAAAACTTTGATGTGTCCGCAATTCTTATACTTGAATATTTAGCCAAGGTTGTTGGATATGTTTGTATACAGGCAGCTACAATGTTGGTTAAAGAATCTGTTGAACCACTATTAGAAGACTATCGACCCCCAGGGATTACGTCTTTGAAGTTTAACAAATTTTCTCTTGGAACTGTGCCACCCAAGATTGAAGGTACAAATCAACTGTTAGTCTCCTTTTTTTTGAATTTATATATATATTGCTCCTAGTTGTCTTTATTTATGTGTTCCTGTGCCTTCAACATATCTGATAGTTAGTTTGGCAATCTTGTGTCGTGATATTTCTGACATTTGATTGTATTCTTAATGCCATAGGATGTAAGTAGTGGCTTGTTATTGTACCTTGAATTTATCTTCATATACTCACTTGCATACTCAATTTGGAATAAAGCGAATGTATGCAGGATTGTGATTTATTAGGCACACTTTTGATGTGACCATTTAATTGCACTTCTTATTTCTTTTTGTATGCTTTTGTGCTTAATTACTTGTTTGGTGCAGGTATTCGTGTTCAGAGTCTCAAGAAAGGTCAAATCATCATGGATATTGATTTCCGATGGGGTGGTGATCCAAGCATCGTTTTAGGTGTTGAAGCTGCACTTGTTGCTTCTATACCCATTCAGGTACTTAGCCTGGACTTATAAACAAACGTTGTCGATTTCTCTTCATTTACTCAAACTTTTCTTGAAAAAATTTCCTTGATTCCTTCCATTTTTCAATTTGCTACAGTTGAAAGACCTTGAAGTTTATACTGTTATCCGTGTCATCTTCCAACTTGCTGAGGATATACCATGTATTTCTGCTGTAGTTGTTGCTCTTCTCTCTGAGGTAAATCTTGATAAGTTCCAGACTGCTTTTTTAAAACTGTTTTTAATATCTCATGTGCTTGGTTGTAAATGTTGATGAGCGTATTTTGGTGCAATGTACATGATTTGTTTCTCTCTTAGGCCATCCATCAAAATTTTCTATCATCCCCCATTAGTTGTACTTAAGACTTCCAGTTTGGATATCCAAGTTCAAATTGTTATTCGAGTCCTTGGAAATAATTTTATGTATGAGAAATGTGCTGTGTTATTGTTACATTTTAGCAGTTATTGGATTCTGGAGCAGCAAATGATGAATAGGCGTGCTACTGAGGGGTGATTTTCAGCAGATGATGAATTAAACTGATTTTCATGTGGTTCTGCATTTCCACTCTTGATGAACTGGCTAATCTTAGTAAATGCAACTAAGCAAATTATTCTGTTGATTCTCTTGGTAACCCAATGTGGTGTACTTTACATTATGACTTGATCAATGGTCAAGCTCAAGCAAGAGCTGGAGTACTGGATGATAAATGTCCATAAAAGTGCACTTTTTATATTGCTGGCAACAATTATTTTGGCATCATTGTCAGAAGGGGTGAAACGAATTATGCCTATTGAATTACATTGCACAATTTTCTATCATTATTTTATTCAACTTTGAAAATATGCTGTACTTAAGAAGCATCTGATTAATTCTTGAACATGTAGTTTGGCATTCTACTAATTGGATGAGACATCTTCTAAATGTTTGTCAACACTGTTATCAGTTAAAATATTTTTGGTAATGACCAATTCTTCATATAACAATCAGCCAAAGCCCAAAATTGACTATGTTCTGAAAGCTGTCGGTGGAAGCTTATCTGCCATTCCTGGACTATCTGATATGATTGACGTGAGTTCTCTATTTAGTATCGAAACGCCTTTTCCAATCCTTCGCTTTTCCTTATTGGTTTTGTTTTTCTTGCTCATTGTGCTCGTTATGTCAAATTTGGTAGGACACTGTGCACTCAATTGTTACAGATATGCTTCAATGGCCTCACAGGATTGTTGTTCCAATTGGTGTACCTGTTGATTTGAGGTAACTATAAGCCGTATGTTTCTGTATCTGTTCCATATATTAATCAACACATTCTTTCCTCTAACTTAATGTTATGCAGTGAATTAGAGCTTAAACCACAAGGAAAGCTTACAGTGACAGTAGTGAAAGCAAATGATTTGAAGAACATGGAAATGATTGGAAAATCTGATCCTTATGTGGTTTTACACATTCGACCAATATTCAAGGTTAAAACACATGTTATTGACAACAACCTCAATCCTGTTTGGGATAAAACATTTGAATTGATTGCTGAAGACAAGGAGACACAGTCACTCATTCTTGAGGTTTTACTTTGCTTATGCTCTTATCTCTTTCTACTCATGCTATCAAAATGTGATATTTTCTGTGCTAATGGGATCTCTGTTTGTTTTGTTGACATGATGATGGAACCCTAACTTTAGGTTCAATTTAATTTGTAGAAAATGAGAAATTATTTATGATTTTACGTTCTTGTTCTCCTATAGATGTGTGTGATATAAACAAACAATGTGATGAAAACCTCTGTACAGGTATTTGACAAGGATATTGGGCAAGACAAGAGATTGGGAATAGTAAAGTTGCCATTTGTTGATCTAGAAGCAGAAACATGGAAAGAGCTGGAGTTAAGACTGCTACCATCGCTTGACATGTTGAAGATTAAGGATAAAAAGGATAGAGGAACTCTTACAATAAAGGTACACACATCACATGATAGTTTATTTTTTTTATGTTCATGCCTTGTGATAATGTGCTTCAACTATTACAGTTTTTGTTGGTAATATAGTGAATTTTGATTAGTTCAACCATTTACTTTTGGCAGTCTTTAAATTCCATACATTTTTGTTCAGTTTCTCTCTTATATGCATTTAGGTTACGTAATAGGGTTGGACTTGCAGGTCTTTTACCATGAATTTACTAAGGAGGAGCAGTTGGCTGCTTTTGAAGAAGAGAAGATGATCTTGGAAGAAAGGAAGAAACTAAAAGAAGCAGGAGTTATAGGAAGCACAATGGATGCGCTTGATGGAGCAGTGGGGCTGGTGGGTTCAGGTGTTGGGATGGTGGGTACCGGTCTTGGTGCTGGAGTTGGGCTGGTGGGAAGTGGTGTTGGCGCTGGAGTTGGTATAGTGGGCAGTGGCCTTGGAGCTGTTGGCAGTGGCTTGAGCAAAGCAGGGAAGTTCGTGGGAAGGACATTCACAGGGCAGTCCAGCAAGAAAAGTGGCTCCTCAACTCCAGTCAATAGCGTGCAGGAAAATGGAGGGGCAAAGCCTCTGTAGTACAGCTGTAAAAATCGTATGTGAATTTGGTATTGGTTTGAACTTGCATGTTGAAGGAATTACTTCGGGTTGGCAGTTTATGGTGTTTGTCCATCATTGTTCTTTCTGCTAATTCGGCATGGCAGTCATATTTGTTATTCTCAAATCCTAGTTTCAACTGTAACTTTCCTGGGGAAATTTATGCTCTGCATACGTGAATAGATAGCAGACATTTAAACAATGTGTACAAAATAACACGATTCCATGTTTTTCGGTGAAGCCGTCGTTTGCTGTGTAGTATCTGTTTTGTATATCATTTGATTTTTCAAAATTTTTTATTTCTATCTTATTTCAAGAGAGCGACAGCGGACCATTTGCGTGTGATGGTGGTCATGAATTGATATGGTACTTCATTGGGCTGGCTCAGCGGAAATCGAAGTTGATGGATATGATAATGTTGGGCCTGAGCTATTATTCAATATTATTTGACATAGAAAAAATGAGCACTGGATCCACACCTTAAAGAGATAGGCATTCAAATCAAGTTGTTGTGACCCTGTGAAATCCAAATTAGCTATCTGTGAATAAGTGACTCAAAGATCTATGCAATGCATCAGATTGGCAAAAATCCAGCCTTGGTTAATGGCTATAACCACCCGTTCCTTTTTGTGTTCAACTCGAACGCTACCAGTTGATAGCGACACTTGGTAAGCTGTGGCGTAGAATATTTTGAGCATCAAACTTGAAGCACTCTTACGCAGTCAATCTAATTTTGACCATTTTTTAAGTTTCTGTATTTTTTTTAACAAGTTCGGGATTTAAAGGTGGAGTTGTTTATTTATAAATAATAAAGATAAGGAAGCATGTTTCTTTTCTTTTTTTCCTTTTTTTTTAAATATTTTTTTGGTGTCATTATAGGTTCAGTCTGGGAAAAATCAAGGCTGAGGGTCAGCTCCTCCCGACAAGCGTGGGTTAGACGACTTGCAGTAAGTGAAAAAAAAGAGAGTAGGTGGGACTCACATGATCCCAGTCCTTTTCTGTTTTCTCTAATCTCACTGTCACTGTTCTCTCGTTTTATTTATTGGCTTCCTTCTCTCGTCAGCGGTAAAGCCAGATTCCTTTTACGAAGCTCCTCAAGTCAAATACCACCTTCAAATTACTCAACTGCCCTTCATATTTCCAATATTTTCATCGAGTCGGTACAAAATTAAATTCAATGTCACAATTTATGTCAAAAGACTCCATATTTTAACTCAGTTTTTATTCTGTGGTACCGCTGTACCGGAATCTGATCTCATTGGAGACTAGAGCCCAGGAGATCCCATAAACTACGGAAGACCAACTACTTTGAGGATAAACGAAACTCCCTGCAAGATAAAGACACTTGTCAAAACAGATATAGATGAATGTATGAAACCGTTGCAAATAAGGCCGCAAATATAAGTTGAAATTTAATTCGTCCACAATTATCATAAATTCGAATTTAATTTGAATTTTTATATTTGATTTTGAGCTCAGTTTAGTTAAATTATTACGTTTGCGAGCGGTTTCAGATTGATTAACGAATTCAATTTGTTAATTCGTTTCGTTAATTAATAATAACAAAATTTTGAATTCGACTTATTGATTAATAATAATAAAAACTCAAATTCGAACTCGATTTCAATAATAAAATATAACATAAACAAGCGTTAAATGAATATATTTGTGATATTTTAAATGAATACGTTTACAAAAATATTTATAAATTCGTAAAAAAATATATTTACGAGCTAATAAATTAAACAATATTAAATTCGAATTCAATTTTATTAATAATAATAAATTTTTTCGAATAATTTTTTTCCAAACCGAAATACTAATATCTTTCGAATGGTATAGTTGATATACAACCCTTCAAAATGTCTGGAAATTTGAGGTGTGCAACATAACTTAATCAAAAGCATGAGTCAGCTCTACATCATGTCTCCACAAAACGGCTAGTTGATAAAGCTGAAACACACTCCATTAATGATAACATGCCACCACTAATGCAAAAGGGCAATACCCTAACTAATAGGAAGAAAAACAAATAATAAAAGAAATAAGATGTCAAGTAAAACTCAAAGAAAAATTCTAACTTCTCGACCTTTATTATCTCTCTTCTTTTTTACTGACTTAAGCATCGGAATGACTGTATCGAAATAGTCCCAGCACACTATTTTTATTATTTCTTTGCTTTGCAGGAACAACGTTGAAATTAGTGGTTATAAAAAAAAAAGATATATGTCACTAAAATTAATTGAGATAAAGACTTTCTTAAATCTAAAATCATTGTCAGATTAATTATATAACTAAATGAGATAAAGGCTTCCTTAATTCTAAAATCATTCTGAAATCAGTTATATTATTAGGTGCAGATGAAAATGGTCAAAATACCATTTCAATTGATAATCGAATCTCTATGTGCCAGATTGTGGCTGAGTGGTATTTTGGTCTTTGCACGGTGGAAAAGTCCCAACAGAGTTCCCAAATAGGTCAAACTCCCGTCAAAGGCAAGGAGGCAACTGCTAAACTAATAAAAACAAGAGACAGCCTTTGCAACAATCCAAAAACCAACAAAACCTATATGTAATTTAATTTTTTCACAAATACATTCTTTATTTTAACATTTTATTTCTAATTATTAATTCTTATACTTAAACATTAAATAGTTCTAAAAAAATATGAAGCCTAATCGGATTACATATTCTAATTTTAATAATATTTTAATTTAATTTATTTAACAACAAGTTGATAAAACTGGAAAATGTCCAAAAAAAATTCAATTTCAATAGATAAAATTTGAATAAATCCATTTAAATTTAAATTTCATTTTAAAAATTGAATCAACCCAATAATTCTTTCGGATAATTCAATTTGAAATATAAAATTCAGCTAAATCAAAATCCTAACATATGGAATCCGATTGCTAGCTCTAAATAAAACTTACAAATTGCACCATTTTTATTAAAATTATTTACAATTATGGTACTAATAATTAAATATAAAAAAGATTATTAAAAACATTAAATCCATAGTTTCTAATTCTATAGGCTATATATGATGTCAATCGGGTCGTCACTCGTGGACCCCACCAATGCAGTTAAACAGTAAGCATTGGGCTCAAAAAAATCATTGATGCACGTGATTTATCAATATATATCCAACGCCCATCGGACGGCGAGTGATCTATCATAACAAGCTCATTTACTGGTGCTACCGTACTGAATATCAGAGCTAAATCCCAGGAACATGATAGTTAGATTAAGATGATGACAGGCAAACCACATATCAACACGTAGAGAAAAAGTCAAATCAATCAGTTCACAAGTAAGAATCGACAATAAATTCGTTGTCAGACTAACACTTTCCCCATCCTCTTAAAATAGAAAAACGAAAACAAACTCGCCCTCTTGTGCAACAGCTGAAGGAAGTCCAATACTTGAAGAACCACACAGCACTAGCAGCTGGCTGATAGATTAACACACTAAGCAATATTCATTTATGATATCCCATTAGCTCCTCCTTCCAATTTCCATTATTTACCACCATGCCATCTCGCCGCCATCTGCTATCTTTGCCGGCAACTCCGCCGCAGAATAACGCCGACAATCACCCTCATTACCGCCACCGCCACCACCATGTGTACCTCTTCCCTTCTGTTCTTGCCGGTGTTCTGTCTTTTATTCTGTTTTCTTTCATTATTCTCATTTTCATTTTTTACCGTAAACTATCCCGTAAGCGTACAGCTCCATCAGACCTCAAATCTCCTAATCACCAGCAGCAGCAATGTCGCCGGTTTTCTTACCCGTTCCTCAGGAGTGCGACGGGTTCATTCTCTGCTTCCAAACGACTTGGCCATGGCGGATTTGGCTCGGTTTACAAAGCCGTTATTCCTTCAACAAACCAGCCGTTAGCAGTCAAGCTCATGGACCCGAATGGGTCGCTCCAAGGGGAGCGTGAGTTCCACAACGAGCTCTCTCTTGCCTCCACTCTTAACTCTCCTTACATCGTCTCTCTCCTTGGATTCTCGTCCGACCGCCGTAGACGGAAGCTCATTTTGGTGTACGAGCTTATGGAGAACCGAAGCCTCCAGGACGCTTTACTAGATCGGAAATGTGAAGAACTTATGCATTGGAGAAAAAGATTTGATTTAGTAACAGATGTTGCTAAAGGACTGGAATATCTGCACCATTTCTGTAATCCTCCAGTGATTCATGGGGATATTAAACCGAGTAATATCTTGCTCGATGCATATTTTAATGCCAAAATTGGTGATTTTGGACTTGCGAGATTGAAGACGGAGGAGAATGTTGTGGACAAGAAGGAAGCTATTGTAGCTGCAGAAGATAATGGTTCGATCCTGGAGGAGACGGAGAGTGTGGTGACTGGATACGAGGATAGCACCACTGATGCAGGCATTGATCGATCGCCAGAGAGCTTTGCCGTTAGGATTTTAGATTCAGATGCCTCGCCGGAGATGGTTGTTGCGATGTCTCCGGAGATGGGGTTTGATAAGGGGAGTGTTTCGGAGGCTGGATTCGATAAGGTCAGTGTTGATATTGGAAAGGATTTAATTAACGGAGGAAAGAAGGTCGGGTCGAGAAGGGATTGGTGGTGGAAACAGGACAATGGTGGAGGTTCTGAGTCAGGGAGAGTGAAAGACTATGTAATGGAGTGGATTGGGAGCGAGATTAAGAAGGAAAGGCCTAAAAGTGAATGGATTGCATCATCTAGCTCAGCTGACAACAATGTATTAAGAACAAAAAGCTTGAATATTGAACCAAAGAAGAAGCACAAGAGAAGGTTGGAATGGTGGGCATCTTTGGATGAGGAAAGAATGCAAAAGAACGAAAAAAATAAAAAGCCAAGAGAATGGTGGAAGGAAGAGTTTTGTGAAGAGCTTACAAAGAAGAAGAAAAGAGGACTTAATTCAAGTAATGGCGGAGATTCATGGTGGCGAAAGGATCATGATATTGGACAAGAGAGTAAGAAGAAGAAGAGCAAGAGGAGCAAAGGCAGCATTGATTGGTGGTTGGATGGGTTTGGTGGCGAATTAAGAAACGGGCGAAGAAGTAGCCAAGATTGGGCAAGTGGAGAGATACCAAAAAGTGGCGGTGTTAGCAGCACGCCTAGCATGAGAGGAACTGTTTGTTATATTGCCCCTGAATATGGTGGTGGTGGCCTGTTATCAGAGAAGTGTGATGTGTATAGCTTTGGTGTTCTGCTTCTTGTTGTGGTTTCTGGCCGGAGACCTCTGCAAGTAACGGCCTCACCGATGTCGGAATTTGAGAGGGCTAATCTGATTTCTTGGGCTAGGCAGCTTGCCCACAATGGGAAGCTTTTGGATCTCGTTGACCCTTCAATACATTCATTGGATAAAGATCAGGCATTGCTTTGCGTCACTATTGCACTACTCTGTTTGCAGAGATCTCCGGCCAAGCGGCCTACTATGAGAGAAATTGTGGGGATGCTTTCTGGTAAGGCTGAACCACCAGACTTGCCATTTGAATTTTCGCCATCGCCGCCGTCAAATTTTCCATTCAAATCCCGGAAGAAGGCCCGGTGAGTTTATTGGTTTTATGACATTGTAGAGCGTGTAATTCTGTAGCTTTTTTAGGCCATTTCTAATTATCATATCTGGAGAAACTGCGGCCAAAAAGGAAATTAATATACATAAGCTTTTATGAATTTGAGGCTTTTCTCTTTGTTGCTTGGTCACTAATTGTATTTTCGGACCTACAAATTCTGCTTTTCAGTGTTTGACTTCTATGGACTTATGATTTTAGGCACAGTGACACTTGACTTTTACTTCTTCAAGTTGTGGAATTTTTGGAATCCAAGGATTGACGGTAAATTTAAAGATATATGCAGTGATAGCTTCTCTTTTCCAAATAGTGATACCACCATAAAGCTCCGAATCAACATATTTGCCTAATTGCTGAGGTGCCCTTGTTGCTAAAGCAAGAAGTTTGCCTTTTTGTGACTTGTGGGACTGTAGGGACATATAAGATATATCCTTTATTTTTAGGTACATAAGATATATATCCTTTATTTTTTAGGTACATAAGAAATATCCTTTTTTGTTGTCTGCT
This sequence comes from Triadica sebifera, assembly GCA_023653625.1. Lineage (NCBI taxonomy): Eukaryota > Viridiplantae > Streptophyta > Magnoliopsida > Malpighiales > Euphorbiaceae > Triadica > Triadica sebifera. The sequence goes on along the minus strand of CM042900.1, from coordinate 32,180,771 downwards.
ACCTTTCAAAAGTTGCATAATTTTTGAGCCAATGAACACGCAATTCAGTCATAAGTGAACAAATGTTGGCCCAGTCTAGCCTTTTGGAAAATGATTATGCTATCACTTTTATAATTATTATTTATATGTGCTCATATACAACTTCTGCACACCTTTCGCATTTATGCAAGTAGGTGGACAACTAAAAGAAGAAAAAAAAATGCTGAATCTTCAATCCAGTTAGGTACTGGTTCCAACTGGCGGATGTAGTTGACAGATCTACTAATTTAAAGACAAAATATTGGCTTAGAAATTAAAATCAGTAGAGGAAGCAAACCCAAAAATCACTTATACTTTGCTTGCTATTTAAGAATCTGTAATCTATTTCCTTGCAGAGAAGGTCTCACAGGGTAGATAGTTTAGGGTATCAGCTTACTTGTTTTCCTCATTGCTCTTTGATTTCTATTGGTTTTACACTATAATTCTTTTGCCAGTGAGATGATGGCACAAGCCACAACCTCCTAATGATGTCTATCACTGTTAAATATTATGCTGTTTTGTTAAAAGCCATGACTTATATATTAACACACATAGTTTTGGATGCTTTGCTTTTGGCCTTGTAGATTATGTTCTACATTGAGGTCTTTGAATCATCAATTGCAAACATAATTTTTAATTCTTTGTATATCTTCATGTCAAGTTCTTTTTATATAATTCAAAGCCTGATGCAGAACCAATTACATGATATTTCAAAAGATTAGAAATTTCTTGGAGTTTATATCTTCTCTTCTGAAAGTTGCGATATTCCAATTGATATCCTAGTTCAGCATATATGCTATAGAAGTATAATATATTTCTTAGGTGTTTCTAAAAGTTATAATGTTATATGGCATCCAAAAATAGATGCAAATGCTGAGGGAAAAAAATATTTTGAGTCAGAAAGGAAGATGCTGAAAGAACTTTTTTTCCACGTATCAATTGTAAATAACAAAGCTAGGGAATTATATTTTTTAATGGAGATTGAACCTCTCTTTGGAGTATCTTGCAATATATAATTAGTCAATTTTGGTGTTTCGATGCGTTTCTCATTTAAGAAATCTGATGCTGCACACTGGGAGATAAGCGGTAAGGAATATAATTTCTGCTCATATTGCTTTAGTTTGCTTTTCCAAGTGGAATCATATCATGTTATTTTGTCTTGTATTGAGAATCATTATGACCCTTGTATTATTATTCACTAGCTTATATGATAAACTGACAATTGTTAATGACTTGTAATATTCGCAAATTTACGGGAGGTATTCTCACAAAACAAGTATGCTTAATGGTTTCATTAGTTAATTAGTTGGCTAAAGATGCTTGTGACCAGTTATTTTCTCCAAGGCAAGATCAGGATTTAGAAAATTCATGACCCGAATCCTGAAGTAATTTTACAGTAATTCGCTATTTGGATGTATCTCAAGAATCGAACTGTCAAGCCGGAAAAAGCAGATAATAAAACCAAGTTGTGAAGGACTGTTGAATTATGGTTTTTTCATTTTTCTTTTCCTGGTTAATTTTATGTGTTCTATACAGGTTCCTTCCGGCGCAAAGGCCTATGCCATCATTTAAGCTTTCTGTTTGCAGCTGTAAAGTTTGGAGCCTTTGAGGAAATTGTGTAGGTTCATGGAACAATCCTAAAGGTGGCCAGACCTCGCAGATAATGATGCAACTCTGGTTTAGATGGAGCCAATGTCCAATCTGTTTGGCTTTGTCAGTTGCCGCAAATAAAATCAAACACTTTCAATCTTTTTTTTCCTGAGTTAAATAATTACTGGAAATCCTTTTCAAACGAAAATCCTAAAAAGTAGAATATAGAAAGGAAGCATAGTGAACTTGTAATGAGAACTGAGCAAATGCATAGTAGACGCTTTGATGCATTGCATGGTATTGGTAGCTAAATAAATAGAGGGATAGGGCCGTTCAATAATTTTAGGCATAAAAATTCAATTATATAAGACAGGATTCTGGTTTTTATAGAAAGATTTTTAATATTTCAAATTTGTTGGTATTTAGAATTTTTTTCATATTTTTTAAATAAAATATTTTATATTTCTAAAAATAAAATTAGACCAAATATAAAATAAAATTTTAATTTATATTATATAAATATGTTAAAAAAATATTGGAATCTCAAAGAGAAAGTGATTGTAGGCATGGGCCTCATTTGGGTTGTCGTTTTCGAGGCTCTGTGGAGGGGAGCAGCTTGTAATTTGTAATTCACTTCCAAAATATAACGACTCTCCTTTCACTTTAATTTCATATGTTGTTGATCAATTTTAGTTTTAAACTCTTTTGCCAAATTTTTATGAGCTATTAATTTGACTCTCGAATTCTTGTGGGATATAAAATTTTTCCTAAATTATTTTGAGCTCAATTATGATACTGTTTTTAGTTTATGATCATTTTATATCCTTTCATTATCCGGAATATATTCTTATAACATATTAGGTTATTTTGATATTTGGTAGTCTTTTTCTTTTGTAATTTATTAATATTATTTTTTATTTAGTTAATTATATATAATATATTTATCTAACTATATTTTCTAGTAGAACTTGATTTTTATATAATCGATAGATTTTATTTATTTATTTTGATGAAAACAAGTGTGAAACGCACGCAAAAATAGAAAAAAAACAAACTAGGGTAAGAAGTACCCAACTTTTCATTAGTGTCTGGTTAATTATTCATTTACTTACACCTACACGTACGATCGTAGGGTATCTGGTCCCATATATCTCTCCCTGTATTCCCTCATCAACTATGGTGATCATATGGTCAGGAGGCCAGATTTTTAAATTTAATCTAACACTCTTCTCCACCCCTTTGTTGGTTGAGCGTTTGCTTCTTAATTCTTATCTCTCTGCTACCCACTTCTACCCAAGTAATCAAATATATGTCACATTTTGCAAACTTTTCAACCTGTATTTTACAATTAGAAACAATTAATGAATTACTTTTTTCCTAAAAGTTAAAGGTAATAATTTTTCACATGGTTATGAATATTTTATTTTAGGGTAATTTTCATTAAAAAAATATGTAGTTATACTTTTATATTAAAATAATCTTTTTTTAATTTTTAAATATATATACCTTATATTTCACATCAAATATAGACTCAGGAGAAGTTTAATTTTGTTTAATAATAACGTAATACTCTGAATTTAATTTTTTTATTTGACATTGCTAACATATATCACTATATATATTTAACATTTATTTATTTTTAAAATAAGTCTACACTTATCTAGTTTTTAAATGGTTCTCATATTAAAATTATATTTGTACTGATTTAGTTACATTCATAAATATCTAACACGTATACAATTAGTTATAACCGGATATATTTATATCTAAGCATGTTTAAATTGTTTTTGGATTTTTGCTAGTTTTATGCTGATTTAAATATATCTATGAAAATTTAATTCATTTTAAGCCTTAGTCTAGTTCGACGTAAATTTATATATTTTTTTAATTTATTAATATATATCAGTGTCAAATTAAAAAAAATTAGGTTTGAATGTTAAATCATTACTAATTCAAATTAAAATTTATCTATTAAATTAAAAGTATATATATTTAAAAATTAAAAAAAATAGAATATGATTATTTTAATACAAAATGAAAGTAAATATCTTTTATGCAATTCGTACTTTATTTTACAACAATAAAAAGAATCAATAACAACAATACAAATGGCAAATTCACTGCGAGCTTCAATACGAGACTCCACCAGCCGAAGTTAAAGATAGTGAATAAATTTATTTAATAATCATATATATATATATATGTAGTATTCAATGGTTACCCATAGGTTAAATAATATTAAATATTATAGTATTATACAATTAATTAGAACTATAAATTTTTTATTTCACGGTTGAAAAATAGTACACATTGAGTAGTAACTATTAAATCATAAAATAAAAATTGTTGGCTAGAATTTAATTAGTTAGAATGTATATTTTTGTAATTTTCTACTAATAACTAAATATAATAAAATAATTAGATAGTTTCAATGATTAATATATCCATAAATCTATTTTTGTTGAGAAATGCTAGTCACACTTATTACTAATACTTTCTTTTTAAAACTCTTTTTTTCATTGATATACTATATCTATTATTTTTAATAAAAAAAATATGTAATCTATTTTCTAGTTAAAATTAAATATATTTTTTTCTCTCTGTTTTTATTCTTTTTCATTTTAGAGTGTTTAATATCTCTTTGTAATGATTCACTATATCTGTTATTTTTAAACGATTTAAACGAATTAATTCAAAAGAATAAAAACATCTCTTTTACTATCATTTTTTTTATTTCACTTAAAAAAATTGAAAGAAAAAAATTTAATCATATGCTTAGCAAATTATGAAAAAGCCATCCAATGCTTGAATTTTTTTTTAAAAAAAATCATATAAATACCAAAAAACTTGCTTTATTATTTTTAGATGTCTTTGGTTAATATGATATTAATTTGGTACTAATATGTCGAGATACGAAATATTACATTAATTAAAAATGTCTAAACATAATAAAATAGATAAATTTAAGGTGTTCAAGTGATTTTTTTTAATTGTTTAAAGTGTCCCTCATATATAAATCCTATTAACTATTTTTTATTATTTTTGTTGCATCTAATAAATACAGCAAAAGAATAATAATAAAATGGGAAAATACGCATTGGATTGCCATGATTGGCGATAATGATTGAGCCATAGTCGTTGGAAATTTTTTTGGGATTTAATTATTTCTCTAATTCCGATCACATGCATGGGGAAAATTTTCTAATTGTTCAGTTTCACCAAGATTATTTCCTATCATTATTATGTATTATCAATGTGTGATACCATTCGCACTATAAATCAATCTAGCATTTCTAAAAAATACATCTATATTCTTTTAATTAAAAAAGAAAAATATTTTTTTATTAAAATTTTCACTTATCTTGAAAGCTTGCACCCACACACACACGCATATACATATATATATATATATATATATATATATATATATATATATATATATATATATATAATTAAAAAATTGAGAATCTTCATATTTCTACGGTGCAATTTAATAATATGAAATTTAATGAATAAAGTGTGAAAAAAATATTAATTTGTCAATAATATTAACAATTTATCAATATATCAATATGACAATCACTTTATAATTACAATATATATATATATAATTTATTTTAGAGTTTTTTTCGGAATAGTACAATGGAAATGAAGGTAATACAAATTTTTGAAATAAATATTTTTCTTATATTTTGCTTTTTTTTTAAAAAAAAATTACTAGTGTATTTTGTATATAGATTACATGTTTTTTTTATTAAAAATAATGAATATAATTGACTAATAAGAAAGAAAATATTAAAAAAAAGTGTTTGTGATAAGTGTAACTAATATTTTCCTTTCTTTATTTGGAGTCAATTTACAAAAAGGTTAGTAAGATAAATTTGTTTTTTACTTTATCTTAATTAATTAGAGTTTTGGTAGACATTCACTGTAACTAACTGTAACTAACTACATTCTAAGTGAGTGTTTGATATTATTGCTGGAAGTCTAAAAGCAGTTTTATAATTTTTTTGATTTAATTGACTGATTTTTTTAATTTTTTATAAACTGATTTTCTCAAACCTGCTTCTGGAAAAAACTTCTATTTACCTGCTTATTTCTAAAAACAGTTTTAAAAACTCAAAAAATTTTAAAATAAATTTTTTTTCTCCAAAAACGTTTTTGGCAAACGTAATGCCAAACAAACCCTAACTCACTAAATTCTAGTCAAATAGTAAGTTCATAAACCATATATATATATACACGCGAGTTATCGGGAAGCCATGACTTGGATATTAACATACATAGTTTTGATGGGTAGCATCTCTCAATCTCTTTATTTTTATTCGGGATGAACTCATTGATAGACAGACAACAGGCGTTTGTGGAGATATTGGTGAATCATGGTGTGCGCGTTGAAGCCCAGTTTGATGGCATTGGGTTCCACTGGATTGAGCTTGTGGATCCTAAATGAGCTGCTGCGCTTGATACTTTGGTTAAAGAATTTAGAACACTACTTTTTTTTTTCTTAGATTTTTTTATCTTATCACCAACCACTTAGAAAAACGAGAAGTGGAGAGTGTCTAAAAATAAAAAATAAAATAAAATGTCTTTAGCATTCTTCAAGAATTTATTAATCATTGCTCCAACACACCGACGTACCCATCTATATGTATGTTTAACAAGCTTTATTTTTATAAACTTGTCTGTAATTAATCATAGTTTCACAGTTTGTAATTTTTAGAATTTTCTTCTTTCAGGTTTGAAAACAGCAGTACCAAATTAAACGATTAATATAATAGACACAATCTTATCTTCCACATTTCTAATTTTTTGCGGGAAACGTATTCCCTCATTTAAATAAATTTATTAACAAAAGTAAATATAAAAGCATTTTTGCTGAAGAAATCATATATATATATATATATATTCTTAAAAAAGAAAATCATTATTATATCGACAAAAAAAGTCCACACTTAATGATGCTTGTTACCGTTACTGCGCATTCCCAATATGTCGCTAAAAGTAATTTTATCCTTTGATAAGGATCAAGTTCAATTGCCAATGGCTTCTCTGTAAACGTCGCTAATTAGCTAGCATTGTAAAGTTGGAGTACAGTTTGTAAGTTCTAAAATTTCAATGTTGGGACGCTTTTTATACAATCATTTATAATTGTTGTTTGTCGTCTAAAAATTGATTTTAAATTTTTTAATTTAATAGATTGATTTTTAAAATTTTTTATTAATTATTTTTCTCAAAAAATATTTCTGAAAAAAAAATATCCATTTCTCTATTTTTTTACAACTAATTTTTAAAATTAAAAAAAATAATTTTTTTTTTCAAATACAATAACAAACGGATACTCAATTTCAAACATAGCTGACATCTTTTTACAATATTTAACAGTACATACTGCAGCATGACATGCACCTTTTTTTGTATAAACGTAAAAAATAGTCGCTTTCTTTTCTCACAAGGGGTGAATGGTGATGCTTTTTTATATGAGCGTCTCAATTCGCCATGCATTTTTTCTTAGCATTATATTTTAATAATTAATTAAAAACATTTTTAATAAATTTTCTTCGATTTGTATCCAGTAAACCCTTCTGTATTTATAATAATTTAAAAGATTTAAAATGATGTAAATTGATTGCCCAAAAAGTAATTTTCTCTATTTTGATTTGTTTTATAATATTTTTCATTATATTTATTATTACTATTATTATCTACTTACTTAACTCTCTAAGTAGGAGCCTATTAAAATTACATAAATTGCACCTAGATTCTGTCCTACTTTCAATATTTTGCTTGTCTATTTAAGATATTACCTCGGAAAAAAAATGTTACGAGACCGAAATTGTTTCAAGTTCAAGAAAAGGTATTATCTCAGTTTTTTCATCTCAATTGTTTTTCTTTTTTAAGCAAAGTTTTTTTCCATCTCAATTACTGAATTGGAATAATATATATAATTAAGATTTAATTGTTTAACACATATACAAATATACAATGATACCCATTCATAAAAAAAAATTAAAATTTATAATGACACTAATCTAGTGACCAAAAATTAAGGTTTTGAGTTCGAGAATCGGTAAAATAAAAAATAAAAATTTATTAGAAAAAAAAAACTGAACTACTTTTATCTTAAATCTATGTGGCGTTTATTAAATTTAAAGATGGGCTTTGCCTCTGGACGAATTTCCTTTCAAAAGAAATAATATGTGATGGTCAAAGCAAAACTCCTATTTCGGTGTTTTCTTTTTCTCGACTACCCACGACCACAAATTATTAATGTTTACATATATATATATATATATATATAGGATGAATAATTAAATTAATAATACCCAGTTAAAACCCGATTGAGATGGAAAAACAATAGGAATTGTAAAAAATGTTTCCTATTTCCCCAACAAAAATGGTGGAAACTTATTGCATAAAGTCCTAATAATTTTATGGGACCCAAAATTTATAAATAAAAGCTTTTGTTTGTTATGTTAGTTGAAGAACCCAACTGCAAATATTGCTTATCTGACTAACTCTTTGCCTTGATAAACTATCATCTTCTTCCTCAATAAGCATGGACAACTTTGACGCATACTCCCATATTAACGTAAGACTCAATCCCGATGGCACCGTAACTCGCCTTCTTAACTTTCCGGCCGTTGAGACGAACGACGATCCCGATTCCGGTGAAGCCGTTCTCTCCAAAGATGTTATAATTAATGCTGAAAAAGATATCAAGATCCGCCTCTACCTTCCCCTAGAACACATTTCCAAAACAAATCGTATCCCTATTGTAATTTACTTCTATGGCTGTTCTTGGCTCATGTTTTCTGCCGATAACCCTGCCCTAAATGCCGACCGAAAATGGACTGCAGAGTCGATTCCTGCTCTGCTCATTCTTGTTCTCTACCGGCTTTCCCCCGACACCCGACTTCCCGGCCAATATGAAGACGCGGCCGATTCAATTACATGGTTAAAAAGCCAAGCCTTGGATCCTGATGGTGAAAAATGGGTTCGAGATTATGGTGATTTCTCCAGGTGTTTTCTTTCTGGGTCTGATAATGGAGGGAATATAGTTTTTAACACAGCTTTACGTCTTGTGGGTACGGATTTGAATCCGGTAAAGATTGTTGGGTTGATGATGAATCAGCCATTATTTGGTGGTAAGCAGAGAACGGAATCGGAGATCCGATTTGCGACGGATCAAATAATACCGCTGCCTGCTCTAGATCTTATATGGGAACTAACATTGCCTAAAGGGATTGATCGCGATCATCGATATTGTAATCCGATGCTTGAAGGTCCACATCAAGAGAAGATAAAATTTCTTCCTCCATGTTTGGTTCTTGGATATGGAATGGACCCATTGATTGATAGGTACCAACTGTTTGTGCAAATGCTGGTGAAACATGGTGTTCCAGTGGAAGCTCATTTTCATGAGGTTGGATTTCATAGGATAGAGATTATTGATTCTCGTAGAAAGGTTGAGATGTTGACCATCGTACGAAAGTTTGTATCTTCAAAATTAGATAGTGAAGATGCCGATGCTTTGCCTCATCAGCAAGAAGATCGAACTTCTGCAAGTGAAAATGAAAATGCTAGACCCCATCAAGATCAAACCATCACAAATTCTTAAGGTTCTCGAAGAATAAAAATGGAGTTTTCAATGCCTGAATGTGTTCATACTCCTCCAAGAGTAAAAATGAAGTATATATTGCTGATTTTTTTGGTACAAAAAGAATCTATTACATGTGTTATAATTTGCTTATCAAGAGATGATACAAAGTAAATCCAAATTAATTTATTATTTTTATTTGATGACCTCATTTTTGGAGGAATTAGTAATTTTGATAGCAAAGTATATGCGACAGCATGTTGACAATCTTTTTCCTTATTACTTGTAAGTTTTCTTTATGCACAACTATATATGTATATGCACACAAAATTTTGGGTTTACTTAACAGTGATAATATTTAGTTTAGTGATCGAATTTTGAGTCAAAGTGTAATGATAAATATATGAGAATGAGATTATATAATTTACAAGTGAGATCGCAAATTCATCCCATGAGCATAAGGAAAAAAAATTTAAAACGTCTACAAACTTTGAATTTTTTGTTTTGCCTTTCTGATTCTTTAGTAGATTTTTTTTTCTTACAGAGTTTTGAAGATTCTAGATGTTGAACTCACGAGTCATATGATTTTCATCTTTTTAGCTATAAATATATAGATAAGTGTACCGATTCAACTTAATTGATAATTAATTAATTACTTGGAGCATAAATGTGATTTTAATAGTATCAATAATAGCCAAAATTGAATATTTAATTATTAGTTTAATTTGTTAAATGAAACTGCTTTCTTTTGGATATAATTAACTAAGAAAAAATTGGAAGTTATGAGAATTTTTAAGTTGATATATGAACCGGCACATATTTTACAGTTTTAATCACTAAATTAGCACCATTAAGCTAAAGTTTATTGAGAATGAATAATGTCTTTTATTACTTTAAAAAAACTAATTTTGTTAAGTTAGATTGCCATATCAACTCCACTTTACATTTCAATATTACTATTACTAACATAAATCTTATTGATAAAGAAACTAATCTTTATTTTTCGTCAACAAGTTGTACATAATTTAACAAAGTTTTACATATGCATAAACCAACTATACATTTCTAGAGTTTCATAAATATTAATCATCTTGGGCATTCGATATACAATATATATATATATAGGATTATGTTGATCACGTTATTAATTCTAAATTAAGAAATAGATAGTTTGTTATTTAATTTAATGATTGGTCAAGATTCTCATCTAATATCATATATCCCACAAAATTTTGATACCATTCTTGAAAAATAAAATTAGAGAGGAAAAGAAAATTAGCTAAATTGTAAGAAACAAGAAGAAGAGAATTAGAAAAAAAAATATTCTTTATTATTATTTGGATTCAGAAAGTGGAAAAGGGGAACACGTTATGGGCGTAAATTAAAACTATTAATTTGGTAGTACCTATCGAAATAATTTAAAAAAAAAAAACTAGAGTTTTCCCTATCCCTGAATGCCTCTATTCCCATTTTCTTTTCCTCCAAAATAACATTACAGAAAAATATTTGAGTAAAATCATGATATACGTGTACTAGATTAATGGTAAATTATACTATAACAAAAATAATATCAATAATTATTTGCATGTTTGTAAATAAAAATACTTCTCTTTGTACGTAACAACTCAATATATATATATATATATATATATAGAGAGAGAGAGAGAGAGAGAGAATTCAGTCGATAAATTGTTTGACAGATAATAAAAGGGCACGAGCCCAGCGTTTATCGACGATATCGAAGTTATGGAAGCCATCATCATTGAAGCATGCTTGTACCCTCACCCCTGCCATTACCAGCAGCGTTACAAAATCCTGCATCCTCTCTGCCATTGCATCTCCGCAGAATCCAAACACGAAACACTTGGCTAACGACCCTAGCTTCTCCTTATGTGGACCCTCCACTAGAGGATTACAATATGGATGATCCCTATTTGACCCTACCGGCAAACATAGATTCCAAATTAAATCCATCGCCGGCAACGGCAGTAACGGATCATCCGCGTGCTGCAGCTCCGAGGTATTCCTTTTACATCCTCCAAACATGGGTTGATTTAATATCAATCCCGATATCTTTATTGGGTTTATGTCCATATCTAAAGCCATTAAAGCTGTGTTAAATGCTATGTTTCCTCCGCTTCCACGGCCCGATAGATAGCATCGGGAGAAATCGCCGTAATCTTTTACCCATTGCTCTCCATTTTTATCTACGAACTGTTTTTTCGTCCAGAGAATAGCGTCTATCGCGTCTTCGTATGCTGCAGGAAGCCGGTGCTCCGGAGCAAGACGGTAATCCACCGAAATGACAATCGAAGGGGTTTCGCTGGCAAAGGCAGAACAAAGTTCATGGGATTCCCTTGTAGATACTCTGAAATATATAAATCCGCCGGAGTGGAAGTTGAAAATTATCGGAAGGCGAGCTACGGTGTTGTCATTGGAGGGTAGTTTGGTGGGTCTATATATACGTATAAAAGTTTTCTTTTCGAAATTCAGAGGCAAATCCTTGGAGACTGCAGCTTCGCCGTCTATGGCCTCGGGATTTGGTTCCAAAGTAGGAAGGGATAGTAAGCGAGTGACGGAGCCATCCGGGTTGCGAACCAAGTAGAGGTACTCATATGGGTCTAAGCTGGGTTGGTCGACATTAGGGTTGATGATGGCGGCGGATGGGATCATAATGGAGCCTAATATAGCATCGGAGACCTGCAGCAGAAGAGCCTTTTTTTTTTCCTTTTCACAAAATTTGAGCAAACTTCATAAATACAAATATTTAACTAACATAAAAAGACACCGGAAATATTATGAAAAAGCCAAAAAGACACTCCGAAAGGATGGATAAACGACGACGGATAATGGAATATATGGTTATCCAAAAGGAGCGAGCTTCATATTAGAACAACCTGCACAACGATGTGGCGTAAAATTTGAGAGGACGAGCGGTGGAGCTTTTAAGGCGTTAGTTCGAAGGAATTTTTTTGAGAAAAGCAGCCTTAACTGTATGCAGTTAAAGCCTAGGTGGCAGACTTTAAATCAGGACATTCTTTTAACTGTTTTTTTTTTTCAAAAATTAACCACCAATTTAGGAGCCATTTTCGCGGGCAATTTGATTTTGTTGATGTTTTCTAGTGGTTTTCTTTACCAATATTGGTTTATTAGGTTGACTAATAAATTTTACTAATATTTTCTCTGCCTATAATTATATAAAGGAAAATTAATATATTTTATAAATTGTTGACTTAAATTTAATTTTTTGTACGTTGTATTATGTTGTTTAATCTCATTCTTTCCTTATATAATGTCTAATTTGTAGATTTCGAGTGTGGTTCTATTATATGTAGAAGATTACCATCTTAGGGCCAAAAAAAAAAAAAAAAAAACCCATCATCAATAATTGTCTTCTTCTGGACAGAATATCAAATCATTTATTAAAATCTTAAATTTTATTGAAAAGGGTATTTTCTCTTTTAAACTCAAGTATTATATATACAATATCTTTAAAAATTTGGAATGAGTAATTTATCTCCTTAATAAGTCTATCCAATATGAATTCAGATTAATAAATAGTTTGAAATATAAAAAAATTGAAATCTTAGTTTGTTTTTAAACCAACATTTGTTTTTAATTAATTTGATATTTATTTTGAAAATTTGATTGTTAATTGAATCTAATTAATACATACTAAAATATAAATTATATAAAATTTACCCAAGACTGCATAAAAATTAACAAAATCAACAAAAATGAATCAATCCAATTCAATCTAAACCTAAAAATCATGATTTAGACAGTTTCGTGAATTATTATGGTTTTAAAATTTTTATAACCAATATTTTTGTTTAGTTTTGGACTAATAAAATATAAATCTAATAAAATCGAACCAAATTAATAAATAAAATCTCTTTTAATATATAGTGCACTAATATTAATAATTTCTTAAAATTATAAATTTTTTAATTATCTACACTCTTTAATTTCCTTTGAAACATCATATTGAGCAAGATTTTACTTTACTAATTTATAATTATATTTTAAATTTTCTATAAGTTAAGCAAAATGATATTCATATTATTATTTTAATTATAGTTTTAAGTTAATATTTGTCAATTTTCTTATGAAATTTTTATAATTTTATTTATTTATTTATCAAACCGATTATTCAAACCGAAACCAAAGAGTATTGGTTTAAATATTTTTAGTAGTTTTTGGTTAAAAGTTAAAATGTTTAAAAATCGATTTTATTAATTTAATTATAAATTTTTTGTTTAGACGGACCAACCCGAACCATTAACACACTTAGAAAACTGTATGTATTTAAATAGTTTTCAATTATCAACCTTAATTTTTTTAAAAGGGTGGTGAAATTTGACCCTCAAAATTTTTTTAAAAAATTTGAGTATTGTTATTTAATATTTATTTAAGTTAATGAACTTTCAAAATTAATACTCTTATGCGTTTTTCATCATCAAACTTTTGATTATTGATTGGTGAATATATAAGTAATTAGCTAACATGTGCAATTTTAATTTTAAATTTTATTTAATTTGCACTTTATTTTTTTAAAGTTGTATTCACTCTAAACTATCATATATAATAGATATTTATGTATCATTTTTTTATAGCACCCTTTCAAGTTAGCGAACTTAAACTTAATAAAGTTTTCTATTACATAAATTTTATGAGGAACTGAAAAAAATAGAAACATAACTTGAAAATATTCCAACAACTCTCTATGTCAAGAATCATATTAAGAATTCCATCCTTAGAGAATAAATTACAACTGAAAGCTTTACCTGATTATTGCAAATACTTTATTATCACCTCTTTATTTTATTAGTTTTAATTGATACTTTAATAATAATTCTGCTACAAAATTCATAGATATAAAAAAACTGTATATGCTCTGCGTCTAATATAAACTTTGTTTGTATTAAGTTAAAAAAATCAACATATATTTGTGCATATAAAATACATCTATATTAATATTAAATTTCCTAATTCATCAATTCCTTCCCTTGCCCTTTTTTTTAGTCATCTGTACAAAATTTAGTCATGTTAGCTCATTGAACAACCAACAATCAGAACATTATTAAGAAGAAAAAAAATAAAATATTTGAATGTTTTGATAGTTTAAAATAAATAAGGTTAAAATAATAATATAAAAGGTATAAATAAATAAATATTTAAAAACAAAATTTACGTCTTAATTAGTATCTTACCCTATTTAATTTATTTGTCTTACTAATTATCAACAAAACGTCCGTTTATATATATATATATATATATTCATCTTTGCCACGCTTAGCATTTAATTTAAGGAGAAGATAAATAAAATGTTAAAAAAATTATAAATTTCAAAAAAAAGAAAAGTAAAAAAGAATGAAGAATAGTTAAGGGAGATGATATTTTCCGCTTACGAGAGCCTGATTTATGAACTTAGCCTGATTTATAAGGTGGGACAGGAACAAAGGGAATCCTGCTATGAGGACTTCATAACCTAACAATGGCATTTAATCCCGCGAACCTGCTTCCACAAGTTGTGGTTCTTGAAGCGTCACCAGTATTCAAATTTCACGAGCATCAACTCTCCTAAAGGTTCCATTTCTTGAAAGCGTGGGAGTCCCCCCTCTTCCTCTCCACCAATTCTTGACTACTCACGCACACTCTGTCCAAGCTCTACTCTCTCCGGGCACATATCCGATCACCGCCGATATTATCGGAATGCTGCCGTCCTTGCAACTTATTGTCCTTGCAACTTATTGTCACCACAAGTGCCGGCCTCAATCACATAGATCTGCACGCGTGTCGTCGAAGAGGGATCTCTGTAGCCAGTGCTGGAACTCTGTATTCTGAAGATGTTGCGGATCTAGCAAGAGGCCTATTGATTGATGTACTTAGAAACATATATGCTGCTGATTGGTATGTGAGGCAAGGATCATGGTTCACCGAAGGAGACTTTTCTCTTGGCTCTAAGGTTAGAATCTGGTTTTGGGGGTTTATCAAGTTCTTAATACGAATTCCTCTGAAACCTTGTTCAAAACATAAATTAAATAATTATTGATTGCTCTCAAACGCATAATCTTTTAACAATTTCAGTTGAGATACTGGCAAGTCGGGATTGTTGGACTGGGAAGTATTGGCTTAAAAGTTGCAAAAAAGGCTGGAGGCCTTTGGCTGCAATATCTCATACAACTGAAGGAACAAGAAGCCAAACGTATCCTATCCGTTCTATTCAAATGTGCTTCAACTTGCAGCTGATTGTGATGCTCTTATCATTAGTTATGTTAGTGGCCAGCTTTAACTGGGAAAAAAAAGTAGAGAATGGGTCCTATTGTAAGTGACAATTATCATCATTCTCCACCATATGGAATTGATACTACGTTTTCATTTTTGCCGAGACTTACTATGATCTTCATATCTGCTTTTTTTTTTTCCTGCTCTTATGGTGGATCTGCAGTTGAATTGTAGCAGGAAACATAAGAGGGAGCTTTTGGCTTAAACCACACGTTTATCTTAACTATGGAAAATCAAGAACTTCCGCAAGTTCTAGTCTTAAAGCCACCACCAGTTATGACTGTTCTTGGAGAGCATCAGTTATCATCCAACAAATTCCAGTTGTTGAAGGCATGGGAGTCGCCACTTCCTCTCCCTCAATTCCTGACAAAACATGCCAACTCAATCCAAGCCATCCTCTGCTCTGGCGCTGCTCCAGTGACTGATGACCTACTTCAGATGCTTCCATCCGTCAGGCTAGTTGTCACTGCCAGTGCTGGAATCAACCACATCGACTTAAAGGCATGTCGTCAAAGGGGAATTTCGGTAACCAATGCTGGGAATGTGCTTTCAGACGATGGCGCGGATGCTGCAGTAGGCTTGTTGATTGATGTGCTGAGAAAGATATCTGTTGCAGATCGGTATGTGAGGCAGGGCCTTTGGGTCAAGAAAGGCGACTACCCTCTAGGTTCTAAGGTCAAATTCATCTTCTAATTCTCTTCTATATTTATATGATGTTTACACATTTTGGATTGAAACATGCGAACTGCTTTTAGTTTCAGCTGGGAGGGAAGAGAGTTGGGATAGTTGGATTGGGAAGCATAGGCCTAGAAGTTGCAAAGAGGCTGGAGGCTTTTGGCTGCAACATTTCATACAATTCAAGGAAGAAAAAGACGTCTGTTTCATACCCATTCTACGCTGATGTACGAGAATTGGCGGCCTACAGCAATTGCCTTATCATTTGCTGTGCATTGACTGATAAAACCCGGCACATGATCAATAAGGAAGTGTTTTCTGCATTAGGAAGAGAAGGAGTTGTTGTTAACATCGGGCGAGGGGCTATCATTGATGAGAAGGAAATGGTGAGATGTTTGGTTGAAGGAGAGATTGCAGGTGCAGGGTTGGATGTGTTTGAAAATGAGCCTCACGTACCTAAAGAGCTCTTTGAATTGGATAACGTTGTTCTGTCTCCACATAAAGCCGTCTTTACACCGGAATCTTTCATGGCTTGTTGTGAACTTGCTGTAGGGAATTTAGAAGCTTTCTTCTCTAACATGCCCTTACTTTCTCCAGTCATGGATGATTGAATTGGAGAAAGAAGGCAGGATATAATTGTAGCAGTCTTATGTATAATGCCTGTTAATGACTCATCATTTTGAGTCTAGTGTTGAAGTAAACTTCTAGGCGGTTTAAAAGAATTAATGTGGAAAAGAGAATGAAGCTAGCAACTGGATTACAAAAAACTCAACTAGGTTTCTGTAAATCAATATTTTCTACTTTCAACTACACCAATTTGCACAAAAAAATATTTTCTTTGCATCATGTCTAGGATTTTTTTTCTTGATAACAAATGGTTTCATTCATTCGAAAAAGCTACAAAATGTCATTTTATACTATTGGGTCGGTGTTGGAAAATAGCACGATTCACCCAAAAAATAACACTCGAAAAACAACAGGCTTGAAAGAACATGCTCGTTTTGTTCAAGGAAATGTTGAGAAACAAACTCAGTACCCGATCGGATACAAAGTTAAATAATCTACCGAAAATTCCCTTCCAAAATTTCGAATTCCTATAAAAATTATTTCACACAACACCACAGTCATAGAAGTAGTTGCTTACAATTATTCAAGTAAGAAAACTGGAATTTGGATTCGAAGTAAAAAGATTTTGGGCTAAAACCAACAGAAAAGGTGCTTTCTCCCCTCGAAAAGGGTGTTGGAAGGTAATCCTTAATGGTGGCTTGAAGAAGAAGATTACCTTCCAACACCCTTTTATTTATTTATTTATTTTTTTTTATGAAAGGCTTTAATTTGTTGTTCTTCAATTCAAGAAAGAGGGTCAGTTTTTTTTCCTTAACAAAATGACATTTGAAAGGCTTATTTGATTTTTTAATTTTCTATTTTTAATCAAACCAAACCAAATTAATAATTAATTTCATGATTTAATCAATTTTTACAATTGGTCTGATTTAAAAAACGTTAGTTGAAATTAAAGACTAACTTGTTGCTCGTGAGGATTCGCATCAATCAACATCCTGGGTGGGTTAAGACGTTGCATCTATTCTCCTGATGCAAGTTGTTGGTTGCCTTTCGGTTCAAATTGCTTAAAGACTCTAGTGGAGTCCTAGCTATAACGTGAATTTTCATGCATTTTATCTTAGTTATATCTTACTAATAATGTTAAGGTGAAAGTGGTAAAACGCTTGGGGATTCATGCATGGAGAATCATAGTTGAATTTTAGTAACTATTTTATATAATTATAAAGTGAATTATGATAATATATACTTGTATATATATATATATAAACAAACAAAGAAACTTAGATATATCTTTCTTAGAAGCAATTTCTATTTTATATTATAGAATATACCTCTTAACAATTTGATGAAAATAATAAAGTTAAGTCATTTTACAATATAGTGGATCTTAATTATAAGTATCAATATAGGACATATGAATATATAGTATATTTCTAGTAATTAAGTCATTTTATTTTTAGATGAATTTAGATAATAAGGACATGTGAGAATATTATATTACCCTTTAGTGGAACAAATTTCAATAAATTATTAAAAAAACCATTCTAATTCTTCTCTTATTAATCAATATTTTTAATATAATTTTGTGTTAATATATTTCAGATCGATTTACTATAACATTTTACTTTTGAACAATTTTCTTCTATTAAACTAACTTTTGGTGTATTGTGTCAAAATCTATATTTTCTTCTTATATAATTTTTACATGTCATTAGAATCATACGACATTAGAGATAATCATTAATATAAAAAAAATTTAAATTAAATCAGATAATTCTCCTCATGATCTTCAATTGTAGATTTTCTCTATATATAAAATATATATATCAATATATCATTGTAATATAAACAACGTAAATGATTTTCGATCATAAATTAAATAAGATGAACATATAACTAAGAGTATATCTAAAATTCATGGAGGAAAGTGTTTGATAGACGACAGGGTGAAGATATATCCTAGTAAATCTTACATATATAAATGTGTAAATATATTTATGTACGTTTATACAGTTAATTTGAGAAATTATAAAATGAGGAAACAGCACAATCCAAAGATATGTAGGAAGTGAAGTGGAAGTAGGTCCATCACTGATCACACACCATGTAACTTGTATTTTTCTCAGCCAGAATTGGTGAGAACTTGATTAATGGGCATCCCAGGAAAGGGAAACTTCTTTTGTTTTGTTTTTTATTTTTATTTATTTATTAATTAATTATTATTATTATTATTATTATTATTATTATTTTAACATCATGCACTACTAATAGTTCTATATATTTATATATATATATAAAATTGTACCTGTTATATGCATATAATTAATTAATATATAATGATGAATTTCTCTATTTATATATAGTTTCTGAATCTGAGTAACAAAGATAAAGCATGAGACTATAGCTAGCATACTCTCAAAAGAGGAATGTCGCAACAGTGAAAACATAAAATTCTATTTTTTTTTTATTTTTCTTCACCGACCTTCAGCTAAGAACGGCCTTGGCTTTTCTTAATTTCCCCTCCCTTTCTTCTTCTTATTAAAACTCTCTGTCATTAATTCCTTCTCATCACCCAACTCATTAATTCTTCTTCTTCTTACATTATATATGCCTATTGATAATTTCACTCCAACCATGGCAATGCTGATTCCTCCTCCTCCTCCTCATCAGCAAAGAGAAGAAAAAAATGATTTGGTTTTCGACGCATCTGTTCTTCAGCATGAATCTAACCTACCCTCTCAGTTCATTTGGCCGGAAGACGAACAACCG
Source organism: Triadica sebifera (assembly GCA_023653625.1). NCBI lineage: Eukaryota > Viridiplantae > Streptophyta > Magnoliopsida > Malpighiales > Euphorbiaceae > Triadica > Triadica sebifera. The sequence goes on along the minus strand of CM042900.1, from coordinate 32,161,267 downwards.
AGCCTTGAATCACCAGAACTTGTAATTCCTCCGATTGATTTAGGTAACCTTTTGTCTGGCGATGCTGAGACTGTCTCAAAAGCAACTCAGCTTGTTAATGAGGCATGCAGGAAGCATGGATTCTTTCTGGTTGTTAATCATGGAGTGGATTCACAGCTTATAGCTAAGGCCCATGAGTATGTGGACTTGTTCTTTGGCATGCCGCTGGCTTACAAGCAAAAAGCTGAGAGAAAGATAGGAAATCACTGTGGATATGCTAGTAGCTTCACTGGCAGATTTTCTTCAAAACTTCCATGGAAGGAAACACTCTCTTTTCGATTTTGTACCGAAGATAATTTCTCCAACATTGTTGAAGATTATTTCCTGAACTTGCTAGGAGAAGACTTCAGAAAATTCGGGTAAGAGAATAGACTTTTTCATTTTGTAATTTATTCTCAAACTATATTAATCATATGTTTTTTTTTCTTGGGAATGAAATATATAGAAAGTTATACCAAGAATATTGCGAAGCCATGAGCAGACTGTCGCTCAGAATTATGGAGCTTTTGGGATTAAGTTTAGGAGTTGGGAGAGCTTATTTCAGAGAATATTTTCAAGGGAATGATTCAGTAATGAGATTAAATAATTACCCACCATGCCAAAAACCTGATCTAACACTGGGCACTGGTCCTCACTGTGAACCTACCTCCTTAACAATTCTTCATCAAGATCAGGTTGGTGGCCTTCAAGTCCTCATAGACGATCAATGGCATTTCGTTCGTCCTCATCCTCAAGCTTTTGTGATCAATATCGGCGACACATTCATGGTAATTAATTAACAAAATAATTTTTTTTAATTTGTTTGAGATTATAATTAATTCTGCATAGCCATATATATATATATATATATATATATATGACTTAATGTGCTTATAATTCAGGCACTATCAAATGGAATATATAAGAATTGCTTGCACAGAGCAGTGGTAAATAATAAAACAGTGAGGAAATCGCTGGCTTTCTTTCTATGTCCAAACATGGACAAAGTGGTGAAGCCACCAAATAGTTTGGTGGACTGCAACCATCCGAGGAAGTATCCAGATTTCACATGGTCAACTCTCCTAGAATTCACTCAAAAACACTACAGGGCTGACATGAAAACCTTAGATGTCTTCTCAAGCTGGCTGCTCCCAAAAAACAGCTGAATATGGGCTCCCAGCTGGTCTATTATTAGGTGTTAGTGCTGTAGAGAATCATATAAATGAAGAAGAAGAAGAAGCAAATAGTAGGGATAAATTAGGCTTGAATATGGGCTCTATAGCTTCTTCTTCATGTTCTTTTATTATTATTATTATTATTATTATTATTATTATTATTATTATTATTATTATTATTATTATTATTATTATTATTATTATTATTATTATTATTATTATTATTATTATTATTTACATTTAGAAAAATATGGATTCTGTGTTCTTTTGTCTTTGGCCACCACAAGATTCTGGTTGCCTCGACTGTCATTCTGTTTTGCTTGTAACCTCAAGTATCCTTAATGATCATAAATATTATATATTCCATTCAATTTCGACATATAATACAAATTAATCTTAAATTAAATACCATATTCTACAATGAACCAAGACAAAATTTACAAGAACTGTGACACTGTCATTAAGGAAATTAAAAAGATGTCAAATTATAGATTAATGTTAATAACTCTATTCATATAATGATTGAATAAGTATGAAACACATCTATTTTACTTCGTTCATAACTCTTGGTAAAATTAAGTACTATTATTAGCACACAAAAAAATCCGTTTATGCGAAATAAATATTAATTTGTGCTTTTTGCACTCAATGGTCAGAAATCATACATTTATGATCATGACTCAAGTATTCATTAACTAGTAATTAACCAATAACCACAACTTGTTGAGTAACATAAAACACATCGAGATCTCCATTCTTATTAGTAATCTTGTTACGTGGGGAAAAAAAATAAAAGAATGTATGTTATTGCATGTTCAAGTGCAGAGCCTGAAATAAAAGTATGGCACTCGGGATTAATTATATGAAGCATTGTGGCTAAAACTTTTCTTATTAAATTTGGGTTTATCCGCCTAAGTATTCAATTCGATTATATTTTAACATTATAATAATAAGGCCTCATGTTTATTGATTATGATACTGTTCAACATTATCATATCTAGCATATGGAGGTAGAGAAATTGAATGGGAAAATACTGAAATTTCCTAATATCTATCAAGGATTAGTTGGCTGATATTCTTACAAAAATTGTTTCAAATTAAGTGCTTTTAAAATTTTGGGTCTTTTTTAATTAGACACCTAATTTTTTATTTTTTATTTTCTATTGGACACGTAACATTTGAAGTTTTTTTTTTCAATTAGATATTTTCGTCCATTTCTCCAACTAAAATCTAATTGTGAACGATTAACAAAATTTGCTGACGGACTTTTTCAAAAAAAATCCTTCTTAAATTAAAAAAAATTTAGTAATGTAAAAACAATTAATAAGTTTTATTCTTTAATTCAAATTAGACAAGAGATATCAATACTACAATAAGCAAATAGCATGTATTTGAGAAATTAGAAAAGCAAAATTTATTAATTTTTTAAACTATTAAAATGTTTACCAGTAGATGTTATGGAAAAAATCTGTTACAAAACTTTTCAAATTTTCACGGTTAAATTCTGGATGAAAAAAAAGAATGGTGATAAGTGTTAATATATATATATATATATAATATTTAATTTCTCTATATTTAAGGTAAAAATAATTTATATTGCATTAATTAATCTCTTATTTTGATTTAATGAAGACTTTTATCAAATAAGAAAAAATTGAACTAAATTAGAAGATTTAAAGGAAATAAAAAAGAAAAAAATCGTGACTGATTTGATTTGATTGAGCTGACTATGTATAGCTTTTCAAAAGAAAAAGCATTACAGTATTTCTGAGGTTGGCAAATGGAGAAGAATTAAGGAGGAAGAAGAAGAAGAAGGGGTTTGATTTGTGGGAGAGTGTTTGTTAAAGTTTGAGAGTAAAAGACAAGTCAGAATGGTTTTAGAGAGAGAAAGGAGAAGAATAAGAACATTTCTTAGGTTTGATATTTTCATTGGAGATTTTCAAATTCAATTTCCTATTTTGTTCTCTTTTTTCTTAAAAAAAATTAGAATAAAAAGAACAAGAAAACATTGAGAAAGAAGAGAGAGAAACATAAATAAAGATTTAGGAGAAAGTGTTTATGTGGAGAAATTATTATATTAATTCAGTTTATTATATTTTCTATAAATTAATTTAATTATTAATTATTATGTTTATATTAGAATAAAATAAAAATATGTATTATTATATTATTGAATTAGTTTATAAATTAAATTATAAATTGAATTCATTTAAAAATTTCTTTAATATTAGTCGAGAAAAAAGTCACTATAGTACTTCAATATTTTCAATGTTCCTCTGCCGGGGCATTTTAGGGTGTATATATTACATTTTGTACAAGTTTGGAAGTGTAAATATTATACGCTTTAGTTTAGATGTGCAAGAAACTTATTTTTATGCAAGTTTAGGGAGTGTTTATTTTTTATTTTCTTAATCTGAACTTGAAGTTAAAACTTGATGAGGTCAGCTAAATTGACATGCTTTTGAGGGAGTAATCAACTGGCGTGGAACATACACATGTTGGGATAAAAATGTGTGATTCTTTTTTTTTTTTTTTCTTTTTCTCGGTAACCATAAAATATGTGATTCTTTGTCAAGAAATTGATGGATTTCATCAAACTTAAACAACTACACTTAGTTATTATAGCAAGGGGGGGCCAAAACAAAACTTCAAAAACCAATGGCGGACTCTATTTCTCATCCAAACTGAAATTACAGAGAGATGCCGACTGTGTGGATTTTAAAATACAATACAAAAGCAAACCTTTAGCACTATATATCCTCGATGAATTTGGAAGATGTTCAAAGTTCTATAGCATAGGGCTCGGGAAAATAGCTGTAAATAGTACATCCTAGCAATATGTTAAATAGACTGTATATCTAAGGTTGGTAAGATTGCTGCCCCATTTATAAATTAATGCACTATTTGTTTAATAAATCTGCTTTCTATCAAATGACATTTAAATTGAGAGATTACAAACTTTACCGTGGAAAATACTAATTTGAATTATAACACTTTTTCAAAAGTATTTAAGCTAGTTGCATGCTCAGAGCTCAAAACCGAGATATTTGATTAAATTAGAAGATTTTCTTACCAATTTATCTATATTTTCTTAAATAAAGTAATTATTATTTTAAATACAAGCACACAAATTTCTCAGAAAATTATATATATATAAAGTTATTTTGGACTTTGCATCGACAAGACAAAACCTTATTTTTTGAAAGCAAATTTGACGTGTAGCTCCAAAATTGCTGGACATTTATATTTATATAGTTGGGCATAGCATGTGCATTATTGATCATGCGCTGATACTGTGTGTGTATATATATATATATATATATTTTTAATCTTTTGGAATTAGTAGAATTTTTGGTTTTATACAGTACTTTTGAAAATGATTGATAAGAATAGAAGGAAAGTTACATTTATTTGCCATTTTTCTTAATTCATGTGGAATGATGAGTTTTATAACAAAGCTTTATTGAGCTGTTTCATTTCTACGCTGGAATGATTACCAAAAGGACCCAAAGAGGTGCTTATGCTTAATATTTAAGCATGTGAATATAAATGGACTAACAATGACCTCTTACTCTTAAGTTTGCCCAAAAAGTTAATGATTAGGGTAATAACGAGTCCGAAAGTTTTTTTTTTTCTTTTGGGCTAATGAGTCCTGTTTTGATGATTGCATTTCCATGGAAAAGAAACTATCCTCACTTCTGCAGTTCTATGATTGAAATTACTTTCAATAATTTCATCGCAGGGACGGTAATTTTCTACCTTTTTTTGCTTATAACAAATAAAAAATGCCAGCAACAATTTTTTTTATATAATTGTCGAGAAAAATAAAAGCGTAGTTAATTATATTTGTTATAAAATATTGAATAAATTACACAGATTTAACAAATTATAACTAAAAATAAAGGATAAAAATTTTGTTGGAGATAATAATTAAAAAAATATATGATTTAAATGTACTGATTATTCTGTGGTTACGGTCGTTGATAATGAGTAGAAAATCTAAACCCTAATAAAAAATCAGTTGACTATACATAAAATTCTAAAAAATTCATACAAAAATATTTTAAATATAGAAAAATTATATGATATATTACATTGAAATATTTGAAATTCATGCAATATCAAATGAATTGATATTATTTTAAACAACAGAGTCACAAACTGTTAATTTTTTAAAAATTTATTTATGACTATAATATATTAAAATCTCAAACAATTTTTGTAATTTGTTCTAAAATATTTTATTTTTTATTTAAAAAAATGATAGAGAAATAGACTAGATATAGATAGGAGCAGAGTGTTGAGAAAAGTTGTTTATAGCATTACATACAGATTCATGAAGATATATATGGATTTGAGTCTTTTCGACTTTTCTAGAGCAGGTTTGTTTTATGCAAGAGGTTTTTTTTATTTTGTATATTTTTCTCTTTTGTAATAAAATATTTATCGACAAAAAAATTTGTCTTAATATTCTAAATGTTGAACATTTGACAAATTTTAAAAAAAAAATTTAAATTTTAAAATAGTGAAGACTTAAATATCTTCAGGGTCAAGCCTCAAAATATTTTTTATAATTAATCCGATATTATAATTAATCATTTCAGAAATCTGGGACTATGCGGAGATGTAATTAAAATAATTGATCAATCCACAAGGAGAAAGCAAAGATAGCTTGCGACTCCATGTAAAAGTTGTTCCCGATTCCTGCCTGGTTAGTAAGTGTATATATATATATATATATTTATAATATTTGATAATAACCCTATGAAGTTAAGCTTTCCACAGGAGATTCTCTAGAGTTTACTAATGTGCCCAAAAATATTAAGGCATTTCACCACAAGATTTATATTTTGAAATTGTAGGCTAGTTGGCCAAAAGGGAATTCAGTGCTCTATGGAGCGGTCTCAGGCTATCAGTCATCAAGATAATGGGGGGCAGCGATGATATCATGTTTGATTTTTATGCGAGATAGGAAGATTATTTAGAAGGATTTTTGTGCAATATTTGGGAATTGGAATAACAAAGAGATATCTTAAATAATTCAAGTTTGACGCAGGTTCCACAATTTCAAAAAAAAAAATCTTGTTAATTATTTTATTATTTCTTTTAATATAACTAAAAATGGATATTTGTGATCCGACTCAAAATGCATGCTTGAGTAAAATCTCTAAACCTCTATGAAATTTCCTCTCTTGTTGCACCAACACATCCCGCTTTAAGATGATGACACTTGAAAAGGAAAGTGTGGTAATGAAGATTATTGAACTTTCTAGAAAGTAGAAGATCAAATACAAGTAATTGCGGTACTTGCATGCTAAATTAAAGATGGAAAAGATGATTCCGACCAGAATAGCAGAATAGATGTGGTTTTATTCCATACCCAAGAACGAATTTTCTTTGCGCAGCATCTGAAATGTTCGAAGGTGTTTAGACTTTGAGACTTTTCTTGAAAACATTAAGTTCAAAGTCAAGTATTTTGGTTAGTTTAGTTGGCTGTTAGTTAAATGTAAACTTCAGTTGACTTAATGTTCTGTGATCAAGTATGGGCAGTCATACCTTTTGTTGTATTTGATTGAAACTTTGACATATATTTTTTTGTTAAGAATATGAGCAGCCATACTTCAGTTCATTTTGTTAATGGTCTGCACACTTTTGTAAGTTTATCTGTATATAATGAATTCAAGTGGAATGATAATTTGATCTTTTACCACAAATTATTTTTCATCTCACCAGTTTCCATTTTCCCTCTCTCCCCTGTTTTTCTAGATTTCCAGATTTCATATTTATTTTGATTTTCATTTTTTCTTGTTCATGGGCAGCTTTGCTGCAAATCTCTACTCATAATTTCTTTGAATTTCTCATTTTTAACAGTGGTATCAGAGCTTGAATCTTAAGGGCTGTGATTATATTGAAAAGTTTAAGATTTCTGATTTCTGAGAACAAGAAATGGCCTCAAGTTCTTTTCCTTCAATAGCTCCTCCAATTTTCAATGGCGAGAACTATCAGATATGGGTGGTAAAGATGAAATCGTATTTGAAAGCCATGAATTTATGGGAATCAATTGAAGATGATTCAGATCCTCATCCTTTTGGCAGAGACCCCACCGTGGCAAAAATCAAAAAATTTGAGGAAGAAAGGGCAAAGAAATATAAAGCCCTAACTTGTCTTCATACAGCCTTGACTGATGCAATATTCTCAAGGATCATAACCTGCAAAACTGTAAATGAAGCATGGGAGAAACTTCAAGAAGAGTTTGAAGGCAGTGAAAGGGTCAGGTCAATAAAGCTTCTCACTTTAAAGAGAGAATTTGAGATGTTGAAGATGAAAGATCAAGAAGCGATCAAAGATTACTCTACTAGGCTGATGGAAATTGTGAATCAAATGAGACTCTATGGTGAAGTTATGAATGATCAGAGAGTTATTGAAAAAGTTCTGATTAGTGCTACTGATAAATATGAGGCAAAGATTGCAGCAATTGAAGAATCGTGTGATCTAAAAAAACTTACCATTGCTGAGCTCATTGGCAAGTTGCAGGCTCATGTACAAAGAATTTCCATCAGATCTAAGGAACCAGTGGAGAATGCATTTCAAGTGAGGTACAAAGGAAAGAAGGGTAATTTCAAGAATCAAAAGAAGGCTTCATTTGACTCTAAGAACAAAGGAAAAGCAATGGATCAAAGCAAGGAGATGGACAAACCAGCAAAGTATCCATCATGTGGCATTTGCAAAAGAACAAATCATGCTGAATCTGATTGTTGGTTTAAGAATAAACCAATATATCTGTGTAAGCATTGCAATAAAATTGGTCACACAGAAAAATTTTGTAGAGCAAAGCAAACTCAACAACGTCAGCATGCTTATCAAGTTTCAAATCAATCACCAACAAATCAGCAAGCCAATTTTACTGAAGAAATGCAAAACAAAGAAGCAAGAATGTTTATGGCTTCACACAAGGAGACACATGCTAATAACCTGGTCTGGTTTATTGACAGTGGTTGCACTTGTCACATGTCAAGTAATTTTGATCTCTTTACTTCATTTGATGATTCAATCAAAACAAAAGTCATTTTGGGAAATGGAGACTCAATTCAAGCTGAAGGTATGGGATCAGTTACAATACAGACAGAAAGAGACACACAGAAGATTCAACAAGTCTTGTATGTTCCTGCTCTATCATACAACTTGCTCAGTGTGGCCCAGCTTATGCAAAATGGGTATTCTCTAACATTTTCTGAAAATTCATGCACAATTTATGATTCTAATGACACTGAAATTGATGCAATATATATGAAAAATGATGCATTTCCTCTTAACTCAGCATTGAATGAGCAAAATGCATTTAATGTCAAAACAAAGGAAAGCATTAAATGGCATCTCAGATTTGGCCATTTTAATTTCAAGTCTTTTAAATACATGCATTCAACAAGCTTAGTTAGAGATGTGCCTCAGATTTCTTTATGTGATGATGTGTGTGCCACTTGTAAAGTAGGAAAGCAACATAAATTGCCCTTCCCAACCAGTAGTTCATGGAGGGCTAAGGATAAACTTGAATTAGTTCATACTGACGTTTGTGGACCGATGAGAACAACTTCTCTAAATGGCAGTAAATATTTTCTCTTTTTTATTGATGATCTTACCAGAATGTCATGGGTTTATTTCTTAACTGGTAAAGATAAAGTTTTTTCCACTTTCAAAAGATTTAAGGTTTTGGTTGAAAACCAAAGTGGATGCAAAATGAAGACTTTAAGATCTGATAATGGCAAAGAGTATACTTCCAAAGAATTCAACTTGTTTTGTGAAGATTATGGAATTGATCATCAATTTTCAGTGGCTTATTCACCTAAACAGAATGGGGTTTCAGAAAGAAAGAACAGGATAGTGATGGAAATGGTCAGGTGCATGCTCTTTGAGAAAAATTTGCCAGAAGAATTTTGGGCAGAGGCGGTAAATACTGCTGTCTACCTCCTAAATAGACTTTCTACTAAGGCTATAAGTGGAAAAACTCCTGTGGAGGCCTGGTCTGGATTTAAACCTTCTGCGAAACACTTGAAAGTATTTGGTTCAGTATGTTTTTCACTCATACCTGCTAAAAATCGAAGCAAATTGGATGAGAAATCAGTTATGGGGATTTTTGTTGGATATGCAACTAAAGCTAAAGGGTATAGAGTGTTTGATATCAACAATAGAAAGGTGTTTATCAGCAGAGATGTCATTGTTGATGAAGACAACCACTGGGATTTCCAAATGCAGCAAGTTGTGAAGATTAAATATAGTCCCACCTTTGGTTCTGATAACAAATATAATTCTGAATCCTCATTTCCATCAATTGAAAGCAACATCAATAACTTTGAAGTGGAGCAGAGCACAGATGATCATGTCACTAAGGAAGAGCTGGAAATGATTGAAAAGAATAACACATGGACACTTGTGCCAAGACCAAATGACAAGAAAGCTATAGGAGTTAAATGGGTGTACAGAGTAAAGTTTAATCCTGATGGCAGCATTCACAAATTTAAAGCAAGATTAGTTGTTAAGGGCTTTGCACAACAGCCCGGAGTTGATTTTGGGGAGACATTTGCTCCTGTTGCAAGGTACGATACTATTAGACTTATTATTGCCTTGGCTGTTAATAAAGGTTGGAAGTTATTTCATATGGATGTCAAGTCAGCTTTTTTGAATGAAGAGCTGGAAGAGGAAATTTACATTGAGCAACCAGATGGATTTGTGGTTTCAGGCCATGAGAATTGGGTCTATAAGCTTAATAAAGCTCTTTATGGTTTGAAACAGGCACCAAGGGCCTGGTACAACAAAATAGACTCATATTTAATCAGCCTTGGCTTTATGAGGAGTTTCAATGAAGCCACCTTGTATGTCAAAACCAGTTCAAGTGGAAAATGCATTCTAATATCTTTGTATGTTGATGATTTGTTGCTTACCGGAGATGATTTAAAGGAGTTGGAAATTTTCAAGAATGAAATGAAGGATAAGTTTGAGATGTCAGACCTGGGATTGATGCATTATTTCCTAGGAATGGAGATTGTTCAATGCAAAAATGGAATTTTCATCACTCAAAAGAAGTATGCAAGTGATATGTTGAAAATGTTTCAAATGTGGGTTTGCAAATCAGTTAAAACTCCACTTGTGCAAAACAAAAAGATATCTAGAGAAGATGGTGAAAAGATGGAAGATCAATCAAAATTCAGAAGTTTGATTGGAAGTTTATTGTATTTAACTGCTACAAGGCCAGATATGATGTATGCTGTTAGTTTTCTTTCAAGATTCATGTCATCACCCAGCAACATCCACTTTGCAATAGCTAAAAGAGTACTAAGGTACTTGAAGGGAACTTGGGATTATGGAATCTGGTACAACAATGAAGAAATTTTGAAATTGATTGGCTATGCAGATAGTGATTGGGCTGGCTGCATTGATGAAAGTAAAAGCACCTCAGGGTATGTCTTCTCATTTGGTTCAGGTGCATGTGTATGGAGTTCCAAGAAACAAGAAGTAGTAGCGCAATCAACCGCTGAAGCTGAGTATGTAGCAGTTGCCTCAGCTGTCAACCATGACATTTGGCTCAGAAAAATACTTGAAGATCTGAATTTCAAGCAATCATCTCCAACTATATTGAAAGTTGATAACAAATCTGCTATTTCTATTGCTGAAAATCCTATTCAACATGGGAGAACTAAGCACATTAGAGTTAAGTTCCATGCCATTAGAGATGCAATTAAAAATGGAGAAGTCACTTTGAAGCATTGTGTATCCGAAGAGCAGTTGGTTGATGTCTTCACTAAGTCACTGCAAATTTCCAGATTTGAGAAGCTAAGAGACTTGCTTGGTGTAACCAAGAAAAGCTTCAAGGAGGAGTGTTTGAGACTTTTCTTGAAAACATTAAGTTCAAAGTCAAGTATTTTGGTTAGTTTAGTTGGCTGTTAGTTAAATGTAAACTTCAGTTGATTTAATTTTCTGTGATCAAGTATGGACAACCATACCTTTTGTTGTATTTGATTGGAACTTTGGCATATATTTTTTTGTTAAGAATATGGGCAGCTATACTTCAGTTCATTTTGTTAATGGTCTGCACACTTTTATAAGATTATATGTATATAATGAATTCAAGTGGAATGATGATCTGATCTTTTACCACAAATTATTTTCCATCTCACCAGTTTCCATTTTCCCTCTCTCCCCTGTTTTTCCAGATTTCCAGATTTCGTATTTATTTTGATTTTCATTTTCTCTTGTTCATGGGCAGCTTTGCTGCAAATCTCTACTCATAATTTCTTTGAATTTCTCATTTTTAACAGAAGGGAAAGAGCCAAGCTCTCAACTAATTACTCATTTCCCATAACTTCATTGATCACTATAGGTCCACAGTTATATCTCATGCCACAGTAACAGGAGAATAAACCTTCTTTTTAACTTCATCTCTGTGCCCTTTATGAGAACAGCATACACATAGAAACAACAACAATTAGATAAAATAAACACCATTCATTAGGGCTCCTGCCTCATTACATAAATCCTATTACCATCAGCCCTCTCTTAAGAGCAATCTTGTAATAACCCGGTTTAGATCAATAATTAGAATCAACGAAAGGAAATTTTGTGTCGAACCTCATCAACATTTTCCTGATTTCACGTTAGCAACTTAAAACACAAGACAAGGTTCTTACGCACCAAAACTTATAACCTTAGCAACAATTCTTCTTTTTTATTCCTTGAGCATTGTAAGAGGTAGCTATAGAATTCTTGCGGAGAACCCAAATATAAACTAAAATCTGACCTGCCTGATTTCATCCTTGAGTAAGAGGTACCGAGAAAATCAGTGGGCAGAAATTGCTTTTTTCTATTTTGTTTAAAACCCTTTCGGAAATGAATTAGCAGTAAATTGTTTAAAAGGCAGAAAATCAATGTTACCACTTGAACATTGGAATACATAACATTCTCATTTATATGTAAGTTTACTATTCCTGTCTTAGATTGAACATGGCTGGAACGGAATAAAAAGGAAGGGAGGGGAGGGGAGGGGTGGGAGAAGAAGAAAAGAACTGTTGCTTACAGTATATTACACGTCAACAATGCATAAAATCTATTTCCTAGTCCAAATGGTAATGGATGGTAAGAAAAAATTAATGAATTACAAAGAACAATGAATAATGTAGGAGGGAAGCATATGCAGCACAGAAAATTCAACTGCATTCCTCAAGCACTAATTAAATCAACTAAGCCTTGAATTTGCACAGAGAGCAGAGAGAGAGACCATTTGGTTGGTCCCTTAGTCACATATTATCAAGTTCATTCAAGTAGGTTGCAGCTGCGAAGGTATGGATGGTCAAACTTGATGTATTTGCTCCAGTATGACCGATACTTTGCCATTCCTATCTCCAGCCATGGCTTCATGTTGCCGTTATAGTGTATAACTGCCGCATTTTCGATCTCTGAGCGATCAACACTTGGATTGTAACCCAAACCAAGCACATGCCATGACTTCTGAAGCGGATGTGTCAGACCATAAAATGTAATAAGACCTGGAGGCAGCGTCCCAAGTTTCCAAAGCACCCTATCTTCATTCTGATATGCAAAAGAAGTATAAAATGAATTCAAGATACAATGGAAATGACTGTTTGAAATCCAGAAATTTTTCTAATACATTCTAACAGCAAGTGAAAAGAAAGTGCACCCAGGGGTCAAAGTTTAATTCATGGAAAAAAACATAAATAATTCATTGTCGCAGCACCATTTATGAAAACAAAGATACAAATCATGGGAAGGCAGTGAAATGCTAAACATGTCAGATACAGATTTGAACTAGCAAAATCTCTGTTTCATCACAGTGCAGCATGAATAAAAGCGCATATTTATCAAAAGAGGAACTTATAACAGGAACTGCACATGGTTTCAACGACTCACCATATTTTGCCACTTGTGATATATGCCAGTAATATCCCTTCTTTTCCATTCTAGAAGGTCAAAAATGTTCATCCCATATGCCCAACCACAAGCATTTGGATCAAAGTTTCTTGAAATATGATGATTTGAGAAATTTAGGTACTTATCAAAGCGGTGAAAGCTTTCACCACAGGTTTCCACTGCCCCGTTCACTTTTCCATTCAAATCTACTGACCACAGCGGAGTTAAATCTTTCTGAACAACAATGTCATCATCGAGAAACAGGATCTTGTCTAACTTGGGATAGACCTCTGGGAGATAGAACCTCAAATGGTTCAACATTGAAAGATACTTAGGGTTCCGATATTTCAAGTTTGAAGATCCAGATGAAAAAGAGGCTGGATGATTTGATTTGAAGTAATATTCTTTCATTGCAGTAGAGTTAAGCTGGCGCAGAACTGGACAATAGGATGAGTTAAGAAATTTAAATTCATCAATATTTTGAACATGGATAGTGGCTTTTCCTGGAGGATTCAACAGAAACCACATATTCATAGCTCCAAAGTTAAGCTTATCAGTGACAACATGGAAAACATGCTTTGAGGGATCCTGAAAAGCAGCCAAGGAGCATATTTAATCAACAAGAAAATTAACACGTGAATCTCAGAAATGAATGTTTTTTTTCCTAAATTTTCAGAAAAGAAATTGTAATTGAGAGTCAATTTGTTGCTAGTAAATTGGGAATGAAACAGCACTCATGCCAAAGACTAAGAAATCACCTTAGCATTCATGATGGTTGAGTTGACAACAACTGACGCAGCCAAGACATTGTCAGAAAAAAGAGCATAATGGTAAAGGTTATTAATTTCCAAATTCTCACTCCTGGGGAACTTCCTCTTCTCTGGAGGAAGGCGATAGTATTCTATTGTTAGACGCATGGAAAAACAATGTATTCCATTGGGAATAGTTTTGGCAGCTAACTGACTTAGGAATGTGCTCTGTTTTTTCAAACTCCTTACTAGCTCATCTGCTGTTTGAAGCATCGCTCTGAGCTTTCCAGTAACCAAATTGCAGTCATACAATTGCTCCCTTGCTCTTGCCAATACTTGGCCCATAGCTTTTATTTTTTCAGGTGAACTAAAATAAATCCATGAATTAGATTTTCTTTTAAATGAAAAGTAATTGACATAACCACCAACATTCAACATGAAAAGGAGGAAAATATGCAGATTATATAAGACACTCATGCATACACACAAAAGAATTGTCCTACCTATGATGTAGATCAGAATCAGATGATGCCTCTCCTAAGGCACGATGACTTTCTTTTAGCCGAGTTTGTAGTTCTTGGAGCAAGTCAGGCTTTTTCTTAAGTCCTGCAATGCTAATATATACCCTAGCCATTATCATCTGATCACGCATTAAGCGTACTATTGAATCAGGGTTTTCATTTTCATTATCTTTCTTCCATATATTGTACTTGCCCATAACAGCAGAGTCAACTGATTTGGAATGTTCAATGACAGCATTTTCAAGTTTTAAAATTGCTTCATTATCTTGCCGCAACAAGTCAGCTGCACGCTTTTCACGTCTCTTTTCTCTCATTTGCTGCAGCGTCTTACAAAAAATTAAAAATTAGAACTCAGAGACTAGCAGCGTGCATAAAACAAAACCTACATAATCTTCTAGTTGAACTCTATGAATATTTCTAGGTCTCAAGATTGTTGAAATTCCATAGAAGAACCTAGTTAACTACTAAATTATGCAAAAAAGGATGATACTAACTCTTCGAGTCAATTTAGCAGGTGAGTCAATGAATTGAGAATGATCATCTGCAAGGCACAAACAGATCAATGCCCAACTAAAATAGGTCAAGAATCAAGAACCATTTGCAATTAATAGAAAAATTTTACCAGAAAAGTTGCCCCCTTTGCTTCTTGGAGCTGCTTGCTCGGTGACTGTAGCTGTTCTATTTTGCTATGAAATTGACAATAAACCAAAACAGTCAATAAAAAGAAACTGGAAGCAGACAAGAAATTTATATAAAAAAGAGTGGTGCAAAAATATAAGAATTTGCATCAGATCATGCCAAAGTATGATACTCATCCTAACCTCGGGAATGGCATCACTCTTAACTGATGCATCTACCCCTACAAGTTTCCATGAAGCTGACAAATTTCTTCTGAAAGAATCCAGACTTAAAGGACCCAAATCAGCTGTGCTGGCTGTGATGACATCGATGACCTAAAAGCATGGTTTTATAAAGAGGCAATCTGAGTAAAGTATCCCACCATCATGGAGAAGAAAAAACAAATATAGACTTCTCATAAGCAAATGATCACCAACTTGCACTTGCCTCTTTTGAGAGAAGTGATTTAACATGTTGCAAAGCCAGCTGCTCTCTCCAATCCAAATCCTGAACATTTAACCAATTTTTTCCTTCTTATATTATGTTCAGAATGAAGCAGAAGATATTATGAGCATAAGATAACAATGATTTGAAGAAATTACCTGCTTGTTGGACCCAACTCCAATATTATTGTGATCTGCACATGCAACAACAATCATTTTAAAGACAAGACTTGTACACGAAGCAAGCAACTACTAACGTGGAAAAAAAAATTCATAAATATACATGTAGCTTAAAGATAAGTACAAACATTGAATCAATTTAACTGGAATCGACAAGTATAATACAAATGCAAATGCAAATAAATACAAGTAAAGGTGAAATCTAAGCCACATTATATACTAGCATGTGAATTAGTGTGTGTTTATGTCCATATGCACATGTGTATAACACTAGAGTGAAAAGGTTAATAATGAGACAAATTCTGTAACACCCATAACTAGGGCCTATAAGTTATGTTATTAGTTAGTGGAAAATGGGGGATTAAGTGGAGTTTTGAGATATTGAGAGTGACTGAAATATGATATTTCACGCCCATTACAATGGGTGTCATGGCCGTGAATATCGGCTTTTAGTGCACAGTCGTGATGAGGTTCTTCACGGGTGTAACTGAAAGGCTCATGGCCGTGACTCCTCTTCACAGGTGTGAAAGAAAGGCTCACGCCCGTGAAAGAAGAGTCACGGCCGTGAAGCTTGGACAAACAGAGCTGGTGAGACAGTCACGTTTTACTCTCTGCCATTCCTTTTAAAACCGCTTCTCATTCTTTGTTAACCAACCTAACACACCATATGCATCTTCTTCTTCCATTGTTGAAACTTGGAGAGAACTTGTTTTTATAAGTGAAGGAAAAAGTGAGAATGAGAGAGTTGTGGGTTACAAAAGGGAAAACTTAGTTTTCTTTTCTGGACCTTGGTTCATTTCTAGAGGCTAAGAGAATGTTTCTCCATCTTGCTAGGACCTGAATGGAGTATTGGAAGTTCATTTCAAGTGAAAAGACAAGCTTGAAGAGATCAAACTTTAACCAATTTTCATCATAAGTGTAAGGTTTGTACATAATAACACTTAAGGCCATTAAATTGTGTTTTTCTGTGTTTTTTGCTTTAAAGGCATGTTTTAGATGATAAATGAGTAGATAAATGGCAAAATGTGGGATTGATTTGCATGATGGGAATTGATATGAACATGGTTAAATTGACATGTTTGAGTAACAATTCTGATTATTATTGATTATTAGAGATGATATAGTCGTAATAGTTAGATTGAATGCATGTTGGAATGTTGATAGGATGGTTGACATTGGTCAACCATAGTGAGCATTGCATGTGGTACTGACATGATTTGTGATGCTCTGTTTTTCAAGAAAAATTTCTAGATTCACGGCCATGAAGGGTGGGTTCATAAGCGTGAATGTCGTGAAATACATTCTTGTTGATGAAGCAGACCCATTCACAGGCAGCTTCACGGTTGGGTTCACACCCGTGAAGTGGTGATCACGGCTGTGAACGTGAACTGATTCACGGGTTGAATCACGGCTTGTGACACGGGGGGACTACCTGTGAAATGGTGTTTCACGGCCGTGAAAGATTATTCACATGTGTGAAGCTGTCTATGATGTAACATTTATATGTTTGACTTTGAATCGAATTTGATTCGTTAGGAGGCAATAAGCCTCAGATGCATGCTATTAGCATGGTATGGAAATATATGATTGTGGAAATCATGAGATTTATATAAAACTCGTTAATGGATAAAATGAATATGCGTATGATAACATTGTAAGCCTAATACCCTGACTAAGACTAGAGCTAGAATAAATGGTCTGTCATTGAGGGGAGAGTTCGACACCAAGTGACCTATGTTAGTCATATATTTGAAGGACCAGAGGTTAGCAGACCAAACCACCTCGGTGGGTTATATATTTGAAGGTCCGGAAGTTAGCGGACCAGAGCTCCTTGGTGGATTATATATTGAAGGTCCAGAAGTTAGCGGACCAAAGCGTCTCAGTGGGTTATATATATTTTACAGCCAGAGGTTAGTAGACCAGAGTGTCTCGGTGGGCTGAGTTACCCATCTATTTTAGTCTAGTTATGAGTATGTGGGCAAAAGTAAAATAATTAATAAATTGTATGAGTGATAAACATGTGTATGACACTGAGGGATTGCTAGATATGCCATGCAGTGATGTGCATTATATATATATAATTTGGATGACATGTCATATAGTATGTGAGCTAGTGCATGTGCGGACTTCGAGATAAGTTATTATAATAGCTCGGTAAGTATATCATGCATATTATTTATATTTGTTGTATGTCTTGCATGTTGTTATGTACCATTAGACACGAGTTGCTTAGCGTATGAACTTTCAATGAGTAGGTTTGGAGTGTAGGAGAGGACCGACAGAGGAGAACACTCAATGATCAGAGTTGAGAATATTCATTCGGAGTGGGTGGTACACTGTTGTATCTTATTTTTTGTTGTTTAGCAATGAGTTGGATAGTTATAAATTTACATGTTGTATTTCAGAGATATATACTTTTATAACTACTTATTTTGTAAAACTTTGAACTTGTGTATGCCCGTATGATTTGTATTAAACATCTATTTTATTGAGTTTGATTTCATGATTTAAAAATGCTTTTATTTTATTAAGTCATCATGGTCATAGTCCATGAAAGCTTTTTTTTTGAAAATTTTGACATTTTAACTCACGTGCATTGTAGCATCTTTTAGTATAATTGGATTTAGTCTTAATTATATCGAAGGGTGTTATGGATTCAAACGTCTGCTCTGAAACAAGTATATTAGGCATCTACAGGAAGGAATAAAGATTATATTGGGAATTTAATAGCATTTGCAATATTGTTTTTTAATATATTACACAACTTAGTCTAGTATCCAATCCTAATCAAGCTGGTTTCAGGTCATAACAAGCATTAATAGCAAAATTGAAAAAATAAAACCTGGTAAATGGAGAATGTAGCCATTGAACACCTTGGGCTATCAAAACTACTAGGCCCAGCATAGCAAACTAAAAGTATTTTATTAATTATAGAATTATTCTGATGGAATATATCAAAATCCAAACACAATACGAAGTGATGCTCAATCCACATTCCGATTAAAGGAACATCTCTTTAACACCCATTTGTGTCCAAACTAGCCAGGAGAATTAGTAAATAGAATGTTATTTATACAGGGGAATTGAACCCATTGATACTGCTTTCAACATCCCTTTTTTTCACTTTTGAAAATTTTCACAAACTTCCTCTATCTCCATTATCTCCCCTTTTGGTCTAAAGATCACAAAGTCTGGAAGTCCCCTATCTTGCATAATTAATCTCACCCCCATACCACTTTTTTGGTCAATCATCTTGCTCCGAAAATCCCAAGTAGATTGATATTATTATCAGGAATCTCATATGCAACTCTTTTAAAATTATGAAAGTAGAATCAACAGATATAATAATTATGTAGAAGCAAGAAAACAAAAGGTCATAAAGGATTGTCAGAACTAAACAAAGATCCTCCGAAACAACTCATAAATTGTATAATAATTATGTAGCAAAGGCTCAAAATCAGTAAGACAAATAAGCAAAACAAACATTAGCTGAGTGAAGAAAAACGACGAGAAACTGTATCAAAGCAAATAGCACCAAATAATAATTCAATCAGCGGAGCATGAATGTGATCTACTATATACAGATAAAATTTTCGAAATTAATCAGCAAAAGTAGTACGAAAAACTAACCAATTGAAGCACTTGTATAAAGCCCTCGGCCAACAAAGAAAATAAACGGAGCCAGAAGTGAGAAAAAAACGACAAGAAGAATAGGCAACGAAGATCCACCGCCTCCGCCTCGGTTTCTATGGATTCCGGAACCAGATAATCCCCGCTTCAACGCCATTACCTATCAAAACCTAAAATCAAATACCAAATCAAAACCTAAAACATAGGTAACCAAAAAATGGAAAGAGTTAAAAGCAAAGTAGAAGATGGAGTGAATAGAGCGGAAAAAGATAATTACGAGTGGAATTGAGAGAGAGATCTAGCAAGAGTCCATTCGTAAGCAACAGATACTGACAGCAAGTAAAAGTAGTGAAGAAAGCGTGTAAATGTAGGAAAGAAAATGCAGAGAATGAAAGAGTCAAGTTTGGAAGCTAACTCTTCTCTGCAGAAACTCTATATATTGTAAAAATCGTCTGCGAGAGGGAGAGAATATTAGTGATTAATTAATAATCAGCGCTTTTCGTTTACAGATTTGGCTTATCGCTGATGACAGTTTCTCTTTTTTTTTTTTTTTTCGATACAAAGATTCTCTTCCTTCTTTTTTTTTTTTTCTCTGCGCGTGATTGCTGAGCCTGAGATGGATCCTTTTTTGGCCTTTATTTAAAAGTAAACGATGTCGTTTTCATTGCTTTCTGGACATTGCTTTAAATGAGTGTGGGATGAACCGACATTATCATTATTATGTACGAGTAAGACTCCCCTTTCTTAATGAATTGAATTAGAATTAGCCCTAAATAAATGATAATCAAATCAAGTACGGATACATGAGAATGAGATTAAGATATGCATATAAATTATGTAAATTATCTATTAGATCTGCATTGTTAATTATTTATTTAAATAATAAAATATTTATTTTTTAAAATATATATAAAAAATAAAGATATTATTATACCTATAAAAGATGTTATATCCATAATACAATATATATCAAATAAAAAAAACTGTTGGTTTATTTCAAACCCGGCTTCGGCTTGTGGCATTAACAACAAATTTAATAAAATAATTTTATTTTAAATTTTACGAATCCAGATGATAGTTATTTTTAAGAGCTAATATTGCACTCTAGAAATTTGACGCCAACAACTTTTTAATTACCACCAATTTATTGCGTACAAAAATTAATTGCACGTAGGTCTAAATATATTATGCTTGTTCAAGTCTGTCCGTGCCTGTCCATATAGAAATTAGTTTTGATCTCGAATCTGAAGAAAACAATTAACCATCAGCATTTAACGATGGTGATCCACAATCAGCAATCAACAATTCATAATTAATTATGTTCAATAACTCAACAATAAAAGACTTAACTCCAATTTATAAAATAATCATTAAAAACATTTATGTTATCTATATTAGACACATATTAATTTACAGCATACTTATCCGATTCGAATTCAAATCTGATTTTTTTTTATATAATAAAATCAATACCCATAATGATCCGAACATGACCTCAACAGTCAAAAAATTCAACCCAACCCGATTCCTCAAAATGAAATGACATGTTATATCACATTATCTTATATACACACATATATTGAACTTGGGAACAATGTTTTTGTCAAGGACAGTCGGGACTGGGAGTTATCAATATCATGAAGCTTATCATTTCACTAATTTAAGAAAATGCCTTAAAAATCTTTGGCAAATACAGCTTCGATACCATCTTACATATCATCCCTTGCATCTCAGATGTAAAGAAAGTTTTCCAGATCAATCTAACGATGCACAGCCATAAACAGAGTAAAAACTTCTCTACAAAATTGCAACATCCAAGTAATCTCCTATCTGCACAAGTAAAACATATGCTATGTGAATTAGGTTTATAAAAATTCACTAAAAGAGAATATTCTTTTACCTGGAAGCCAAGCTCTGCCAATGCTTTTCCATCATCTAATTTCCTGTTCCTATTTGAGTACGTCTTTCCAACCTTTGTGAAACAAGTTTTTCAAAATCAGTACCATTATGTTTTATACCTAACCCAGATCAGCTTGCTAGCACCAATGAATAAGCACTGTAATAATATTTATTTTTTAATAGATTTCTTCTTCTTAGATATGTATCTATTATCATTAATTGTTTTTTCAGGATTGGTAAAATTTAGGGATCTGCTAGAGAATATGAAAATGAGAATCATCCACATAGAGAAACTGACCTCTCTCACCACAAAACGACCATTTTTATCAGGATATGCAAAAGCAAAGGACA
The DNA here is from genome assembly GCA_023653625.1 of Triadica sebifera. Classification (NCBI taxonomy): domain Eukaryota; kingdom Viridiplantae; phylum Streptophyta; class Magnoliopsida; order Malpighiales; family Euphorbiaceae; genus Triadica; species Triadica sebifera. The sequence continues at coordinate 32,139,767 of CM042900.1, read as the reverse complement.
GTCTTGCATCTCTTCTCCTTGCTGCCGGAGCCACCTCTTTCACCTGTAAGGAGGCCAGATTAGATATAATAAAGCCAAAAAGACCAGAACTCAAATTACTTTTTGCAGAAAAAACAATCCATTCAAAAATTAATTAAGAAATTCTAACAGACACTGGAAATGCATCTGCAGCACAATCTGTTATGGGAAAAGTTCATAACATTCGCATGTAACTCCAATGTAATAATAGATTCAGAAGCATCTCACTTGTAAACATGTCAATACAAACAGTACAGTCTCATTTTTTATGCCATATCATAAAGGCTCATTTTCTGCATGATACAACAGCACAGAGAAAAAGATTGTTCCCCTTGAACAAAGCTAAACCAAACTCTACTACAACAGAGCATAACCTTACAGAAAAAGAGAAAGTACATAAACTCCACGCACCATGTAATTCAACACAAGTACCAGAGAGAACCTCAGAAATACCTAAAGGAAAGTTTTAGGGGGGCCTACTAAGAATATTCAAGCTTTGATTGAGCTTCAAGACACTCAAAAACCTCAGAGAAACACTAAGAAACCTCCTCTTTGTTTTTTTGAAAGACAAGAACCGTCCTATTTGATGTATATAAATGGAGAAATAGCATGTGATTTTGACATACAAGATCAGTCAATTCCCGAAGAGTCGCATCCTTCCATGTATAGATTTGAACCTCATCCTTAGGTTCCTTGCCTCTCACTGCAAAGTCTTCCTTAGAATGATGACTCCCTATCTGCAAGAAATTCAAAAAGATTTAAATAAATTTGCATTCATATCAGAAAATTATGAGTTAAACAACAATTAATCATTACATGTATAATGTGCTTCAAATGGGAACAGTAAGTGCTGACTATATGATTACAAAATTTCCCGATAATTTAAGATAATTTAAATGCATAGAGCAGCCCAAAGAAGTCAACCGTGAGGACAACCAGAGAAGTCATCTATGAGAACAATTACAAGGAAAAAGCAAAACTCCCTCTCTTTTCCAACAGAAGAAAAGAATAATGAAATAAAGTTGATACAAAAAATTTTACAGTTTCCGCTATTTCACTACTAGAAAAATGACAAATGCCTATTTCACACCAGAACCATATGTGCCAGAACAATGCCAGAAACAGTTAAAACTACATGAATAAGCAAAATCGCAACCCACTTAAATTGATTAGAATTAAACTTCTTTTACAGAAAAATTTTCCTACATTTTTTAGTCTTTTAAGCAAAGATTGTCAAACTGCCACAACTCCCATGCATGATACAGACTCAACGAGAGATGATGAGAAACATGGTTGAAGAAATGCAATATAACTATTGCATCAGCAATAAACAACAACTTAAGGAAAGAATAAAAGCTTGTATTGGCTATTAAAAGGCAGATTTGTGTAGGTGGTATTGCAACCAGAATGATAATTCTGAAGCTCCCAAAAAGAAGGAGGTGGGTTAACACATCAAATTCTCAAAAGATTGATCTGTAGGTAACATATGAAGTTATTTTCACTTGCTTAGTGAAAAAGTTAAAAAGTGGGAGTTTTATTACCAGTGATTGACTCAATAGTTAGCCAAATAGGAAGAACATTTTTCAAGTGAAAGACATACCACTTCAATAATGCTCAAGGAAAATAAAGAAAATTCTCCTCTTTTGGAAGTTAAAAGATTCATGAGTCTACCTTCTATCGTATAAGAACTTCAGAATTAGCTGGACTGGATCTTTTATTTTGTTTCATCAAAATATTAAAGAGTAACCAGTTTCATTTTTTAACAATGCACAAGAAGAATTCTCCGTAGATATGGAGGGAACAAAGCATCTAGCTATTCCATCCAAGTTTCCACACTAACTTAATGGCTGATGCAATGTGTTGAATATCAACATGTTCTCTCACATTATATGGCGCTAACTATAAAGGCAGATTTTGTAAACATCTCCGAATTAGTTCAAAATGATTATACTTCTTTAACCAGTTGTATACTTCCATAAACAGAAAAAATAGATTTTACCTAAAAAAGATTCTATAGAGTGGTGAGCATACCTTAGTGAAAACACGAAGCAATAAAGGACAAGTCTGCATTTCCAATTGGAAGGGGAAAGAAGAAAAAAAATATATCATTAGAATACTCAAATAAAGATTAAAGCCTAAAAATATCAGAAAGCAAATAGTTAACTCATTCAAGTTTATCAACAGATGATAACAAATGCTAGCAGCGGCCAAATCCAAAGCCGCACAGCTTGGTTCCATGAATTAAGCCGAGCTTGACACATGATAATTTCCCTATCTCATAATGAAGCAAAAAATAAGAGCAACCAAACTAGAACATCAAGCCACATCATTAAACTGGGGGGGGGGGCAACAAAAGAAAGGACTGTTAGGGTTTGAAACCCTAGAAAAATCAATCAATTAAACAAGAAAGATGAGCATGCAGAACCTTCTCCCGATCAACGGGATTAAGAGGTGGAGGGCCTCGCGGTGGAGGGCCCGGTGGTCTTCCTCCTAGTCTCTTCTGCACTTCTGAAACTCCGGCCATCTCAGTTCTTGAATAAATAGTTGAATTTTAACAACGGCTGTCTAGTCTGGCCTTCAGCTGCAAATTGTGGTTATAGAGAGCGGAGAGGTCAGATATCCCTGATGTAGGCCTGGGCCTCTAAGCGTTGTTTATCTTGGGCTTTCCTTTATCTTTTTCTTAAGAACCCAATTTTATAAAACAAACCGAGTTGTAACATCTATAACCGATTATATATATATATATATATATATATATATATATATATATATATATATATATATATATATATATATATATATATATATATATATTCAGCATGTATTTAACTTAGTTATTAAAAAAATTAATAAACTTTTAAATTTTTGAAGAAACTAATTAAACACTTGAATTCATAGTTTTAATAACTTTTGTATATCAAATTTTGTAAATTTTGTTTTTAATTTTAAATAAACCTTACACAATCACATATACATAATAAAAATATAACGTGAGAATTGGACCTTTTCGTTATTATATAATATTAATGAGAAGTGAAATAGAATGACTGTTCATGTTATATAGCTTATGACTCTTTAGACCTTCTAATAAACTAAAAAAAATATTGTGTGAATTAACATGGTTAAAAAATATCAAATTTTTAAATACAAATATTTAATAAATATCATAAAAAAAATTAAGAGACCTATATTTTTTTCTGTATGCGGAAAAACAGAGAATGCTATAAAATTTCTTATCACAAAAATAAAAAGGAAATTTTATTAAGTGAGAGCCGTCCAAAATGTATCGTATCACGTTTTTTTTTCCTTAACAGTTCCATCACATGTTTTTCGTGATTCCATTGCTTTCACCCCACACCTTTATATTGCCGGTCTTGTCATGGATCTTAGCATATAAATTTCTGGGAAAATCACAAAGAATTTCGAACACTTGGTCCTTTTTTTTTAATTAAAATCATATTATTTTTATATAATTTGAATCTTTATTTTCATAATTTCATCTAATTTAATTTTTATATTACGTTTCTTTTCATAATAATTGTATAAACCAAATGACATGCTGAATCAGGCTAAATTTTTTAAAAGATCATATATTCACATAGTAAATAACGAGTTAATCCAAAATTAAACCAATTAAGAAATTGGTTTCATGAATTTAATAAGAATTTATAAATTAATAGTAAATTTTGTTTTGCTTAACCAATTAGGAAATATATTTCATGCTCCAACTTAATACTATTAATATAATTCAAATTTAATTCATGTAACATAAATATTATTTTCACCTATTTCTATTGATTTCACATGTTACATTTAATAATTAGGCACAACGTCATCTCTTATATGGAACATATGTGGATTCTTATTGAATAAATTTTTTTGAATTATATAAATATGCTTAACTGATTTTTTTTTTAAATGTACATAAATAAGCAGTAACCCTAAATAAAAAAAAACATTTAAGCTTAATTTTTTAAAAAAAAAATCAGTAAGAGTTATTGTGAGGCTTAATCATTAAGGACTATCTAAAAAAATTTGTAAAAATAGATAAAAATGATATTTTTATAATATAAATTAAAATTGAAAGATATTTCTATTATAAATTAAAATTGAAAGATATTATTGTGTATTAATGATAAATTAAGGTTGCATGAAAAGAAAAAAAAATCCCCCTAATGTTAAATCACAAATTATATTAACTTTGGGTATATTTATTGGCAATGTTTTATGGGTTTGCATTGCGTGGTGATGATGGTGTTTATATGTTTAAATTAAAAAAGAAAGAAATCCTAGATATCCACCAACAAGATATTTTATCAAGAAAGAGATCATCAAATGGGAAGTGGAAATGCTGTCCCTGCCCAATCAATATTTGATCTCCACCGCTTCAGAAGAAGTACAAATTATAAACATAGTACAGGGGAAAATTAAAAAACTGTGTGCCCCGCCCCACATGAGCTGCACAGACAAATTTTATTTTTCTTTTATAGTTTCAACCCAAAATAATGAAATATTCCTTCTCTAAACAGTTTTCACCGAATAATTTCTACAGCTACCTCCTAAATGTTAATATAGGAAAAATAAATGAATATTAATTAATTTTAGAAAAGAGACAATGGATAATTCCAAGCAAATGTCCCTATTGACTGTGTACTCTTTGTTCCCCCTTCATGTCAAAGGAAATAAGCAGACGCAGCATGCTTTACAAGCGCAGAATTTGAAAGCTCAGCTGATAGTGAAATTCATTGCAATAAATGGAAATTTTGCATTGAAGAAACCCTGCCTCTCACCTATCAATGCTTGCTTTATATAGAAAGCCCTAACCACCTCCTCCACCACCACCACCACCCGGCCCCCTTCACTCTTTTTTGCACTATATACGACCCCCCCTAGCCTTGCTTTGTCCTTGTCCCTAGCCCATAGCTAGTTGCTCCACCAAGGAAAAATTTATACTATATATGCGGTATGCCTGCTTTAATGCTGTGACTATTATTCATTTTGTTTTGTTTTTTCTTTTTCTTTTTGAAAACCCTTATCCTCTTTGCATCTCTCTGTGGTTAATTTTGGGAGATGATGAAGGATAGCTGCTCGTATAAAGATAGTTTCTCTTTCTCACAAGATGGAAAAGTGTATTCACATGGGCATATGCCCAATTTTGTTAACTTTTAAGCAAGTTCATAAATCCACCCCATAAAGAAAATTTGGACAAGAATGCAACTTTCTTCGTGGTTTACATACTACTCAGCCAGCATGTGGTCTAAAACCCAGCCAGCCCCCACGCGGCACATCCTTTTCATCTAATGCTTGTGATGATAGAATTGGATTTTTCACAAACTCAGGCTTATGTATCTATGTTTATTTCCACCAAATCTCGATAAAGTAAATTATTGTATTATCTGATTCAAACTCATTTTATAATTAAAATGTTTATGATAATGAAATTAAGAGTTTACTTAGATCTCATTTAGTTCAGCTATTAAGTACAGCTAATAGCTAATAGACAGTGTTTGGTAGCTGATATCTGATTGATATTAATGTTTGGTTAAATTAATTGAATTGTTATTATTATAATATAAAATTATCAATAGGGATATATTTTATTTTATTCAAAGTATATATTTTTTATATGATATATGAATAAACAAATTAATTATTTGATATAATTATTTATTATAATTAAAATAGTAAATATATAATCAAATCATCAATAAAATTATAAATAAATGTGTATATATATAATTTATAAACAAAATCAATTAATATATCATAATTTATGCTTAATATATTAAACGATATATATAGTAATTAAAAATATGGTATATATTTTTTTCATTTAAAAATAAATGATATTAATAGTTTAACTATTATTTATAATATTTTTATATTAGTAATTATAAATAATTTATTAGTTAAAAAATTAATAATTACAAATAATTTATTGATTGAAAAATTAATTTGAAGGAAGTAAGCATTTTGCAATTAATAAAAATAAATAAAAGTAATATAGTCCAAATAAAAAATCAAATCAAATCATGAAAAAATTCTAAATTTGAGTTTTTTTTTTTTCCAATCATCAACTTGAAATGTTTTACTAAATACTATTTTAATAGTTAGTGGACATCACTTCAAAAAGCCGAACCAAATACCTCTTAATTTATCAATTTGATATAGTTAATAGCTAGATAATAGTTTGTGGCAAAAAAAATATTAATATTTCATAACAATTTGCTAGCTAATGATGTTTATGAGTTAAATGATGATTAAGAGAGAATTTATTTTTAAATATACTCTTTCAAATGTTATATTTTTTTATCGATACATTATAAAATATATATACATAAAAAATATAAATTTTTTTGAGATAAGAATATAGTTAGTTTATATGTATATATATATATATATATATATATATATATATATATATATATATATATATATATATATATATATATATATATTCTTTATCGTTATAAAAACATTATAACAAGTTTAATCATTAATAGTTATCTAATATTTTTACAAGTATAATAGTTTATTTATGTGTTATAAATTATAATTAATAAGTTTTATAAAGGATAATATAGTTTAAACAAAAATTAAAACAACATCAACTATATATACGCATATGAAAAAAAATAAAAAAATAAGTTGGCAAAATCAATAGTAAATTGAAACTAAATTCAATTATCAATTATTGAATTTTAAATTTTACTAAACACAATTAATCTAATTATCATACAAAAAGAAGTTATCAATTTTGCTTGATGAACCAAATAATATTATATCCGCCACAAATTATGAGAAAACAGCTTTAAAATAAAATCTTTTAAATGAGTAGCTGGCAAAGACCCAAATATAGTTATTAGTCGTTGATTTTTTTTATTTCACAAATTACCTTTTTTTTTAACTCAACAGCGAGCGAGTACTTTAGTTAAAATAATAATCAATTGATTCATGGTTGGTAAAAAGTAAAGGAATGTCTCAAACAAGATTACATCTGATGAGATAAAACCAAAGTACTCATTTTATTTTATTTCCAAGTAAATTCTCTTATCATCTCTCTGCTCGTATTTTTGGGTATACTTGTTTTATCCATAATCATACCTCTCGTAAGGATAAACTTCATTCCAAATCTATTAAATGTCTTATTAGTTAACGAAATTTTTGAAAAACAACATGTACGTATAACATGTAGATGATATAAAATATCTCTTGCCACTCCACGTAAGAAAACATACAGATTACAGAGAGATTCAAACATGAAAACTCAAATAATTTCGGAGTGATTAAGGTAATTAAAAATTGGAAAATATCAAACACGGAATGAGCTTGAATAACACGCGCCGGTAGATAGCGAGGCACTGTAGGTCAGTGTGCCAAAGTGAGATCCGTTTTCAGTTGGGTAGACATGTGGATTCTGACTAATTTATCAGCTTTAGTTATGTTAATTTAAAATTAATTAAAAAAGATACTTCACAGAGATCTATTATATGTGATAATAAAAAGAAATTAATTAATAAGTAGTTCTTCAGTTATATCTCTAAGATATGTGATAAGGAAATATATATATATATATATATATATATATATATATATATATTATTGCAAATGATTTTTTTAGAATTCAAACTCGAGAAATTACAAGTTTTGATTATCAGAATAGTACTACTAAGTTAAAAATTATTGATAAAATAAGACTGTTCATAAAAAACAAAAGAGAAAGTGTGTGAAGGGTACATAAATTTTTCTAAGATTTTTCATTTGCTTAATTATGTATCACAAACATAGTATTAATGGCTTCATTTGGTTACATGCATGCAGTATTGCACTTTAAGCACTAACAAGGGTTATTATTTATTAAGCATAAATGGACATGATTTTTCAGAACTCAACTCCAATGATTATAATTAAAATTTAACAAATTCTCATGTTGCTTAAAAAAAATGTTAAAATCTGCTGTTCTGGATTAATTAACATATATACCACTAATTAATTATAGATTTAAAGTGGACGTTAGCCAAGTTAATAAAGTTAATTAGCGATTAGAGATCAAACTTTAGGGACAAACAGATTTAGGCAGATTAATATGTGGATATCATAATTGTATAATTTAATTATTGAAATAATAAGGAAAAAAATTAATTTGGTAGCTCCTTTTTTTAGAGTTTAGATTCATTGTGTTGGAACCTTCTATATTTCATCTTCTTCTTGTTTCTTGCATTTATATATTTTGCCTTCATTTATCTACATATTTCACATTTTCAAATTTCCTAATATTCTGATCCTATCAAAGTTTAATATCCTGAATATTTTCATTCTTAATTGCTGTGGATAATGCATACTATCCCTGCCATAAATATTTAATCATATTAATAATACTTGTGGATTTACAGTTATTTTTTCGAGCTATAAACAAGGAAAAATCCAAAAAAAAAAGATATATGTAGTAAGGATTAGTTTTAACTTTTAAATTAATTTTCCAAAGTATATGATATAACAATATATTTCATGTAACACCCCTTACCATTCCGTACACTCATCCGTATACCGGATGGATAAGAGGTGATACCTTTAAACAACTCCCCAAAAATACTTCTTTAAATTTTAACATATTTAATATAAGAAATCTAAAATACATATTAAAATTTTATGCATACACACCCTTTTTATTTTATTTATATACATGCCGAAATGAAATTTAAAATATATATATATACATATCAAAATATAACAAAAAGACCAACCCGCTCTGCTTGGCTTCCACTGCTACTGCTATGCTCCATTTAGTGGGTCCCCAGTCAACGTCCCTTATCTACACTTCTAGACGCTATCTGCTGCTCTTGTAACCTACGCGAGAGAAAATAAACTCCCGCGCTGAGTATATAACTCAGTGGTGCACAAACTCTTATAATAAAAATCATTAAAATAAAAGATACATTTAAATTATTGCAATTCAAAATTTTGCTGAGTTCTTAATAATATATTTTTCATATACCCACATATTATAATATCCTAGACTTGCTCATAGGGAATCAAAGGAGTATCATATTATATCTTAACTTAGGATCCACAGAAATGCACAAGATCCAAATGTAATATGACTCAGCCCACAGAAATGCACAGGACTGATAGTTGTATCAGGTGATCCACAGAAATGCACAGGATCACAATATTTTATTGGCCCACAGAAATGCACAGGACCATAATTTTTACCCTATTGGCATGCCAACAATACCCTAGCTCATATCTAGGCTAATATGTGGGAAAAATTCTCAAAATCATAATTCACTTCATTTTTCAGATAATGAATAAATATTCTTTCAATACCAAAATAATTATTATCATAGATAATTTTTAACATTTAAATTTTATGGAATACAAAAATATATATATAACTCAATAATTGCAAAAATTTCAATTTTCACATAAAATATTTTCATATGACTAATATTATAAGGGTAGTTGCACTAACCTTTTTAAGCTCAGCCGGTATCTACCGGCTCTTTCCCCTTATCTCGCGGTGGCGCCTGTCCCGACGTCACACCTAGAGATAGAAAATTAATATTAGCCATTGAACCCCCTTACGACAATAAAATATAGTAAAAATTAAATTTTTCTCTCTCACAGATATTCAGATTCTATAATTAAAAATTTTCTTATTATGCACGTTTAATACATAAATACCGATTTTGGTTGTCATCATGCTTTCCGGTGCGACCAAAAATTCAAATATTAATTTCCTTTTATAATATTTGATTTTCTTTATTTTTTCCACCTCCAAAACTATTTTTCTCTATTTATTTCTTTTATTCTCCTAATGTCCATTTTCAATTCAAGAATTCTCATTGATTCCATAATTACTCTAAAAATTCCAAATAAATTCCTATCATCAATTTAACTCATTTTCTTTCATTTTCCATCATCAATATCACCAAAAAAATATTCAATAACTCCCAATAAATTTTTCCATAATTAGGCTAAAAATCTAAAAATTCCCCAAAAATTCTATTAAATTTTTCTTCCATCAAAAAATTTATTTTCCACTTCCATATACTCTAATTCACTCCATTATCTTCAATTTAAGGCAAAATTCCTCCAAAATAATTTTTGTAAAATTTAGCCATAATTATGGAAATTCTCTAAAAATTCCACAAAAATTCCTAAAATTTATTTTCATCAATTCTTCACTCAATCCATCATCCTCAAGCCTTATTCTCTTCATTTCCTATTTTTCTCCAATTTTTCAATATTTTTGCCATAAACCCTAATTTTTCTACCAAGCAATTCTCAACAATATTCAACCACAATTCAATAAACAATTATGACAATAATTAAATCAACAAAATCATATGGAGAAAGGAACAAAATCTCACATTCTTCAAATGGGTATTAAGAAATTCTTTGATTTCTTTTTTTTGCCAAATTTCCACCCTTTTTCTCTTTTTGTCCACACCAATCTTATTCTAATTCTTTTAATTGATAATTAATATGATTTGAAGAAGCAAAAGTGAAGAGATTAAGGAATTTGGGGCTTGGAGATTCTCGGCTATGGAGGAGAGGCAAGGAAGAAGATGGGAAATTTGATATTTTAATGAAATTCAAATTAATTTCCTTTATATACCCCAATTAAATTAATTAATCACACTTAATTCCTTAATCAACCTCCTTATTGGCCAATAGCATAATTAACTATCTCTTAATATTGACACATGGCCCAATCAAAATCTAATTAATTTTGACTTAACAAATTTTCAACCAATCAAAATTTTTCTTCATTTTTCTTCATAATAAATTTTAAATTCTCCAAAATTCAACCTCCAAACAACTTAATTTCATCAATTTAAATATTCCAAAAATTATAAAATAATTTTCTCTTCGAAACGGTCTTTTTGATTTTGCAAAATGACCACCGGAGCAAAAATCGAGTTTTTACGGGTTAATCATTTTTCTTAATTTGACCCGTAAAAATTCATCTGTCGTCCGATTTCTAATTTATCAGTTTTAAAAATCTTAAAATTAAATTTCGATCACATTGACTCCATTGTGATCATAAACACATCTCTCTAGCTCCCGATTCGAAAAATCAGGTTGTAAACCTGAACTGAGGATCAATTTTCCATAATTCAAACTCTAAACCTTAAAATTTCACCTTATAACTCCACCTATGATCTTAAAATAATATTTTCTATATTCCGGTATGTTTAAATTAAAATTTCACTATCGAGCAAAAAATTCAATTTCGACCCGGACTGTCGTCTCGATTTGCGTGCATAACACAAAATTGTATTGTCTCATTTGATAAAATTTCTATTCATTTTATCATATTAATATACTTAAATTTTTATGTAGTTATCCGTATTTAGACTCCGATCGTACACCTCTATACTGCAGTATAAACGACCGCAGTACACGTATACGGTCAGGGTCTAACTCGCGGATGTGACATTTCAGGCCAGCATAATTTGAGATTTTGATTCAAACTTTGTTGAATGTTTCATTCTCAAATTCTTATTAGTTAATAATTTCATTAAATCTTGCTAATTATTCATAATTTTGATTTTTTTACGAACAAATGAATTACTACTAAAATATTCAATTAATTTCTTGCTACTGTCCAAAATTCTCAACTATTTCAAATAATTCAAATTAAAAGCTTATTGTGTGGGTAATTATAATTCTAAATTCAATTCATTTTGTCAGAAAATATATAGGAGTGGAATTTAAAAAAGCATATATATGATAGAATTTAATAGATAATATTAAATGGTTTAGTCTGAGATTATAAATATTATAATTGTAATTAATAAACGTTTTACTTTTTTTTTTTGCTTTTTTTTTAATATAAATTTGTATTCACATAACCAAATTGTGACAATAACGGCTGCATGGCCTCATTGATTGCCCAATAATGCAACTACATTACTCTTAGAGGAACAAGGGACAGTGATGCTGATATATCAATAAACATTAATGGCTTTTGTTGGTCTGTTAGTGCATAACTATTCAGACTAGAGATGATAAGAGATCGAGCCCAAAATATCACTGCATATTCATGAATTTTTGCTGATAAAAATTACAACTTACAATTAGACTTAATATCTTATTTCTAATCTTTTTTTTTTCTTTTTTAATTGGAGACGAGAGAAATTTAGATGATTGAAATCCTGTGAGTTGAAATAATATATGTAATTTTTTTAAAAATAATATATAATGGAAACAAGAAAAATGATGTTAGACAGAAAAATTCTAAAAATTTGTATTAATTACTGAATATTTATACAAGAGATGTATTTTTTGTATAGAATGAAAAAAAAAAGTTGTTTGTCATTGTCAATGGACTTTATTATATGTTATAACTAATTGTTGGTTCATTATAACAGTGGAGTAATACTCATGTTCTGTGAATCATTTACATCCACTTTGAGAGTGTTTGAGATTATTGTTAGATATTCAAAAAGTAGGTTTAAAATTTTTTTGATTTAATTAACTGATTTTTTTAATTTTTTATAAAGTACTTTTTTTAAAGCTATTTAGTAAAAAATATCTATTTATCTGCTTCTTTTTAAAAGCAATTTTCAAAATTTTAAAAAATTTAAAAATAATTTTTTTTTTCTAAAAACGTTTTTGACAAACGCAATGTCAAACAAGACTTTTTTATACAACTTTCATAACTGGTCATTTTTTATTATTGTGTCACTTTCAATGACGTGTCCAACAATATTCCGTAAGTATACTTTAGAGCAATCAAATGATTCAAAATGGGAGTTGATAGCTAATAACAAAAAAATATTAAGCAGTGCGTTAAAATTTGCTATAGATTATTATTTATATATTAAATAAGTATATGCTATATTTTTAAATATATTTTTGTAAATCTACAACTTATTTAAAAATATTGCTAAATACTTTTGGAACAGGTTGAATACAAAATAACTCACCTCACCTGTCTCAAACTCATAATCATATAATTGAATTTTTTTTATATCAAGTTTATTATTAATTTAATTGATAAATTAAATAAAAGTGTGGGGCAAGTGCAAGTAAAATCCTATTTTACCATTCAACAATACAAAGGTCCATAAAATTAGAAGCATCAAGCTGATCATAATAATTTGCCCTATGCTGCAGTTGTAGATAGAGATGGTAGGGTTATTTTTATAGGATGCACTTTACTGCAATTCCTAATTAATGCTTAGAATTAAAAGAAAAGTAAAGGATGGAGACAAAAGGTCTGTTAACTTAATATGGCAATAGATGAAGACATTGTTGACTAAATAGCTCATCTCTAAGACAAATTCCTCAAAGAATAAGGCTGCAAATTAGGTGGACAATTGATGGCAACACCATCCCAAGAACAGAAAACCTATCTATATATACACAGCAGCATTTTAATTGATTCCCATTACTATTAAGTAAACAAGAGTTGGTATTAATTATATATGCTTCACATGCTCTACCCAGTCTACCTTGTTCAAGGGATTCAACTAATTGAGGTTAATTTGGTTGATTATCTTTTCGAGTGATTCAGTTGGAACAAGTTTAAAAAAAAAAGAAAAAGAAAAATCCTATTTCTTCTAAAATGTATATGATCTGTTTGTAAAATTTTCAATGCATTATTTTTAGTTATTAAATGGAATTAAATTTCAGGTTATTATCGCTTGTAAGTTAAATTTTCTAATTAAAAGTGGGGGCATTTTCAACTTTCCAATATTATAAACTCAATTAGGGATGACAATTAGATCCGGATCCGTAGGTTCTAGTCTCACCATATATATATATATATATATATATATATATATATATATATATATATATATATATATATAATTGAACAATTATTTAATAATTGAAGCTAGTTAACGCTCAATTAAATCAATTTAAATTTAGTTAATTAATTGAACCCTAATTTTAAAAATAAGTTCAATTAATTAATTAATTTCTATTTAATCAATTGAAGTTTTACTTTATATTTAATTTAATTAATCAATCAATTTCTAATTTATTTAATTGAAATTTAATTCAATCTTAGTTTAATCAATAATTTAATCCAATTAAATTTAATTAATTAAGTTTATTTAATCAATTGAAGTTCAAAATAATCAATTAAAATTGAACTGAATTTATTTAATCAATTGAATAAGATGTAAATAAATTTGATAATTTAAATGAATGAAAATAATATTCCTGAAAAAAAGATTGGAGAAACCCGATCCCGTTTGGGACGGGTGATGGAGATTAATTATATATATATATATATATATATATACATATATATATATATATATATATATTTTGTAGAAATATGGAATGAAAACGGGGACATAAATTCACAATTGGGTGGAAACTGAGAGAATGAAATCAGCCCCGATCTGCGCGCCATTGCTACTCCTAAACTCGACCATTGAACTCCAGATCCAATAGCTATTGCTTTTAAGCCGCACCACTCTTCCAACAAGTTGATGCTTTTGTTTATGCTGTAATATAATGTATTCTTCCACGTTTTTATTACGTAGAATTTGACAGCAATTTGATTCATTTATGGCCTCAAGGCCCTTATCATTCCCTTATATTTATTTATTTTTATTCCTTCCAATTTGGAGGGAATCAACTCAAAGAAAATAGATAAAACCAAAAAAAAAAAAAACAGCAACAACAACGGCGACATGTGATGCATATATAGTTCACCTCCAGCAAGTAGAATTTTCCTAATTCGAGTTTGGAAAAATGCATATTTTGAATATATTTTATTTTCGAAACTTCATATTAACTATACCTAATTTTATTACAAAGAAATGGAGCAATATTTTTCAATTAGTATGTATATATATTTTTTTATTCATATTAAAGAAGCTGGATATCGAACTCATGAGTTTATACTTTGGCTATAACAATTTTATAATAAATGTACCGATTGAAATAATATATAGAATCAGCTAGAAAATAAAGTGATAACATGAAAATTGTCCTACTTTTAAAAGCATATTTTTAAATGTTATATATAAAAATAATTAATCTTGGTCCATATTATCCCAAATATATGTTTAAATGTAAACCTAAAACTGATAGCATGTAAAAAAAGATCATTTTATCATAAAAATTTATAAATAAAATTATAGAGGCAGGGATAATATCGGTAATTGCTGAATGGACAATGGGGGAATGAGAATGCATGATTATGATCTGTTTTCTTAATTTGCGTGTAACCACGCTCCAGTGAGAAGCGTATGGGAAGTAAATATGTTGGCAAAAAAACAGAAGTAACACTGTAATGAATCGCAGAGAGAAAAGAGAAAAAAGGGTTGCTAAAAAAATTTAAAAAAGAAAACAGAATAAAGAAAAGAGGAGAAAATTAATACTGTGCGTGTTTCCATTTTATTGTAAAAGAAGATCTACCATTCCTTCTCTCTGATGCATATCTATTTATATTTATACAGCACTCACAGACCAGCAGTCAGCAAGCAGCAGGCAGTAGCAGCCCCTTCCCTTCTCTTCTCTTTGTTCCAACCTCCGTTTTTGTGAAACACCAAATCCCAATTTCACAACAAGAAACAAACTGTTAGTGTTAGATTAATTATTATATATATACATATATTTAAGTGCATATACTATATTCTAATCGTATTGATCGATTTAAGCAGCATGGGGAGAGGAAGAGTGGAGCTGAAGAGGATAGAGAACAAGATTAACAGGCAGGTCACCTTCTCCAAAAGGAGGAATGGTTTGTTGAAGAAGGCTTATGAACTCTCTGTTCTATGCGATGCTGAAGTTGCCCTTATCATCTTCTCTAGTCGTGGCAAGCTTTATGAATTTGGCAGCGCTGGGTATGTTCATTAATTTCTTATTTTTCTTCAATATCTTTTTCCTTTTTAGCTATCTCCGTTGGCCTTTGTTCTTGCCTGATTATATTTCTGTCTTCGTTGTAATATGCCCTTCTCTTCGGATTTTTCATTTCTGGAGTTTTTTTTTTCCATTTTTCTTCTTCTTACTATTTGGTTCGTTGTGTGGTTTTAAGTAATATTAGTTTTTTTTTTTTAGAATTCTGCTTCATGGGTTTGTTGATAACATTTCTTTTCCTTCCCATGGGAAAAACTTTCTTTTTTAATCATTCAAGGCTCCACTGATCTGTATACATGTGCTATCTTTCTCTCCAAGTCTGTTCTCTTTCTGAATCAACCATCCGACTCTCTCTAATTAAAAAATCTCCCAACTTAAATTATTCAATGGCTATTGAGCTCCCATGATTTCTGACGGCTTTTGAGTTTCCACATGTTTGGGGGGATCATAATCATGGAGGCCGTCACTCTTCAGGTCCATTCTGAAACCCTTCTGTATATCTATTGGGTCTTGGGTTTTATGCTTTAATTGTTTTATTTAAAAGATGGACTATATGGACGACAAACAGTTACAATTATTTCCTTCATTCACCTGAAACAAAACTAACTTGTGATTGAAATCTGCATTTTCTTTTGTTTTCCACAGTCTAATGACTTGCTGAAATGGACCACTGTAAGATCTAGGGTTTCGTTTCTTTCTCTTTCCTTTTTATTATTTTTTTCTTGTTTCTGTCTCCAGGTAAAATTTTAACCTATTCAATCAGTCCAAAAAGGTCTGGTGACTGAAGGTCCCCTTCAATCCTAAATCCTTTGATCTTCTGGTTTTAGGAATGCTCCTCTCTCTTTCCCATCATAATTGATTAGAAAGGCAGGTGGGTGGCAAATCAAACCCATCTTCCAAGTTTTGTGCTTTTCTTTTCATCTTTGGATCCTTCAAAGTCTTCTGGACTTTCTTTTTTTCCTTTATGTTTTCAAGTCCACCATCCCTCTTCACGCATGAATTCATTATCTATCAGTGATTTTCATTTACCTTAAAATAGAAAAGGAACTGGCGAGTACTGAGTAGAGAAATTGCAGCCTTGTAAGCTTGTGCCAGATAGCGCTTAAACATTGTAATACCTCAGGTGAAGTTTGCAAAGAAGGGGGTTTTCTTTTATGAGAAATTTAGCCAACTTTATTATTTTAGTTAATTAATTAATTAGTAATTCCAGGAAATTTCAGTCCCAAATGCGTTGCACTAATCAAGTGAGTTATTATCAATATTAGTGACTACACTTCATTTTGTCAGAGATATCATTACCCGCCAAATACTTTTGTGCTTGTGGTATAAAGAACCTCTGCTCATGATTTGAATAATAGAAAATTTCAGTGCATGTTATATGAAGGAAAATTGCAGCTAACACACCTTACATAATGCTTATATAACTTTGTAATTTCAATGAAAGCAAGAAGAAGCTGGCCCTTTTAATCAGCTTATAAGAAAATTTTCCTCGATGATATATAGTCAAAATGAATTGGAAGGGTAAAATATAACTAGGAAACCAACTAAATGGGCATTTCGGGAAGATAAATTATGACTGATGATTATTTGAATTTGAATGTCTGTTCCTAAAGGAACTCGCCTCTATCACTCACTTTAGAAGTATATGTTCTTTGAGAGGTAAGAAAAGAACAAGAATGCCGGTTGTAATTTACCAAGGGACAAAAGGAAAGAAAGAAAAAGCAGCTCTTAATTTCTATAATTTTTGGGAAGATTTTTATGGTGATTTCACTTCTTAGGCAACATGCTTATAGGTATTGACAACTCAGGGTCTATAGTTATTTATCAACAAGGACAAGATATGAAGATGACATATAACAAATTAATTTATATTCATTGATATCTCATTAATTAGAGTGTTCAACATAAACATTATCTCAGTTCACTTGTAAGTAATGTGCTCAATTTTGTTTATACGACAGTAGTTAACTTATAATTATCACTTCACTGACTAAAGAGGAGAACTCACTATCAAAACATTTATATGCAAAGCTATGGAATATTGATGTTGGTAATACTTATTGCCATCTGCATGAAATAAATGCCACAAATTGCTTTTATTTGCGCAGCACAACTAAAACCCTGGAGCGATATCAACGTTGCTGCTTCACTCCTCAAGATAACAGCATTGAACGAGAAACCCAGGTTTGTTTTTGATACTATCTTTAATGCAAAAGTTTTAATATCCTCTACTTCTTCAAATATGCGAGTCAAAAGAGTATGTGTATTTTGCTTAGTTATCATATCTATAATCCTGAGTGGGTGGCCTAATACTCAAAATAATAATCTCATCTGCATTCTTTTTGAATTTCTTTATTTATAAAATTTCCTTTTGCCTTGTCTTTGGGTTAAAAATTTCAGAGCTGGTATCAAGAGGTAGCAAAATTGAAGGCAAAATATGAATCTCTTCAACGCACTCAAAGGTTGGATTAAGGATTATGTTTCTCTAATTATTTGTCTCCAAGTTTACAACTTAATTTCATGTTGAACATAGGACTGCTGATACGTTTATTAATATAATCCATCTATACTGACGTCGATTTGATCCTTTATAAGGCATTTGCTTGGTGAGGATCTTGGACCGCTGAGCGTGAAGGAACTGCAAAATCTTGAGAAACAGCTTGAAGGAGCCCTAGCCCTAGCTAGGCAAAGAAAGGTAATACCTTTATTTCGTTGCCAATCTAATTAATTTCATATCATGTAATTAATTTCTATTTGAAAGTTGGTGAGTTTCGTGTCTTCGCCCCATGTATTTATCATGGGATTATGTGCAGACACAGATTATGGTTGAGGAAATGGAAGATCTCCGCAAAAAGGTATAAGCAAGTAACATTTTGAGATTGTTAAGTTACAATAAAT
Organism: Triadica sebifera; assembly: GCA_023653625.1. Classification (NCBI taxonomy): domain Eukaryota; kingdom Viridiplantae; phylum Streptophyta; class Magnoliopsida; order Malpighiales; family Euphorbiaceae; genus Triadica; species Triadica sebifera. The sequence continues at coordinate 32,121,017 of CM042900.1, read as the reverse complement.
TTTCTTGCATAAAAAAAAAAAGAAAAATTCTTCCGTTGAATATTTAAAGTTATTATTTATAAAGAGATTAACATTAACAGTGGACAGAAGTCTTGCATGTTAAGATATTCTACATCGAATAATTAAATGATCAAAGTGATCTTTATAATGACTTAAATATTTTTCTTCCCTTAAGCTAGTTTTTAGAATGAATTAGGCTCAAAACTCATTTATTTAACATGATATCAGAGTCTGGTTATCTTCCGATGTTGAGCCACTTGCAGATATTCAGTACTGCAAACTTAGATCCAAATATTCATATTCAGTCTTGGGTATGAACAGAGTGAGTTATAATATCTCATATCGGTTACTTAAAAGATCCAAGTGTGGCTTGGACAATTTTTCTCGCTTAAACTAGTTTTTGAAATGAGTTAGATTTAATACTCATTTATTCAACATAGCAAATGTACGACTGCTTCTTTTAATGATATTGATTAACTTTTTCCTTTATGCTCTAATTAAATTGGCAGGAGCGTCACCTTGGAGACTTAAACAAGCAACTCAAATTCAAGGTCTTACTTTCATAAACCCAGAGCACATGCATATCCATATATATGAACTGTTACTATTAAGACATACTCTAATTAACTTATTTATTACCTTTACATCATTATGTTATATTTCAGCTGGAAGCAGAAGGACAAAGCCTTAAGGCCATTCAAGACATATGGAGTTCTGGTGCAGCAGATGGAAGCACCAGCTTTGCTTTGCATCAGCCTTCTCAATCCCATCCCTTGGACTGTGATCCCGGGCCTGTTCTACAAATAGGGTACTCCTAATTAATTTCCTTCATGCACTATAAAATTATCTTAATTAATGAGATCGGATCAATTAACATTATGATTAAGTTTAATAAAGTAAAGAACATAATATTAAGTCACAATTAAAACAGGTTTTATTTTTGTTGTTATATACAAACAGGTACCATCACTATGTTGAAGCTGAAGGATCTTCGGTTCCAAGAAGCAGCATAGTTGCTGAGACTAACTTCATGCAGGGTTGGGTTCTTTGAACAATTCATCAAATTAATATTTAGAAAAAGAAAAAAAAAAAAGAAAGAAACTAGCATAACCTTTACATATAAATATGTTTGAATGTCGATATGGTATTTGTATTAAGAACTGTGATAGTTACAAGCTCTGATCTGATGTGTAAGACATCAAAATGCTTACTACTTGTTATTCTGACATTAAGGCATGAAATTCTTAAAATATTTCTTTAGCATATGTTAGTTCAAAATTTATATCTGTACTTAGTCTTCATACTTCTAAAAACGGAAGGAAATGAATATTTTTGTAAAAAGATCATAAGTAACTATACATATACAACTTTATTAAATTGCTATGTTTTTTTTTTTTTTTTTAAGTTTTTGATATGTGTCCACTTATTAGGAGCAGAAATTATTTTAACAAAAAAGTAATGAATTTAAATGTTATTTAAAATGAAAAATAAAAAAAGGAGTAAAATATATATTTCCAAAAATCGAGGACTTTAAAAAAATAATGAGGAAGGAAGTATGAATTTTCATCTAATGTCAAGAAATTTTCAATAAATTGTTCTGGGCACGGTGATTCAATCGAGCACTGTTTGGCCAGTTATTTTTTTCCTCAATTTATTTGTTTTTTCTAGAAAGAAACTTATTTAATGTGAGTTCAAATTTGTAATTCCCATATAATGGATTCAAATCATGCTACATTATGGATATAACGTGCAATGACATTTTTTTATATATTTCACAAAATAAAATCTTTTACTATTTAAATAAATGATACACAATACATTATTGATACATAATTTTTATATTATGAATTTAGATTCATATTGTATTATGAATTTAACATGTACAAAGTATTTTTATTTTTTTATTATTTAAATAAATAATACACAATATATTATAAATACGAATTCATAATATAATTTGCGATTTATACATAATAAAAAATATAATTTAGATGAGTTTGCATTTTATATAATTGTATAAGATAATAACTTTTGGGTCGGGCCCAACCTCGCCCATCTCGAGGTCAAATTTGTTCAATTGAAAAATACGGGGCTGGATTGATGGGCCTTTTGGGCGTTTGCGCTGAAAAAAAGGGTAGGAATTAAATTAATTAAAAATTGAAGTACCAGACCCATTTAGGCGAAACATGAAAATAGCGTAATTTCTTTGAGTTTCCAAACACAGGCACTTCAGTTTTGGGCACGTATACTAATCGAATCAGGAGTGAACAGATGGATGATCCTCAGAGTTCAAAATGGAGACCGTTCCTCTAAGAGGTTAGAGGAACTTGTCTAAGACTGGCTCTTGGGGTACACTACATACACTAGTTTTTTTTTTTTTTAATTTATGAGAATTTTTTTTTTATGCTGTATTTTTATTTTCAATCAATCGCTGTATGATTTACTTCTTATTCATTTTCAAGGCTTGAAACATTCTGAGTTCCAAATTTACATTTTTGTTTCATTCATATTTTACTTTCTCTTCGATTATTCGTCTACGGATTATATGATGTTAGTGTTTAGTGCTTTATGATGACAAAAAATCAAATTTCAATCATTTTTTGCTGAAGAAGATTTATGTCCGTTCTAATATCAGATATTTACTCGTTGAGAACATGCAATCACAGGCATGGTTTTTTCATTATTGATCCTGAGAGATTGTCATTTACAGGGTCTTCCAAATAGCTTCTTTCAAGCATGAAGACACACAAGCAAACGACAAACGTTCACTTGTTGTCTGCTTTGGGGAATTGACAATATATTTCGTGCCAAGATTAGGAGGGCATTCAGATTTTGTCGGCAAGGTCGAACTATCAATGTTTACATTTTTTCTGCTTCCTTGTTTATAGATTTATCATCTTTTGCTTATCAAAATAAATCTTTATAAAAAAAATTTTACTCAGGATTTTTTTTTTGCCATTGATGCATGTCCCTTCTCCCCGCTTCCATAGACCTAGTTTTATCAACATAAAAAGATTGGAGACTTTAGTTGGCTAGATTCAAGAAGCACTATGTTCTGTTTGCATAGTGGGAAATTATGCTGCATATCCACCTGAAATATCTATGAATGATTTAGATATTAATTTTGGCCACTCACATTTAGAGCACCGTCTCTAAATCGGGTATGATGCTTAAGTAATTGTTTGAATGTAAATTTGTTCACAGATAGATGCTTAGACCATACTCTGACGAGGCCAATGATCTGAATGTTTAAGTCAATCCTGCTTCATAAGTCCCATTCTAGTTATAATATTTATTGAACACAGCTTGATGCTACTTTTTCTGGGTGTCATGTTTTACTTCTTTGCAGCCATTGATCTCAGTCTCTACGTAATGACTGACTTTCTCAACACCTTCCCCTCAGGTAGGGGATGATGAATTCGGAGACATGCTAGCTGAAATTCTGAAGCAAAATAATGTTGGTACAAAAAATTACAATACAAGCTGAGCTGAAGTAACTTTTGTGGGTGTCACAATCTACCATGTCAGTATTTTAGCTTGTAGCTGTCTCCTTTTTCTTTAATTCATGCAGGCAGGTATATTTCACTATCGGTCAATTAGTTTGATTCATGAGTCTTGTCCATAGGCATTGCCCACAATGCTGGTTGTATACTCTCTTACGACCCAAATTTGAGATTGCTACTATGGGCATCTGCTGAAGATGCTCGTAAAGGTATCATGAGCATATGGAACCTAGCTGACATAATTAAGTTATATTAGAGACTTTGCTGGGAGGAAATATCGGTTAATTTAACCAACATATTGACATTGCTAGAAGAATTAGTATGAACTGCGATGCCCATTTGAGAATTTGTTGGAATTGACGAATATTTTTGGGAATTTAAGCAAGTGGAGAATTGGAAAAAATTATGGAAAATCTAAATTTGACTTTTATATTTTTTAAAATGGTAATTAATGTTTTTTACATAATTGAAATATTATTTTTATGGCTAATTATTTTTAGATATATATATGTAATGTGAGTGAGGAAATGTGCAAAAGAAAGAAAATTAAATAAAAGAAAATAGTGATACTTTCCTCTCCTCATTTTAGTATTTCTTTATCTCCACTGTGATGAAGAAGGAAAAAAAATGAATTTATGATATATGTTGTCACGTCCGTCAATTTAGACCACGATCGATATACGTGATTCCCAATCGGACCGTCGGACAGATCGGAAACTGTGCTCGTGCGTGATCGGATTGAGTTGATATGACCGTAGTCTAAATTGAGACTGAGAATAAGTGAAAATTTTAGCGTTACATATTTAAAATGAAATTTCTCATTTATTATTGGTCTCAATTTATACTTTGGTCATATTGGCTCAACGCACACGCGCATGGTTTCCAGTCTGTTCGATACGTCCGGTAGGAAATTACTCGTGTCGATTGTGACCTAAATTGACAGACGTGATAATTCTCTCCCATTTAAAAATTTTGTCCACAAAATAGTACCTGATTGGTCGTCATGGAAGAATTGTGGATATTGGCTTCGCATGACCTCTTCGCTTCCTCAACTGTATGGTTACGCCAAAGAACCTTCACTAGAAGTACCTGTTTGTTTTTGAGTTGTTTCACTTCTCTTGCCGGTATGGTTACCGGTTCCTTTTCATATGTTAAATCTAGTTGTACCTCTATACTTTCTACAGGAATGACATGAGATAGATCAAACATATACCTCATGAGCATAGATACGTGAAATACGTTATGAATTTTACCCAATTCTAGAGGTAAGGCTAATCTATATGCCACTAGTTCCACTCGTTTCAGTACTTCATAAGAGCCTATGAACCTGAGACTCAGCTTGCCATTTTTGCCAAAACGAAACACTTTCTTCCAAAATGACACCTTCAACATTGTCACCTACTGCAAACTCAATATCCTTTCGCTTCAAGTTTGCATAGGATTTTTATCTGTCATTAGCTGCTTTAAGCCTGTTCCCGATGATTCTGACATTTTCCTCAGTCTATTGGATCAAATATGCTCCTATTAGCTTTCGTTCACTGAGTTATATCCAACAGATTGGAGTTTGACATTTCCGTCCATATAGAACTTCATAGGGAGCTATGCCGATACTAATTTGATGCTGTTATTATAAGCAAACTCTATCAAAGGCAAATATCTGTTCTAGCTACTTTCAAACTCTATCACATAGCTTCGTAGCATATCTTCCAGTAGTTAAATCGCCCTCTTTGATTGACCATTGTTTAAGGATGAAAAGTTGTGCTAAAATTGAGGTGAGTGCCCACTGCTTCTTGAAAGTTCTTCTAAAATTGTGAAGTGAATCTGGAATCTCTGTCAGAAATGATAGACATTGACACACTATGGAGTTGAACTATCTCATGCACGTATAATTCTACTAACCTGCTTAAAGAATAATTCATTTGAATTGTGATAGTTATGACTTATTTTTATTGTAGATGGACCAACATATCCTTAAACTAAATTTCTATAGTGAATTGATAGGATGTCCTTAAATTGAATTTTTATATTGGGTGGTTCAACATGTCCTTAAATTGTTTTCTATATTGGATAGACTGAACATATCCTTAAACTACGAATCTTTAATTCAAGGGACCAACAAATTCATGAATTGAAATTCTATAAATTGAATTTTCAAGTTCAAACGGCAACATATCCATAAACCGTGAATCTATGATTTAGGGACTGACATGTCCATAAACTGTAAATTTATATTCATGGAAGCAATTCGACTTTTAGCATATCGAGTTTCTAATCAATTTTTTAATCAGTATTCTAATAAGGTTTTCTAGAAGGTTTCCTAATGTGCACTGGTCATCAAATTCATATCAGAATTAATCTTTTGATACAATAATTATTGTTTCCACGGAATTGTTCGATTTCTGTAAAAATCTTCATCAAGGGGAGTGTTGGAAATTGTTGAATATTTTGGGAATTTAAGCATATGGGGAATTGGGAAGAATTATAGAAAACCTAAATTTTACTTTTGTATTTTCTAGAATAGCAATTAATGTTTTTTAGGGAGTTGAAAGGTTATTTTTATGGCTATATATATGGAAATATATTAAGTAATGTGTGTAAATCTGCAAAAGAAAGAAAATTAAATAGAAGAAAATTGTGATACTTTCCTCTCCTTCTCATTTTAGTATTTCTTTATCTCTACCATGAAGAAGAATAAGAAGAAGAAGAACCAAGTTTCTGATTTATGTGTTCTTCTCATTTATTCAAATTCAACAATTAGTGTTTGTTTTCTGTTTTAAATATTCAATTCGTGGATTATTTATTCTGTTTGGGATGCCTAAAATTTATTATAGGTGCGTCCGTTTTCTAAGTTATTTAGTATTATAATCTGTGGTTATTATCTATTTTGGGTTTCTACTTCTTAAAAATAGTATTTCGTATACTCTCTGGTTGATATATGTTATGTTCTCTATCTAATCTGTTTACTAATTAGGGTATGTTTTCTAATCTGAATCTCTATTTTCAACAAGTAGTAAAGGAATTTTCTAATTCTAATAAATGGTATCATAGTATCTCTAAATCCAATAGAATTGCAGGTAATTGAGGAAGAAATTGAATTCTTCGCTGAAGGTGATGATTCATTTGATGATAAAATGATATTGGAGAACTTTATCCATCCCAATCTTAAGTTGTTGCTTGTCACTGAAGGTTCAAAGGGATGTCGATATTATGCACAGAAGGTTAGCATTCAAATGTCAGGGTAAAGATGATTTTATGCTTTTAACAGCTTTTATTTGAATAAGGAGACCACAAAAAGCAAGAGTGCAAAGTTGATAACTTTGATATATTTTCTTGTTTTGCATGTCACTATATCATATTTAATTGAAATAAATTCTTTTAGATTGTCATGCAAAGTTTAAGGGTAAAGTCGTTGATGTTAAAGTTGATGCAGCTGATACAACGGATGTAGGTGATACCTTTGGGGGTGGAATTTTGAGTAAATTAGCCTCCAACCCAAATCTGTATAAGGTAATAAAAAGCTCATTACTTCTATTTTGATTTGTTTAAAAGTGCAATCTGAGCAATGTCGGCCTGATATAGCAGAAGCTTATCACAGTCTGTTGATTCATGCATGAATGCCATAAAGTGATCTTTTATAATTTGTTGATTTTGGGAATACTGGAAAATATACATCGAAGATCATTGATTTTCAAAAGGAAAATACCGAATTTTTTTTTTAAAAAAAGAAGGATTTCTCTTATTATCAAAGTTGTAAACCCTAAAACATGGGGAAAAAACATATTTTTGTCTCATGACAAAGCTTTAAATAATAAAAGGCTAAAACAAAGTGCAACAGAAAGCACAAAATAAGCAATAAAAAAACGAAATAAATAATAAAATTCAACAAAAAGACTTTGAGGCATTCGAAACAGCTTCAAAAGGTTGAATTTGGCCCCGTTGTGACAAATAAATCCAACCGGTGTGTAAATCTCAGAAATTTAATATATTATGGATCATGTAGCTCATTCCGAGTCAAAAGTTATGACCTTTTAAAAATGACTTGCGTAAAACCTGCTAGTTTGTTATTTAAACTGTCAAAAAACTCAAAATCCTGCTTGTCTATCATCTGGTCTGCATCACAAACTCAGTCGAAACTGCAGTGGGTTCTTAATCTCGGTTGGCCCAAACCCTTATTCATCCTGTCCTCGTGATCTAGGAACTCTCTCAGATATGCAAGTATAAACTATGCTTTGTATAATACATGCATATGAAATTTATAAATTTCTGCGACAGGATGAAGAGTTGAGGGAAGCTCTCCTCTTTGCAAATGCCTGTGTGCTATCACAGTTAGAGAAAAAGGAGCTATTCCAGCACTGACCACAGAAGAAGCAGTCCTAAAATTTTTATGAAAACAAACTGCTTGAGAGTCATTATACTAGATTTGCTCAAATATCCGTTGGCTTCATTTGGCTTTCCAGGCAGGACAATACCTTTGCTAAGGATCAGCTAGCAAATGACAATTCCAATTTGTGTCCAACTGCATTTCCACAACTGTTATTTTATGTTTATGTGTGCATACTTATTTCTCATGAACCATTTTCAATTTCTAGTATGATATTAATTCCTTTTCAATTTTAGAGTAAGAATAATATCTATTTCAAGAGTTTAGAAATTCAAATCCTGACCGGCTTTTATTTTAATTTTCAATGCATTGAAAAAAAAAAGGCTAGAAGGGTATCAAATTCTTGTTGGATTATAAACTTGATTCATTATAGGAGCTCAAATCTAAACCCAATCAAATTAGAGTCCAAGTTCATAATAAAGGTCCAAAAATATAAACCATCTACCTAGAATCTTCTAAGGTGTAGTAATTATGCATGTGAATCATTTGATAACTTAAAATATTATTAGAATGATGGAGAAGAATAAGGTGTATGGTTATTATAATTTTGAATTAGTTTATTTGTGTAGTGTATAATTGTTCTTAAGTAGTATAAATACCCCTCTTCATTTTAGTTTAGACATCAAGAAAAATTAAAAACTTCTAAATGAGTGAAGAAGCAAAGTTTTATAAGAGTGAGTTATAGTTTCTTATTTGTTGAGTAAGAGTGTTTTTGTAATATTTGCTTGAATTTGAATAAAAGTTGTTTGTGTGAGTATTTTATTTCCAACAAAGTGGTATCAGAGCTAGTTAGAAAATATACACTATTGCATATCAAATCGGAGGTCTCGACAAGAGAAATTCCACACTGCTAGAATTACCCCGATTAGAGTTCAAACACATCGCCAGAATAGTGCTACCAGAAAACTAAGTTGACTCACAAAGTTGAGCCAAGTTGACCGAGTTGTCCCTTCCAAAGTTTTTCGACATTCCGGATTCATCCGTGCAATCGGATTTTTCAAATTCTTATTATATTGAGAGATATGCAAATGGTATGACACCATTCCAAGTCCCGACACTCAACAACAACTACTACGACAATTGGAGTATCAAAATGAAGGCACTTCTTGGATCACAAGATGTGTGGGATATCGTAAAGAAAGGCTACAACGAGCCTGCGGATGATGCTGCTTTTGCTACTCTTACACCAGATCAAAAGACAACTTTGAAGGATTCAAGAAAGAGAGACAAGAAGGCTCTTTACCTCATCTATCAAGCATTAGATGATGATGGTTTTGAAAAAATTTCGAGTGCAAGCTCTGCTAAGGAAGCGTGGGAGAAGCTGCAAACCTCTTACAAAGGATCCGAGCAAGTGAAGAAGGTTCGTCTCCAAACATTAAGAGGTGAATTTGAATCCTTACATATGAAAGTATCTGAGTCTATTTTGGATTATTTCTCAAGAGTGGCAGCTGTTTCTAATCAATTAAAAAGAAATGGTGAAAAGTTAGAAGATGTGAGGATAATAGGGAAGATAATTCGTTCATTGGATCCCAAATTTGAGCACATCATCGTGACGATTGAAGAAACTAAAGACTTGGAAGAAATGACGATTGAGCAACTCCAAGGATCATTGCAAGCATACAAAGAGAAGCATAAAAAGAAGCAAGAATTTACTGAGCAACTTATCAAGTTGCAACTCAAGGATATGCATAAAAGTCAAGGTAATGATGGAAACCAACGTGGCCGAGGTAGAGGTAGAGGTCATGAACAAGGTAGAGGTCGCGGTCGTGAATGAGGTTGGAACTACCAAAACAACAATTCCAACAACAATTCCAACAACAACTATGAGAAAGGAGAAAGCTCAACACGAGAGCGTAGAAGAATCAATCCGAACTCAAGGTATGACAAATCTCAAGTTCGATGCTATAATTGTCAGAAGTTTGGGCATTATGCTTCAGAATGTAGAGCTTCCAATAGCAAAATTGAGGAGAAGGCCAACTACATGGAGGATAAGACAGATGAAAAAGAAACTCTTCTTTTAGCACGGAAGAAAACTGATGGTGGTCAAGCAAATTCCTGGTATCTTGACAGTGGTGCAAGCAATCATATGTGTGGAAGGAAAGACATGTTCGTGGAGCTAGACGAGTCAGTAAACGGAAATGTTTCGTTTGGAAATGATTCCACAATAGCAGTGAAAGGGAGAGGTAACATCCTTATCCGTTTAAAAGATGGGAGACATCAGTTTATTTCCAATGTCTACTATGTGCCCAATATGAAAAGTAACATCTTGAGTTTAGGACAACTGTTAGAGAAAGGTTATGATATTCGTATGAAAGATTATAATCTTTCTATAAAAGATGATAAAAATAACTTCATTGCTAAAGTGCCGATGTCAAAGAATAGAATGTTCTTGATCAACATACAAAACAATGTTGCAAAATGCCTGAAAGCTTGCTACAAAGATGCATCATGGCTTTGGCATCTTCGATTGGGGCATCTAAATTTTGGAGGTATGGAGTTGCTATCTAATAAGGAGATGGTAAAGGGATTACCTCGCATCAACCATCTTGACCAGCTTTGTGAAGGGTGTCTAGTCGAGAAGCAATTCAGGAAAAATTTTCCAAAGGAGTCAGAGTCAAGAGCCAAGAAGCCACTCGAGCCCATCCATACTGATGTGTGTGGTCCAATCAAGTCAAGCTCTCTCCGTAACAATAGCTATTTTCTTCTTTTCATTGATGATTTTTCAAAAAAAATCTAGGTATATTTCTTGAAACAGAAGTCAGAAGTTTTCAAAGTTTTCAAGAAGTTCAAAGCTGCAGTGGAGAGAGAAAGCGGTAGAAAAATCAAAGACATGAGATCCGACCGAGATGGAGAATTTACTTCCAGGGAGTTTCAAGAGTTATGTGAAGCAAATGGAATTCGGCGACCAATGATAGTTCCTAGATCCCCCCCAGCAAAATGGTGTGGCAGAAAGAAAGAACAGAACAATTCTTGACATGACACGAAGCATGGTCAAAAGTAAGAAATTACCTAAGGAATTTTGGGCAGAAGCAGTGACGTGTGCAGTTTACTTGTTAAATCGATCTCCAACAAGAAATGTATGGGGAAAGGCACCACAAGAGGCATGGAGTGGAAGAAAGCCTGACATTTTCCACCTGATAATCTTTTGAAGTATAGCCCATGTTCATGTACCAGATGAGAGAAGAACGAAGCTTGATGATAAAAGCGAGAGTCTATCTTCATCGGCTATTATGCTAATTTGAAGGGCTACAAGCTGTACAATCCAGACAATAAGAAAATTATGATTAGTCTAGATGTGGTATTCAATGAATAAGAAGAATGGGATTTTAGCTCTCATACAGATGACTTCAATTTCTTTCCTCGGTTTGAAGAAGAAGAGTTAACACCAATAGAACAACCTGGAGAAGCCCAACAAGAGACAACTCCGCCCACTTCACCAACCACTCAAGGAGATTCATCACCTTCGTCATCATCAAGTGAAAGAGTCGTGTCACGCACACGAAGCCTTAGAGATCTCTATGAGGTAACCGAACGACAAGATATACATTATTTTGTTTGTTTGCCGATTGTGAACCAGTGAGCTTTCAAGAAGCAGTATAAGAGAAGAAGTGGAGAGATGCAATGGACGAAGAAATCAAGGCCATTGAAAAGAATGACACATGGGAACTCACCTCACTTCCCAAGGGACATAAGGCGATAGGTGTCAAGTAGGTGTACAAAACAAAGCAAAACGCTAAAAGAGAGATTGAAAGGCACAAGGCGAGACTAGTTGCTAAAGGATATAGTCAAAAGGCTGGAATTGACTATGATAAGGTATTTGCTCCTGTTGCTCGATTAGAGACTATTAAACTAATCATTTCTTTGGCGGCTCAAAACAAGTGAAAGATACATCGAATGAATGTAAAGTCTGCCTTCCTAAATGGAGTTCTTGAAGAGGAAGTCTACATTCAACAACCATCAGCCTATAAAGTCAAAGGCCACGAAGACAAGGTGTTAAAGTTGAAAAAGACTCTTTACGGGCTAAAACAAGCACCAAGGGCTTGGAATAGCCGAATCGACAAGTACTTCTAAGAGAACGGCTTCAACAAATGTCCCTATGAGCACGCTCTATATATCAAAATCAAAGATGGAGATATTTTGATTGTGTGCCTCTACGTGGACGATTTGATCTTCACCGAAAACAACTCAAGCATGTTCAATGAATTCAAGGAAGTGATGCTGAAAGAATTCGAGATGACAGACATGGGGCTTATGGCGTACCACCTTGGCATTGAAGCTAAGCAACAAAAGGATGGAATCTTCATTTCACAGGAAAGCTATGCAAAAGAGATCCTGAAGAAGTTCAAGATGGAGAACTGTAAGCCGATAAGCACACCAACGGAATATGGAATCAAGATTTCCAAACATGAAGAAAGCAAAAGTGTAGATCCAACATTCTTCAAAAGTTTGGTGGGAAGTCTACCCTATCTAACTTACACGAAGCCTGATATTCTTCATGCAGTTGGATTGGTTAGTCGCTACATGGAATCTCCAACAACCACCCATTTTAAAGTTGCAAAGAGAATTCTTCGTTATCTGAAGGGTACAATTGATTTTGGCTTGTTCTATTCAGTTTCTAATAATTATAATCTTGTTAGATATAGCGATAGTGATTGGGGTGGAGACATAGATGTTCGAATGAGTACTACTGGATTCGTATTTTTCATGGGAGATATTGCTTTTACATGGATGTCAAAGAAACAACTGATTGTCACATTGTCCACTTGTGAAGCGGAATACATCGCTGTTACCCCATGCGTTTGTCATGCAATTTGGCTTAGAAATCTACTGAAGGAAATAGGTTTAATACAAAAAGAGCCGACCAAGGTTTGTGTCGACAACAAGTCAGTCATTGCCTTAGCAAAAAATCCAGTATTCCATAATCGAAGCAAACACATTGATATTCGCTACCACTATATAAGAGAGTGTGTTGCAAGAAAGAATGTGCAAGTTGAATATGTGAAGTCACAAGATCAAGTTGCTCATATTTTTACCAAGCCACTAATAAGTGAAGACTTCATAAGATTAAGAAACTTACTAGGTGTCACAAGATCAAGTTTAAGGGGGGTGTTGGATCATAAACTTAATCCATTATGGGAGCTCAAATTTAAACCCAATCAAATTGGAGTCCAAGTTCATAATAAATGTCCAAAAATATAAGTCATCTACCTAGAATCTTTTAGAGTATAGTAATTATGCATGTTAATCATTTGTTAACTTAAAATATTATTAGAAAAATGGAGAAGAATAAGGTGTATGATTATTATAATTTTGAATTAGTTTATTTGTGTGGTGTAGAATTGTTCTTAAGTAGTATAAATACTCCTCTCCATTTTAGTTTAGACATCAAGAAAATTTAAAAACTTCTAAGTGAGTGAAAAAACAAAGTTTTATAAGAGTGAATTGTAGTTTCTTATTTGTTGAGTGAGAATGTTTTGTAATATTTGCTTGAGTTTGAATAAAAATTGTTTGTGTGAATATTTTATTTCCAACAATTCTTGCATCCTTGACTCTCTTTGAAATAAATAGATCGGGAAACAAAATTCCAATATATACACCAATTAGAGCTTGCTATGGGAGAATCAGAAAAATATCATAAATGAATATGGAGAAATTATAAAGACAATATAAGCATTGTTTTTCTATTCAAATTAATGAGTTCACGAAATTTATGTCAAGTTTCTTCAATAAAGAATAAACATAGATTATACTCTTACCACAAAGTTGCACTTATTATTGCTTGCTATTAGATGCAAAATATTCAGTAATAGCATTGCGATTAACAATCATCAGTCAGTTTCTTGGAGGAAATCTCTTAGTTCTTGTTTCAGGTGGTCCAATGAAAAGTTCAGTCTCCACATCAGAAACTGGACTACTTTCTTCACAAGGAGTATTTTCTCCTGCTTCTTTCAAAGCATGAAATGGTAATGGTAGAGCAAACTGGAAAAAAAAAAAAAAAGGAAAAAGGTTTAATGGGTAGTTACACAATTAATTTTTGTTTTTCAATTGAAATTTAATGGTTTAAATTATCGTATGATGGGGTGACAAGCATTCTCTTTAACCTGGTTCACACTACACTGACTTGGCTTCTGTTTTCTGCTCTAAGAAAAAGTCCATAATTCTGATGGTTGAGTTTTTTTTTTTTTTTTCTCTATTAGAAAATTTCAGTTTCAGAAATCCTTTTCTTTCATTTCATTTTTTTCCTTCTTTCCAACAGCCAAATGGCATAATATTCCAGTATCACTGATGATGATGATAACTGAGAAGTGAATGATGTTGATATAAAATATTCACCTTTTCAGATAGTCTTGAATTTTCAGCTCTCAATTGTTTCTCCTGAAATATATATAGAAAACACAAAGAAAGTAAAAGTTATAAAACGGTGAAATTCTATGGAAAATCTTACAATTTTATAGTGGTGTCTCAGAAACTTCTGGAAGGAGAAGAAAAACTAGCAAAGTTCCCAAATTTGGATTCAAAGACGACACATTTTGCTTTGGGCATAAAAGTGAAAAGTAATATATCTATGGGGACAAAAGCATGCAAATCTCAAATGTTTACCCTTTCTTTTAGCCGCCCAATCTGTTCCTTGTAAACCTGATTCTGAATATTGACAAAAATAAGTAAATAAAGGGTTTAGTAAGTGAACAATTAATAATTTTCAGGCAAAAACTCAGGGTTCAATGGTGCTATTCTGATGGACCTTTCTAGCTTTGATGTTGCTCACACTCCTTTCCAACTGTTGCTCTATCTGCTGAAGTTCTTCAAAATTGCAAGAACTCAAACCTTCTCCCAGTAGTTTCCTGCAGCATTTCAAATTTTAAGATATTCTCCATTTGTTTTTCTTTTATATATATTTATGGGGTTATGAGCTAAGGCCAAAAAAGAAACTTTTTTGAAACTTCAAGAAGCTCTATCTTCTCCCTCATGTTGGCTGCTTCGTTCTTCAGTTGCTGCCATGTCAAATTTAAGGAAGAGATAATTAACAGAAAAATTCCAGTGGCAGCCAAAGAGAAGTAAGTCTTGAAAAAAACAAATAGAAGTAAAATTTTGTAAGACATCAATAAAAAGACACATACAGTGATACAAAGCTGTACATGCATAAATATTATATAGAAGGACGGGGAAAATTAGATGCCTTAAACCTACACTGCACATACACAGGATATGCAGGCTACTAAAAGAAGCAAGACTTCCTTTCATTTTCAAGCATTACGCACACGGTAGTATATATCTAAAATCATTGGGGTTAATTTCATCCACTCATCCTGAATTTCACTCACTATCCCTAATATTCAATTTGTAACAGAAGATTATGAACTTTCTGCAGTTAAGAAGAGAGAAAAAGTTACAGAAAGTAAAGAGAGTGACCTAAATCATTGAGCCTGTCTAGAAAGAAATTTCAAGATTTCAAGCAGCAGAGGTATATACATATCACAAGGAAGATACGTGCAGTTCTTTTTTAGCATGGATTAAGACAAAGAAAAGCTCATCATAACACACATTTGACAGCATCAAATAATAGGTAGAAAGAAATTGATGCTTGAAACATTGAATTTATTCTCAAAACTTGTTAAGAGATAAAACTGGTAATGAGAGAGGAAAAACGAGGGATAATTAACCTGCATGTTTTCATCGTTTGGCTTCTTGTTGGTTTGATTGTCTTTGACTTGCTTACGGTAACGTTCAAGTGTCTCCTGCATACTGAAATTAACACAATAAAAATTTCTTTGAAGAAAAGGACACCAAGGTTTCTATTCACCAGTCACCACCAAGGAAACCAGAAAGAAATTGTGGCCAACAAGCCAGAAAGATCCATTATTCTACAAACTGAATCAAACAAAACAAACACATACAACCTACACCAAATAAACATACCTAATCCTAATTAAATAAAATAATTAAGTTCACCCAAGAGAGTTTTGCCCTATATCTCTCAGTTCAACTTTCAACTCTATAACATCTAAAGCCTAAAATAGGCTAAAAGACAAAAAAGAAAAAATTCATGTGAGATTCTTAATCAAAACTCATATTCATTATCTAATGAATAATTCATAAATTAAGAGAAAATAAGAGAATTCCTAATTCTAAACAGTAAAAATAATTTAATTCCTAATAGAAGAAATGCCCATATTCCCACTATATGCTTAAAATCTTAGATTAGGAATATGAACAATAATTACTCTAACAGAGTCTGGAAGATCCACTGCACAAGGTTTGACATAAATTTGCCCTAAAAATTTCCCTTCAATAACACTCCACGTCAAAGTCAGGAAGCTGTGGTATATATCAATGTTAGTGAAAAACTAAAGTCATTTCTCCGACATAGGAATATACTTGTATGAAAAAATAATTAGAGATCTAATCCAGAAAAGCTGAATAAAAGTTTTTTTATGCAGAGATTAAATTTATTGAAGTAGCATCTTCCGCTTTGTTTAATTCTTATTCAACGGCTAATAGTTTAAATAATGAAGCTCATTGGTTGTTATTAACATAGAATGAAAGATCAAAGATTCACTAATATTATTTATAGGACATCCAATATAATTTAACATCCAGAAACAAAGAAGAAATAGGTTTTGATACCATATTAAAAAAATTTAAGCAAACTTTAAAATCTAGATACTAACCCTACTGTGGTTATTAAGTTATAAACAGACTTTCAATCTCCTAAGGAGGTGATATGGGATCAACAACAAAAAAAAAGAGACTATATTTTAACACTTACTTAAGTATGCAAACTATAGACAACTTAGCTATTGCAGTTTTAGTCACAAAAGGATCACATTGTAAGCTTTACTAAATTAGAGAATTAAACCTGCACAAAAATGATACTTTCATATGGAAAACATCAATTGAAGCACTCACAAAAGAGAATCTTACTATCCATAGGAGAGAATATTTAAATTAGGGCGTTACACAGATTTTAGATTTTTTTGAACCAGACCGAAGTATCGAAGAAAAGAATTCTAAGATTGAATTGTATCGTTAATTTTTTGACTATGACAAAATTAAATTGTACCTTTGACTTTTATTTGGGAGGGATATGGATTTTTATTAATTTTTGGACTAAGAACTATAACGAGCTATTCTAGAACTAAATTGTGCTAAAAGAACCAAAATTTAAATATTTATTAATTTTACTATATATACTATAAATTTTATTATACACTCATAATATAACTTAAACTTATAATTATATGCATTTTAATTTATGAAATTAAAAAGATTATTTTTTAATTAATTAACAAAATTAAGATGACAATTTAATAAAAGAAAATTATTTGTGATATTAATCAATGTTTTTCATTAAACTTTATTATATGGAATTACACTTTATTATGTACATTTTTTATTAATTACTTAAAAAAAATTATATGATATTATAAAAAATTATTCATTATCGTCTGAAAAACTTGTTTGAAATGACATTCTAAACATTGATAAAACTTATTTTTCAATACTATTCAATTTTAAAATATTATTTACAATTTTATATTTTATTTTGCCCATTTTTTATTAATTATTATTTAGAAATGATATGTAATTAAGAATGTAATTTTTATTTATCTTACTCAATAATTGTTACTTATGAACAAAATAAAATTAAGTTCAATAATTAGGTTTTCATTATCTATAAAAAAATGATAGAAAAATTTACCAGAAAATTTTCATATTTTTAAATGTAAACTTATATCTATAAATATTTAAAAGGCCAATTAATAAGTCATTATATCTAAAATATATTAAAAGCAAAAATAAAGATAATATCATAAAAAAATATTTTAACCTATCTCCCTCCCTTACTTTTACTTTCGTGGCCTCCTCAATTTCATTTTCAAGTTCATCTCACTCTCTCTCCTTTTTTTTTTCTATTTCATTTTATCCATTGCGAGCTCTATTTATCATCATACACTTTCACAATTATTATTACTAAAAAAATTTGAAGGAGATATTTTTGTCTAATTTTCAATTATTTTTTTCTTTTTGAAGGTACTTTTTGTCTTTTTTTTTTATTGAACAAAATATGCTTGCAAAATATATTAAATATGCTTTAAATGCTTAAAAATTCTATTATTACTCAATAACTAACAGTTTATTACTTAACAATTAACTAGTTTTTAACTTACACTTTTTCTTATAATCAAAAAAATAAAATTGTTTTCAAATTTATGTTTCTAACAAAATTTTATATTAAAGTTCCTAATAAAAGTTTCAATATGAGTTTTTAATAAAAGTTCATCTTAAAATTTTTGTTAAAATTAGTTAATTTTTGCTTTGGTATTATATTTTAAATTTTATCAGATATTTTTTATCCTTAAAAATATAATTTATCCGAATTACTAAATTATTTTGTACTTTATTATTTAAAATCGAAAAAACTGAAAAACTGTATCGAATTGTCCCAAATTTTTGAGATAGTATAATAAAAATATTTTTTTCCAAGACAATTACAAGACCTCAATTTAGAAATCTCCGATTTTTAAAAACACCCCTAATTCAAATAATATTATAGTTGAAACAATGAATCCAAAAGACAAAGTGAGAGGTGGTAACATTTTTGTACTATACTCGAAATGCTTAAGAAATAAATATATAAAAGAGGAGGATCCATGTAACTAAATTAAAAAATTAATCTAGTTCTAATAAGTTTGTAAAGTCTTCATGCTTCAGGAGTATTTGAGATTACTGTTGAATATTCAAAAAGTAGATTTATAATTTTTTGATATAATTGACTGATTTTTTTAAATTTTTTATAAATTATTTTTCTCAAACTTGCTTATAGAAAAAACATATATTTACTTGTTTTCCTCCAAAAACAAATTTCAAAACTCAAAAAAATTATGGCCTTAGAACTCATTAGAGAGAGCCACTATCTCTTGGATTTTTCTAGAAATTTTGACTGTATTGATTAAATTTTGTTAATAAGACTTTACAAACTTATTGATTAAATTTTGTCTCTTTACAAGCCTAAAAAATAGAAAAGCTAGAAATTCAATAAAATAGGAAAATTAGAGATTACAATAAAATAGGAAAGGTAAGGGTTTGTTTAGTTTGCAAAAAACATTTTCTATTTTTTTCCGATTTTCATTAGTTTTCTTATTTTCTGCATTTTCCAAATAAAAACTAAATAATAGTTATAAAAATCTTTGTATTTTCTAAATTGTAAAATTTCCAAATTGGAAAACACACTTAATTTTATAAATAAAAATAGAAAAGTATTTTTTTAAGTTTTCCACCTATTGCTTATAATTTAACAAGTTTTGAAATGTGTTTCTAATTTTCCAAATTGGAAAATAACACAACTAGATAATAAATTCTAGTTTCTAGTTTCCTTACAGTAATTTTCCAGAAAACTAATATTATTTTTCACAACTAAACACGTACTAAAATTTAAGGAATCTTAAGAAAATAAAAACTAGAAATATGAAAATACCACTAATTCTGCCATAATAGAATAAACTACTAATTCTTTTGTATTAGTCCTATTAGAATTAAACTACTGCAATAACTCTAGCCCTACTGCAATTACTGTCTATCTATAAATCAAATATACCATTACTTGTGATTTAACCAGATTCTTTGAATACGGTCCATGTGAGATTCGGTTCTTTCAAATCCAGCCCATAATACCATAGCTGAGCTAATGTTTCCCTCATCTGCTCTATAGACAGACAGTAATGGTATATTTGAAATTTTCATCTGCTTCAGTTCTTGCTGGTATTGCTTCATGCACTTTTCTTGCTTCATTTTGCCAATAATTTTACTTTTTTTCCTCTTTGTATCCGTTGTTCGCATGCCACCCCTTCCTTTACTGCCATTAGAACTAGAGTTTCTAATGCTATCACTCTAGCTAGTGCGACGGACAGAATAAGTGTCCCTTACAGTGCCAACCTCAACTGCTTTAGCACGATTGGTGCTTTTGCTGGTTGTTTTGTGAGTTGATCCAAACGAGAATCCGACTTGGATTATGTTTGCACCAAGTTAGCCACCAAACATGGCTCAGTAGCGACTACTCTTACTCCACCTGATCCTCCACTGCTTCCCAGTAGCAACTCATGCCTACCCTCCGCGTAGCTAGTTCGCGCATCATCGGATTTACTACTATCTGTTGGATTATAAACTTGATCCATTATTGAAGCCCAAACCCAAATCCAACCAAATTGGAGTCAAAGTCCATAATAAAAGTCCAAAATTATAAGTCATCTACCTAAAATTTTCTAGAGTGTAGTAATTATGCATGTGAATCATTTGGTAACTTAAAATATTATTAGAAGGATGGAGAAGGATGGAGAAGAATGAGGTGTATGGTTATTATAATTTTGGATTATTTTATTTGTGTGGTGTAGAATTGTTCTTAAGTAGTATAAATACCCCTCCCCATTTTAGTTTTAGACATCAAAAAAAATTAAAAGCTTCTAAGTGAGTGAAGAAGCAAAATTTTATAAGAGTGAGTTGTAGTTTCTTGTTTGTTGAGTGAGAGTGTTTTTGTAATATTTGCTTGAGTTTGAATAAAAGTTGTTTGTGTGAGTATTTTATTTCCAACACTATCAGCCCCTCCTTCCAGCCCTTTGTCGTGTAACTAATTCGCAGGATAAAGAAATGCAGCAAGCGCCTTTAGCTGTAGGGATATTTGTTGCAGTCGACTATCCAATTTAGACTCAAATTGTACAAGTTGAGACCTTAGTCATTCCCATAAACTGTTATCGCATCGGCTCAGATACCAAATGTTATGTTTCCGGGATTGTGTCACCAGTGATTTCAATTTATGCAACTAGTTAAAGGAAGTTGCGGCCTTGAAACCCAGTAGAGAGAGCTGTGTATCTTTTGGATTTTGCTGAAAATTCTTACTTAACTTTATTGATTAAATTTCGCATCTTTAAATAGAGATTACAAACATAGTAATAGGAAAGTTAGGGATTCAATAAAATAGAAAAACTAGAGATTACAATAAGATTTAAGAAATCCTAAGAAAATAGTAAAGTATGAAATATGGAAATACCCCTAATTCTGCCTTAATAGAATAAACTGCTAATTCTTTTGTATTAGTCCTATTAGAATTAAACTACTGCAATAACTCTAACCCAATAACTCTAAAACAGTAACATTATTTTCCACCTGAAAATAGAGCTTGTCCTCGTGCTCATAATAAAGATTAGCTACTTGTAATTTAACCAAATTCTTTGAATATAGTCTATGTGAGATTTGGTTCTGCTCTACTGAAAGTAATGGTATATCTGAATTTTTCATCTGCTTCAGTTCTTGCTGGTATTGCTTCATGCGCTTTTCTTGCTTCCTTTTACCAATAATTTTACTTTTTTTTTTTCTTGTTTGTGTCTGTAATGGTATATCTGAATATTTTTTATTTCTCATAAGAAAAACAAAGAAATGTGCAATTAAGAAGTGCAATTGAGCTGAGGTTGTTCTTTTTTTTTTTTCCTTTAATTTAGAGGTAAGTACGAAAGTAGTCTAAGTGAAGAGATTTAGAGATCAATAACAGAATCCCTAAGATTAACGAAGCTTAAAGCTCTCTGTGTCTGTGTGTCCGTACGTTTATGGATAAAAGAGAAAGAAGTCATGTAAAAAAAAAAAAACTTTATTTCATATAGAAATGAAATTCAATGATATGAATTTATGGAATGCAAAATTTGGAAGTGATTGGGAGAAAAGAGGGATTCCATATATATAAATGAAAACTTACTTAGAGCAGCTTGAAAATTCATAAAGTTTTCCTCTTGGAGAGAAGACGATGAGGGCAACTTCGGCATCGCAAAGAACTGATAACTCAAAAGCCTTCTTCAGCAGCCCATTTCGCCTTTTGGAGAAGGTCACTTGCCGGCTTGTCGCATTCTCTATGCGTCTCATTTGAGTCTTTCCTCTCACCATCTCTATTTACCTTGACACAAAATAACCCAACTTAAAGTTAAACCATCAAGTTCAGCTTTAAATTTTTTTTTCCTTTTTCTCAATTCGAAGAAAGCATAAAATAATAAAGATTTCTTGAGTTAATAAAGAAAATCTTACCTAATAGGCTATACCCAGAAAGCCTTTTTAATTTTAGTCAAAGAGCTACAACAAAAATCTTAGATTTTTGTGAGTGAAGAACCAGAAAACCTGTCAGAGGGAAAAATGAATTAAGGACTGCTACACAGAAAGCTATTTATAAGATTTAACATAATATGAAAAGAGACAAACTTACCAAATAGAAAAGTCCTAAAAAAGTTTCTTCTACGGACGAGATGAAGATAAGCCTAAATAGGAAGGCAGACAACGAAATCTGAGGATTCCTATCGAAACCCAGAAAGCACAAAGAGATCTAATACAAGAAAATTGATTTTATGGAATCAAAGAAAACGAGGCAAAACCACAAGAAAATGTTCTTAAATTCCCATGTAGCTTTCAACAAGAAAGAAAGAAAGGAAGGAAATTTTTGTTTGAGAGACGAAAAGGGGCCAAAGGGGGAATTTCAGAAATCTTACCAAATAGGTAAAAAGAGAACCCTGAAAGCCTTTGATTAAAATAGAGAAAAAACAGATACCAAAAGAAGAAAAACAAGCTAGACAATCTGATCTTTGTGAGAAAAAAGGCCAAACCAGAAAGAAGTTATATCTATTACAAGAACAACAAATTGAAGTTATTTATGAATTGGCGATTGATTGAGGTTATGTTTTCAGTCACAAACAAGGCATTAAGAACCCACACTACACAGAACCACCTTTCCTCATTCTTCATCTCTCTCTTTCTATATCTTCCCCCAAATATATATATAAACCGACCCATTTAAAGAAACAATTTCTTTTACATATATGAATATGACCCCTATAATTTATTATTTCTGATTTCATGCATGAAAACCTTATCCTTTCTTGTTTTGGTAAAACCCACGACAAATACTAAAAAGAGCAAATATAGAATAAAAGGAAATGATAAAAAAAAAATTAAAGAGGAGAAAAAACTTGGGCGGTTGGTTTTACAAGTAGAACTGGAAGGGAAAGTCCGAGAAAGCAAAAGCAAAATAGTTTCTAACTTTTTTTTTTCTTTTCTTTACTTCATTTGATTTTGTTTTATTTTTTTTCTGGTTTTGTGTGTATTTTATATTGAAAAAGAAAATTGACCCCCCTATAAAATATGAAAAAGAAAATTAAAAATAGGAAGACCACAGTTTATTCACGAATTAGAAAGTGAAAGCTGTAGGGTACCTAATTAGAAACAAGTCTCAATCGTTCGTACAACGAGGTACATTAACTAGCCAATAAGAAACTGAAACCTGTGAAGCTGTGATCATCAATGTTTCTGCCATTAACCTCCACATGGACATGGGACCAATCAGAGACAGTCCCCCTCTCCCTCCTTTTATCATTTATTTCTATGAATGATAAAATATTATTTGGTATTCTTTTTTATTTTAATATATATATATATATATAATTTTATTATCTTTTGCTTAATCAGTCGCGACTTGTCATTATTATAAAAAGTATGCAAAACTAATTGAGCCTTAATAATTTCGGTTGTCCTTATTAACCACTTCTATTGCTCCAAAACTATATAGATATTAAATTAGGTATTAGGTTTTTTTTTTTTCTTTTTCTTATAAGGTCTCCAAACGGGATCTAAGGGAGGGGATGGGGAGGTATTAGGTTTTATTTACTCTTAGCAAAGGGCTTTCCTCAAAATTCGTAAACGTTTTTTATATAAAATTATAAAGAGAGCAACCATAAAAAGCAAAGTTGGACTTGAGTGAAAAAGCACACTCACTCACCAAACAAACCACAGAAAAATGAAAAATTAATAGTAACCATCCAATTTAATCGTCATTATACCACTTAACTATGATCTTAATAATTTTCTTTCCTATAATAATTACTCCCTCTATTTCGATGTTATTAACGTTTTTAAGTACTTTACTTAGATTAAAAAACACTTAATAGGTAATCTTTGAGGTTTTTTTGGGTTTCCCTCTCCTTGGTATAAAAAAAATATTTAATAGACTTAATTATAGGACTAGATTACTCTTCTAGAGATGTATTCAAGATTTATTGCTTAATTGTTGTAAAAAATTATATTTCATACTTCAACTGTAAATTTGAAATTTTTTTTGGAAAATTTGAAAATACTGGCAAGAGATATGGAATTTTACAAAACTAATTAATACAAATAAGGTTAACATAAGGGTCAAATAGAAAATAAAAAATTAATGTTGTATTTTATATGTAAAAGTGACATACAATTACGATTTTTTCATTTGAAAAAATGTTAATTACATTTAGAATGGAGGGAGTATGAATTAATATAATTTTTTGCGTGTATTTAATTTGTGTTTTTTTTTTCTAATAATGATACTTTTAGAATATTGTTCTTCACGTGTGTGATGGAGACACCTGTCGGCAAGTATGTGCAGTTTTATTCACATTGGTTTTTGGCTGAGGTTGTTGGTTTGGTGGTATGGTTATGTTCAGTAAGAACTGACATGGTTAAGGTTATGGTGCCTTAGGGACCATTTCGCGTGCTGTGAATTTTTATTTTTCCCAATTACTATAATGTTCTAATTTTATTTTTTTTATTAAATGAAGTACAGTAAACTGTTGTGTAAATAAAATTTTAAAAATATATAACAGATTGTAAATGTTGCTTGTTTTATACGACTATTTTTTATTAATTTATTGTATGAATAAACTCAAAAATCATTTAAATAAATATATTTTTAAAATTTTTCGTCATGTAATGCATATTTATGTTTAGATATGCCCACCTCTAAGTTCTAAGTATTAAATGTCTGGATTCTGAATAATAAAATATGATCACCCACGTAATTATAAATGTTTTTAATCAATTAAAGTATGTCTATAAAGTAGAAAGGATAATGCCAGTAAAGGAATAAATTAAAAAAATTAAATCTCTTACATCTAATCTAGTTTAAATTAAAGTTGAAATTCAACTATTAAAATAATGTTATTGCCGATGGTTTAATTTGATATTATATATAAATATGTATAAAATGAATTTTAAATCTAATTTATTCAAAAAATTGCTCGATGGAGAGAAGGATCGTCCATGATATTGTAAGTAAGTATTTTGATTTTATAGATAATCAATGTGAGATAGTATCAAGAGCATAATATGTAAAAAATTTAAGTTCAAATTTTAAATGTACAAACACATTTTAAATTTAAATGGTAGAACATTGCTCTTTTTGTATATTTATTTTACGCCGATTCATACTAGTATGCAATTTAATAAATTATAGAATATTAGATGATTAAAAAAATTATTCAAGAGGTAAAATTCTGTGCAACCCATAATTGATGATGCATTTAATTAATTTCTTAATAAACAAAAGAAATACTGCATCATTTTAAGGAATGCATATGTAGCAATATATAAGGGAGTTCAAATTCTATTGGTTCACATGAACTAATTATTTCAAAGAATTAAATACCCAATTTCTATACAATGTACCAACAAAAATTATGTGAATAATTACAAATTATTAATATTGTTACGTTATTAATTGACGTTTTCATTTCTTTATATATTATTTTGGTTAAAAAAATTGAAATTAAGACGTGGCCTAAATTTTTACGCAATTACTAAAAAAAACATGGAAATGGTACGCATCTAGCCTGTCGAATATTGTCATCCATTGTATATTTACTCTTACCCATATTACCGGTATGTAAATAAACCAAATTGGAAAGCTATTCGGATCTTTATTTAAAAAAAAAATCGTTTTAAATTATTTATTACTATAAACGAGTCAAATTCGAATTTAAATTTAAATTTAAAAATTAAATTTAAATTTAAATTTAATACTGTTTAGTTTATCAGTATGCGAATATGTTTGTTTATAAGTTTGTAAATATATTTATTTACAACCTTACAAATATGTTTATAAACATATTCGTTTAAAAAGTTAGCGAATATGTTTGTTTTAAAATTCACAAACGTAATAATTTAAAAATTTTCGAACGCGTTTGTTTAAAAGTTTGCGAACATACTTATTTATAAACTCGTTTATATTATATTTTGTTATCGAGTTCGAATTTTTATTATTATTAGTTAACGAGTTAAATTTGAGTTTTTATCATTAATAGTTAATGAGCCGAATTTAAACTTTTGTCATTATTAATTAACAAGCTGAATTCAAATTTTTTTCATTATTAATTAACGAGCCGAATTCGTTAAGCATAATAAACAAGATTTTTACGTATCGAACTCGAACCGCTTGCAAATTTGATAATTTTTAAACAAAACAAGCTCAAATTCAAATATAAAAGTTTGAATCAAGTTCGAGCCTGTAATAAATTTAAATGAGCCGAACTCAAGTTTACCAATATTCAACTCAATTTAGTTCGTTTACAGCTCTAATATCAAATACTGGTGCTACACAATTGGAACACAAGCTTTTCCTTTCAGTCCCAATAATATTAATAATAATAATAAAATTTTCCTTCTCTAAAGGTGTATTAAAAATAAAATCAGAATCAATTTTATTTTAATACATTTTAAAATATTTAAATACTATACTTAGAACTATAAATTTTATTTCTAATTTAATATATCTATGCATTAATTACAATATTATTAAAAAATTAATAAAAAAAGAGAATTTATATCATATTAGAATATTAAAATTAAATTTATTTGTATGATAAAGGTTGTACAATTTTAAGAACTTTTATTTTATAAGCAACATTTCCTGTGGCATTATTTTATTGGAAAAAGATTGGTTATTTTAAGCTTCGTTGGAAAGGAAAAGGTGAAGAATAAGAAAAATGCAAAAAGAAAGTAAAATATGCTATACTTTTTTTAGGATCACGTTTTTTTCATTGTCTTGTTTCTCCTTTTTTTAGGATCCCAATAATAAAAAATTCATTTTTGATGTTATAACTAGATCATAGAAATTAATTTATTCATTTAAATATTTTTTATTAAAAAAAAACTTACATTTGATGGATTGAAATGCAAGAAATTTTTGGAAAGGAAAAGGAGAAGAAGAAGAAAAATGCAAAAGGAAAGTAAAATATGTCTATACTCTTTTTAGGATCACGTTTTTTTCATTGTCTTGTTTCTCCTGTTTTTAGGATCCCAATAATAAAAAATTCATTTTTGATGTTATAACTAAATCATAGAAATTAATTTATTCATTTAAATATTTTTTATTAAAAAAAAAACTTACATTTGATGGATTGAAGTGCAAGAAATTTGAAAATCCAACAGTGGGTTTGGTGCGAAGTATGGTATTATCTACCTATTTATTTTGCCATTTCTATCATGTTATTTATAATTATATAATAGTATTAATTAAAATTATGAAAATAGTAATACTATCACCTAAATTATACTTGACAAAACAATGACGATGTGGTCCTGTGGGCCAGCCTAATGAAAATGTGTGGGCCAGCCTATTTTGGAATTTCCTATGACTATGATTTTAGAATTGATCCGTCCATGATTTTCATATGTATGACTATGGACCACCATTTTTCTTTTTATTTTTTTCATTTGTTTTTGTTAACAGAAAAAAAAAATTGTGTGAAGAATCGCAAAGCCCACTACAGTTGTTTCTTCGATGTAAACCTACAACTTTCAAATAGTCATCAAATTATTTTTAAATCTAAATTGAATTTTTTTTGGCAAATTAAGGAAGAAAAATGATATTTAGAGGAAAACAGAGCACTGACCATAGGTGAGGACTCGTCTATCTCTAATTTAACACCCAAAATATCAGGTGTACAGATAATGAATGGTGCATACACTCCGCCCCAATACCACCATCCGTGTACAACTAAATGCAATCCGTCGCAGTATCTCCTCCAACATCCTATCACTGCCTCCCAAAGAGTCCTCGCATGCCAAACATTATCAGCATAGGATTCTTTCCTAGGTAAGCCATAAATTTTATCCTTGCTGGCCCACCCGTCTTCGTCACCATCTGCCCCAATTAATTTGAATAGCTCATGGATCTGCAAGTCGTCAACGTGATGCAGGTTTCATATATGTTGTACTTTTGACTATTTTCTCCCCATTTTTCCATAGGAAGAGACATCATGCAGACGTCTAAAAGCAGAAGTTCCTATATACATTTTTTCAAAAAGTTTCTAGATGTTGTGGGTTATACTTGGTCAAATTACAGCGAAATAATAAGCAAGTGCAGAGACAATTACCTCATCATCATCCAAGTGTGGAATTGTGAGTCTAATAGCATCTCCAAACTAAGTCCAAATTAAAAAAAAAAAAAAAATTGGATCAGTGAGGTATCACCTAAATACGACATAGTAAAGGAAAGAACAACTAACGACGTACATGTTCTTTTGAAATTTGATCGTCTTCTCCAGCACCGTATTTGATAAATGCTAGTTCATAGGTTTGCCTGAATAACGGTTGCTTCATGACATAAGCCGATCCATACAAGAACTGCAAGCGAAAAATATTACAATCGTATCAAGAATATCAATAAGTGTTAACTCTTCCTTGACATGCATAGCTTTTGATTCTAGATATATTAAATCACCAACTACTCATTTATCCAGTGAAGAATGCAACAGCCTAATAAAATTTAGTAGTAACATAGCTTAACTCACCATTGTGTTTTCTATTCAGCCGGAAAATCTAGTGGAAGTACATGTATGCATATGCAATCAGGAGAAGAATACACCTATAAGATGATCACATAAGGTTCCAATGCAAGTAAATATATTTTAAATCAAGCAAAAGCAGACATGGAAGATTTACATATCTTCCACTCACACCAAGTGAAAACAGAAAAGGTAACTCACCTGCTTAAATATGATTGATCCATTCCTTTCCACATCAATGATTGCAAATATTTGAATTCCAATAAAAAGTTAATCTATCAAGAAAATGTACTGTTTCCAAATTTAAAAACAGGCCACTACAGTTTGCTATCATGACAATTCACTACAATTCATTATTATGAGCCTTTTCTTCGGTAATGTTTTCATTTGTAAATGATGCAACAGGCATCTCATGTTCAATGACTTGTGTCAAAGCCAGAAACTGACGTTGCTATCCTGTCAATAGTCAGACAACAATGCAGCAAGTTAACCCTCAAAGTCTAAATTCACAAACTCTGCTTGAAACCTAAGTTTCAGGAAATGGATTCCTGAAATATGTTGTAAATCTAGGAGCAAAATCCAGTTATCATTTAATGTTTAACAGAATAGTAAAACATCAAAACTGAAAAAAATACTATCACCCACGAGAGCTAGAGAAAGAAAAGAAAGGATCGCCACATGGGCCGCGCATCCATGATGCAAGCACTGTGTCAAAAACACAAAGCTTATAAAAACATTCATTCCAGGAAAAAAGAAATATCTTCTCAACATGTTTGTATGATGCAGTCAAAAGACAATAGAGAATAGACTACTTGGCGAATTAAACTTTGGCGAGCAGTATCTACTTTTTGCTATAACTAACCTCTTCTGAAAGAGTGCAACTTCTTAGTCTCATAACCCTCAAAAAGTCAAGGAATTTAACTCGACCGCTGTAGAAAGAAACAAAAACTCAGATAGAACATATATTTTGAATTTGTAATAAAAAAATGCAAATAACAATAACACCTTAAATAACAGTGCTCGCATAATTAGTAAATTTTCAGCGCTAAGCTTTTAACACTAACATGAAATGCATAATTTAGCATATAATAAATATTAAGCAGAGTAGTCAGTAATGCAGAACAAGCATAAAACATATTCATAGATCAAGCAAATGAAGCTCCACTACTTAGAAAATCCGATAATATTCAGTTTTACTTCGGATAGAAGCCAAATAATATAACAAGAGCCAGGAACCAAAGAAAGTTGGAAGTATAGCTATCGTAAGACAGAGTCGGGAAAAGATGCAAGCAAAGAACCTGTGCCATTGCATTTATCATACTGAAAAAAAGATTAGAACTTCGCAGCTGAGTAACAACTCTATATATTATCATCTGTTCACAATTTTAACAGCTAAGACATTCATCTTAACAAGTGGTCAAAAACATCTTTCTATCAAAAGCATAATCAATAAAAACCTCCGTATAACTACCCATATGAGACAACTTAATACCTGAGATCTGGATTCATAGAGAGAAACTCATCCAGAAACTCCGCAGCTTCCAAGCTACTTATATGAAATAACTGAAATACAAAATAATCAGTCCATCATTTCAGTAAACATTCAAATATTAGATTAAGCTACAAGCTATAACTTCATAATTTAACCAACATACGTTGTCTCTATTCATGAAAACTAAAAAGCTTAAGTCAAACACTCTTGCACTACAGGAATTAGACATGTTATGTACTTGTCCAATTGTTTAAACATTCAAATACATCAAAATTAGAAGGGGGGAGGGGGCAGTTTTCTCATCATTTGAACTATAATATCACAAAGAATAATTCATTCACAGACAAAGGTTCACAATTATTAACCAATGCTACTGATTTTTACTATTGCAAAAAGTGATATTTCGAACATAGAACATTTCAGTCTGAAGACTTACTGATTCCACCTTAGCCATTTCAACCATGTACATGAAATTCGAGGGCTTCTCCTGCAAAAATAATGAGGAAATGAATTATCAGTTCAAAATCATTGGCTCAATTGTATTGCTCTGACCAAAACCAGACCAAGAGCCAACCATTCGAGAAGCATCTAGCAGGAAGAAGCGACAACTAATTGTTAGAAATAAAATAATCACACAAACAACTTTTATTCAAACTTAAACAAATATTACAAAAATACTCTCACTCAAAAAACAAGATACTACAACTCACTCTTATAAAACTTTACTTTTTTACTCACTTAGAAGTTTTTAATTTTTCTTGATGTCTAAACTAAAATGGGAAGGCGTATTTATACTACTTAAAAATAATACTTCTAATAATATTTTAAGTTACCTAATGATTCACATGCATAATTACCACACCCTAGAAGATTCTAGGTAGATGACTTGTAGTTTTGAACCTTGATTGTGGATTTGGACTCCAATTTGATTGAGTTTGTGATTGGACTCCCATAATAGATCAAATTTATGATCCAACACCCCCCCTTAAACTTGATCTTGTGACCCCTAGTAAGTTTCTTAATCTTATGAAGTTTTCGCTTGGTAAAAATATCGGCAACTTAATCTTGTGACTTCACATATTCAATTTGTACTTCATTTCTTGCAACACACTCTCTTATATAGTGGTAGCGAATATCAATGTGTTTGGTTCGAGTATGAAATACTAGATTCTTTGCTAAGGCAATGACTGACTTGTTGTCGACACAAACCTTGGTCGGCTTTTCTTGTATCAAACCTATCTCTTTCAATAAAAACGCATGAGGTAGCAGCAACATATTCCGCTTCACAAATGGACAATGTGACAATCGGTTATTTCTTTGACATCCATGTGAAAACAGTATCTCCCATGAAAAATACGAATCCAATAGTGCTCCTTCGATTATCTATGTCTTCACCCCAATCACTATCACT
Source organism: Triadica sebifera (assembly GCA_023653625.1). Taxonomy (NCBI): domain Eukaryota; kingdom Viridiplantae; phylum Streptophyta; class Magnoliopsida; order Malpighiales; family Euphorbiaceae; genus Triadica; species Triadica sebifera. Next base: position 32,089,612 of record CM042900.1, on the reverse strand, counting down.
ATATCCAATGAGATTATAATAATTAGAAACCGAATAGAATAAACCAAAGTCAATTGTACCTTTCAGATAGCGAAAAATTCTCTTTGCAGCTTTAAAATGAATGGCTATTGGAGATTTTATTTAGCGACTAACCAATCTAATTGCGTGAAAAATATCGGGCTTTGTGCAAGTTAGATAGCGTAGACTTCCCACCAAACTTTTGAAGAATGTTGGATTTACACTTTCGCCTTCTTTATGTTCGGACATCTTGATTCCATATTTTGTTGGTGTGTTTATCAGCTTACAGTTCTTCATCTTGAACTTCTTCAAGATCTCATTTGCATAGCTTTCTTGTGAAATGAAAATTCCATCATTTTGTTGCTTAACTTCAATGGTAGTACGCCATGAGCCCCATGTCTGTCATCTCGAATTCTTTCATCATCACTTCCTTGAATTCATTGAACATGCTTGGATTGTTTCCGGTGAAGATCAAATCGTTCACGTAGAGGCACATGATCAAAATATCTCCATCTTTGATCTTGATATATAGAGCGTGCTCGTAGGGACATTTGTTGAAGCCATTCTCTTGGAAGTACTTGTCGATTCGACTATTCCAAGCCCTTTGTGCTTGTTTTAGCCCGTAAAGAGCCTTCTTCAACTTCAATTTATTTTCTTCGTGGCCTTTGACTTCGTAGCCTGATGGTTGCTGAATGTAGACTTCCTCTTCAAGAACTCCATTTTGGAAGGAAGACTTTACATCTATTTGATGTATCTTCCACTTGTTTTGCGCTGTCAAAGAAATGATTAGTCTAATAGTCTCCAATCGAGCAACAAGAGCAAATACCTTATCATAGTCAATTCCAACCTTTTGACTATATCCTTTAGCAACTAGCCTCGCCTTGTGTCTTTCAATCTCTCTTTTAGTGTTTTGCTTTGTTTTTTACACCCATTTGACACATATTGCCTTATGTCCCTTGGGAAGTGAGGTGAGTTCCCATGTGTCATTCTTCTTGATAGCCTTGATTTCTTCGTCCATCACATCTCTCCACTTCTTCTCTTGTACTGCTTCTTGAAAGTTCACTGGTTTACAATCGACAAACAGACAAAATAATGTAAGGTTATCTTGTCGTTTGGCCTCATAGAGATCTCTAAGACTTCGTGTGTGTGATACAACTCTTTCACTTGATGATGACGAAGGTGATGAGTCTCCTTGAGTGGTTGGTAAAGTGGGTGGAGTTGTTGGCTCTTGTTGGGCTTCTCCCAGTTGTTTTATTGGTGTCAACTCATTTTTTTCAAACCGAGGAAAGAAATTGAAGTCATTTGCATGAGAGTTAAAATCTCATTCTCCTTCTTCGTTGAATACCACATCTTGACTAATCACAATTTTCTTATTGTCTGAATTGTACAGCTTGTAGCCCTTCGAATTAACATCATAGCCGATGAAGATAAAACTCTTGCTTTTATCATCAAGCTTCATTATTTTCTCATCTAGTATATGAACATAGGCTATACTTCCAAAGATTCTCAGGTGGAAAATGTCAGGCTTTTTTGCATTCCATGCCTCTTGCGGTGTCTTTCCCCATACATTTCTTATTGGAGATCGGTTTGACAAGTAAACTGCACACGCCACTGCTTCTGCCCAAAATTTCTTATGTAATTTCTTGCTTTTGAGCATGTTTCGTGTCATGTTGAGGATTGTTCTATTCTTTCTTTTTGTCACGCCATTTTGCTGGGGGGATTTAGGAACTGTTGTTGGTCGATAAATTCCATTTGCTTCATAGAACTCTTGAAAATCCCTGGAAGTAAATTCTCCACCTCGATCGGATCTCATGGCTTTGATTTTTCTACTTTCTCTCTCCACTGTAGCTTTGAACTTCTTGAAAACTTCGAAAAATTCTGACTTCTGTTTCAAGAAATATACCTAGTTTTTCTTGAAAAATCATCAATGAATAGAAGAAAATAGTTACTGTTACCAAGAGAGTTTGGCTTGATCGGACCACATACATTGGTATGGATGAGCTCGAGTGGCTTCTTGGCTCTTGATTCTGACTCCTTTGGAAAACTTTTCCTGAATTGCTTCTCGACTAGACACCATTCACAAAGCTGGTCTGGATGGTTGATGCGAGGTAGTCTCTTTACCATTTCCTTCTTAGATAGCAGCTCCAGACCTCCAAAATTTAGATGCCCAAATCGAAGATGCCAAAGCCATGATGCATCTTTATAGCAAACTTTCAGGCACTTTGTAACATCATTTTGTATGTTGATAAAGAACATTCTATTCTTTGACATCGGCACTTTAGCAATGAAGTTATTCTTATTATCTTTTATAGAAATATTATAATCTTTCATATGAATATCATAACATTTCTCTAACAATTGTCCTAAACTCAAGATGTAACTTTTCATATCGGGCACATAGTAGACATTGAAAATAAACTAATGTCTCCCATCTTTCAAACACATAAGGATGTTACCTCTCCTTTTCAATGCTATTGTGGAATCATTTTCCAAATGAAACATTTCCGTTTACTGACTTGTCTAGCTTCACGAACATGTCTTTTCTTCCACACATGTGATTGCTTGCACCACTGTTAAGATACCAGGATTTTGCTTGGCCACCATCAGTTTCCTTTCGTGCTAAAAGAAGAGTTTCTTTGCCATCTTTCTTCTCCTCCATGTAGTTTGCCTTCTCCTCAATTTTGTTATTGGGAGCTATACATTTTGAAGCATAATGCCCAAACTTCTGATAATTATAGCATCGAACTTGAAATTTGTCATACCTTGAGTTCAAATTGATTTTTCCAAGGTCTCGTGTTGAGCTTTCTCCTTTCTCATAGTTGTTGTTGTGGTAATTTCAACCTCGTCCACGATAACGACTTCCACCTCCTCCATGGCCTCTACCTCTGCCTCGACCATGTTGGTTTCTATTATTGTCTTGGCTTTCATGCATATCCTTGAGTTGCAGCTTGAGGAGTTGCTTAGTAAATTCTTGCTTCTTCTTATGCTTCTCTTCGTATGCTTGCAATGATCCTTAGAGTTGCTCGATCGTCATTTCTTTCAATTATTTAGTTTCTTCAATCGTCACGACGATGTGCTCAAATTTGGGATCCAACGAATGAAGTATTTTCTCTATTATCCTCGCATCTTCTAACTTTTTACCATTATTTTTAATTGATTAGAAACAACTACTACTCTTGAGAAATAATCCGAAATAGACTCAGATACTTTCATGTGTAAGGATTAAAATTCACCTCTTAATATTTGAAGATGAACCTTTTTCACTTGCTCGGATCCTTTGTTAGAGGTTTGCAGCTTCTCCCACGCTTCTTTTGTAGAGCTTGCACTCGAAAAATTTTCAAAGTCATCATCATCTAATGCTTGATAGATGAGGTAGATAACGTTCTTGTCTCTCTTTCTTGAATCCTTCAAAGTTGTCTTTTGATCTGGTGTAAGAATAACAAAAACAACATCATCCGCATACTCATTATAGTCTTTCTCTATGATATCTCACACATCTTGTGATCCAAGAAGTGTCTTCATTTTGATACTCTAATTGTCGAAATTGTTGTTGTTGAGTGTCAAGACTTGGAATTGTGCCATTCCATTTGCCATATCTTTCAATATAATAAGAATTTGCAAAATCTGATTGCAAGGATGAATTTGGAACGTCAAAAAACTTTAGAAGGGACCTAGTCAAAATTTTCAATTTTTTCGATCAATTGTCAAAGTCAACGGTCAAAGTCAACCCTAACCTGGTCAACGATCAACGAATTTGAAAGCTCAGTTAACTTGGCTGACTCGGTTCAACTTAGTGAGTCAACTCAGTTTTCTGATAGCATTGTTCCGGCAACGCATTTAAACTCCGATCAGGGCAATTTTGAGGCGTCAGATTTCTTTTGTTGACACCTTCGATTTGATATGCAATAGTGTATACTTTCCAACTTGCTTTAATACCACTTTTTTGGAAATGAAATATTCACACAAGCAACTTTTATTCAAACTCAAACAAATATTACAAAAACACTATCACTCAAAAAACAAATTACTACAAATTACTCTTATAAAATTTTGCTTCTTCACTCACTTAAAAGCTTTTAATTTTTCTTGATGCCTAAAATAAAATGGGGAGGAGTATTTATACTACTTAAGAACAATCTTACACCACATAAATAAACTAATCCAAAATTATAATAACCATATACCTCATTTTTCTCTATCCTTCTACTAATATTTTAAGTTACCAAATGATTCACATGCATAATTACAACACCCTAGATTCTAGGTAGAGAGCTTGTAGTTTGGATCTTGATTATGAACTTTGACTCCAATTTAATTGGGTTTAGATTTGGGCTCCCATAATAGATTAAATTTATGATCCAACACTAATGTGGAGATAAATGAGAAAAAGAAAACCATTAATCATGCAATGTAATGCACTTTTCCTTTGCTTTCCTGTTTTACTCCTCAACTAAAACTACCATATGCAAATGTAACACTAGAAGATCACCACAAAGAAGTGAAGAAATGGCTACTAAGGAGTATGAGAACATTGACAACAGAGCTGAATAGGCGAAAGAATCTGACCACCAATTAGAAATTGCAAGGGCTTGAAACAAGGACATAATGAACCAAGTTCAAGAGCAGAAACTATTATATCAATCAAAGCTATGATAGATTTCTAATTCTTTTATTTTCAATTTCCACAAAAACTACCAAGATCTTCCCTTAGATTCAGAATTTAAAAGCTTATGCAACACTATGTTAAGGACGCGATAAGACAACTCAATATTTCAAATCCAACTATGTATTATTTCAATCACATAATATCCAAGATTGTCAACAACTACCATTTCATAACGACGGTAAGTATATAAGACCCATAAACAAGAAAATTTTAAAAGGGAAAAAGAAAAAAAAACCTGCTTTGACTCAGTTGCTTTCATCAAAAGCATTAAGTCCCCATAGGAATGAAATTTTTGCACAATATTAAGAGCAGTTGCAATAGCATGACCAGTCTGCACAGATCCATAATTTAACCCATGACCTTTTTTTACTCAACCATTGTAGAAGGGGAGTTTTAAGGTTGTGCTTAAGGCAAAACCTATGTTGGTCGGACAAATTTTGTTGGGTTCAGTCGTATGGATAAGCTTTCGACGTGTTGTAAGAAGCCCTGTTGTCGTTTTCAAGGCTCTTGATTAGTGTCAACTGATCAAGTTACACACTTGATGCATTTGAAATAAACTAACATGATGTTTGCATTAAATTATGATCTTTATGCATGATAATAATGGGTATTGCCTGTTTTGATTACTTTAGGAAAGCTATGAAATTTGATTAATATATAATTCTCATTTTTCATCTTTTTCATCTTTATTATTCAAACAACCAGCAAAACCTTCCTTTTACAGGGAAAAAAAGGCACATTCCAAACCCTCTATCTATACAATTTTTCAGGAAACAAATTTTCCAGTCTTTAAATAGAACAAAATATAATTCTACTCTTATATATTTCAATCATTACACTTACAAAAAATTAAAAAAAATGCTGCAAGTGCTAAAATCAGTATTCATATTTCCTTTTTTTATTTGATTTTTTTTGAGATATTTGTATTTTTTTTTCCGATGGATCAAGGTTTTGATTGTGAGGAAAAATAGTTTAGAGTTTAAATTGAAAGCTGGGTAATAGGTTGAGATGTTCTACCTAGTTTTCCCTTTTTCTAATAAAAAAAGTCCTATTTATAACCGATGTATATCGGTTCAATCTGGTTTTATATCATAAATTGGTTATATTCGGTTACATTATATATAAATAAGTTTGATTTTATTGGATTTTGGATTTTTATAATAGAATTAAACAAAACTAATAGTTGACTTTACATCTTAAATCCGCTGTGTTTGATTTCATTATAGACAAGTTCAATTTGTTCGGTTTTAGATTCTTTAGAATTCAACCAAACCGAAATTTAGCTCAGCTCTACCTACATCTCATAGGAGAAAATATAGTCATTGTTAAAAATGCAAAAATAATGGCACTTTATAGATTTTGTTGTAGATACACCTCTCAACTATATTGAAAAATTGAAAGCTTAGTATTCGTTTGGTTTAATTATTAAGGGTAGCTGATAGCTAATAGCTGAAAATTGTTAGTTAGTAGCTTATAGCGGATGACAGATAGCTATTTGGTAAAAATAATTAAATTGTTGTTGATATGATATAAAATTATCAATAGAGACATTATTTATTTAATTCAATATATATTATTTGATATAATTGTTTATTTTAATAATAATAATAATAATAATAATAATAATAATAAAAAATGAATGAATAAAAAAATTTCAAAAAATATATGATATAAGAGTAATTAAATACAAAAGGAATTCAAAATTATTGTTTCTTTATATATAAAGATAATTTAGTGTAAGAGTAATTTAGTATTTGTATTTAAAAATGCTTCAGTTGTTTAAAAATTTGATTCAGCTGATGGATGTAGCTGATAGCCGATTGATATTAGCATTTGGTAAAATTAAATAAATTGTTACTATTAAAATATGAAATTACTATTAGAAGTATAATTTATTTCAAAAAATATATTTTTATATGATGTATAAATAAATAGAAAAATAAAACATTATATATTACTTTATATAATTATATATTTTAATGATTAAAATAATAATAATAATAATAATAATATAATATAATTAATTATAAATAAAAATTTTTACAAATGCATATCTATAATTTATAAATATAATAAATTAATTTAATATATTCTTAATATAATATATTTTATATTGAATAAAGTGATTTTGAAAATGTATATTTTGTTTTTAATAAAAAAAATTATTATAAAAAAGTTAATTTTTTCATTTTATTAGAAAAATATCAGCTATTTCGAAAAAACTCCAAAATAAAATTTTTTTAATGAGTAACTGTTTAAATTTTTTTATCAGTTATCAACTGAAATTACCAAATACTTATATTTGACTCTTGAGAATTAAAAAACTATTAACTTCTTTCAACAACTAAATTAAATAAATTATCAGTTGCGGTTTATAAAAGTCCACCAAACACTTTTATATCATCTGTTGGATAAGAAAAATTAACGGTTGTCCTAAACTGCTAAACTAAAAATCTCGTTAAATTTGATTGTCTCCCTCATGTAAAATTAAATATAAAAGCGGTTAGCAACTTAATTACTAAATTAAGATTATCATATCCATATGCATTATTGAGGCTGACCTTGTTACAATCCAGGCTGGCCCTTAATGCAAGTTTTGATTTCTCAACCATCCCATTTCCATATTGGTTATCACCCGTCTAAATTTTCTTAGAGGGAGAGAGATTCAGGATCAATTAATGATCTTGATGAAATCCTGCATCCTGCAAAGGGCTTGCAAATTATGGGTGCCGGCTAGAAGGTGGAGTTGTTTAATCAATTAATAATTAAAAAAGACTGATCAGAGATGATGACGATGGAAAAGAACAGCCTTGTGGATGTGGTGTTAAGGAATTTGGCCATATTGTTTGGGTTTGTGATGGCAGCGCTTCTGATGGTACTTGGGATTGTAGACCATAAGAAGGTATTAGCAGGTGCTTCAAACCCACAACGCCACGCAGCTGCTACCTTCTTTGTTATTATTCTCGTCATTTATTTTGTCATTTTTATGGTTTTTGCAGTTTTTCAGTGCATTGATGGTTTCAAACTCCTCTTCCATTCTCACCAGATTGCTCCCTCCGAGGCGGCGGCGCCTCCTCAACTTCTGGAGGTTCAACGTCATCACCCCCCAGCCCCTCCCCAACACTGATACTATCTTTTTTTTTAAACTTTTTTTTTTCCATTAGTTATGCTCAATTCTGGCATTTGCTGCATTTTGTAAATCCTGTTCTTCTTCTCTGCCGTATACATAATTCACTTTTTTTGGTTCCCTTTTCTGAGCATAATTAAGAAAAGATACATATAATTCCTAAACAAATTATATTATATGCAATTATCAATTTTTTAAGTCCATAAAAATTTAATAAATTTCATTTTGATTGCATAGGTTCTGGAATTTAATCGAGTGTCGTATCATTTTTCTTATACCGCTTAACTTGAATTTAAAAAAAAATTGTTCTTCCGTTGTGGAAAATCATATATAAATCCGAATTTGAACAAAAATGAAAATTTGATAAGTTAGTGTAAAAGAAATACATTAAACATTTGAATAATATTAAAAAATAAAAAGAAAGAAATACATTTTATATTTGAATAGTAGGTATTATTGACAAATATTCTTTTTTTGTAATTGAAATTGAAAGTAATAATCAATAATATTAATCTTCATTCTTTAATGAAGACCATGAATATGATTCATGCCCGCTGCCTATAAATTTTAATTATATTTCTCGTTAACCCCTTCATCATTTTTTTTTGGCTGCCAAAGTATTATTGTTGAAATTGCCACCCATGAATTGTGGCTCACGAAAGAATCAATTAAGGCCAGGCTTCAAAGTGAAGTAATATTGTAAGTTTTGAATTAAGAGAATATAAAAGAAAATATGAACTGTAAATTTGTAATCTTAAAAAAAAAATTCAAAAGATCTTTTTTTTTTTTATAAAAAAAAAAAGAACTCTGAGAGTAAGTTTATAATTAATCACATTGTAATTTGAGATGGAAAAAATACTTTTATACATGCATGAAATTGTATAATTTGACAGATTAGTTATATTCCATAACTTACATTAGAGACACCACTTTCAATTTAAAAAAAAAGGAACAAAAATAAAAAAACTAATTGATTATAGGAATGCCACTTAGGAATCTTCTTCTTGTTGTTTTTATTTTTGGGGTATACCATTTCCCTTGAAAAGAAAGCAAAGCCAAAAGAAGGAAAGGAAAATGGATGGCAGTGGAGAACACAGACAACAACTCAATGGCTACAAGGACCCTTTATTCTCTCTATCTCCCAAACCCACTATTACCCATGCCCTCCACCTACTCCCATCTCGTGAGAATATGAAATTCATCATTACAAACCTTCTTTTCTTACCTAAAAAAAATTGTTGTTTCTTTTTAAGAAAAATTTTTTTCCTCTCAAATTCGTAATGCCTTTTGAACTAGATTTAGGCAAGAAATTCATAAATTAATAACATTAAAATGCTCTTTTGTTTGTTATTTTTTTGAAATAAAAAAAAATTAAGGTGCAAAATTATTGACGGAATCCCAATTGATGTAACATAGTGCAGCCTTCAGCACCATAGAAAGTGCCAACTAAAAACGAGAAAAAGGTAATTTAATGAAATTAGTCAACTTACGACTTAAGAATGTATAGTAATTAAGGCATATAAGACGTTAGTGCAATTTTTCACAAAATAAAAGTTTGTCACAGTAAGCTTGAATATTGTGTTGATACTTGAGCGTGTCCCACAACCCATCATTCTGTAGCTCGTGGAGGATCATGTATGCATAGCTTTGGGTTTGCACTTTTTATTTATTTGAAGGCGTGCACTTTCATAAACAATTTTTAAAAAGGAAATTCTACTTTTCTTCAATGGCATAATGACCACAATTACGAAACAAATTCCAGTTATCTGCTTTTTTTTAAAAAAAAAATCTATAAAATGTGCTCTTCTGCTTCCTCCTTTTTCATCCTGATCAATACAATCTTCTCCGTCTGTCATCATGATATATTCCCATTTTTAGCCATTCTCATGTGAATTTTGTGGTTTTTTTTTTCTCTGGCAAGCATGATCTTAAGGTTATTTTTGGTGTTGATATGCTTATTGCGTTCTCTGTTGTCTGCTTCAATTGGCAGACGGACATATGTGATTCATATGGATAAAACCAAGATTCCAGGAAATGCCAGACAATGGTATGAAGCAGTGATGGATTCCATTGCCAAAGACGAAGAAGAAGAAGAAGAATCTGCTCAGATTCTTTATGTCTATGAAAAGGCGGTATCTGGTTTTGCTGCAAAGCTCTCTGATGATCAAGTCAAATCCTTGAGCAAAATAGACGGCTTTGTCTCAGCCATTCCTGATGAAATCCTGAAACTTCACACCACACACTCCCCTCAGTTTCTTGGCCTGGAAAGTGGTGAAGGACTTTGGAATCCTCCAAACTTGGCTGCAGATGTGATCGTTGGAGTTCTTGATACTGGAATCTGGCCTGAACATGTTAGTTTCCAGGATACAGGCCTATCTCCAGTGCCTTATAGATGGAAAGGCCAATGCGAAAAGTACGGCACCAATTTTTCACCCTCAAATTGCAACAACAAGATCATTGGTGCCAGAGCATTCTTCAACGGCTACGAGTCCCTTATTGGAAAAATCAATGAAACAGTTGATTACAGATCCCCTCGCGATGCACAAGGCCATGGAACTCACACTGCATCAACTGCCGCTGGTGATCTTGTAGCCAATGCAAACTTTTTCGGTTTGGCAAATGGCTCTGCAGCTGGAATGATGTATACAGCAAGAATTGCTGTTTATAAAGTCTGTTGGTCATTGGGTTGCACCAATACTGATTTACTGGCTGCTATAGACCGAGCTGTTGAAGATGGTGTTGATGTGCTGTCCCTTTCTCTGGGTGGCACAGCGAAGCCTTTCTACAATGACAATGTTGCTATAGCCTCATTTGGGGCTACCCAAAATGGGGTTTTTGTTTCTTGTTCTGCAGGCAATTCCGGTCCATCTAAATCAACTGTAGACAACACTGCTCCATGGATCATGACAGTTGCTGCTAGCTACACCGATCGAAGATTTCCATCAACTGTCAGGCTTGGTAATCAACAGTTTTTTGTTGGATCATCTCTTTACTCAGGGAAACCAACCAAGCAATTGCCAATTGTGTATGGAAAAACTGCTGGTGACGAATTTGCTAAGTATTGCACTACAGGCTCACTTAACAAGCAGCTAGTGAAAGGCAAACTTGTTCTTTGCGAAAGAGGACTGAACGGCCGAACTGCGAAAGGAGAGCAAGTGAAATTGGCAGGAGGAGCAGGAATGTTACTGATCAACACTGAAGCTCAAGGCGAAGAGCTTTTCGCTGACGCCCATGTTTTGCCAGCCATTTCTTTAGGAGCCTCTGCAGGTGAATCTATCAGAAAATATGTCAACTCAACTAAAAGGCCTACTGCTTCAATTTCCTTCACGGGAACAACATATGGCAATCCTGCACCAACAATGGCTGCATTCTCTTCGAGAGGGCCAAGTGCAGTGGGACCTGAGGTGATAAAGCCGGATGTGACTGCACCAGGGGTTAACATTTTAGCCGCTTGGCCACCAATGACCAGCCCATCTCTGCTCAAGTCCGATAAGCGAAGTGTACAGTTCAATATAATTTCAGGAACATCGATGTCATGTCCTCATGTGAGTGGTCTAGCTGCACTACTCAAGTCTGCCCACAGAGATTGGTCACCAGCAGCAATTAAATCAGCACTAATGACCACAGCTTATGTTATGGACAACAAGAATGCACAAATTGCTGATTTGGGAGCGAATAGATCTGTATCAGCTACAGCTTTCGCCTTCGGTTCAGGCCATGTGAACCCTGAAAATGCTGCTGATCCAGGGCTGATTTACAATATTACAACAGAGGACTATTTAAAATATTTTTGCAGCCTGAATTATACACCTTCTCAACTAGTTCAGGTATCAAGGAGGAATTTCAGCTGTCCTAAGAATACACTTCTTCAGCCTGGTGACCTGAATTACCCTTCTTTTGCTGTGAATTTTGAAGGGAATGCTCAAAATATCAGCAAGTCATACAAGAGAACAGTGACAAATGTAGGTACTTCTTGTACTTATGTAGCACAAGTAGAGGAACCCAATCGGGTATCAATAATCGTGGAGCCTAAGGTTTTGAGTTTCCAAAAATTAGGACAGCAACTGAGTTACAATGTAACTTTTGTCGGGCTAAGAGGAGATGGTAGCACAGGAAAATTTTCTTTTGGATCTATTGTTTGGGTGTCAGGAAAGTATATGGTCAGAAGTCCTATTGCTGTGACTTGGCAATAATTTTTGAACTGTCACACTATATCCTATCGCAATTACAAATTACTCTACAATAAACAATTTCAAATATTAAAATTCTTGCTTCCTGACGTTAGAGAATAGACAAAATTCAAGTCCAAATTTTTGTTCAAATTGAATAACTACAGTGAATATGAATATATCAAAACTCTTCCAATACTAGGCAATTTTGACATTGCTAAAATATAGTGAAAATGAAAGTTTTTTACGAACACAAAGTAATAATTTTTATTTTTGGTCAGAAAGTAATAATTACTTTACATATATAATGAAAGTTGTAATTGAATTGATTCCTAAACCTAATCTATGTAAGTAAAAACAGTTGCCCATATTTCTTTTGACCAAATCAAAGGAAAGTGGGTACGAAAGCGAACCAACCTAATTTAAAACAACAGATGCTACTGATAGAGAGGAAATTGCAGGCCTAAAAAATTGACAGCATGATATAATCAAATAACTAATAGTCCAATGCTGTTTCTTGAGAATTAACTCTACATATAAATGCAAAATAGTAAGTCTTTGTGGCCATTTTTTTCCTTATGATTTTAGGAAGAATAAAACTTGAATTATACAGAATAGAGACTGCATTATCTATTAAATTTATTTATGCATCCACATCATCCTACTGAAATATCCTCCCTCAACCACAGGTTATTCAACAGATACTATAGAATCAGGAAATTTACTACAAATAATTATTTATAATGGTTTCATTTTAATAATTTATCAGCTGAGGTAAACAAATTTTAAAAAAAAACACCCCGCTAGTGGAATGCCCAAAACCAAAAGGGCTGGACCAGTCTTATTGGAAAAGTAATCATTTTCAAGTATAGAATAAATTTGTCTAATTTAAAGAATAATTAATGAGATGTTAATATCAGAATCAAAATTAATTCATTGATTGAGATATAATATATTTGGCAGGCATCTGAAGACTAAATCCAAAGTGAGCATATACCAAAATAGAAGTGTGTTTATTTTAATTTCCACAGCTAATCTAGAAACAATTATGATTAATGAACCTCAAAGATGTAATATTTTATATATAAGTATATTTTTTTTTCATTGTCTTCATTGAGTGAAGTCCTAGACAAATATTACGTACGAGGATGAAATTTGAAAAAGTAATCCATAATAAAATAGAAAAAACCAATAAATAAAATGACTTAGGTGGCTTTCTGGCTTATGATCTAAATCTCCAATAATACCATCCAACGTGACATAAAAAAACATATAATATTATTTTTTTTAATATTAGAAACATAAAGACAACATAATAAAAGCCGGTCTGGTCACACGTTTGTCAACACGAATAAGATTTCAGATTTGTACCTGACCAAAGGCAGGGGAAAAGGCTCTCTATTTTCTTCTTCTCTGAGGCTCCAGGAACTTCAATTCAGCCTTCCTGGTTTCACCCAATTCAATCCCGCAAGGTAATTGCTTTCGTGTTTTTGTGTTTTTTTTTAAAGGAAAAAGTAATTCTTCGTTTATTGAAACCGATAGAGAAGAAGAAATTAAAAAAGATCGAGGCTTTGATATCTTTCTCTGGATTTGGTTTTGGTTATGTGCAATCTTTCATTTGATTTTCATTGTGACCAAACACAAAGGTTATTTTTTCATTCGTAAATGGAGAATTATGGGTCATCTTCTTCTTACCCATACAATAATCCCTACCCATATCCTTATCATCATCCTCCTCCTCCTCCTTCTCCTTCTCCTCCAAATTACACTTATCCTCCACCTCCTAATTCAGATTCATATCATTCCCCTCAATCCTATCCATATCCTTATGCTCCTTACACATATCCGCCACCGCCACAACTGCCGCAAACGAGCCATTCCGGCCCTGTAGAATACCATCGGCATTCTGTGTCTGGTCCCTATCCATATCCATACCCACCATCTCCTTCAATTCCACCGGGTTCACCTTCACCAAACCTTCAACATCATGGAAGTTTCAGTTACAGTCAATCTCAGTACCCATATCCACAGCCATCTGGGCATGATGGCTCCTGGGTTCATCAAAGACATGATAGTTGCCCTCCTTTGGGAACTGGGTCATCAACAAATCACGATACTCACAGCGATACTGTTACTTCTTCGTCTTCTGCATACCCACCCTTGGATGATCTGTTGAGTAATATGCATTTGAATGATAGTAATCGTACCTCTTCCCCTGCTTCACCACCCGTTCCCTCAGTGCCTGATTCCCCTTCTAGTCTTCATACTTCGAGTTTTGGGCATGATAGACAAGATTTTTATGGCTATCGCAATAGCTCCTTTTCCAGTGATTACGAGGGCTCATACTTGGGTCGGATTGATTCTTCCGGTAATTACTCTGCTCCTGTTTATGGCAATTCAGGCTCCTTTAATGATTCAACGCATAGCCAGAATACGCAGATTGTGCCTTGGCAGAACCCAAAAGGGTCATTGAGGGTTTTGCTTTTACATGGGAATTTGGATATATGTGTTTATGATGCAAAGAACCTTCCAAACATGGACATGTTTCATAAGACACTAGGAGATATGTTTAATAAATTACCAGGAAATTTAGGAAACAAAATTGAAGGACAGATGAACCACAAGATTACTAGTGATCCCTATGTTTCAATCGCAGTGGCCGGTGCTGTAATTGGGAGAACTTTTGTGATTAGCAACAGTGAAGATCCTGTCTGGATGCAACATTTTTATGTTCCTGTTGCACATTATGCTGCTGAAGTGCACTTTTTTGTTAAAGACAGTGATGTCGTGGGTTCACAGTTGATAGGAGTTGTGACCATTCCAGTCGAACAGATATATTCAGGAGCTAAAGTTGAGGGAGTTTATCCTATTTTGAATAGCAATGGAAAGCCATGTAAACCTGGAGCTGTCTTGAAACTTTCAATTCAGTACACCCCAATGGAGAAACTCAGCATTTACCGTCAAGGTGTGGGTGCAGGTCCTGATTATCATGGTGTGCCAGGCACATATTTTCCCCTTAGAAAAGGTGGAACTGTTACTCTTTATCAAGATGCCCATGTTCCAGATGGGTGTCTTCCAAGTTTGAAACTTGATCACGGGTTATCTTATGTTCATGGGAAGTGTTGGCATGACATATTTGATTCAATACGTCATGCCAGGCGTTTAATTTACATTACAGGGTGGTCAGTATGGCACAAAGTTAGACTGATTCGGGATGATGGTCATCCATCAGGTGTCACACTGGGGGATCTGCTGAGGTCCAAGTCCCAGGAAGGAGTAAGAGTGCTGCTTCTTATTTGGGATGATCCAACTTCAAGGAGCATTTTGGGATATAAAACAGTAAGAAACTTTGCTTTGCATGATTGTGTAATTCCAGTTGTTTGCTGCTGCTTTAGCTATTCTTTAAACAACTAATGGTTTCTGAAGAAAAGTGGGCGATATTTGATACTGAGTTTTTTCTTTCTTTCTTTCTTTTTAAATTTATTTTTTCCTCTTCTTCTTCTTTTCCTTATTCTTTCAAATTAGAATTGTGGTGTCTATTCTAAGAAGTTTTTTCCTATTGTTGTTTTGCACTTTGATTTTATTTGAAAGTACATAATTTCAGCTAAAACATTTGAAAATTAACTGATGCAGGATGGGATTATGGCAACCCATGATGAGGAAACCCGCCGTTTTTTCAAACACTCATCAGTACAAGTACTTCTTTGTCCTCGCATTGCTGGAAAAAAGCATAGCTGGATCAAGCAAAGGGTTAGTTTTTCCATAGCTGAAGTGAAATATGAACTGCATTAATACTTAAAGCAGTATCTGCAGTTTCTACTTGATCTGTTGAGCCTGTGAAAAAAAATTTGCTCATGAAAGTTTTTCATTGGTTGGTCAATAGTTTTTCAAGTTAAATTAGCTGCTCATCAAATATTTCAATTCTCTTGATATTCTGTTTTCCTCTCTCTCTCTCTCTCCTTTATGTTTTTTTCTCTCTCTTTTTATGTCAACATTTGATCAATTAGTATTTTGATGGCTCTTCTTTCATTAACTTCTAAATCTTACATTGAATTCCTCACATGATATTGAATCTGTGAGCTTTTATGAGATTTATTACTTTCAAAGTATTTTTGTTTTTCCAACCAATCATATTATATCATGTGAAGCAATGTTTGTTTTTCACTCGTTTTTAGAGAATAGTTAACACTCCGAGGCATGATCTCTATTTTAGCAATGCTAGTTTACAATTCAGTAATGAAGATAATTCTCTCTATTGCTTGCTGTTCATAATTATGCTAATCTCTTTATACACAGTGATAGTGAAATTTTTTTAATCATTTCTCCTATGAAGATCATTATGGTATAGGAAGGTGAAACTCAGGCACTCAATCAATCATTGGACCAAAGATATTGAGAAGCTTTCTTTTGTTCATTTAAGCGAGCTTTTTTCATTTCCTTTTATTTATTTATTTATGTTTTTTTTTATTATTTGATGTGGGAATTGGAAATTTCTCACTGTATTTCTTCTTAATCCTTAAATATCAGGAAGTCGGAACTATATATACACACCATCAGAAAACTGTAATTGTAGATGCTGATGCAGGCAATAATAGAAGAAAAATCATAGCTTTTGTTGGTGGACTTGATTTATGTGATGGACGATATGACACTCCACATCATCCTTTATTTAGGACACTAGAAACTGTGCATAAAGATGACTTTCACAACCCGACCTTCACGGTAAGCTTTTAAATTTTCTCTATCTCATTATTTGCACAACTGTGGTCTAAGATATTGTTCTGTGATAACTATCATTAATTTGTTGTGAAATACAAGAGAAGCATATCTGATGGAACTTTAGGGATTATATTGCTGAAGCATGAAGTAGTATTAGATTTTGTTTATTTTTTTTGAGATGTGGAATCAGTTTTTCTCTCTACTAATTATGATTGTATCAATTAAGCAGGGTAATGTTTCTGGTTGCCCAAGAGAACCATGGCATGATTTGCATTCAAAAATTGATGGCCCAGCAGCATATGATGTTCTAACCAATTTTGAGGAGCGCTGGCTCAAGGCTGCAAAACCCCATGGGATTAAGAAACTGAAAATTTCATATGATGATGCTCTCCTTAGGATTGAAAGAATTCCTGACATCGTAGGTGTTTTTGATGCTCCTTCTGTTAATGAGCACGATCCTGAAGCCTGGCATGTTCAGGTGATTTATTCAAAACCTTGATCAGAAAGTCAAGGACCGAAGTGGGGTGGTTGGTTTTATTCTTAGGTGTGAAGTTTGTTGACCATAATAGATAAGTTTTCCCCTTATGTTAATGCAGATTTTTCGTTCAATAGACTCCAATTCTGTCAGAGGATTCCCAAAGGATCCAAGAGAAGCTACAAGCAAGGTGAGACAATATTCAATTGATGGTAATTGACTCTCTTATGTATTTCTTGAGCTTGTTGTGTATATATCTGCACATGCAAATGTAACTGCTTATTGGAGTTTATTGAATATTTTGTTGGCAGAACTTGGTGTGTGGTAAGAATGTCCTCATTGACATGAGCATACATACAGCCTATGTGAAGGCCATTCGTGCTGCCCAGCACTTCATTTATATAGAGAACCAGTATTTTATTGGCTCCTCATACAGCTGGAGTTCATATAAAGATTTAGGTGAGGAAGCTTTTTTTTTTTTTTACCTTTTCTGGAATCATTATTAAGATTCACTGCATTGGAGGTTGCATCTCAATCTTTAAACTCTCTGCTCAATATTGGAAACGTGAATTTTTAGGGTTTTGTAAGGCGAAGATTCAATTCAATTTCATTAGGTTATAGTTGTATACAGATTTCTTCCTTTTCTGATTAATTAGCAAAGTTATTTATTAGATCCATATGCTGAAAAAGTATTTGGGTAGAGCCGTTTCCATTTGTCATCATTAAGTTGTATATACTGAATGTTGAGCCATAATTATGCATTCTGCTCTTGCAGGTGCTAATAATCTAATTCCAATGGAAATTGCTCTGAAGATTGCCGATAAAATCAGGGCCCATGAGAGATTTGCTGCCTATGTTGTTATTCCAATGTGGCCGGAGGGTGTTCCTACAGGTGCTGCTACGCAAAGAATTCTGTTTTGGCAGGTGGGTGTACTACTGAACTGCCAGTTAAACCTTGGTTTGACTTTGTCCTTTGTGTTCTTCATGTCTTGGTGACATAATCTCTTGCCAAGCTTTTTCTTTCTCCTCTTTGGTCAGAAATGCTTTCTATATATTATCACTAGTACTATGACTATTATTATTATTGTGGCAACTATTATCTGCAGTAGGTCTAACATACAAATGCAAGTGTCAATTTAAAGTAAAGATGATGTGTAATGAAAATAACAATGTAATGCTCATTTGACTCCCTACTGTTGCATTTTGTTAATCTGGTTAGATTTCTGTTTTTTCTTCAGCATAAAACAATGCAGATGATGTACGAGACGATTTATAACGCTTTAGTGGAGGTTGGACTTGAGAATGCGTTCTCACCCCAGGATTATCTGAACTTCTTTTGCCTTGGTAATCGTGAATTCGCAGACACGTGTGAATTATCTCCTGTGTCGAGTCCCAATGCTGCAAACAGTCCTCAGGTATGAGCCAGCATTTATCTGTGGGTCATGAATTTTGCAGGACTTGCTCTGATAAGATAATACACACCCATTGCAATAGCAGATCCTGCATTAATTGCATTTATTAATTGAAATTTCACACTTGCATTCCTCTATATCTGATAGAAGAATTGATATCCAACTGTGGAGGTATTTTAGAATTAGTTGGTGGTCATACCTTCTGCTTTATTTTCACAATTGCTTCTTTAGTAGTTCAAGACTTCAAGTTATTGGATACAGAAACAATCTAAAATTTTCTAGATTATAATTTTTCATTTTCCAAATGGTGAAATTCTCTTGTAGCTACTGTACTTGTGAATGACATTAGCATATATTCAGGCACTCAGCCGTAAAAGCCGGCGATTCATGATTTATGTCCATTCAAAAGGGATGATAGTCGATGATGAGTATGTGATTTTGGGATCTGCAAACATAAACCAGCGTTCAATGGAGGGCACAAGAGATACTGAAATTGCAATGGGAGCATATCAGCCTCATCATACCTGGGCAAGAAAACAATCTAATCCATATGGACAGGTAACTTTAGTTTGATAATTCATTTTTCGTTCCTAGGATTTAATTGAAGATGAAATTTCATCTTGGAAATGAATATATATATTGTGCTACTGTTGGTAATTTGTTTACCTAGAAAACATATAATATAGCTATTAGAAAAAAAAAATTCTTGAAAATTGTTTAGTGTAAAGCATGTTGATTTGCATAATAATTAATGAATGCTGAATAGTATTTTGATTGAAACGTTACAATGAAATACTGAAATAGATTCATAGAAAAACAACTAAAATAAGACTTGATGGTGCTTGATGACTTTTTTTTTTTTTTTCTGATGATGTTTATATAAGCAAATTTTGTTTTCCACTTGAATATTGTTTCCTTGGATGTTCAGATCTTATAAATAACAATTTATTGCTTTTTGTTATGGCATTTTCTAAAAGAAAGCGACATGAATATAATTATAGATCTGCATCTGATCTCAATTTTCAATACCATTATCAAGTAAATATTCTTTTACCCTTATTGTATTCCAAGCCAAAGATGTTGAATGTTGTTTGCTTTTTATCATTTCCCAAAGCATGGCTTTGAAGATACAAAGGATTTAATTGGATTTGTTAATCATTTTTTTTTAAATATGAAGGGTAAACCTACTTGTCACTTCTGAACAAGAGGTATCAGAAAACATTGAACACATATAATCTTCAATTCCTAATGGTTCCCAATATAAAACATTTTGATCCTAAACTAATTTTAATTGCTATGCAACTAAAAGGAAACATTCACAATATAAAACTTATTTTGATCCTAAACTAATTTTAATTTTAATTGCTATCATAATTTATAACTTGTCAATTTGTTTGATGTAGCAACTGACTTGGCATTTATTTGCTTTTCTGTACCTTATAGATATATGGATATAGGATGTCACTATGGGCAGAGCACACTGGAACTGTTGAAGACTGCTTCACACAGCCAGAGAGTCTTGAATGCGTTAAAAGACTTAAAGTCATGGGGGAGATGAATTGGAAACAATTTATCTCTGATGACGTTACAGAGATGAGAGGGCACCTACTGAAATACCCAGTTGAAGTTGATAGAAGGGGCAAGGTGAAGCCTATTCCTGGATGTGAAACTTTCCCTGATGTGGGTGGAAGTATAGTTGGTTCATTTCTTGCCATTCAGGAGAATCTGACCATTTAACGACATGCAGCATTCTTTAATATAATTACAGCTTTGGGATATACCTTTTATACCTGTTAAATGCAATACGAGTGTTTCCTTGCTCCCTGCACGAACATTGAATCATTTGCAAACCCCTCGAGTCCATGGATCTTTAATCCATTGTAAATTTCCTGAAGACTAATCCTTATCATTTGCGGTTACTGAAGATTAAGAGATTGTTCATGTATACTCGTATAGATATAAAGACGATAACAGAAAAGAAAATGAGTTGAAGATTTTTCCCACAGTTTTTGGGCGGCAATTGGAGGTTAGGTTGTTGACTGTTGCTTCAATCATTGTACTGTATAATTGCTTTTGCAAAGAAACATAAATCTGGTCACAGGTTTAGTGCGGATATTGCTTTTCCATTTCTCAATTTTTCTGTCTCGTAAGTCAGAACATGTTAATTCAAGGAGTTCTTCAGTCTTTGTGATGAGAACAATACATAACACAGATTTAAAATTTGAATTAAATGGCACCTTCAATTTTAATAGAGATGTCAAAATAGAATTTACATCCCGATTTAAGAAAATATCAATTGAGGCAATAGCATTTGAAACAAAGGTTCATACCGAGATTATTCCTACACATCCCAACCAATAGCATTTCCATATATGTCAAAGTACAATAAAAGTTTATATGTTGGTTATGTACCGTTGCAAATGATCAACATCCCTCCTTTAGCTTAGCCTAATTCCTGAAGTACAAAATAAATTCTCGTGTCTTTACTAGCTATTCAAACCTAAGAAACTCTCAAAGGTGATGCCTTTTCCAGAAATCAAAACCCTCTACTCCTGGAAATAGCTCTACCTGTGGACCAATGAGTGAATACCGAAGATTCAGATGAAGCACATTCGAGTGTTTGGATCCATCTCTACTTCTCCAAGTTTTGCATCTTTATGACATATTTACAAGCCTTGCACGTCGAGTTTTTGGATCCACCTCTACTCGGAGATTAAGTCCAGCAAGTTCAGGTACATCTACAGATTTTTGAAGCTCCAATTCAGCTACTGCTTGCTGATTCTCTACATTCCCTTCCAATAAGTTTCTCAGACCATATGGCTCATTCCCTTAAAAATGGGCTATCTTCATCAGTAACAAATTTGTCGCAGCAGCAGCATAATTCCATTCCTCTGCCTTATCTCATCTTGAACATTCTTTCTTAGGAAGGTACAATTGCAAATGTCTGCAACAATGTCTCTCCAAAATCCTTTGTATGGACATGACTTAGAGGATTGTGACACCCTTCTAGCCAACAGTAATCCTATCAAAGTATACGGATGTTATGACACAAATCACTATATGTGATACATGCACAGGACTTATTGACCAACTTAAGTTAATCTATGCACAATATATGATAGCATATAATATTCATACATAAAACTTATTTATAAAATTACAATAGTGATAATAGTGAGAGAAACCAAGTTTATTTTTGTTAATGTAATATATTATTTTAATTGTATTATTTTTATGCTAATACATATATAGAAGTTACGAATGTAATATTTATAAATATATCTTATAACATTATTTGTATGACTATATATGATAATGTATACAGGAGGATAAGAGATATTATAAGGATTGTGATAGAGTTGCTTCTTAGTTTTCATTTTGTTTCATGGTTTTCTTGATAATTGCTGGAGGCTCAAGTTCACCAAGTACACAT
Organism: Triadica sebifera; assembly: GCA_023653625.1. Classification (NCBI taxonomy): domain Eukaryota; kingdom Viridiplantae; phylum Streptophyta; class Magnoliopsida; order Malpighiales; family Euphorbiaceae; genus Triadica; species Triadica sebifera. Next base: position 32,067,614 of record CM042900.1, on the reverse strand, counting down.
AAAAAGCAATTGCAGTTGTCCATGTGAAATTAGTGTATCAATCACATCCACTACATCCTCATCAACACCTGTATTACCATGCTGGGCACATGTATCTCTCAAAGTAGTAAGTGAATATCAAAGGACATCAATCGAAGCAGATCCAGCAGGAAGACCAGATTTGCCTCTTGAGCTGAAGTCAACAACCTCAAGAGATCTCTTAAATATCCCAAAAACATACAATGCAAAATCAATTTAAATTGTTATATTGCTAATTCTTTCATTCAAGATCTCTGCTATTATGCTTAATAAGTAAGCCTGTTCTGCTAAGAAATAGTCATCGCTTGAACTAAAATATCCATTGTTTTTCAAATCACTTGCACAAAATAATCTAGAGAACAATTGAGGAAAAAAAACTTCATCCAAGCGGACCATCAACCTCATGTCACCACTCAAAATTGTCAAAATTTTCTCATTAACTAATGGCCTATGTTGTTTTGTAACTGATTCTCTCGATAAACCGCTACCTTGTTTATTCTTTGGAGCCTTCTTTAATGGGTTGGATTTAAGTTCCTATCAATTAATAATAAATGATGACATATTATGATATATGAAATGCAATAATCTAAATTTTTATTGTTTTATAAGTTTAGGAATTATTACCTCTCCAAGAACCATGAAATGTTGTGGCCATTGAACAAATCTACCTTTTGCTTTCCCAATTGTAGTTAAGTATTCAGTAGGCATAGGAAGTTGGGCTTCATGATAGCTAGATAATAATTCATCTACAGATATCTTGACGTGATTGGGCGTGATAAGTTGATTGTGCACCATAACATCAATAAGAGATGGATAAACCATCACCCTTGCCACAATCATCTTCTTACCTTCATTAATAGTAGCAAGTCTGCATGATGTAAGTGTCTACAAAAACATAAAAAATCAATATTAGCTAGATTAAAATGGAAGTGGAAGTAATGAAATTCAAAATTTTTACCTATAATTCTGATATTGGAAATGGTGGGTCCACTAGGAGTTGGGCGAGCAAATGAAGGACCCATCTCCACCTCCATTTCAGGGCCAAATTAAGATTACTTCCTAATCCTCTGCTCTATCATACTCTCAAGATGTGCAATATATACCGAGAATTTAGCAAATAATTTTACCTCTATTTTAGTCTCAATCTCTTCTATAACTTTAGGTGAGACGGATGTTGATAGTTTCTTTTTTTAAGGATTACCATAAAATCTCTTGATGGTCATAGCACTTCCAACACCTCTCTCACATAGCTATAATGTTTAGGCTTTTCAAGTGCACGTGACAATATGTCATCATGTCTCTCTGTTACCTAGCTACCTTGGGTGACTTCTTCCCGTAATATCTCCTATTCACCAGATAAACAATATGTTATAAGCAATCACAGATATAAAAGTCAATTTGACATAGAGTAACAACAATAGTGGCTTGCAAATCATCCAAATTCTCTGGATCAACGACCTTACAACAAATTGCGTTGAAGAAAAAATAAAATTTTTTAATAACATTCCTCACATAATTTGGTAGTATGCCTCGAATTTCTATTGGTAAAAATTGTTGCATCAAAACATGACAATCATGAGACTTCGTACCTATCAACTTCAATTCTTTCATTGACACAAGACTTTTTATATTTGATGAAAATCCATATGGAACTTTAATACCATAAAAACACTCACAAAAGCTTATTTTCTCTTTTTTAGACAACGTATAACAAGCTGGGGGAAGATATGTTCATTTTCCTGTATCTTGAGGTGCTAACTCCATCCGTATACCCATTTCTAACATGTCCTTTCTTACTTTGATACCATTTTTTATTTTTTCCGGTATATTTAACAATGTCCCTATTATAGCATCACAAACATTTTTCTCTACGTGCATAACAGCAATACAATGACGAACCAGTAAGTATTCCCAATATGGAAGATCCCAGAATATAGATCTCTTCTTCCAAGGACCCTTTTGAGCATGCTTAAAAGGTTTACTAAATGCATTATCAATATCTCTAACTCGGTCAAAAATCTCATTTACTATTAACAGAAAATGAGTTACTTGCATTTCGGTATGTCCATTGAAAGACGTTTTCTTCTTACGATAAGGGTGATTAGGAGGGAGAAATGTCAAATGACTCATATAAATATTTTTCAGGCTATGATTTAAACGTTGGTCCATTGTGTTGTCCTCATAAATCGGATATGCTTTTGCTTCTTTCACGGTGTATTCAGATAAGTTACCATAAGTCGAAAAATTATTTATAGTGCAAAATATCATGACATGTAAGATAAACATGTTTTCACTGTATGCTTTATACACCGACACACCTTCATCGCACAATAGTTTCAAATCATCAAGTGCAAGGTAAACATCAATATCATTTCCCAGTTGTTTAGACCTTGATATCAACAACGACAACGTAATATACTTACGCTTCATAGTCAACCAAGGAGGCAGATTGTAAACCACAAAAGAACTGGTCATATGTTATGTTTATTACTGAGTGTGCCATGGGGGTTGATTTCATCTGTACAAATTCCAAGCCTCAGATTCCTAATTTCACCACCAAATTCTGGGAATGTTCCATCAATCATTCTCCACTGAGGAGAAACTGCAGGATGTCTCAGTTTTTCATCATGTTTTCTGCCTTTTGCATGTCATCTTAAGTTTTTTGCATATTTTTCATTTGCAAACAGGCTTTTGAATCTTAATATTATAGGTAAATACCATAATACTTTATCTGGAGGCCATTTTTTATCCTCAGAAGAAATTTTTCCACTTTTATAGCGTGACACTCCACACCTTGGACACTCATGCAAGTCCTTATATTCATTTCGGTATAATACACAATCATTTGGATATGCAAGTATCTTCTTATATTCCATACCCATGGGACACAACATTTTCTTAGTCTCATATGTAGATGTGGGAAACTCGTTTTCCTCCGAAAGTATGTCTTGCAACAGTTCTAATAGTGTCGTGAAACTCTTATCACTTCATCCATTTTTTGCTTTCATGTTACAGAGTTTAAAAACGACGGAAAATTTTGTGAAATTACTGCAACCAAAGGTTTATCAATATTTTTTAACAATCTCTGAAAGTATTTCGACATTTCCATAAAATGTTTCATATCATCTATCATCTTGTCTACACGATCATTATCTTCATTATCAATGATATTTTCTCCTTGAATTTCAAATTCATTATTTTTAGAACGTGTCCTAGTTAAAACACTTTCATCATGTCATATCCATCATGTGTAACCTTCCCTAAAACTATGCCTTATTATATGAGATTTCACTGTATAAACATACCAAAAAATTTTCATGTTCTTACAGTCAACACAATGACATACAATCATATCTTCTTTTTCTCTTATTTGTTTTTCCTCAGCAATTCTAACAAATTCCGCAAATTCATTTAAATATTCAAATGTAGTGCATCTACCATACATCTAACTTTGATCCATATCTAACCACACAAAAAAGGTTCAATATATATAAGCCTCATTGTTTTTTAATTAGGAGAAACATTATATATAATGACCTTAAATATTTAATGAGTAAATCTTGAATGAGTATCTAAGCTAATTAAAATTTTCATATTTTTTATATTATCAATGTAAAGGGTTCAATTAAATTTAAGTTGAAAGCAAATACTATATCAAAAAACCAATGATTTCTAATTATTGATTTTGTAATTTAATTAATTTCATTAATATGATATAATGCGATAATATGATAAGGTTTAACCTATTATAGGTAGCAATATCAGGTATAAATTCCTTGTCCAACATCTCATCTACCAAAACTTCCCTTTCCTTTCCTTTGCCCTCTCTTATGTATCCATAGACCAAAGTATAATATGTCATCTTAATCCCTTTCTCAAACTTCCTTTCTCTAAAGACCCCTTAATGAAAGTATTAAAACTAACCACATTAAAATTGCATCCTTTCTCCTTCATCTCCCTAAACAATTCCAATGCCAACTCAAACATCTTATTTTTGCAATAGCTACTAATCAAGATATTGAAAGTAAACACATCAGGCTTAACTTTATCCTTCAACATCCTATCATAAATTATCATAGCCCTATCATGCTGACCATATTTCCCGTACCCATGAATTAAAACATTATAAACAGTTGCATTAGGGCTTTCGTCTATCAATTTCCTCATTCAAATTTAAACTCAATGATTTGTGCATTGGAGACCATGTCTATATATATTCTTTTAATATTTTGAAATAGGAAGATAGAAATTTATTGGAGTAGACATATAAAAATATGACTTTGTCACTCTGCACATTTTTGCTATCTTTGAAAGTAAATGCTCATTTACTATAGATATCAAGTTTTTTGTAGATTACCAATTGTCTGGATAATTTCAAGTTATGGTTATAAATTTTTATGGAGATTTATAAAAAAAACAAATCAAATTTTTAGGGAGATTATACTAGTAATCCCCTCTAAAACCAAGATTAAGATAGACTGGAAATTTTGTTAATTGAGTTATGGTTACACCAAAAGAACAACAGATGCAAAATAAGCACTTCATCACATAAACATTTCGTCAAAAACTTTGCTTACCAAAATAAAAGATACAAAACAAAAATTACCTAAAAATGGCTCAACACTCTCGATCTTCTTTTCAGTAGAAACAAAACACCCAATCTCTTCACCCCAATATCGTTGACGAACATATCTCTAGTGTAGGAGAAACGATGGTCGAGCTCTATTTGTTGAGATGAAATGTATGAGAGAGTTTTATAGTAGCACGACTTGTTGCAGACGAAATGCATAGTACTGTTGAAGATGTTCGTTTTTTGTTTTAAAAAAAACTTATAGTCGTCTATCTTAAATAATAACAAATTTCTATTATAATAGCATACGCGTTTGTCATTATATAAAGACAGACGCTTAAAACTTATATGTCTGTCATTTATAATAACAGACGCATATAACTTACATTAGTTTGACATATTTATAAAAATGTCATCTTATATTATATAACATATGTGTCTATCATTAAATAAAAACAAATGCCTATAACTTTTTTATGGGTCTGACATTAGATAAAAACATATGTCTATTATATCTTTATTTAATATTTAATATATAAATTAAACTTAATTATCCACATAATAATAATAATTATTATTATTATTACAAATACAAACCTATAAGTAGGTAGCCTTTAATATTTGTTATATATATATATATATATTAGCTAACCAAGTCTGACATATATTTAATTAATTAATTTAAATATTATTTGGTTAAATATCAATTTGTCTTATTTTAATTCAATTTTTTAATTAACACTCGTACTTTCCAAATTAATTAATTAATTGCAGACAAAATGCATGTATATATAGTACTGTTAAAGACGACAGATGAAAATACCCGTGTTTTGGTTTTTAAAAAACTTATAAGTGTCTGTTTTAAAGTATAACATATGCATATTATATAGAATATACGTATGTCATTAAATAAAGACAGACGCCTAAAACTTTATATATCTGTCATTTATATTAATAAACGCATATAACTAATATATACCCTAACATATTTACAAAAATATCACCGCCTCTATTTTAAGCGTCTGTCATTTTCACAACAGATATATAATTTTTAACTTAAAGTTGTTATTGTACTAGTGATATTAAAGCTAGTTGGTTGGTGCCACAATGAAGGAGATGAAGAAAAACAGTAAAACACCTGAAGAATGAACCAGCTAAAGCAAGCTGCTCCACAACTATATGGAGAGCTTCAAAATTGACATGAAGAGAAAATTATAAGGCAACTGTTAATTTGCAAGCAATTTGAATGGCTAAGAATATGGTAATTTTTGCAAATTTTAGCAAGTTTATCAAAACCTACTGGTTTTCTACTTGTTTACACGAACATACAATGTTTAGACAAAATATTACTTCTGCTTAAAGAAATTAAACCCATGAATATTACAAATTTTTTAGAGATAAATATCGTATGATAGGCAAACTCGAAATGTGATTTAATTTTACCTTACCCATCGTGTGGCTCAATAATTGTCAGCATGTCGAAGACGAGCATACCTCTAGCAAGGCAAGGCGCAAAATTAGATGAACACGTTCTTCATAGCGGATTAGCAAGAAATCGAAAGGGAATTAAGAGAGACACGAGATAGGGTGTAGAGCGGTTACTCGACACGATAGAAATACATCTAGCTTATTTATAACATAATTAAACACATTTCAAAATATATAAAATATTAAATTATTATTAATATTTTTAAATATATATAAATTTATATAAAAATAAATTTATAATATATTATATTATAATTAATTATATAATATGTAAATAAAAATTAACAAATTATCTATAATTTGTATTAATAATAATTGTACAAATAATTAAATGTTTAAATTTTATTATAATAATAAATTTTATTATATATATATATATATATAAACTGATTACATAATTATATAATACATTTAAATTAATTCGAATAACGAAACGATATATTTTACAGATATGAATATATTTTAAGCTTGTAAAATATAAATTGCCAATTTTATAGTGGATGGGGTGGTCTGGCCTGCCATCGGTGGGTGTAGGATATGGTGAAGGGAAAGAAAAATTAATAAAAAAGCTTTAGGATGTATTTAGTTTGAAAAACTTTTTTTTTTCTTTTCTAATTTTCATTTTGCTTTCATCGGTTTTTTTTTATTTTTTAAATAGAAAACTGAAAAATATTTTAAGATGGTTGTAGAAATTTGGAAATACACTTATGGAAACCATTTTTTTAATTAAAACTTAAAAAAATTTGCAAACATATTTCTTATTTTCTAGATTATAAAATAATATAACTAAATAGAAAATTTTATTTACTAATTTTTTTAGAATAATTTTTCAGAAAATTTATATTATTTTCTATAACTAAATACATTCTCAGTATTTCCGATAAAACTACGCCATTTAACAGTTTGGTAAAAAAAATTATGGAAATAAGGTACATAAAAGACTAAATGGGGTGAAACTTTCATATATAATTCACTTGCACCTATCATACAGAAATGCTAACAACGTTTCAATATTTTTACGAATACTTATTTTATAAGTCATCTATATCATTAAAATTTTGATTTATAAAATTTATTATTTTATTTAATAAACTAAACTTAATAATATTTAACCAATTATTGGGAAAGTATCCAAAAAAATTAAAAAAAAATGTTGCTAACATTTTCCATATTATATATATACTTTTTAATCTTATATTAATTTTGAAGTATCAATAAATAATGACTTATATTTTAATTTTATATTTTTTAAAAAATAATACTGTGTAAATTATGATTTTATACATATTGTGAAAGGACAAACTATTTCATCGTGATAAATTGATATTATAAAATATATAGATTGTAATTTAAAAAAAAAAATATTGGTTCGTTTTTTCAAGTGGTAAAAAAACCTAAATTATGGTTAATATAATCAAACTTAGAGATTAACTGATTTTGAAAGAGTGATTTAAAATTTTATGTTTGCTAATTCGAACTTAATAGATTTTAGATTATTTTTATAAAAAATTGTCCATTAACCGATTAATTGGTCCACGAACAAAGCGATGGAGAAGTGCAAGGCACATTGAGCCTATGTCCTTGAGAGCCTTCATCTCAATTTTAGTTATCAACTACTCATTATTCGAAGTTTTATTTATTTATTTATTGAAATCTATTCGAAGTTAATTGTTAATAATGATAAGTTAGAAAATTCTCTTTTAATGATGTGATGGGTTTGTTATTTTAATTTAAGAAATCATCCTATCTATATCAAAATAAAAATTAAAAAAATTAGTAATTATTATCTAAAGTTCTGTAAAATTTAAAATTTATATAATCGGATATTTCTGTTTTATTATATTATACTAATATATTATTTCGTTAAATTTTTTATTAAAAAATATTAAATTGTAATAAAATGATTAAAAATTTACTATCTTAAATTTAATATATTATATTAGTTCTATGAATAAAAATATATTTTTTATTAATAGTAAATCTTTTAAAATTTAATATAATCACTATATAATTTAATGGAAATAAAACAGAAAGAGTCGATTGTATAAATTTTAAATTCCAATAGATATTAATACAGTAAATCAAATCTTAAAAAAAAAAGTAATTTTCTCATAAAAATTTCACCGCTCATAAACATCCTTATACAAAAGGCAAAGCAAAAAGAGAGGTACATTATCTAACCAATTGATAAAATACCAAAATCTTTACAAATTTTAATTAGATAATCAGCCGTTTGGAGTTTAATTAATAAAATAAGAATGGTGGAAAGGCTTACACGCAATATATATTTTTCCAAAAAAAAAAAAAAGAAGTTAATGTAATGAAGAGGATTAGGACCTCACTGGTGTTTCGGATGTGGACCCCAGAGTCCCCACTCAATATCTAGAACCATCTTTAAGTGGGCTCCAGTGACCATCCTTCAAGATGGACCTAACTCTGGAATGGGCCAAATGCAAACGGGGACCCCACTACTAGGAAGACTTTGAATGAATTCCTCCCACCACTGACTTAAATACACGGCTCAGATCATCTGATTCCTCCATTATCCTTCCGTGGTCCATCGCTAAGCTGGGGCCCAATGACTTCGGTGGAGAGTGGGACCTTTGCACCTCTACCCAACCCATACTATACGCGTAAAATGCGGTGAGTAAGCCTACAAGCACGCCACGCTTACGTGGGGACTAAAGATAAAAACTTTTTTTCAAAAAAAAAAAAAGGTGAAAAGGCAACAAAAAAGATCAAGAGAAGGGTGTGAGTCCTGTGGGACCAGACATTTTGTTGGCGCATCGTATTCATATCACGCCTAGACTTCAACGTAGATCGTGCACGTGGACCACCCATTGCATCGGTCCACAATGTGTAGCTGGCGAGATTAGTGCGGACCCAGGTTCTAATGGGCAGCATACTAAGGGCCACAAAAACATGAGTCTAGGGACATAAATGACAATGCAGCCTATAAACACATCTTCCACATGTCATTATACCAATTGTATCACACACTGGTTTCTTTTGCCATAAATTTTATAAAACAAGTTTTTATCGGGCATTACAATATATAACCAATATTTAATCATAATATTTAACATTATATTTTAATCATAATTAGCGTCTTACTTAATTAATATTAATCATACGTTTTATTAAATATAAGACATAACAATTTGGAGGGTTATCAATTAATAAACTTCTATTTGCATATTTATTTGTAAATATTCTAACGAGAGAGTTTATAATAATCAGTAGACTTATCATAACTCTGTTTTTTGTGTTGTGGAAAAGAAGTAAATCTAGGAATGGAATATTTGCAAAAATTATTTTATTTGTTTTCAAACATTTCTTTTAAAAAATTTAACTTTACTTTTTTTTTCTTCCATTCCATTTACAATTATAAATCCGTTTTTCATCCCTAACTTGATTTACTTATCCATTTATTTTTTTATATCCATATAATTAAGTAAATGTAATTTTAAAGTGTTTCATTATCAACTTTATACGATACAAATTATGAACCATGATATTTTTAAAATTTCAATTAAATTAAATATACAAATATAGTTACACGACTAAAGTTTAAACTAAATAAATATGAATTAAAATTTTATATTATTATATAAGTAAAATTTAATGCAGCATAAACAAAATTAAAGAATTATATAATTATATGATTGAATTCAAGTAATGAATAACTAAATAATTATGCTCAATACCCTGTCCAAATTTGCGACAAATATAAAACAGCAATCTATTTCCGTTCCAAAATTTTTATATTGATGCTCAAATCTTATATAAGCAAGATGAATTACATCAAGTATTCTGGAATACCCTACTCTTTTTCACCTCTGCAATTCATCAAATCCCTACCACAAAGATGTGCTTAAAGATTAGATGCTAATGACACTATATTTTTTTAATATTTATTTATATTTAATTTCTAATTAATAAATAAAAAAATTTAAAAATAAAAAAATTGTTAAAAAATTATTTTTTCTAACAAAACAATTAAAAAATAAATATTAGAAAATCTCTTATAATAGAAAATCTTTGATAATAAAGAGAAATATTAATAATATTATCTATTTTTTAATACTCATTTTCTCGGGAGAATTTTTTTTTTTTTTTTTATTGAAGAGGGTTGATAACGTTCTTTTTATACACAAAGACCCTTCCAAACAAGACTCTGGATTGGTGGGATATGGGCTCCACCATAAAGATCTTTTTAAACAATCCAAGTTTTTCACAATGTCACAATCCGACAAGTCATTAACTCGTGAGATTTTGATGAAATTTGATATAAGAGATTGCAATTCAACTGACTTACAAATTCAGTCAAAAGGAAAAGTCAAAGAGGAAAAATTAGCATGTTACAGGGTCCATTTAAATTTTGCTGTGACCCAACCCAAATATTGTAAGCCAATTCGCCAACATCAGCCTCATCATCACCATCACGCTTTCCTTTTTGCAAAGTAATCAAAACCCTGGCCTACGTTTCAGAAAAAAAAAAAAAGAAGCGTTGTCCCTAAGGATACAAATAACCACCGCACACGTGTCCACATCTCCAGCTTCGCGTTATTTTCCCCACTGCTCTCAATGGGACCAAAACGACTGGGACCACCACGAGGCCGCCTTGGAAACAATGCACAAACCGACCCGTCGGGCCCCACCCTACTTTGGAGCCCGCGCCCCATCACATGACAGAGTGATGTGGTTGTGGCCCCCACCCCTACCCTTCCAAATATAAAAAAAGAAATGTTACTCGTTTTGCATTGCACGGTCCACCATTCTGAGCCTACCTTTGCAGTTCTGCATATTTGGTGGATGAGGGCAATGGACCCCACTCCGCCTAGTCGGACCACTTTACACGTGCACACCTTTAAAGCCCGCCCTCACATGAACAAAAGCACGTGCTCAAGGAAAATTTGGACCTGGAATGAAAACTTTGTTAATGGCGGTAGATAGACCCAAACAAAGTGAGTCAATGCTTGGAAGAGCGAGTCATAAACTGGAGCTCCTGTTTATCGTAAATTTCCAAGGAGAAGTCTCTAAGCATCTGAGTGGTGCTACTACTCCTACTACTACTATTAGTTGTACTTATATTTGCAGTAGAAACGGATAGAGAAGTTGAACTCGGCACCATAACTGACGTAGGTTTAGCAGTTGAACTCGAAACGGGCAGCGCTACTGCTATATTAGTAGCCTGTTGCATGGACGACACAAAAGCCGATATAGGCCTCGCCGATATATTGATCAGTGGCGTAGTCGTGGCTGGGAACGTGAATATCTGAGTCTGGTTTGATGGGCCTGCAATGGATGCCGCCATGGGTGGTACCATAAAGAACGCACCAGGAACAACGGCGTTTGATGCTGGAATGGCCCACATGGGAACTAAACCCTGAGGTACATGTACTACTGTTTGTTGCGGCGACTGCTGTGCTGTTATTGGGGCGAGAGGAGCAGTGACCGAAACGGCAGCGTCGCTTACGTCAATATACTCGCTATTAGCAGGTCGTTTACGCTTCTTTTTAACGGACGGGTCGCTGGATTCGGAGCTTGCGTTGCTAGTGGTGGGGATTTTGAGGGTCCCATTCACTGACATGGCAATTGCAGGAACCGTTCCGGTCCCGGTGGCGGCGATTATTGATGGCTCCGCCTGCTCGAGTAACCACCTAATAGTCTCTCCGTCCGATTTATGGCCCAGCTCCCTCGTGAGCTGGAAGATCCTAGCCGCACATGTTGCGGGCATTCGGATCCTTCTGCCCCGACCCTCAACTTTCGTGTGTCTATCTTTCGTCGACGTTCTTTTAGGCGGAGCCACCGTCAACGGGGTCCTCTTAGCAGCCGGCACGTGGACTGCAATGGGCATGACTCCAAAGGGGGCAGGTAATTTCTCCTCTAAGTCAGGCTCATGCTTTAGAGCAACCGCCGTAGAGTTATCGGTGGATTCTCCCTTATCATAATTGTTAGGCTGTGCATCTCCTGGACCGTTGATATGAAGATCAAAGTCCCTCGTGTCTTCATCTTCTTCAATTTCTTGTTTCTGGATTGCGGCCATGTTGGAAACGGAAGGAAGAAAAAGAAAAGGAAAGGAAGAAAAAGGAAGAGTTGGCTTGCGAGGAATAACCCGTCGAAAAGGAGGGGATAAATCTGTTATATATAATAACAGGAGCTAAGAAACAAATACTGTCACTAAAAGTGAAGGTCTAAATATATGATGAGAAAAATTAACAGTTATCATCAGCCTATCAAATGTTGGATACTCGGAAAATGACACGTGGGAGGTCCCAACTCGTAGGATTACGAGCCTGTCTGTTCTGTAGGGTCAAGGGTGGTGAATGAGGAAATACCAAATCCTTTTGAATTTATTATTATTATCATTTAAAATATAGTAATATTTTATTTTCTTTTTACTTTTTATTTTCTAATCTTGCTCCTTTTAAAAAAATATAATTTTAAGAGTTCGTGTTATTTAGAGATAAAAGTCAATATATTTGTTAGATAATATAAAAAATAAATACTGAGAATAGGAACATCCGAAGTTATATATATATATATATATATATTATCAAAAGAATATTAATTTTATATATTTATGAATAATATGCAACTAGGATAATTTTCTATAAAATTTACGGAAACTGAGTTAAAAGTAAAAAACTTAAAAGTAAAATCTTTTCTATATTTGCGTGGGCGCTGAAAGAAATTTTTTAAATGGCAAAGACAAATTAAATTAGATGCCCCACATGATGGATCAAAACAATGTAAATTTTTTATATAAATCCAGAGTCTATAGAAATAAATCAATATGAGAGTATCACGTAAACAATAACAATAATTTATATGATATTTTTTATTAATTTAATTTATATAAATTCGATTTATACAATAATTAAATATTTTATGCTGTAAAATCCTCAAAAAAAAATATTTTTCACTGTAAAATTTTCTTAATAACTTGATTGAATCAACTAGTGCACTTAATTTACCCACCAATAAGGTCCATTTATTGTTTTTACGAATTATTGTGGATAAGCTAACAAGGGCTATATGAACGGTTATCTTTATTATATCTTACCCAGTTAGTTAATTAAATTGCACAATGTCTAAATGGTTAGAACTACCTAATTTCACACTGTTTATACCGGCACAATAAGAGTGTAGGTCCATTATTCTCACCCATAGAACCAACTTATATTGGCCATGCTGGGGCTAAAAAGCAAATCCCCGTCCATCACTCATAAAAATACAGTGTCATTTTGATAATTAGGTATTATTGTATAAATATTGTAACGTCCGTCAATTTAGACTTGGATAATTAACATATTTAATGATCGTAATTAAAATTATTTGACACTAAATTTAGAAATAAAATATAATAAAAATATTTATAAGTGAATTTTTATTAAGTTATGTGTGTTAAATAAAATAAATAGAAAGGTTTGGTAAGTTAATAATAATAAGATAAGAACCAAGGATTTAAGTGTATATTTGGTAAAAACAAGAGGAGACCTAATAGGGTATTTACCATAAGTATAAAAATTTTATTTTCTTTTTTTTTATTCCAAATTTCAGAATCCTAGCCTCATTCCCACTCTTTCATACACAAATTCTCTTTTCTTTCACTCATTTTCTTCTTCATCTCCTTGCTCTTCCTCTATTCAAAAACTTAAAATAACTATAATAGCTTAAGGTTTGAAGAGGTTAATACTTCATTGTGTCAAGATTTGTACATATGAACATATTTATTCATTTGTGCATTTTATTTACATTACAATAATATTTGATGTTGAAGGAAAAGTGAACAAATAACTTGTTGTGTTTGCTGATTTTGTTAAAATTCGTCTAAAACAATCTTGATTTATTTGACTATATCTTTTGTTTTGAAACTTGGATCGGAATGAAATCAGTTGAAAATGAAAATAGACACATAGACCTAAAACTTTTGTGAAGAGTATAAATACTATATCTGATTCTAAGTTGGTCTAAATTACAAAATCTCGAATTTGAAAGTACACAGAAAATTCTGGGTAGTTATTTTCTGAACATTATATGGTATTTTTATTATATCTTTTGTTCTGGAACTTGAATCAGGATGAAATCAATTGGAAATGAAACTAGACACATAAACCTAAAATTGTTATAAATAATATAAATGTTATATCTGACTCTAAGTTGGTTTAAAAATTTCTACAAATTCTCAGATTTAAAAGCACCCAGAAAATTGTGGGTAGTTATTTTCTGAACATTCTATGGTAGTTTGAATATATCTTTTTGTTATAGAACTTTGATCGGGATGAAATTAGTTGGAAATGAAACTAGACACATAGACTAAAACTTTTATAAAGAGTTTAAATGCTATATCTGATTTTAAGTTGGTCTAAAAATTTCTACAAAATCTCGGATTTGAAAGTACCCAGAAAATTATGGGTAATTATTTTCTGAACATTCTATGGTATTTTGGTTATATCTTTTGTTCTATAACTTAGATCGAGATGAAACTAGTTGAAAATTAAAGTAGACACATAGATACAAAAGCTTTATGAAGAGTATAAATGCTAGTTATGATTTATTTTGGACCTAAAATTTGATACAAAATCTCGGACCTAAGAATATTCTGAAAAATACTAGACATATTTTTACTGAGCATTATACGGTTATTTGGATATAACTTTAGCTAACAATTTCAGATTTATATGATTATTTTTGTATATGAAAGATAAGACATTAATCTGAAAATTCATAAAATACCATAAGATCAAATTCGAATAAAAAATAGATGAAAAGATGCAATCCAAAATCAGGACAGGAATCTGTACATAAATAAAAATTTAGTAATTTGGTATTTTAAATAATGAGTGATATATATATATATCAAATCACAACACATCATATTAATTTAGTTAATACACAATAAGAATTTTAAATATAACTATTATCATATTATTTAAAATTAAAATATATATATATATATATTTTTTTTTAATTTTAAATAATATGATAATAGTTATATTTAAAATTCTTATTGTGTATTAATTAAATTAATATGATGTGTTGTGATTTGAGATTTCAAATGAGATTGAAAATTTTTATATGTATAGGGCATGTAAACTGAAAAATATTATGAATATGTGAATTTTGATGATTTATGTAAACAATAAAATAATAACATCAATTAAGTCAAATTCTCTAATTTAGTACTAAAAATATGATAGATGATATGTCATTGAGGGATTTACGGTACTGTAGAAATTATGATGATATAAAAAATTTTATTATATGGACAAGGTGGTTTAAGCTCGGGTGAAAGCGCCTTTGATCCTAAATGCATGCAATTATTTATTTTACTCAGTTAAGATAACTTAAGCTCGAGTGAGAGCGCTCTTGATTTGAGAAGCTCGGTTGAGCACTTATACAGACAGATACAGATAGTGAGCATGGTGGCTTAAGCTCGGGTGAAAGTACTCATGTTTCACAATCCGCATTCAAATAGTCCAGATTTAGAGTTTTTGGGCTATAAAATATAAAATATTTTAAGAAAAAGAAATATGAAAAAAAATCAGTTATCATGTAAATGAAACAAGAAAATATAATTCTTAAATGAGGTATGAATATGAATTTACCTTTGTAAATTATGGCATGTATATGTGTTGAACCAGTATACCATGTATGCAATATTCCATATTGATATATGATAAATTGATTTCTTTTTTTTATATTGCTATAAAAATGATTGTGATATATGAATTATTATTTATGATTATTTATATGCGAAATTGAATAATATGAACATGAAATTTTTATAATATATCATAAGTGTATGTATGAATATTTATGCATATATGTACCACTAAGCATTAGGTTGCTTAGCGTGTGAGTGTTTTTCCATTAGCAGGTTTAGAGCCTATAGAGAAAAATTGACAAAAAGAGAAGCAAGCTCATACAGAGTTAAATAAAGTAAATCCATATCAGATGGTTGGTGTTTTACATGACATGCATTTTGTTCCTATCCATATGTCATGGGTGATGAGTATAATTATAATTTTCAAAAGTTTTACATGTCTTTTTATGTTGGAAAAATGAAATTTTATTTGGATTATATGTATTTTGTAAGCATTGGGATAATGAAAGCCCAAACATATGTTTAAAAAATGTGGTCACGATTTGTTAATTTTCCATATAAAATAGATTCATTAATTGAATAACATATTACTATCATGAAAAAAAAAATATTAGTTAACATATGAAAATATAATAACTAAAATGGAATAAACTTTTAATTCAAATGAATTTTAAGGCAATAGGCAAGTGACATTCTCCTATATAGTTAAAATTATTCCTAACTATATAAGAGGGTGTTACAAATATTTTATTCAGTCTTATTTTGGTTGGTTAAGATAGTCGATCAGGGATATGATTAGTTACATACATCATCCATATAACATTATAAATACGGCTGTATTTATTTATTAGGGTTTTTTTTTCACTTTTTGGTAATTTTTGCATTGGTTATTTTATATATGTAACTCTTTTATTTTAATAAGATAGTGCTCTAATATTCTAAAGTATTTACTTCTTGTTATGTTATTCTTTTCTTTTTTACAATTAATATATTTCAATCAAGTGACTGTTATTTGTATAAACTGCGACTTGCTTTTGCTCAGTCAGCTATCTTGTTGTCTTAGTATTTGAACGTAAGACTATAATTGCCCTACTTATTGGACTGGTAACTTATTTGAGCAAAATCTCATCTAGACGGATTTATGATCTATTTTTTCGGAGCATAATTTTAGTTAGGACTTTTTTTATGATACAGTAAATATTATATCTGTAAATGAATCAAGTCACTCGTAAGTTATTTGGATCTCGATTTAAAAAAAGTTCATTCAAAATTGCTAATTATTGTTAATAAACCGAACTCGAATTTAATACTATTTGGTTAGTTAATTCTCGAACATGTTCATTTAAAAAGTTTGTGAACGTATTCATTTAAAACTTGTGAACGTATTCATTTAAAAGTTCGCGTACGCGTTATTTTAAAAGCTTGTGAATATATTCTTTTAAAGATTTGTGAACATGTTCATTTAGAATTTATTTATGTTATATTTTGTTATTGAATTCGAACTTGAATTTTTATTATTATTAGTTAACAAGTTAAACTCGAATTTTTGTAATTATTAATTAACGAATTGAATTCGAGGTAAACTCATTAAGTATAATAAATAAATTTTTTTCTAGCTGAATTCGAATTACTCGTAAATTTGATAATTTTTAAACGAGTCGAGTTCAAATTTAAATATAAAAAATCGAATCGAACTCGAAGATGTGATAAACTCAAATTCAAACTTACCAATATTTAATTTAGTCCGATCCATTTTACACCCCAATAAATATACGGTAAAAGAAAAAAGAAAAAAAAGGTACATTTTAATCACAATGTCTTTTGTTTTCTTCATTGACATAAGCATCGAAATGAATAAAGCTGGTTTACAAAACCCTATTTCCTACTCAGCAATCCACCTCTCATATTTTAGTCTAAATATCAACTTGAATATATTGAAGAGTAGATTATCCAAAAAGCATATGGATCATCAAATTGGTCCGAATTGACTTGAAAATCACATTATTCTAATCCGGGAGGACCTAATAAGCCAACTTTAGTTGGAGGCGTGGGGTATTATTAATTAAGTGGAATACCATTAGTTGATTTTTTATTTTTTTAATATACAATTTTTTAATATACAAATTTTTTAATATACAATTTTAATATTCAACCCATAACTTTCTATAATTGGATCATAGTTAATTATAAAGTCAAGATAATGTCTCTCTTTTCCCTAAAATGTTACATGTTTGATTCATTAGGATCAGAAAAAAAAGGAAAAAAAACATAATAGAGTCTAAATTATCATTTATGCTGTAAGTAATAATAATTTTAAGGATAACCAAAGTGTACTTGGGATAATACTCTTATTATTATATTATATGAATTATTTTAAAAAATATAAAATTTATTTCATTCAATTAAATTGACAAGTAGCTACGTATTTTTCATATTCTTAATTTCTTATAAAAATATTATACAAACTGCACTTGTTCAATTCTAAAAGAAAAATTTTGTAAATGTGATTATAAAATGCGAATTATATATATATATAGCTTACACTAGAAAACATGAAACAAAAAAAGAGGAAATAGTTGCTAAAATAAATCTAAGTCAAAAATTGAAAATCAACTTCGTAACACAGTTTCGTCTGAGTTTTTGGCACTGTTAATAGTTAATACAGTTTAACTGTTAAATATTAAATGAGCTAACAGAACAGAAATAGTAGCATTTGGGGGGTTAGTGGCACGTAGTGGGTCTAACGGTCACACCCAATTGTGGCCGCCAATTAGAAGATAATAATGGTTGAAAAAAATGGGATCACAGTTACTATATGCACTTGATTATATACTACGTATTTAAAATTGGTGTAGGTGTTTAAAAAATAGATTTATAATTTTTTTAATTTAATTGATTAATTTTTTTAATTTTTTATAAACCGTTTTTTTTTTTAAATTTACTTATGTCAAAAGTATCCATTTATCTACTTATCTCTAAAATTAGTGTTCAAAATTCAAAAAATTTAAAAATAAATTTTTTTTTTCTAAAAACGCTTTTGGCAAATTCAATGCCAAACGGAGCCAATATATAAATCAGTAAAATTGCGTTTTAGTCCCTGAATTATTATAAATATTTATTTTAATCTATAAATTTTTATTGAACTTTTAGTTAATTTTATATTTTATTAGATTCTTAAATAATTATTTTTAACATTGGGTTTAAATTTGAAATATTAACTAATTATTTATATATCTAATATGTATTGTTGACATTAATTAATATTTTAAAATTTGACAAATTAAATAATGATTTATATCAGTTATTAAATTTTGTTCATACTTTTTTTTCTCAAAAAGAAAGAAAAAAATTATCTAAAAAATAATTTTTTTTTGTCTCAGTTAAATTTAACATATGTTAAAATAATTATTTAAAAATAGTATATAAAATAATAACACTGCAAATTTAATAAGCGGAACCAAACACGGGCATCTTACCGTTAATAAACAACGTTAGGCTGTAAACTGCCATCCCCGCGCCACTTAAGGCTCCTGGTAGGTACTAGGGGCTGTTTATGGATGGACATTATTTTTGCAATTAATGATTTAATTTTTTTTTTCAAAATTAGATTTCACTAAAATTAGCCTTCTTTCAAATTTAGGGCGACGAGGGATAGTTAAGTACTATCCAAAGTCCAAACTGGGACTATAACTATATATACATACATATATATAGAGAGAACAAAGTTGAGTACATGGGATATATATTTTAAATCAAAATCGATATTAAATCGAAATTTAAATCCTAAAGGCTGGTTCTTTTCAAGTTTACACATATCATTAAATCTAAACTATCAATCGATATTTTTCGATGATTCCAAACCAATTTTTTCAAAGATAAAAATAAAAGGAGGAAGAATAAAGGAGAAAGTTATTTAATAATTTTTTTTTGTACCTCTCTAAAAATATAATTTTTTTTTGTACCTCTCTATATATGATTAAAGGGTATGGCAATAGGAGACCTCATGTCTTACGTAATCTTTGACGTTGAAACACTAGTTGGCGTGACGACGACTGATGACCTTCGAAAAATATCTCCTCTGTTCCCTCCAGATGTGAGGAATAAGAAAAAAACAATGTATTGAGTCGGGCAAGAAGAATATTTTTGAGAATGTTGTTGGGGATTGAAAAATACACAAGTTTCATACGAGGACGCTTTGTTCTCTTAAAAATAAAACAATACGTTGAAAAGGCAAAGAAAGTTAATGAAGGGAATGAGGCAGGCAAGATTGTATCCCTAGACTCGACATCAGATTATGAGGCTATAATAGCATCTAATGGAGATGAAGAAATGCAAGATGAACATGAAATCATTTTTGAAGACAAACCGTTATCTTTTGTTATGAATCTATCCAACTCTTTTGAGAATCAAATTGTAATACGGTGGTGGTAAGATTGCTAGAGTGGGATATTAGTTACAATGTTTTGTGTGAGAAAATTGATATTTTGTGGAAACCTATAGAGAGAAATTTCTTCTTGGTATAATTTGATGAAGAGGAGGATTATAACCATGCTCTTCTTGTTGGGCCTTGGATGGCTTTGGGGAGGTATTTAATTGTTCATTCTTGGCATCCAAACTTTTCTACAAAAATAGATGGAGTTACAAAAGTAGTTTTCTGGGGTTGCCTATTCATCTTTATCATAAAAAGGTTTTACGTGCCTTGGGAAATAAGTTGGGAAGACTGATGAAAATTGATTACAATACATCTTCTGTTAAAAGGGGTCATTTTGCAGAGATGGTTGTGAAATTGGATATTACCAAAGCCTTTAAGTCTTTTTTCAAATTCAAAGGAAATATGTAATACAATGAATGAATAAATAAATAAATAAATCTATTTGGCTAGAATTATTTGGGAAAGTTTGTTGGCTCCTTTTGATAAAGTAATTTTTTCAGCTGCTCCTTGCAAGTGTGGTTTGAAAAGAATTTACAAAGCAGTGACAATAAATAAGGTATGTGTCACATCTGTTTCAAAACCTGATTATGTATGTATATACATTTTGAATTCATTTAAAATTATAATATTAATATATGTACTCATTCTAAAATATATTATCCAATTAATACCTAAACTAACATAATTATCCGTTTATCATTAAAAAAATAAAATTCAAATAAACTAAACAATTAAAAATTTTAAAATATATAAACAATTTATCATAAATTATTACAAAATAAAATAAAATAAATATAAATTTATTTCAATACATTCAAATTAAAATAATTAATTGAATTGTTAAAAAATAACATTAAAATATTAAAATTAAATATTGTTTATCATAATAGAAAAATTATAATCGGGTTCGGATAACGGATATCTGAAACTTTTTATCTGAATTATACATGAATTTGTGATGAGTCTAGTTATTAATATCTAAATTGTCTCAAATCTTAATGGGATTATTCATTAAAATTTAAATGGATATGAGCGAACTTAGTACTCATGTTTCTACCCTTAAATTTACGTAATGATTTTTGTGGACAACCTTCGCCTGAGATAGGTTATTTGACTTGTTGGATTTATGAAAATGGCGGAAACAACTACTTTTTCAAAATGAAAAAAAAATGTAATGTTGAAATTGGTGATTATTTTTAATTTGGTCAAGGCGAGTTTGCAGGCATATGAAGCTTTATCAACAGTTGGTGAAGTTGAACGAATCAAAGAAGTTTTAGTTGATTGACATCCTCCTCATATGAATATGGTTTGTTTAAACTCAGATGGAACCTAATGGAGGAGTTGCAACTTTGCAACAGTTGATGGAGTTTTCAAAGGTTCACAGGGTAATTGTTAGGATGATATTCTATCAAGCTGGATCCTTATTCAATGTGTCAAGCAGAGCTTTAGAGTTATTTTTGGATTGCAATATGCGTGGGATAGAGGTTGGCAGAGAGTTTTGATGTAGATGGATAATGCAATCGTTATTAATTTGGTGAACTCTAATGATCTGGGTGCAGTGCAAAATACAGATTTATTGATCTGCATCCGTTCTCTCTCTAAAAATTGGGATGTTACTGTTCATCATGCTTACGGAAAAGCAAAGTGTCACCGACCAATTTGCTAATTTGACATTTATATAGAATGAACAAAGAATTTGGCATGATCATATTCCCACTGGAATCTGACTTCCGACTCTTGCAAATGTAGCTAGGGCAACTCTGCCTATATTAGTTTTGATGCAATTTTGTAGTATTTTTCCCTTACACGGTAACAAAAATCAAAAGGATCAAATACCCAATCGGTCAATCTGATGGCTCCAACATGCATCTGAACTGAACTTCTGATGGATCCCACCACGCAGTGTCTCTCTTTATCTCGCGCGGTGTGGGTTAGATTCGTCCTCAAAAGTGGACCCAATCAATCGCACCATGTAAATGCGATTGAGGTGGATCCCACCATTCTCATTACACTCTGATAAGGAAGCACCAGGGCCCTCACTTTACCTCATTGGCCTCATCTCTTGGTGGTTTGGGGTCCCACCACCCCCATAGCAGGCCAACTATGGGTATGGCCACCTGACCTACTTGCCCCAAGGGGTCCCCTATGGCAGTGTTTGGGTTGGGTGGTCCCCACACGGGTGGAACCCACCTGTGTTCTACTTCATGGGTCCTACAGCATGCTTTTTCTTTTTGACAAAAAAGGGCAATGGCAAACTAGGCTGGGAGCAGTTGGGGCCAAATCTAAGCATAACGTTGATGTCTGCATCTGAACTCTGAAGCTATGGATAAAACAAAAAGGCCAATAGGAGTAGCAGCGGAGAAATGGTATCTCACTAACAAACTAATTAGCAGTGTGTTTTATATATTTAATTCCAAATGTAGTAGTAATTAAGCTAATAATAACCAGGTTTAGCTGGTGCCTCATTAGACATGGAGAAACTTGACTTTCCAAACAAAACTGCAAATCATGTCCTTCCAAGTAGTTAAACATAGAAATTGAAGGAAACTACCTCATTTATTGGGGTTTAACGGTTGAAATTGCTCTAGCACTTGCTGAGGATTACAGTAGGATTAACTACTATCAACATAAAATAGTGAAGAAACATATTTAGAACTTGAGCTTTCTCCAGTTAGTCAAATGTATCAGCAAGACCAAGTGGTTCTCTAACTGTAAATACTAAATAGCGTGCTCCAAGTAGCAAACTCTCCCAAAATATTCAGAATTGTAAGTTCAATTGTTCCCTTATAATGACAATTGTTGTGCATCCACATAGGAAAGCTAAATCCTTGATGCCATTCTTACCTACATACACGAGCTAGCGTTTTTAAGAACTTGGCTTATATATATATATATATATATATATATATATATATATATATATATATATATATATATATATATATATAATCCTGGAATATGTAACACCACCTACGCATTCTTTTTAAGAGTACAAAAGCTCAAGCTTAAACACAACATATATCCAATTCAGATTAGCTGCGTCCTGTTTTTATTGAATGTAATTTTTGTTTTTGTTGAATATCTTACCTTCAACACAGCGAAATATGACAAACCTGGGACCATCATTACATCCCCGTATGGAGCAAAGAATACTAAGATAAAAAAAACTCTTAACAAAACCCTAGAATTTGGTGTTGTACTAAACAGTTGTAAAACTTTCAGAACACTAACTTCTTGCAGAGTCATTTCATGATCCTGACATGTAAGTATAACGAGTCTGAGCTCCAATAACAAGTTCTACAATTTTTCCTGCACATTCACAAAATATTTGTACGAAGAATTTAAATCTTTAACATATTACTTCAAACAAGATACGGACATAACATGACCAAATTTGGACTTCAGAGAATATACCAAACACACCTGTTAGAAGCCCAATAATAGGTACAGGTTCTAGTAGTTTTCCAGTGCTTTCAAGTCTTTGCCTGAAATGATTGAAAAGCATAGTGTTGTTTCTTTAGATTTCTTATATTGGAAAAGATTCTAACTAAGAAATTACATAAATTAGGAAGTCAATTACTAATCTGTACCTGGTGTACTTGCTAAAGAATGGATCTCTCATAAGATAAAGTGCCCACAACAATTTTCTTCTTTTTAACTGATTCAAACAGATTACCAACTTAGTTTATTAACCCGTGCCCCAAAGTTTTTGATAAACAAACATCCTATATGTTAATTAGTTGGATGTATTGAAAAACTGCAAGATGAAACACTGTAGAATTCTAACCTCATCCTTTTCAGAGACAGTGAGATGGAACTGTTTCCCTTTTTCACCATGCATTGAGTTCATGATTTGTGTAAGAAAGCCTATTCCGATAAAGTCCACAGCCAAGGAAATAAACCAAGGGATCCAAGACCGAATCCCGTATTTTCTGATAAACAAGACATAAATGAGGGGTCTGGAGATAAAAAGGACCTCTCCCATGACAAAAATTGCCCTATGAAAACCTTTTTCTGACAGTATTTTGGAAAGAGTTGTCCTCTCTACTATTGGAGCTGTAATGACATTATTGCAAATATTAAGGGCATGTTACATAGAAATCTAATATAAAATTTTTGAGAGTTGACGAAGTATATACATCGAGGCTCCATAATTGCATGCTGATGTTGAACCCCACTCAACCATACCGGGTGAGATACCATCCTAGCATTTTCTCCAAACCTGCTCAATGCTGACAACGCCCATCCTTCTAGATTCCATGGGTTCTGGCTGTTAATATCTTGAAAATGACCAGGTCCATTATAGCTTCCATGCTTTGAGAAGCCATCAATAGTTTGCTGGGAAGTCAGATTTGAATCTTTTTCAATATTTGGTGTCTCTCCTCCTTGCAGAAGCATCTTATATCCACTGTTTTGGAACAAAGCTAGCCTAACACACACCCTGAGAATAGGAATATTCAGTAGTTAGGCAAACATCAACATACTGCAGTAAAACCCTAATCCAACTGAATAAGCAGTGGGATACACCCACTGCAAGGGCAGCTTACTTTATTGCTTCTGTAACGGCTATGAAATTCCACTTCTTATCTTCACCATAATAATGTTCTGCTGCAACTTCGACCAATGTTTCCAAGTCCTTCATTGCAGATATGCACAATGAATAAGGGAAAGAGTAAGGCTCAACAGGGCGTGCTCGCATTTGGGTTGGATCGGTATCAATTATATGCTTGTTGATAGCAGTGATTATGCCGAGGATAGCAGTTACTGCAGATAATTACTAAATCACTAAATTCAACTTTCAAGAAAATACAAAAAAGGGGAAAAGAATCCAACAAATAAATTAAAAAAAGTGTTATTATTTGGTTGGGAAGGAAACAAGGGGAATTTGAAACTTAAACTTCTTATTTTTTATTTGTGAGATAAACAAAATTACATTCAACAAAATTCAATAGGTGGTATGGATACTTAATTTACTACTGTGTCAACATTGGAGCAAGATTCACATAAAAAAAATCATGAGTTTCCAACCATTTTTGAACGGATTCAAAAAGGAGAACGAAATGGAAATGAAAAATCCCATCACATTCTTAGCACAAAGGAGAAGCCAAATGTTACCAAAATTTCACAAAACCTGCTTCTGGTCCTATCTCTGAAGCAGAAAACCTCTCAGGAAGAAGCCATGTCAATCCCTGCACAACAATTTCCAATAATCATCAGAATTTTAACATTTCCTCCACTGTGGGCCGAATAGGAATCCAGACAAGTAAAAAAAAAATCAAAATCAACATTTATGCATTTGTAGGGCATGAATACATTCTTTATTTAACCTTTCCCCTTCCTCCTAAGCAAGTAATTCGTGCAATTCGCAGAGGAGAAAACACCAAATTAACATCCAAAATTAATTCAATCCGAAAAAAATAATGACAATAATAGTTAATAGCCAACTAAAGGTCGTATTAACATGAATTCACATTCGATCAGTTCTGTCTCATCCTAAGCCAATATGATAAAAATAACAAAGCCAAAATCACTATACAGTATAGACACACCAATCTGTACAGATGTTGAATAAGAACTTTTTTGAATTATATAGCAGCTTACATTGGCGAGAGATTCCAGCGAGTGGACGTAGTCTTTATTCCTCCTAACCCATCTTTTATAAGCCTCCATGGCTTCAAAATCTCTATGCAAACCAAGAAAACTAATTGAGAGACTAAGCTCTCCAATTCCAAAGCTCGATTCTCTAATCCAGGCACAAATTCCTTTGCTAATTCTGGACCAAAAACTGAATAAAAATCAACCCTTTCCGGCAATTTGCCAACAGATTTGGAATTGTTGCATAGAAAGTAGGAGGAAATAGGTGGTGTGGGCGTTGTCTGCTAAAATGATGCTATTTATTCTAACCGTTGATCTAGGTTATGATTTGAGTCTCTAGCCGTAAGATGTTGAAGTTGTGGGGCAACAACTTTGACTTGCCAGACTGACCATCGGATCCGTATGTGAGGACAGATAAATTAATGGCTGAGATTTTTGGCAAAGTTGAAGGCCATGAGGGAACGTAGAAGAAGATTTACATCATTTTTGTTTGTTTGATTGTTGCTGAATATGTTTTGGTCCTGAAATGAATACATATATATATATAGCTCTAATTTAACCACTGGAATCAGAAATTATGAAATACTGGATAATGGCGGGAATGGGATGTGTGCTTTTTTATTTTTCAAAAGCTGCGAATAATATATTGTTAAAAATAAAATTACAATGTTGAGAGTGGGATTTGAACCCACGCCCTTTCGGACCAGAACCTTAATCTGGCGCCTTAGACCAACTCGGCCATCTCAACATTTTGATTGCAATAGGCCTTTTGACAGTTATTCACATCTGGACTTGGATTAAAGCTTAAAAATCATATGAACTGGGAATATTACTAATAAATTCTCGGGGTTTACAACTTATAAGGATATGATGATAGAGATTAGAGAGGTACCTTCTTTGTTGAAGTAGAGTACTACTGTAGATCTAAAATTTAGATTCTTATAACCCACATATATATATATATATATATATATATATATCAAAAAAACGTGTGATGCTGGGCATTATAGTACTGCATACCCAATAGTTATTTACATGGCAAAGAAGAAAATATGGCAAAGCACAAAAAAGGAATTCATACAAACAAAAGATACATCAATCTGTTCAACCATTGGCTAAAAAATGCAACAAGGTTATTCCTCCAATCAACAGAGCTACACTCTTATCACCAACCACTCAACATGGAAATTCTGCCATAAACGTCATCAAATTCAATGGAGCTTAAGAAGCTTCAAATTTTCTATTATGAAAGAATGTTTCCATCACAAAGTCTAAATGGCAAACAAAAATAATGGCCAACAGATAGTCGATATGGCCAACTTAATTCTAAATAAATAACTTAATCTAACACACCCCAAATAAATAAATAAAAAATCATATATAAATCAATTAACGGCTTAACTTCTGACATCTTTCCAAACTGAGCAGATGCCATTTCATTTTTAACTCAACAATGGGTGAACAAGTACAGTTAGGCCATTTGTTTTCCTTTCCGGAGTTTCTCTAGTTCTGCTTCCGCATCTGTTAACTGTTGTCTTAGGGCAGATATTCTCCGTTCCAACTGTTCCACCGAGTCTTTACTGATGGAAGGTTGATATGGTGTCAGAAAATGAGTTGAGAAAGCCTTCAGCGCAGCAACCCCAGTAACCTATTATCAAATCCAGGTTTTACTACATAACGAACTTACAAACATGTTATAAATCTTATACACCACCATTTGTAGAGCTGAAGATTTCAGAAAATAATGACCAAATGGCCTCACTAAAGGCAATAAGCCAAACAAAATCTCACTACATAATTTCTGAACATCAAGAAAAATTAATGCAATGAAGGGTGCTGTAGGCAATTCGCAATATGTTGATAATAAATACATTGCAAGTAATAATATTCTGCATACAAATAGATATTAACTAAACCTCTATATCAAAGCCTTTTTATCAAGCTTTTAAATCCTATGACAATTTAGCTATTCCATATAATACTCTATAATCACACTACTATTTATCTTACCTCCTCTGGCAGCAAGGGCAACTTGGTAATGTTGAAGTCATCATACAACATGTAGAACTGATCAAGGTACTTATGTTGCATCCTCATTCTTGCTTTGAGCAATTTGGATTCAACACCTACAGTAATTAGGCATGACCAATTAATTATTAATATTGTTAGTATTTCATTTAAGCAAGATATAAAATGAAAAAGAAAGGAAACAATGGCCATGGTGTTGCACCTTCTTCATCATAAAGTACTTGGTTAATGATGACATTATGTGTATCTATCTCAAATTTGGTAAGTTCCTGCACCAGTCTCTCTGTTTCATATAGAGAGAGGAACTCCGGAATGCAAACACAGACAAAGGTTGTCAAGTCCTGTAAAAGAAAAAAAAAATATAAATAGAGTTGAAGAGAAGTATCCTGAAAACTGGAACCTTCAACAGGAAAAATTTCAGCTGATCACAAAAGTTTTAGCAATAATACAACGCATCAGAAAGTTCAGGAATACTATAATTCTTATTGTGGACAAAACAAACACCTAAGGCAGCATAATTTCCTTGCATCAATTGACAATAAACTGTAAGAAGAGTGGAGTAAAAAACCATATTTAGATAAGCTTGTTATTCAAAATATGCCAATAAATATCAAGGCAACATCTTAGATTTGAAGTAATTATTAACCACTTGAAATATCTCACCAAATCAGAATCTCAGATACCAATTTCAAGTTCTTTTATCCCATCACAACATAGCTTCAGCCTTCAAGAACCACTAAAAGTGCTCTTGCACTAATTTCATGCAAAAGCAAAACACTGGTTTAGAATAGATAGCAGTACACTCAATATCAGAATGAACTGTGCTTCGTGCACAACTTTTTTGCTTCCTGAAGCTGCATTCTCTTTCCTTTCTTTTTCCTCTTTCCTCTTTTCATAAGGAAAAAAAATGAGATTAAAGTAGTCAACTGTTTATTCTTCATGGAAAACACAACTTGATTGATAAAATTTACAGTCCCTTCTATCTTGTCTTCCAATCCAATGTGAGAGAACCCCCTTGACCCTCAATATAAAGGTAGAAGAACAAGATAAGGAGCAAACTTTCATCAACAATCAATTTTTGAGGCCTTAATTATGAGCTTCTGTAGATTCAACTCAATATGACAGGACTGCTACTTTTATTGCTTCATGAACTTCCCCCACACCTTGCCTATTTAATGATTTTAGTTCAGACACATCTCAAATTTGGCACTAGAGAATTCAAATCTCTGATATGGGTCGGGTTTTAATATTCCATATTAAGTACAAAAAGCTTGCACCCAAGAAACAAGGAATAAACAATCAAATTATAGATGTGAAAACAAAAATACATGAATTGGAGATCTTACTGGGTCTTTGAATTGTTTATTGACCTGTTCAATGACATCTTTCATGCCCTCAAGCCTTCCCAAAAGGGCATCTTCACCAAATTCATCCTCAATACCAAAGAGACGGGTCATCTGCCATGAAAAGTTTCAATTCTTATGCATTACAACATTGTATTAGTTATATTCAACTGTTTTACAGGAAACAATAACAGGGAGATATTAAGGTTCCAAGCTATTCAGATTACAAAATCAATACTCAAAATGCAAGAAGCTTTTTTACATTCTTTCTTCTGACTGAGCAGCAGGGAAGAATGTCAAGTGATAAGTGCAAGGATAGAATAAAAATTCAATTTGAGGCTCTAATGGTTTCCAATGCAACACCATCACAAAACCAAGTTTTTCTAGATGCTGATCATCAAGCAAGATTGACAAGTATACAATATACCAGACAGAACATAACCAAAGAAGACAGCAAATGGACATAAAAAATAACACCTTAGTACCGGTAGAGTATGTTTAAGAGGTCGCATGCAAATTGCATGATAGATTGACTGAACAATAACAAATCCAACTGAGATAACCAGGGGGGAAGAAAAATTACATAAACAACAAATATAAAGTGAGACAACATCTCACTTAAAAATCAAAAAATGGAACGAAAAATTATGATGTTGGTTAAAGATGAAGTTTGTTCAGAACATTTTGTATTTTTCTAGAAAGGAAGAAGCATGATAAGAGAAGGACCCATAATGAAGAATGCCTTAATGCTATGTTGGGAAACTCATAAACAGAATTGAATTCATCACAAACCCTATAATATAACATAATACATATATACAGAAAAGTAAAAGAAGGATCATCATAAACAGATAAAATAAAAAATTGTGCCAAAAGACTGGTGCACCACTATAGATTACACTTCAAATAATCATATTTAGTATATAGAAACTGAGATGTGACAAAACATAACACTTAAGTTCATAAAAAATCAGATTCATATAACAAAATTAGCTAAACCCACGAAGAACTGAAAAGAGAAGGTATCAAGAATAGCTGGTAGTTTTTCCATTTTTGAGTCCTTTGTGGACAATTTTTGGATGAATAAAGAAATCAACTTATTATCTCCCCCAAAGTGGAAGGGGCACAAAAATGACACTAAGCATACCTGATTCAATAAGCCGCCAAATTTACTTTTCAAGGACATCATCTTTTGAAGTCCCTTTTCTAGAGTTGATGGAAATTGTAATAACCGGAGCGTATGGCCAGTTGGAGCTGTATCGAACACAATAACAGAATAATCCATTGTTTGCACCAACCTATGGAAAAATAAGTATTAGGGGGCTATTAAAAAGAAACAAGTTAATAGCATCATATCAAACAAAATCCACAAAGAAAGTAATCTCCACATATCTCTCACGAATGCATTTAAGAAAAATGAGAAATGTATGGCAGGAAGTAACACAAAATACTCAATTGCATGTTACACTTTATAGTTTACACTGTTGACTCAAAGTAAAAAAGTTGTAAGTAGCTTATTACAATAATGATAAAGTGGCTCTTATAACCATTTTATGCAATTGAATATGATAAACAAAAGCATCTAAAGAACCCTACTGTCTGGGCAAGGAGGGCAAGGATTCAGTGACAAACAAATCCCATGACGCAAATGTGAAATGGTCATTTTCACATTTGAAATAGTGATTATTATGATTGAACTAGCAGACCCTAGCTAGCTCAAAAAGGTATACACTAGAAGCTAACTCTTTATGATTGCTAATTATACCATCATAACGAAAAGGGGAGAAGGTCATAAATTTCCAACACCAAAACATTAAGCTGTTAGATCATACGCATTATCAATCCATTGAAGGCATTTGGATGTTGCTACAAAATCAAAACAAGTTGAGTGAAACATAGTACTCACTTCAACATTTCTGCAAAGCTCATAGCCTCATCAATTCCAGGAATTGCATTTGCTAGCTCGGAGAACACACTGTCCATGCCATCACCTCCGCCCATCTCTTCATGTTCAACATTAGGATCGACTTCCTGTAGACGATAACAACCAGACAACGAGATTTTGAGATACAGAAACGACAAAGAACTTTAGGATATTGAAACAAGGATAAAAAAATTAACATAACCGACCACCGAGCAATAAACTGGATAGGAACGATTAAAATAATCATGGATAGGTTAATTCAAGAACAAAAAAAAAAAACAATTCCAAAAAAAATTTCGCATAAAGACTGTTAATTTCCAAATTTACCGATATAGCAGAAATTTCTTCACAAATCAACCATCACAAAATCGAATATCTTGACTGGGTAATCCTCAACGCAACCCGAAGACCCAACCAGAGAGAGAAAGATCGCAAATTTATTAAAAAAAAAAAAAGGAAAAAAGGAGGAGGTACCATGGCATATAGATTGGTAAAGCCATTGACCAAAGTGGGGGTCTTGGTGAATCGCTGTTGAAACGCATCGCTAAGATTGTGAGCTGGGTCAGTGGATATGATCAAGACAGACGATCTGACCTTAGCCAAAAGGATCGAAAGAATCGAACTGCAAGTGGTTTTGCCCACACCGCCTTTACCTCCGACGAACACCCACTTGAGGCTTTCTTGTTCTAGTAGGTTCTTCACAGAACCTTCTGGAATCACCTGATCATCTGTTGCCATTCTTTCGAACAATGCTTGCTCTGTGTTTCTGGGTTCTGTGTCTGTCTTTCAGTTCTTTATGTTCGAAACAGAGCACAAATCCAACTCGTTATGGTAGAAGCGGTACCGGTTGGAGTTCGATATTTCTCTCCAGCTTTGTTTGGATGGCTTTGGGGATTTAGTTTTATATACATTTAAAGCAGCCTTTTTTTAAAAAAATAATAATTAATTTAAAACAATCTGATAACTTATTAAGAGAATCTGTCTAATTTTAATTTTTTTTATAGGCTGTTATTTGTATGAAAGATCAATTTGCACATTTTTTTTCTAATACCTATCATAAATATTTGTTGTAATTCATAATCAATTGTGCACTAAATTTCATATTAAAGCAAAACTAAAAAATATTTGAGAATTAAATGAGATAAAACAAAAATTGCAAAATTATTAGGCTCAAAAATTGAATTTAAGACAATCAATCATCGCAGATAAATTTGGAAAACAAATTGATACTTTCTTCGTTGCTAATGAATTATGTAGGCATTTCAAGTCTTTTGTGAAAAATGTGTACATTAGCTTAAGATAGATGATTGGAACAAAATTAATCAATTGCATAAATCTGAAGTCCAAGTATTAAATTTAACTAATAAAAAAAATAAAGATTGGATTTAATCAGCTCCTGAAACGGCTCCAGAGATTTTGAGAGGTTGCAACAGGAAACAATCAAGGTATGTACCCCCACTTCCATAATATATTTAGAATTTGAGTGGAGATTAAGAGTTTGACGTTGAAATACTCCTATTTAACGGAAATAGAAACAACTAGTGATATCTAAAGTGTAGAAAAATGCTTCTGAGCTTCTGCATTCATCTATATATGTTAAAAAGCAGATCAGAAAGCACTAATTAATATGAACATTTACATGAGAGCAATTAACGAAACCTCACAAAAGGGGAAGGATTAAGTTGTGATAAAGCTATACAAAGTATATAGAGGGTGAAAATGGGAGAAATTAGTAGAGAGAATTGTAGGTGAAGCAGGTGGCAATGATGGAGGGGATGAGATGAAGATTGAAGGAGAGTAGCACTCAAGAGCCTACTTCCACCAAAGTATCCTGTGTGTGTTATAGTTCCATCTTAAATCACACGAGCTAAGGTCCTAGCTTCTGTCGAAAGCAATCCTCCATTGTAAGTTCCTCAAGAAAGCCTCGATGGCATTACTCGAGATAGCAGTGACAAGTACACACCTACAATATTAGTCACCAATCCATCATAGACTTCATTCATCATCATATATATGTCAATAGCACAGTTTTACCTTCAAGCGTCTGCTGCTACGAATGTGATCAGTGCTGAGCCAACGTATTGAGGCACAGAGTAAGGGATCAATATAATGAAGCTTAGCAGTATTCCTATGCAAACCATAATTTCAGATGCCGATAGAACCTGCATGCAAACCAAGATTTTCTAAGTATGAATTATCTTGAAATATAGCAGAATGCAATGTTCTTTTCTTTCTTATAACACTTGGCAATTTCGAAAATGTTGCTGATGTAGTTTCCTATAATAACATTTACGGGAAGCACTGTTAGCCTCAGACACGCAAGAAAAGTTGCTACGCTGCTGGTTGACCAGATGAAGTAATATCTGTTATAATACTTGATTCCGCAAGTAGAATCTCCATTGCATATTTCAGCATATAGTAAATGAACAGCTGCACATGATTGTGTTAATGAAATTAAGAGATCAAAAAATTAAATAGGAAAGTCACTACCAAGTGAAGCATAATGGGAAGTATTCTGGCTTAATACCTACACAGATGGGGTGAGTAATCGATATGCTGGCACAGTTGAGGTGACAGGTTCATGATTTCCTTCAGAATCTTCATCAAATCCTCAAGTTCTTGTTCTGTTTCTTCATTTTGATGCTCAGCTTCTGATTTTAAAAGCAATGGCTGTGTAAAACCAATCTCTACAGCGCGGTCATTTGCCGATGACAACCCTGCAAAAAGCATGTCCTCTACTCCAGTAAAAATCATGGGAACAAAATATTATACATGAAATTTTACTTGCAAAGTGACTGAGCTTATATAAATTTTAGAAAAGCTACATGGGTCAGACCAGAATTAGATTGTTGTGGCAGAAATTGTTCAGTCTGATGAGAAGGTTCTCTAAAAGAAATCCACAGCCACAGGAGGTAGACAAGCCATGAGAAGGCCACGACCCAGCCAGGCATAGTGTCTTCATTAAATGTGAGCTTGTAAATCTTAAATTTAGTTTGAAATAAGCAAGCAAAAGCTGGACCACAAGCCATTCCAAGTGCATTTGCGCTCACAAAACCTGTAGAAGCCTGCATTCGCAATTTGAGTGGTATGCAATCACTGATGTAGCGCCTGTTAACAGCCCTTGCAGACCCCAACCTGAAACATTCATCATGTACACTCGGTTGATTAATGTGTTCAAAATTGAAAACATATAGTAGAATACAATTACTTGCTACTGCAAAAAAACGACCAACTAGAAGGACTATTAAGATCATAAGCCAGAGCATACAAGGGGTTTCCCACCAAAAGAACAATGCTGCTAAACACTAGAGTCTCAAGTATGACCTATTTGACCATGCGCTAAAATATACAGAAGAGGACACCTGTGCAATCGCCATTATTCCAATGGGGTCAAACAGTTGTTGCAGCTCCAAGACTCAGGGAGTAATTATCTGTTTGTTGGGACAATAATGTATGTGTTCACCATATAAAGAAACTTATTTACCAAGTTTAAGAGAAGTGACATAAAATGATAATTCTGCTCAACAAAACTGTCTTCAGATGGAGTTGGTAACTCCTCTTGTATAATGAATGCATGCTCAATCACTCAAGGAAATTTGTGGAGTTTGAAAATTTGTTTACAGCAGCTCTAATAGAATCAATCATTGGATCCTGCATAATTATTGATAAAATCTCAATTACTCTCTAAATAATTATACATGCTTCAGTTTGAGATTTCTCTTGATTGAAATAATGATCGACCCCTTTTGTCTTGCCATATGCCAAAAAGCAATCAAATTCTTCTCTATGCAAAGGAGAAACACAATTGCATACGAAGCTAAAAAGTAAATTGAAAGAAAAAGAAGAACAAAAGAGAAAAATAATAGTTTTTATATATTTCAAAAGATTCGAGGAAAACCGGGTGGGATAATGCAGATTGATCATATATATGAAATAAAAATTTCCTTTTGGTCTTGAAGAGCTGCAAGGTTGTGAGATATGGCTCCAACAACTGCCCCAATACCCTGCATGTTCAACTATTTCCATATCAGGCACTCAAAGTAACAGCAACAACTAATTAAATATGAAGAGGAATGACTTGATTGGGGCATATTGCCACATGCTTGAAGACCTGTCACAGCTGCGAGTGAGGATGGTCTGCTCAGGTTTTGACATAGTAATCAGTGAATCTAGAGCCAAACGCTTATCAAATTTCTTCAGAATCTTTTGCAAACCAGTAGCATTTATGTCAACAAAGTAGAGGAGGTTTAAGAGATCCTGCCCCACTGCTCTATATGCTTCTCTTAGTTCAGATATTTTATATCCATCTAATTGCAAAGACACAGCATCCTGTTGTTCTCCGAGATTCAATAATCTGCTTGCTAGCAGTCGTTGTATCACAAACAAGACAATCTTTTCAATCTGAGGAATAGAAACAGCATCCTGTTGTTCTCCGAGATTCAATAATCCACTTGCTCAAATTAAGTTGTGGAAACATACTCTCGCCATTCTTCCAGTTTATTTTCTTTCAACTTCTACCTAAATGCAACCATCTTCAAGAATAAAATTACCAGTATAAAAAAAAAATTTATCACAGAACAGAAACAGAAGAAACCAAGACAAAACTGTGACAGAAGAAAACATACAAACAATATGTATGCACTTTCTTGGCAGTTGTTATTTCGGAAGAAAAAAGAAACGCATAAATAAAATACAATTTACAGAGACAAATAAACACAGAATATCTGAAATCAAGAATTCTTCAAAATTAACATAATCCCATAACTAAATTCGAATGCGTAGAAATAGAAAGCAGAATCATTGCGAAATCCGTAGAATTAAAACGAGGACATACCAAAATCTTGTTGCAGTATTAGCTGAAGAACACAAGTGAGAAGAGAGTATAATGGATATAGAGGAGAGGTGAATCTTGAGTATGCATTAGTATGTGTGCTTAAGAGAGGGAAGAGTTAGAAAGTCGCGCGAAATTTGTAAATTAGTTAGGAGGAAATCCAATTTCCAAGGAACGGGTACCCTTTGCCACGTGTCCATCTCCTTACTTATACATTTTTTTTCTTTTTTTAGGAAAAAGAAATCCTGTTCCTCAATAGCTTCATTTCATAGCATGTGCGAGACTGCGAGCCTCTTTAAGCAGCCAGTTGGGCTTTCAGCAAACTACGAATTTAGGGAGATATCTGGGAGTGCCTCTGCCTCATGCTAGAGCTTTAAAAAGTAGTGAACAGTTTTTGCTTGAGAAAGTCAGGGCCTGCCTTGCCAATTAGAATGTAACTCAACTTTCCATGGCCGCTAGAGTGACTTTAGCTCAATCAGTTTTATCAGCCCTCCCAATCTATACTATGCAAATGGCGAAAATTCCAATCTCCACTTGTGAGGAGATGGAAAAATGTATTCAGAATTTTATTCGGGGCTCTTCCACGGAGAATAGAAAGATTGTTTTGGTTCCTTGGGAAGTTATGAAACAACCTAAAAAATGTGGTCGATTGGGTTTCCGAACTTTAGCTGACCTTAATCGAGCTCACTTCATGAGGTTGGGTTGGGAATTGCACACCAATGGCAGCAGACTTTGGGCGCGAGTGGTGAAACTGATGTTGTGGAAATCGGGTTAGTTTCCACCAAAATGAATAATTGTGTCAAAAATTAAGACAAAGAAAAATTATCAGGTAGTTGGTGGAGTCACAAATGGTCTCCCTTAAAAACCAACTTCCTTAGACTCTTGAGTTTTGGTGACAGAATTTTTCTAAGATAATTTAAAGCACAATATATCACAAAGTAAAAGACCCGACAATAGCTATTAAATAGAAATAAAAGGAACACTAGAATTTAACGAGGTTCGGTCAATTATGTCTACGTCCTCGGACACTACTAAAATAATATTTCACTATTTCAAAGAAATATTACAAAGTGAAATATTACAAAAGAGAGAGGAAAAATACAACCAATCTTAGAAGTAGAGAGATTTGTGGTTTTTGAGATGAATTGTTAAGAGATGGATGGAGCCATTTTATAGGCTAATGCTATGGTGGAAAAATGCTCTCTTTCCGATGTGGGATTGCCACATTTCAACAAATGTCCACCTTGGCAATCTCACAATTCCAAACAAACATTCTCTAAACTCTTATATTACAAATTTCAGTAATGTCTCCAAATGCGCTTTGAAGCGCCCAATTTCAAATTCTAATAACATTTATCAAGTCCAAACAATGTTGGAACTTGACACTTGTCACAACTTTTGTTGTCATATCTGCGGGATTTTCAGCAGTTAAAATCTTCTGAAGTAGTATCCCACCATCTTCAAGAATTTCCCGTACAAAATGATATCGAACATCGATATGCTTCGTGCTTGTATGATAAACTTGATTCTTTGCTAAACAAATAGTACTTTGACTGTCACAATGCACTTTGACATGCTTCTGACCAATTCCCAAGTCATTCAACAACCCTTGAAGCCAAATTGTCTCCTTAACAGCTTCTGAAACTGCCATGTACTCTACCTCTGTTGTAGACAAAACAACTGTTGACTGCAAGGTGGACTTCCAACTAACCGGTGCCTTTGCAAGTGTGAACACATAACCGGCAGTAGATCGACGTTTGTCTAAATCACCTGCATAGTCGGAATCACAATATCCAACTATATACTGACCACTTTTCTGATCCCGCTCAAACATTATACCAACATCTACAGTATTCTGAATATACCGTAGAATCCATTTCACAGCTTGCCAATATCCTTTTCCAGGATCATGCATGTATCTGCTCACAACTCCAACTGCTTGTGAAATGTCAGGTCTCGTACACACCATTGCATACATCAAGCTACCAACAACATTTGCATATGGAACCTTTGACATATATTCTCGTTCTTCATCACTTTTCGGAGATAAAGATGCACTGAGCTTAAAATGAGGAGCAAGTGGAGTACTAACTGGTTTTGTCTTCTCATTTATCCCAAAACGCTTTAGTACTTTTCTCAGATATTGTTTCTGAGTCAAACAAAGTCTCCCCAATTTTTTGTCTCTGCATATCTCCATACCGAGAATCTTTTTAGCTTCCCCTAAATCCTTCATTTCAAATTCCTGATTTAGTTGAGCTTTTAACTTCTGAATCTGTCTTTCATCTTTCGAAGCTATCAGCATATCATCAACATAAAGGAGAAGATAGATAAAGGAAACATCCCGTAGCTTGCGCAAATATACACAATGATCGTATTTGCTTCTTGTGTATTTCTGCCTTATCATAAACTTATCAAATCGTTTGTACCACTGTCTTGGAGATTGTTTCAATCCATACAACGATTTGCTCAAATTGCACACTAAATTTTCTTTTCCAGCAACTTTAAATCCTTCTGGCTGAGTCATGTAGATTTCTTCTTCTAAGTCTCCATGTAAAAATGTAGTTTTTACATCCAGCTGAACTAGTTTCAGATCAAATTGTACTACTAAGGCCAATAGTATTCTAATGGAGAAATGTTTTACAACTGGAGAAAACACTTCATTATAATCAATTCCCTCCTTATGAGCGTAGCCTTTAGCTACCAATCTTGCCTGTAGCGGATATCATTCTTATCAGGAAATCCGTCTTTCTTTGCATAAATCCATTTACAGCCAATCGCTTTCTTTCCCTTTGGCAGACTTGATAGCTTCCACGTCTGATTCTTTTCAAGGGACTGCATCTCTTCTTCCATAGCCTTTCTCCACTTTTTTTCTTCTGAGCTTTGAATAGCTTCACAATAAGTGGAAGGAATCTCATCATCTACTGAATATGTATAATTAGTCATATCTTCAAGTCGAGCAGGTTTCTTAATATTCCTTTTCGGCTTTCGTAGTGCAATTGACTCAAGTTGCTGAGGAGGTTCTTGTGATGAAACCTCTGCTTCCTCATCTGATCCATTTTCTACCATTATCTCCTCTTCTGTCGTAGGAGTAATTTTATCAGACTTTACAATTGCTGGATCAACAATTCTTCTTCTATCAAACTCCACCTGTTTAGGAGTTTCCTCCACCTGCTGTGGAGAACCATCTGTCTGCTCCTTTGTTATCTTTAACACGGTAGACTCATCAAAGGTAACATCTCCACTAAAGATTATTTTCTTCGTCTCTGGGCACCATAGTCGATATCCTTTGATACCAGAGGATATCCCCATAAAGATAGCTTTCTTTGCCCTTGGATCTAACTTCGATTCCTTAACATGATAGTATGCAGTGGAACCAAACACATGTAAGGAATTATAATATGTAGCAGGTTTTCCATACCACACCTCCAAATGTGTTTTTCCATTGATAGCAGTTGATGGCAAACGATTAATGAGATGACATGTGTATGTTACAGCCTCAGCCCAAAACTGTCTGCCTAATCCAACATTAGACAACATATACCGAACTTTCTCTAGTAGAGTTCAGTTCATGCGTTCAGCCACCCCATTCTGTTGTGGTGTATTTTTGACAGTGAAATGTCGAACAATTTCTTCATTTC
This sequence comes from Triadica sebifera, assembly GCA_023653625.1. NCBI lineage: Eukaryota > Viridiplantae > Streptophyta > Magnoliopsida > Malpighiales > Euphorbiaceae > Triadica > Triadica sebifera. Next base: position 32,028,134 of record CM042900.1, on the reverse strand, counting down.
TGCAAACTTTCATGAAGGGATCACTTATGTACTCTCCGCCATTGTCTGTTCGAAGACACTTGATCTTTCTACCCGTCTGAGTTTCTACCATCTTATTCCAGATGAGAAAAACTCCCAACACTTCATCCTTTGTCTTCATTGTATACACTCATACTCTTCTTGAACAATCATCAACAAAGGTAACATAGTAGTGTTTACCTCCCATTGAAGCAATTTTGGAAGGACCTCATACATCTGAGTGAACATAATCCAGAATACCCTTGGTATCATGGATTGCAGTGCCAAACTTCACTCTCGCCTGCTTCCCTTTGATGCAATGCTCACAGAAGTCTAATTTGCAGGTTCACACTCCTTGCAATAATCCTTGATTCGCCAGAAGTTTCAAGGATTTTTCGCCTGCATGCCCCAAGCGCATATGCCACAATCTGGTTGTTTCTAGCTCCTGGTCATCACTATATCACTAGAAACTGTTGTTGTTGTTCCAACAACTGTGTTGCCTTCATAGTAATACAAGTTATTGCTCATTTGAACTCCTTTCATCACCACAAGTGCTCCAGATATAACCTTAATTACTTCATTTTTAATGATTATAGTGACCCTTTCTCCCAAGGATTCCCATAGAAATGAGGTTTTTCGTCAGACTGGGCACATATCTTACATCTGTCAGAGTTCTGATTGATCCATCGCGATTCCTCAATTGGATTGAACCAATTCCAGTTGTTTTACAAGGGCTGTCATTTGCTGTATAGACAACTTCACCTTCAATTTCTTTAAAATCGAAAAACCATTCCCGATTGGGACACATATGGTGGCTACAGCCTGAATCCAGGATCCAAGCAGTCGAACTGCTTATTGATGGCATCAATGCTAATGAAAAATCTGAATCATCACATTCAGCTACATTTGAATCTGCAACAGCCTTGCCTTTGCCAGATTTGCTTCTCAACTTAGGACAATCTTTCTTCCAGTGCCCATTTTCTCGACAAAAGGCACATTCATCTTTGCCCTCTCTGGACTTTGATCTGTATTTCTTTCCCCTGTTCTTATTTTTCAAACGGCCTCTTACTATCAAAACTTCTGTTGCTCCACTGGTGCTATCCTTCTTGTCTTTTCTCCTCAATTCATAGTTGTATAGTGCATCACATATTTCACTAAGAGACACCTCAGCTTTCTCATGGAGTATAGCAGTTTCTAGAAACTCAAACTCCTCAGGAAGGGATCCCAACAGTATTATGGCCAAATCTTCATCTTCAAATGTCACATCCAAGTTCATCATATCTGCTACAAGTTGATTGAAATTGGTGATGTGATCATTCATCGTGGTACCAGGAACATATGTGAATCTGAACAGTCTTTTCTTCATATGAAGCTTATTTTGACTGCTCTTTTTCAAGAATTTTTCCTCAAGTGCCTTCCACAATTTACTTGCAGAAGTTTCTTTACAAAATGCATACTTCTGCTCTCTGGACAGGCACGATCGAATTATAACACATGTCAAACGATTGATTGTCTTCCATTCCTTCTCATCTGCACCTTCTGGCTTTTCTCCCTCAATGGCAATGTCTAAGCCTTGCTGAAATAAGGCGTCTAGAACTTCACCTTGCCACATGCCAAAATGGCCTGTACCATCAAAAATCTCCACTGCAATTCTCGTATTTGCCACAGCAGTTCTCGCTAAAATTGATGAAGTAGAAGTTGTTGTGTCCATTGTGGATTTTTGTCCGTCTCTTGTCATTTCCTTTTTAAGACTATTTAATAGCTTTCAAATGCGGAATACCCAAGAATCCAAGGAAACCTTTCTGATGTGGAAGATCAGATTACGCCGCAACTACAAAGCATATAACTCAGTAACCTTGGCTCTGATACCAATTGTTGTGGAAATCGGATTAGTTTCCACCAAAATGAATAATTGTGCCAAAAATTAAGACAAAGAAAAATTTCCAGGTAGTTGGTGGAGTCACAAATAGTCTGCCTTAAAAACCAACTTTTTTAGACTCTTGAGTCTTGGTGACATAATTTTTCTAAGATAATTTAAAGCACAATATATCACAAAGTAAAAGATCCGACAATAGCTATTAAATAAAAATAAAAGGAACACCAGAATTTAACAAGGTTCGGTCAATTATGTCTACGTCCTCGGATACTACTAAAATAATATTTCACTATTTCAAAGAAATATTACAAAGTGAAATATTAAAAGAGAAAGAAAAAATACAAACAATCTTAGAAGTAGAGAGATTGGTGATTTTTGGGATGAATTGTTAAGAGAGAGATGGAGTCATTTTATAGGCTAATGCTATGGTAGAAAAATGATATCTTTCCGACGTGGGATTGCCACATTTCAACCACTGAAATTCAGGGTTGATTCAAAGCTGGTCCCTGCAATCAAAGCTCCACAAAATTGTTCGAAGATTTGGCGCAACATTTGCAGTGTTTGGGAGGATATCCGAAGCAACATTTTCTGGTCACTTGGAAATGGACGATGGGTGAAATTTTTGTTGGATTATTGGATTCCAGGTATGCCTTGCCTTAAATATGTAGCTTTATGTTCTCTTTCTCCACAAGAATTGAACCTTTCTGTCGCTGATTATGTCTCGGATATGGGAAATTGGAATTGGAATGGGTTTAGTCATAAAATCCCCCACAGCTCCAAGTTGCAAATTGCTTCAATTATTTCGCCTTCCCCGTTGGCAGAGGAAGATGAATTTTACTGGGCGTCTGTCCCTTATGTTCTATTTTCCCTCAAATCAGCTTATTTTTACCAAGTTAGGGGGTGGAAGAGGGTTTGGCATTGGCGGGGACCACAGCGAATCCGCATGTTCTTATGGCTTGTCTATCGTGACTCCGTTTACTTACTAACGCTGAACTTTGCAGAAGACATATCAGCTCCTTTATACACGTGAAATTTGTGGTAGAGCTACTGAAACGGGTATTCACGCAATGCTAGATTGTTTATTTGCTGCCCAGTTTTGGTCCAAAGTTGTCCCATTGAATTGGTGGAATGAATTTATGCTGAATGATGTCTCTATTAAATCTTGGGTGCTGAAGAACTTCAGGATTAAAGAGGATATTGGAAATATGGACTGAGCATTAGTTTTTGGCGTAGCGTGCTGGGTTCTTTGGCAATAGAGAAATACTATTATTTTTCAATATGCAGCACTTTGGGCTGAGGATGTGGTAAAAGGAGATTTGGAATCAAGCTATGGCGTTTGATGATGCTTTGGAGAAGCTTCATCAGATTTCGGTGCCCAAGGTTCCTAGGGAGGTTTTGGCTGCTTGGTCACCACCTCCTCCGAGTTATGTAAAATTAAACACTGATGGTTCTTTTGCTATAATGAAGGTCGGTCATATGGAGGAGGATTGATTCGAAATCATCCGGGAGCTTGGGTGAGTGGGTTTGTGGTGAACTTGGCCAATTGCGATATTCATTACAGCTGAGGTTAGGGCTGTCTTTATGTAAAATTAAATGTTCCTAAAGGATTTTGTGGAGTGCGATAATAGGCGTACTGTGGAAATGGTTTTAGGGCATTGACATACTTTGGTTGGTTGTAGATCTTCGGCCAGTGTTGTTCGAAACCTTCTCAATAGCTTTGAAGATGCCCGAACATATCAGATTTATATAGAGACAAATTTTGCAGCAGATTTCTTAGTTCATCATGCAAAGAATTATAAGTTGGAAACCACTATTATTCATCGACCACCATCGAGCTTACAATATTAGATGTATTATAATTTGCTTTGTATAACTTATTTTCGTTAGTGCTTGTAAGCGTGACTCACTTTTCATTACAAAAAACAAAAACAAAAAATCTAGCACTAGTGGATAACAATCAATCTCTTTGAAAGGTTATGACGAATAGATGGTGTTTAGTACATTGATTATAAAAATTTTGTAAGAAAAAGGCCGTAAAAACATAAGGCCCAAAATATAAATTTCATAGGCCGAACCCAATTATATTTTCCAATCGTCCGCCTAACCATTTGAACCCACTATGGCAGTGAGTCACACTTGGGCAGTTTATAAAGCCCATCCATCCTCTACTCCTTGACTAGCATAAAATGCATAGTCACCCACCATATTCCAACGTAATCACCTACTATTTAGAATAACTACCATTATATTAAGGTGAAAAAAAGCTCCCAAAGAGCTCTTCTAGATTCTTTTACTACCTTATATTCTTCTCTGATTTTCTCATATTCATGTATCCCTTTTTTTTACTATCTAGACTCATTTAAATTATATATATATACTAATTTGATTGTCGGAGTGATTTAATTTTGTTATGCAGGTTGATCATTCGTTTATAAAAGTCTAACTATATAAATAGTACCCTTAATTTTTTATAGAATTAGAATTGAGACTAATGAATGAATGTATAGATGGATGAACTTGAAAAAAACGCTTGCACACAAGAGAAGTCAGTAAACTAAATTTGTTTAAAATTTATGAATTTTTTTTGTCCCGAATACAGTATAATATTTCAGTTTGTTTGATGAGAAAAAAAAAAGGTAAGAATTTGTAGAACGAAAAACAGATTAATGATTTAGCCAAACAACTTTGTGTTGAAATATGACAATCCCACATCGGAAAGATTTCAATTTTCCACCATAGCATTAGCCTATAAAAGGGCTTAATCCCCCTCTTAACAATTCATTCCAAAAACCACCAATCTCTCTACTTCTAAGATTGGTTGTATTTTTCCTCTCTCTCTTGTAATATTTCACTTTGTAATATTTCTTTGAAATAGTGAAATATTATTTTAGTAGTGTCCGAGGACGTAGGCATAATTGGCCGAACCTCGTTAAATTCTGGTGTTCCTTTTATTTCTATTTAATAGCTATTGTCGGGTCTTTTACTTTGTGATATATTGTGCTTTAAATTATCTTAGAAAAATTCTGTCACAAAGACTCAAGAGTCTAAGGAAGTTGGTTTTTAAGGGAGACCATTTGTGACTCCACCAACTACCTGGGAATTTTTCTTTGTCTTAATTTTTTGGCACAATTATTCATTTTGGTGGAAACTAACCCGATTTCCACAACAATTGGTATCAGAGCCAAGGTTACTGAGTTATATGCTCTGTGGTTGCGGCGTAAGCTGATCTTCCACATCAGAAAGGTTTCCTTGGATTCTTGGGTATTCCGCATTTGAAAGCTATTAAATAGTCTTAAAAAGGAAATGGCAAGAGACGGACAAAAATCCACAATGGACACAACAGCTTCTACTTCATCAATTTTGGCGAGAACTGTTGTGGCAAATACGAGAATTGCAGTGGAGATTTTTGATGGTACAGGCCATTTCGGCATGTGGCAAGGTGAAGTTCTAGATGCCTTATTTCAGCAAGGCTTAGACATTGCCATTGAGGGAGAAAAGCCAGAAGGTGCAGATGAGAAGGAATGGAAGACAATCAATCGTTTGGCATGTGGTACAATTCGATCGTGCCTGTCCAGAGAGCAGAAGTATGCCTTTTGTAAAGAAACTTCTGCAAGTAAATTGTGGAAGGCACTGGAGGAAAAATTCTTGAAAAAGAGCAGTCAAAATAAGCTTCATATGAAGAAAAGACTGTTCAGATTCACATATGTTCCTGGTACCACGATGAATGATCACATCACCAATTTCAATCAACTTGTAGCAGATCTGATGAACTTGGATGTGACATTTGAAGATGAAGATTTGGCCCTAATGTTGTTGGGATCCCTTCCTGAGGAGTTTGAGTTTCTAGAAACTACTCTACTCCATGGGAAAGCTGAGGTGTCTCTTAGTGAAGTATGTGCTGCACTATACAGCTATGAATTGAGGAGAAAAGACAAGAAGGATAGCACCAGTGGAGCAGCTGAAGCTTTGATAGTAAGAGGCCGTTCGAAAAATAAGAACAGGGGAAAGAAAGATAGATCAAAGTCCAGAGTGGGCAAAGATGAATGTGCCTTTTGTCGAGAAAAGGGGCACTGGAAGAAAGATTGTCCTAAGTTGAGAAGCAAATCTGGCAAAGGCAAGTCTGTTGCAGATTCAAATGTAGCTGAATGTGATGATTCAGATTTTTCATTAGCATTGATGCCATCAATAAGCAGTTCGACTGCTTGGATCCTGGATTCAGGCTGTAGCCACCATATGTGTCCCAATCGGGAATGGTTTTTCGATTTTAAAGAAATTGAAGGTGGAGTTGTCTATACAGCAAATGACAGCCCTTGCAAAACAACTGGAATTGGTTCAATCCAATTGAGGAATCGTGATGGATCAATCAGAACTCTGACAGACGTAAGATATGTGCCCAGTCTGACGAAAAACCTCATTTCTATGGGAATCCTTGGGAGAAAGGGTTTCACTATAATCATTAAAAATGAAGTAATAAAGGTTATATCTGGAGCACTTGTGGTGATGAAAGGAGTTCAAAGGAGCAACAACTTGTATTACTATGAAGGCAATACAGTTGTTGGAACAACAGCAGCAGTTTCTAGTGATGACCATGAGCTAGAAATAACCAGATTGTGGCATATGCGCTTGGGGCATGCAGGCGAAAAATCCTTGAAACTTCTGGCGAATCAAGGATTATTGCAAGGAGTGCGAACCTGCAAATTAGACTTCTGTGAGCATTGCATCAAAGGGAAGCAGACGAGAGTGAAGTTTGGCACTGCAATCCATGATACCAAGGGTATTCTGGATTATGTTCACTCAGATGTATGGGGTCCTTCCAAAACTGCTTCAATGGGAGGTAAACACTACTATGTTACCTTTGTTGATGATTGTTCAAGAAGAGTATGGGTGTATACAATGAAGACAAAGGATGAAGTGTTGGAAGTTTTTCTCATCTGGAAGAAGATGGTAGAAACTCAGACGGGTAGAAAGATCAAGTGTCTTCGAACAGACAATGGCGGAGAGTACACAAGTGATCCCTTCATGAAAGTTTGTAGAAATGAAGGAATTGTTCGACATTTCACTGTCAGAAATACACCACAACAGAATGGGGTGGCTGAACGCATGAACCGAACTCTACTGGAGAAAGTTCGGTGTATGTTGTCTAATGCTGGATTAGGCAGACAGTTTTGGGCTGAGGCTGTAACATACGCATGTCATCTCATTAATCGTTTGCCATCAACTGCTATCAATGGCAAAACACCTTTGGAGGTGTGGTATGGAAAACCTGCTACAGATTATAATTCCTTACATGTGTTTGGTTCCACTGCATACTATCATGTTAAGGAATCAAAGTTAGATCCAAGGGCAAAGAAAGCTATCTTTATGGGGATATCCTCTGGTATCAAAGGATATCGACTATGGTGCCCAGAGACGAAGAAAATAATCTTTAGTAGAGATGTTACCTTTGATGAGTCTACCATGTTAAAGGTAACAAAGGAACAGACGGATGGTTCTCCACAGCAGGTGGAGGAAACTCCCAAACAGGTGGAGTTTGATAGAAGAAGAATTGTTGATCCAGCAATTGTAGAGTCTGATAAAATTACTCCTACAGAAGAAGAGGAGATAATGGTAGAAAATGGATCAGATGAGGAAGCAGAGGTTTCAGCACAAGAACCTCCTCAGCAACTTGAGCCAATTGCACTACGAAAGCCGAAAAGGAAGATTAAGAAACCTGCTCGACTTGAAGATATGACTAATTATACATCTTCAGTAGATGATGAGATTCCTTCCACTTATTGTGAAGCTATTCAAAGCTCAGAAGAAGAAAAGTGGAGAAAGGCTATGGAAGAAGAGATGCAGTCCCTTGAAAAGAATCAGACATGGAAGCTAGCAAGTCTGCCAAAGGGAAAGAAAGCGATTGGCTGTAAATGGGTTTATGCAAAGAAAGACGGATTTCCTGATAAGAATGATATGCGCTACAAGGCAAGATTGGTAGCTAAAGGCTACGCTCAGAAGGAGGGAATTGATTATAATGAAGTGTTTTCTCCAGTTGTAAAACATTCCTCCATAAGAATACTGCTGGCCTTGGTAGCACAATTTGATCTGGAACTAGTTCAGCTGGATGTAAAAACTGCATTTTTACATGGAGACTTAGAAGAAGAAATCTACATGACTCAGCCAGAAGGATTTAAAGTTGCTGGAAAAGAAAATTTGGCGTGCAAGTTGAGCAAATCGTTGTATGGATTGAAGCAATCTCCAAGACAGTGGTACAAACGATTTGACAAGTTTATGATAAGGCAGAAATACACAAGAAGCAAATATGATCATTGTGTATATTTACGCAAGCTACGGGATGGTTCCTTTATCTATCTCCTCCTTTATGTTGATGATATGCTGATAGCTTCAAAAGATGAAGGAGAGATTCAGAAGTTAAAAGCTCAACTAAATCAGGAATTTGAAATGAAAGATTTAGGGGAAGCTAAGAAGATTCTCGGTATGGAGATATGCAGAGACAGAAAATTGGGGAGACTTTGTTTGACTCAGAAACAATATCTGAGAAAAGTACTAAAGCGTTTTGGGATAAATGAGAATACAAAACCAGTTAGTACTCCACTTGCTCCTCATTTTAAGCTCAGTGCATCTTTATCTCCGAAAAGTGATGAAGAACGAGAATATATGTCAAAGGTTCCATATGCAAATGCTGTTGGTAGCTTGATGTATGCAATGGTGTGTACGAGGCCTGACATTTCACAAGCAGTTGGAGTTGTGAGCAGGTACATGCATGATCCTGGCAAAGGACATTGGCAAGCTGTGAAATGGATTCTACGGTATATTCAGAATACTGTAGATGTTGGTATAATGTTTGAGCGGGATGAGAAAAGTGGTCAATATATAGTTGGATATTGTGATTCCGACTATGCAGGTGATTTAGACAAACATCGATCTACTACCGGTTATGTGTTCACACTTGCAAAGGCACCGGTTAGTTGGAAGTCCACCTTACAGTCAACAGTTGCTTTGTCTACAACAGAGGCAGAGTACATGGCAGTTTCAGAAGCTGTTAAGGAGGCAATTTGGCTTCAGGGGTTGTTGAATGACTTGGGAATTGGTCAGAAGCATGTCAAAGTGCATTGTGACAGTCAAAGTGCTATTTGTTTAGCAAAGAATCAAGTTTATCATACAAGGACGAAGCATATCGATGTTCGATATCATTTTGTACGGGAAATTCTTGAAGATGGTGGGATACTTCTTCAGAAGATTTTGACTGCTGAAAATCCCGCAGATATGACAACAAAAGTTGTGACAGGTGTCAAGTTCCAACATTGTTTGGACTTGATAAATGTTATTAGAATTTGAAATTGGGCGCTTTGAAGCGCATTTGGAGACATTACTTAAATTTGTAATATAAGAGTTTAGAGGATGTTTGTTTGGAATTGTGAGATTGTCAAGGTGGAGATTTGTTGAAATATGACAATCCCACATCGGAAAGATTTCAATTTTCCACCATAGCATTAGCCTATAAAAGGGCTTAATCCCCCTCTTAACAATTCATTCCAAAAACCACCAATCTCTCTACTTCTAAGATTGGTTGTATTTTTCCTCTCTCTCTTGTAATATTTCACTTTGTAATATTTCTTTGAAATAGTGAAATATTATTTTAGTAGTGTCCGAGGACGTAGGCATAATTGGCCGAACCTCGTTAAATTCTGGTGTTCCTTTTATTTCTATTTAATAGCTATTGTCGGGTCTTTTACTTTGTGATATATTGTGCTTTAAATTATCTTAGAAAAATTCTGTCACAAAGACTCAAGAGTCTAAGGAAGTTGGTTTTTAAGGGAAACCATTTGTGACTCCACCAACTACCTGGGAATTTTTCTTTGTCTTAATTTTTTGGCACAATTATTCATTTTGGTGGAAACTAACCCGATTTCCACAACACTTTGTAGGTGTGGAAGGAGTAATCTTAAGGACAAGGCCAGGAAGAACATCATCAGGATCATGAATGTGAGGATTCTGCTCCACTATAAAAGGATCACCGCACTTATTACTAATGGTGTGAAGAGTTTCTCCTTCTTGAACAACGTAAATCTCATCGCATGGTCTGTCTAACATTTGGTTGCCTCTGATGATCATCCCATTAAATGTTTGATCTCTTACAGAGCTCTGCAGTACGAGGATCACAAGCACAAGAGCACAGTACCACGAAGCTACATCTGCTATAGACATAAACGTAGACACAGGCTTCTTCTTCGAGAGGTCGAAAGCCATGAGAGAGTTGTAGATGGAGAGAGCTGATACTGGAGGTGGAAGAGATGGGGAATATGGGAAGGAAATGAAGAAGAAAGGCACGAGTGAGGTGTGAATGTCAGTTTTGGCGGTTATTATTATTATTATTATTTTCTATTAGATAGAGTGGCCACGCCAAAATGGACACGACGATAGTGTTATTACGTGACTCATCTTCTTTCCTAAGGCCTAATGGCCTTAATCAACACTTGACAGTTGACCCCAAAACAATTAATTGTTAATTATTAATTTTTCCTCTTGCTTTTTAGATTTGGAAACACAAATCACTTTGACCAACCTGTCTCTCAATTGTATTTGTATGTGTTTAGCAGTCGAAATTTGTATGATAATTCAAATTCCAAACATCCTTGAGCTTATAAGACTTGACACTTCTAGAAGAAAAATGAAGCTTAAGGTTTCATATTTGCATTTACATATCAATTTGATGAAAAATCATATGTTGCCCAATTAACAAATGCATTTTTTTTACGTATTCATTTAAAAAAAATGAGATACAAATTTTCTATATTTTCAATTTCAAAGCAAATCCACATGAAAATACAGCCAATATAGCAAAAAGATTGCTACTTTTTTTTAATCCAAAAACCGAAAACATAAACCATCATTAAAGTCTAAAAAGTTCAAATGCAAAATATATACAAAAATTAGGTAGGTCGCTAGTATAGTTCCCTGTCCACAATACTGATAATTATTGAAAAATATTTACTAATAGATAGGAAGAGAATTATTTGGATGTATAGAAAAAAAATAAATATATTTATAGAAAGATAAAGTAAAGTAAGATTTTGAATGTTTTGTTTATATACAAAATAACAAAGTTATAAATTAGAAGATAAGAAGTGAGTGAAAAAATTGACCCATGACATCTATGTTAATTTTTTTGTATTCAAAATAAAGTATTTTCTAAATGGTTCGTCTAAACGAGTGAGATTTTAATATCTAAATTCATCTTGCAGTTGCCAAAAAAAATGAACAACTAATATCATCCCCAATTTCGTAAATATGGATTCAAGAAATGTTCAAGCAATGATGGAGAACAAATGGTCTTGAACTTTTAAACAACATAATCAAACAGAGTGAGATCCCATTAATTGGTCAGCAGCTTTGCATTCTCTCAAATCCTAATTGTCTACCCTTGAGTCAAGATTGATACCAACTTGTCTTGAGAAAAACGGCCAATTGTGCAGTTTGATGAATTTGGATACTACTTTTGAAAAATCAGAATAAGAAGGATCAGTGATGAACTTTGGATACGACTTTTCCATTCCATTTTTAGTTTCTCTGTGAAATGGGTTATTGTGGTCTGGTTTCCATTTTCAATTTTATAAATAATGTGTTCCTCTAACGGTGGTGCAATGAGGAATGATTGAACTCAACTTTGAAGTTGTTTAGCACATTTAGTTTTTTTATAATTCTACTTTGAATGTCAATGTCATGAAGGCTTTAATGCCCAAAAGGAGCAACTGGGCCATGGACATATAATTTAGTCTTATAGGTCTGCAATTGTTACTGAACTTTTGAAGTATTTTGTTCAAGTCAATTATTCCTACAGTTTACAAATGTTCTTATTTGTATTTTTCTCTTAAACTATTTATTTGGGATCGTTTATGTGAAAGGCTATTATTATTTCGTTTCTCTGGGTGGAAATCTTTATTATTATTATTATTATTATTATTATTATTATTATTATTATTATTATTATTATTATTATCTTTTTGAACAAATGTTACAATCAATGATTGACAGGCAATGGAATAAGAGAAATCCCCAAAATGGAGATTTTAAATGTTTGAAACTTTCAGAAACTTCAACTTAGTTGATGCTGATAGAAAATCTCTTTTTGTTTCAGTCATCTGAGATTTTTTTGCAATGTAATTTGGGTGATAATATTGTGTACCTTTTATCCCTCGTTATTTTTTTTAATTATTATTATTATTATTATATCTTCTAAGAAATAATTGAATAAAAATAAAAGAAATCTTAAGCCAATAATATTAATTGAAACTAATTAATTAATTTTTTTTTCAATAATGATATAAGGATTATGAATCAAACGTCTTATTTTTCATCACAAACACAATATTTATTTAACAAATTAATAATATTATTATTTTTATCCTCGCGCAAAGCACGAGCAAATTAGAAGCGAGGGTTTGGTCAGTTCGATTCTATTTGTAAAAACCAAACAATATTTAGAACCAAACCTAAACGAACGGGAATTTTTTCCGTTCGGTTTAGTTTAATTGATTTTATTAATTAATTAACTAAATTTATATAAATTATAATTATAATTATATTTTATCAATTATAACACCATAAATTTATAAATTAATATAAATTAAGATAAAATAGCATAAATATTGATAAAGTGACATAATAATTATTTCATTAACTACCATGATTAACATAAATTAAATTTTATTACCATAACTTTATAAATTATCATAAATTAAAATTAATTATCACAACTAGTTAATATAAATTAGAATAATTTTTTATAATTTATGACTTTATCCAACTATAAATCAAAATAAATTATTATAAGCAATAATTTTTTTATCAATAAATCATTAAATATATATATATATATATAAATTAATTTTGATCGATTAGGTTTAATTGGTTTTTTAACATTCAAAAACCTAACAGATTAAAGAGAAAATCGAATTCGATTTGATTCGGTTCAGTTTTGCATACTCTAGAGTAAGCTACTATAAAATAATTTCAATGGTTGAATATAACAAAAAAAAATCTATAGAAAACTTTATTATTGTTTGTAAAAAAAAATTTCAATGATCCTTTTTAAACATTTCTAAATTCAGAAGTGAATATTTTTATATTTTAGTACGTGCAAGGAGAAGATATTGAAAAAGACATTATTCTAAACTTTTAAAACGACGAGTAGTTTTAGCACAGTTACTGGTGTCCGTGGAAGTTGCATCCTATTATTGCAGACCCCACTAAACCCTATAAGGTTTAAACAGCTATTCTTTCAAAAACAGTGGTATACATACCGCTATTCAATCCTCTCTGCTACCAACATAAAATGGCGGGTGCAGATGAGGCAAAACTCGACGGATTCCTCCAGTGGCTTCAGGTCCAATTCCTTTTTTTATTTTTATTAATGTGCATTTCTCTTTATATTTCTGCTAATTTTTATATTTGAATTCAGGCGAATAAGGTTGAGCTACGAGGTTGCAACATCAAGTACTGCGGTCGAAATAAAGGGTTTGGTATTTTTTCTGCTAATGATGCATCTGACGGTAATTAAATTTCAATCCACCCTTTTCATCAATCTACCCACTTGTGTAGTTCATTTTTTCTTTGATTGGGCTTGTTCTCTGTTCTGTAAATAAAAAGAAAATTTGTAAAATTTCAGGGATTCTGCTTGTTGTTCCGCTGGATTTGGCTATAACTCCGATGAGAGTTTTGCAGGATCCTCTTATCGGACCTGAATGTAGAGTTCTGTTTGAAGAAGGAGAAGTGGATGACAGGTTCTTGATGGTTTTATTTCTAATGTTGGAGCGACTTCGAAAGAATTCTTCTTGGAAACCGTAAGTATCTACTGTAATTCCCTGAATTTTTTTATTATTATTTTGGTAGTAATTTTGTTTAAGTCGTTTGGATTTATTTTGGGCGAAATAACATAATAGGTACCTTGACATGCTCCCTTCCAATTTCGGAAATCCACTTTGGTTTACTGATGAAGAGCTATTAGAGCTGAAGGGAACAACCTTGTATCGAGCAACTGAATTGCAGGTTAATCATAAACATTCTCTTGCCTTATGTCTTTCTGTCCTTCAAAACTGTATGGCTGGATTTTGTATAATATATCCTAGACAATTGAGTGCCAAAAAGAAAAGGTGCTACCACAATGGCTGATGGCTTTATTTCAGAATTTTATCAACTAACAGTCACAATATAATTGTTTCTGCCATTGGTAATGGTTGACATTTTTGCCTTTTTTCAAGATTAGAGTGCTGCATCGAATGCAGTGGTGCAAATCAAGTTGCACATCTTAAAATATGCTTTAAAATCATTTATGGTTCTTCCATTTCTCTCACATCGGGTTTGAATAGCAAAGTTACAAGAGCTGTATGTTTTGGAAGCTAGTGGGTGCCTTATAAAGCTAAAATAAAGTACAAATTTAATGCTGGTGAAAGATATGTGTCGATCTCTTTTGGCTCTACTTTTACTGTAAAAGTTTCAAATGCATTTAATGTAGCTTCAGATTATACTTCAATATTTGTGCCGTTACATATTATGGCTGATTGATTGGGGTTCTTGAACTTAATTGCACAGCATATGTGACCAAAGACAGATTTATGTTACAGAGGAAAAAATTGCTGTCTCTGTTCAATGAAAAAGTAAAGGATTTGATGAAGAAACTTCTAATTCTAGATGGGGATTCAGAAAGGTGAGTATCAAGTTGAATCTACTCACTCCAAAACCCTTATGGTTTTTTTTCCTGATCCTTCTTGAGCATAATTGGATTATAATAGGGATGCATGCTGACACATTGACAAAAAATGAAAGTTTTGCCTGATGGGTTTTATTTATAATGTCAATTCATTTGCAGTGCACTGTTTATTGATGGTATTACGTATGTTATGATTTCATGTAGAATGAGTTAATACTTAAGAGGGAAAATATCTCCTGCATACAAACCTGAGATTTTTGTTTTTTATGTTTCTCCAGAGAGGTGTGTTTTGAAGACTTCCTTTGGTGAGTATCTTGTAAATTAGTCTTTTTTGCTTGATATTGTTGTTCCCATGATTTATGTGCATTGATGTTGTTTGCTCTTGTTGGTCAATCTTGCAATATTTCCGTCATGCTAGGGCAAATTCTGTATTTTGGAGTCGTGCACTGAACATTCCCTTTCCACGTTCTTATGTATTTCCACAAGATCAAGAGGTTCAAGGCAGTTACTGTGCAGTTAACCGTAATTCTGAGCTCTCCTATAATGATGATTCTACTGGAGACTTGATTAATGAAAAGGATGAGAGGGGTGGGATTATTATTTTCCCTCTTGGGGCTTGATTTTCTGATATAATTCTTGTAATTGAAGGATTTAATAGTGCATACCAAATTGAGATTCAACCCTTTACCTATATCAGGATTAAAGATTCATGGAGTTGACACTCAAGTCAATGGAGAGATTTCTACATCAGTTCAAGGGGATACTGTTTGGGTAGAGGGTCTCGTTCCTGGCATTGATTTTTGCAACCATGGTATGCCCCTTTGTTTCATAAATCTGGCTAACTGAACTCTATTGGTTACCTCAAGTCCTTGATATATCCCTGAGGTTCTTGTAATTTGGTACTGTTGATAGAAATTGGTTTCAGTGGCAAGCATTTTGCTATCAAATTTTGACTGAACAAATAATGAAAATTACTTCCTTCGCTACCTTTTTTAATTGTGAAATAATACAGTTGATTGTAATGTTTGACATTGTGTTTCATTTGCTGCGAATACGGCTCTGTAGATTTGAAGGCAGCAGCAACTTGGGAGGTTGATGGAACTGGTGCAGTAACAGGAGTACCGTTATCCATGTTCCTTCTTTCTGGTATCATTCTGATTTTAATATGTTTTTCTATATGTATGTATTCAAAAGCACATTTTAATTTCATTAAATATGAGATTTCGATAGTCTTAACTCTAGAATTCTTGTACTTTTAACAGTTACTGATTATTGATTACATGTTTTCTTCTTGACATTTTGTTTGTCCCAAATGCAAAGCTGAACGAACTCCTTTCCAAATTGAAAAAGAGATTTCCATTAGTTACGGTAACAAAGGCAATGAGGTACTTTCTTTTGGCACTTAGAGGATACCCTATTACAGATCTCTATACATTTTCTTGGGACACTGGTGTAATAATTGTAGCTGTGTCTGCAACCTTTTTTGCTATCTCTTAGGATTTCTTCACTTCATATTGATTGTACTAATTTCTGAAATTGCATCAGTCTTAACATATAGTACAGTGACTTGGGCATCATTTTTGACATTTATGGTTGCCTGCTGTGAGACTTCCTTTAACTTGCTGCAGTTGCCTTTTTCTTTGCTAACTTGCAAGTTGTTAGACCTTTCACTTTGTTTGGGTTTGCCCTTGGCATGTTCAGTATGGGTAGTAAAAGGCACATTCAACTGAAGAATAACTAACCTGCTTCTGCTATGTAGGTCTAGTTTTACAGGTGCACTCATGGGACTATACTGTACCTGATTAAAATCTAACTTTTGTCTTCCTGCTTTTGTTTTAAGGCTACGAGCTACACAAATCTTGTTGAATTATTGGGGATGTTTAGGTATTAGATGTTGTCAATGTGATTCAAATGAATACCTAACCCCCTTAATTTTCCATTTTATCCATAACTCTTTGTAGTGAAAGCTTGTTAGCGATTAGATATTATAACATGATGAATTATTATCACCAAGCTTTCTGTTATTTTACTAGATTGTATTTCAAAAAATACTAATTATCTTCCTAAGTAATAAAAGTTTGGCATTTAGAGTTCAAGATCATATCAATCCGTCAGTCTCAGATTGTTCCTTCATTCAATAACTATTATGCTCTTGTTTTATAGCCTCATTCCTAAAGCTTAGTTAAGATTTCAATGATCGTGCAAAAATGGTTATTCCCTGATTCTAGGATTAATATCACTATTTTTACCGCAGTGTATTGCTTATATTTCTTGCAATGATTTTGCATTAGCAGCTATAAAGATTCTTATATATATCTCCTTCAAATGACAGCACTGACCTAGTATTTGATGCAGGAGTTGCTGTATCTGTACGGATTTGTCATTGACACTAATACAGATGACTATCTCATGGTAACATCATTTAAATGAATTTTTTAGCTTGTGCACTTTTAGTTGTGTCCTCTTGTCATCACAGTTATTTAAAACTATGTTTTTTAAAGTGCACTCAACTGAAACCTGAAGGAAGTTTCTTTATTTGAGGTATCGAAATGGATTTCTCATTTTTCATGAGGCTCTATTAGAACCATACTTTCTGTTTGATTGCCAGCCAATGAACTATACTAGTTGATGAAGGGCTTAACCGCTTGACACTTGC
Organism: Triadica sebifera; assembly: GCA_023653625.1. NCBI lineage: Eukaryota > Viridiplantae > Streptophyta > Magnoliopsida > Malpighiales > Euphorbiaceae > Triadica > Triadica sebifera. Next base: position 32,010,899 of record CM042900.1, on the reverse strand, counting down.
TTGTGTAATGTTCGCAGGTCCATTATCCTGTGGAGGCAATTCAGAATGTTCCCTTTTCTGACTCTAAATTGCAGCTTCTGGAAGCACAGGTTAGCCTTCTGTGACTTCCTAGCAGCGGTTTGTTTTCATTTTATTTTTGAAGAGAAACTGAGAATTTTGATCTCGTTGCCATTCGCAGAAAGCTGAAATGAGGTGTCTTTTACCAAAAAGTTTGCTAGATCATGGGTTTTTCCCAGTAGGCACCTCAAAAAGTGACAGCAATATTAGTTGCAGTACAGACAAAGTTTTCAACTTCAGTTGGAGTGGCCAGCGCAAAACCCCCTCTTATGTAAATAAGCTGGTCTTTCCTGAGGACTTTTTAACCACCTTGAGGACCATAGCCATGCGGGAAGATGAACTATATAAGGTTTCTTCCTTGCTTCAAGAGGTATCTTTTGACCACATATTTTCTTTAATCAAATACTTTGGTATGCTCTATAAGCATTTATGATATTCAGTTTTTCCCCGCTAATGAAACTATTCTTTTGTTTTAAAGCTCGTAGGGCCTGAAGGGGGAAGGCAACCAACAGACTTTGAAGTTAGAACAGCACTGTGGGAGACCTGTGGGGATTCTGGAGCTTTGCAGTTGCTTGTTGATCTTCTTCAGATGAAGTAAATCTATCTTTAATGTAACGAAAATATGATGCATGCAGCTTAAGACATCTTTTTTTGTCGTGTTTACTTTAATTTTATGCATGCTAGGATGGTGGAACTTGAAGAGAGCTCTGGATCAGAGGACTGTGATTCTGAACTGCTGGAAAAGGCCCAGTTTGTAGAAAGCCCAGAACACCAAGGGAAGTGTGAGAATTATTTTAGGTAACATACTCACCTTAAGATCTTACTCGTGCTCAACATTTTAGGCTGCTCTTTATATTAAAGATGCATGATGCTTGAATATCAGTTAGAAATATGAACTATTAAGTCCTTGTTTCTAAGTACAAATTGCACTATTTTCTCTTTAGTCTGAAGCATGTCTTTCATTGTTTTTGGTAAGTGGTAACACATGCACTTCCCATTTTTTGTCTATATGTATATACATATTGAGCATTGCACTCTATTTAAAAGTACAAGGAAAGTCTTTGCCTCTTTTAACTTCCTGGTCTACTTCTCGATGAGGAAACTATCTATGTATGCTTATTGTTGTATTGTGTGTTTCTTGCACATGGCAGCAATCCCAAGGCAAGTGGTCCAACCCAGTCGGAATCGTTGAGTAGAAACAAGAGGGCTAGTGTGGTATATAGAAGAGGGCAAAAGGAACTGACCAGATTATTCCTCAAGGAAGCAGAGCATGCGTTGCAATTATCTCTAAGTGAAGGAAATTGATTGCACCATTATAAGTTTATAACTGCAACCACGTGCATAAAATAACCTACATCCCTAGCCTTTCATGGATTAATTCATTCCAAGAAGAGATGAACTGCTTTAGTTAAAGCTCTTAAAGATTGCTACTAGAACTCCAAAATTTGTTATTAACATTCATTTTGAAACTAAATGCTAGGCATTTGCAGTGTCTTCTAGATGAGCTACATTCCTAAGAGCCCAACCAGCAGCGGCAGCAGCAGCAGCGTGATGGCCACGGAGGGAACATAGCTTTGGCCGGCTATCTTAGCCTTTGCTACACCAGGTATAGCTAAGGCTAGGGCAGCCAAGATACAAGCACCTATGAACTTCACCTGGTCACTGATAGTAAATGGGATAAGGACAATACAGGAAAGGAGAGGCAAACTGCCGAACGCCAGAAAGGCTGCAAAGGTGACAAGACCAATCTTCCACGGCTTCTATGCTCCGTTAGGTGGTAGCAACCCTCTATCCGCTGCCATTTTCTCATCTACGAAAATGTCTCTATACCTGGCAAAAATCTCCGCGACCTTCACCAAAGTAAAAGCACAGATTTAGTCAAGCACATAAAGATAGCTATATATAAAGAGGAGATTGGAAGAGTATATAATGTGGAGGCATCGTTGATGTTCATCCCAAGTGATTCATATTTGCGTACTAAGTCCAGTTGCTGAGGTCTGCTGTGATGAGCAACTTCACATTGAGCGTGTGATCTTTCCTTGGCTGCCATATCCTTCTCAGTGCTGCTTGAAACGAAATCTGCTAACCCCATTGATATCCCATCTGCCACCAAGTTTGCCAACCCAAGAACCAGTAGATCCACTATCTGCATACACAAGAAAACAATCAATGGAGTCAATTGATATCAATTAAGATGAAAAGTTAAAACCATAAATAAGGTTATTAGTTAGTACTAGAGGGGCATTACGTTGCAGAGATGGAAGAAATGAGAGAGAAGCAAGTGACAATGGCATCTAACCCCGCGTACACCATGCTCTTCACTTACTCCCCGCCTTTCCATGGCTGTCTCATTGGTCTTTCCTCCACCTCTTCTTCTTCTTCCCCAAGTAAACTTATTATGGTACTTTCGTCTTGGGTGATCTAACGAGCCATTGTTTCACTGCTGATTCCAATCCAACCACTTTAATTTTTTACAATTTACGATCTTACTGTCTTATCTTAATTGTCAATTCTCGTGCTGATTTGAATTGTGAAAAAATTAAGTTTAAAACTAAAGTTGTGAGCATACGTGGCATCCTGCATGTCAGTTTCTTGATACGTGGTTAAAGGAATCACCTTCCGGTCAAAATCCCAAGTTTGAAACTCCAACGCGTGGATTTCTATTCCACATCGTCGTTAAAGGTTTTTCAAAATTTGATATTCAACTTTACACTATCCATAAAATATTGAAATGGAAAATGATATAATATTATTTAGAAAAAAACACTTCTAAATTTGATCTATTCGCACTCTTTTTTTTGATTCAAAAATTATACATTTTTATTTATTATTTTATTATATTCTATTAATACATTATTTTGTTAAATTTTCTATTAGAAATACGTTAAATTGTGTTGAAATAATAAAAAGAAAATTACTAGACTTGTCATATTAGTACTTTCTGAGTAAAAATAATATATTTTTAACTAATGGTAAATATTTTAAAATTTAACAAAAATAATACATAGTTTAATAAAGATAAAATAAATTTATTTAATGGTATATTTTGAACATCTGAAAGTATTAGTATAATATATCAATTTTCAAAAATAAATAACAATTTTTTCTATTATATATTAACATTAATTTCCTATCTCATATGAGTTCTGTATGGTCAATATAGAGCTCTCATTCATGAAAAAAGTAATATAGTGATTAGAGTATAAAAATGATGTTTATGATTTCTTATATTTATAAAATAAAATTATTTTCTATATGATAATATATATATATATATATATATATATATATAATTTAGCTTATAAATGCATGTAAAAATTTAATTTCAAATAAAAAATTTCCTTTTATTTTTCTTTCTGGTCTTAACAAGTAAAGTTTGACACTTGATTGTTCTGGCCAATTTATTTGGATTTAGAGGCAATCCTAATTTTATTTGCAGTTTTGCTGCTTTTTTCTTTTTCTTAAAATAAAATGTGGATTTCACTTTCGTTAAAAAGGAAAGCAGATTGTTGCCAAAAAAAAAAAAAAAGCGAAAGGACGTGATATTTCTGCAATAGAAATATCGTTGAGGGAAAAAAAGAAAAAAAAAAAACAATGTGAGTATAAGGTAAAAGACAATTTTAAAGTTTACGCTGAGGGGCCATAAAAAAGAATGATCAATGATGTATGTCTTACTCCCACTCCACCACAATAACAATGTAATTATCAGCATAGAAAATTGAAAATCTATCTTCCTGAATTTTATACTAAGTAATAATGTTATTTTTCAATTTTAATTTACAAAAAAATCTAATGAACTATGAACTTCCGTTTGTTAACTTTTATAGTATAAAAATATAAAAATTATTTTTAATTTATTTAGGATTCCATTAGTAAATCAATCCATCGACATAATAATACATAAAAATTAAAGGTAAAAAGAAAGAATTTTTATGTTATAAAAATTTAAAATAAAGAGATTTTGGGCTTTTGATAATAAAAGAAATTAGACAAAGTTCAAAATCTGAGACACAGGAAATTAAATTGACCCCTATTGTTATTCAACACTTTCCTATTCACTTAAACCTGTGGGAAAAAAAAATTAAGAAAAATTAGACTAAAGGTCTCCTCTTCTTCAGAATCATCGTCAAACCAGTTAAGAACGGCCACTTGTTGATTAGCAGGGGAAATTTTATTATGAAACTTGGGTTTAGTAGAAGAGCTGTTGTTATCACTATCAGCAGGGAAGAGCTTCAATATGATCCCCATGGCTATCAACATAAGACCAGTCCCGTGCTGTTCTGTCAATGGCTTGGTGAATATAATGTATGATAGCAATAATGTTACCGCCTTCCTTGCTGTTGTCACCTTTCAAAAAACAACAACTTCAATTTCTCATTAATAACATTGATAGACCAAACCTGTCATTAATGAAAATTGAAACCTGAGAAAGAAGCCTGCCATGGCTGTGGTTGCTGCTCCAAATACAGCAATCAGCGAAAGCACTGATACCTGCCCAACATAGGTTGCCATTGCTTCAAATACCAACACCCCATGTACATATGGATGCTGCATTTTTTAATTTCCACCATTCAAATCAAGAAAGAGAGAATCAATAACTTTTAGCTTAATAGTATTCCTCTTATTAATATTTCAAATTTGTTTAGTTCAGTAGTACTGGTTTGATGATTGGATTCAAATTAATTTAATGATACTGATTTGATATTTAAATTAACTTGGTGACTAGGTTAAGAATTTGAACATGATCTTATTAAAAAAATAAAGAAAGAGAGAAAGAAACAGTGTAAACTTAAAGTACCTGAGAACATGAATTCCAGGCTCTGAATAACTCTCCTGTAAAAAGCATGGGAGGTATCAAGAAAGGCAAACCTCCTACACTCGAACAGAACAGCATCTCCATCTGTAAAACAGAAAATCAGAAGCCCATTTTGGGTAAAAAAAAAAAAAGAGGAGATTGTGCAGAATTTTTACCTGTGTAGTTTCAGGATTCAGAGTAAAGATTGCTTCTTGTAAATTACCAAGAAAGGAGTCCATGATTAGAGCACCACAGATCATGACAACACCAATAATGCTGAAATTAGGGGAAGTTTTTGCATATGCTAAAGTGAAAAGGATTAACCCAACAACTAAAGGCAGAGCTGATACATATTCATGAGGTGGGTATTTTCTTACAAGTCCAGGTATAAAGGCTCCCACCATCATCACTGGCAGAACCTGCACAAATATAACAAATTTGTTTGTTCCTGTAAATAAATAGAAGAAGAGAATGTGGGTATTTGTTGTTCTTAATTTACCTTGGTAGATTTGAACATGATCTGTGCAGGATAATTAAGAAAAGCTCAAGAGCCTTTGGTGAGTCCATGGGAACCCATAAGAACAGCAGAGAGCTTCACGTAAGTCTTCCAGGGGTTCACCATTTGCTCTGTACTAAATCCTTGGAGGTAAATCACCACAATGTACACAAATATTTGTACAAATGTGAAGTACCAACCATAGCTGAATTTGCGAAATTCCATCAGAACTAAGAAAATCTTTAATAAATTACTATATCTATACATTATCATATAGAAAAACTCACCTAAATTGAAGCCTGTTGTACACATATTCCTGAAATTTACACAATTCAGTTGATATTTGCTTACAAATTTATTAAAAAAAATTAAAAAAAAATGCAAATCCTTTCCCTCTACCCTTTCCACCCTACACTGCCAAACAAAGCCAAATCTTTAATTTTCTTTTCTTCTATTAATTTTCCCGCAAACCAAACAGATTTCAAGTAATGAAACTAAATGGGAAAAGAGAGTAAAACAGACAAGTAGGTACCTCGCAGATGCCATTAACAAGATAACCAAAGAAGAAGCCAGAAGAACAAATGAGGAACTGTTGCCATCTGGGTCTGTCAGTGAGGGAAATCCCAAACAGAGACCGGGCTTGCTCTTCTTCGTATTTCATTTTTGATATCTCCTTAACTAAAATTTCATCAAATATAACAATGGATTCATTCAAAAATGCAAGAAAAATCTCAAGTTTCTCATTGATATTTCTTCACGATGGTGAAAACAAAACTTCTTTGAAAATGGGCTTCGGTATGGTTACGTTATTGATTCTTGGCCCTGTTCTGGTAATTCGTATATACTCTTATAATGGAGCAAATGGTGTGGATTTTCATTCAATGTGAGCTATGTACATAGTTTCCTTGTAAGATTGTCTGTTTGATAGCTTATTTGAGTTAAAATCATATGATAGATTTTCTTGAATTTGTGGGTTCTATCTAAATAGGATAGAAATTTGCACGCTAGATGATTAACTCTTCGTTATTTCTCCTTCTAATTAATAGGATTGAACTGCAGCTTTTTGAAAATTGAAGGAACCTCTCAAGTAAGCAGTAGGATTATATTAAAGATTCAACCCACCAACTATATATGATCAAGAAAAAAGGTCAACACAATGAGGATCCTCTCAATTTCCCCCCCTAATACTTGCATATGGATTCTTCTTGAAATTATACAATTCCCCATGTCCCATAACAATATACTTCTATTTGCATACAATGAATAAAATGTAGATTGTATAGTTGGAATTATATATTCTTTAATTTATTTTATATTAATTAAGAATTTGTTGAAAATAAAAAAACGATAACTATTGATAATAAGGTACAATAAAAAATGAATATAATAGCTATATATATATTTATTTATTTTAAATTTGACCCATAATTTATGATAAATAAAAAGAAATAAAAAGCCTATTTATTTAATGGGATAGAGAGGGTATATATTTTTAATTATGAGAGTAGAGTGTGCGTCAAATAATTTCATTTATAATGATATATTAAGACATTAATTTTTGAAATATAATTTCAGTTGATATATTTAATTTTTTAAAATGATATAACCTTTGTTGATGATTTAGTACTTTATTTTGTTTCATTATGTCATTGGAATTTAAATTTACTTTAGAGATAAATAAATCTCAATACTAATTGCAATATTGTGGAGTTTGATTTTTTTTTTTATTAAGTTTAAATTTTGCTCAAAATTATAAAAGTTAAATTTTGGATTACACTGAATATATTAATTTTATTGAAGAATTGTGAGGACTCAAGTTTAAATTATAATAGATGAAAATACAATTAGAATTAAAAATAGACAACAAACTTAGATTATGAGGACGGATTAGAGGTGATGTACTATTGGGTAATGATTGATTAATTAGGAATGACACCTTGAATAAAGATAAATTTAATAGAGTATAATATTAATTAATAAAATCAAAAGTCAAAACTTAGATTGAAGTAGCGAAAGTGTAAAAGTGGAAATAGAGAGAAAACAAAAGGAAGTGAGCAAAATTGGAGGAAAAGAAGATTAGTGAAGATGGAAATATTCTTTGGGCAGAGATGAGAGAGAATCAAAGAATTAATAAGCAAGTGTGTGTAAGAGTTTGAATGCCAAATATTTTTGTTTCCGAATCTCAAAGCTTTTTCCAAAAAGCTAAGAACCCAAATAATAGAAAATTGGAATGGGCGAGCTGGCGCTGGCCTGGGCTGTTCGCTCCACTATTGAAATGAAATCCTACCAATTGGCATATACCAGCTTTGAATTCGCACATTCTTTACCACTATTCTATTCCATCTCCCTAACACTGCCGCCTTCATTTTTCTCCTCTTTCTTCCAGCACATGGTTTTTCTCTGCCTAAACTTCCTAAATTATTTCCTATTTTTAGATGATTATAGTCATATTTTCACTATTTTTTTCTGTAGTTATCCAGTCTGGATTTGCAGATAAATTCATCAATGGAGTAAAATGAATACCCTCAAGCATTTAAATGTGATTTATACTTAAAACTCTAATTCGAAAATTTTGACTAAATGAGAAAAAAATTTTATAGTTTCATTTCAGCCTTTAAGAGTTTACTTGTTACTTGATAATATAAATTTATTTTGCGGCTGTCACATGTTATTTTCTTTCTTGAAAGTATGATTAATTTATATCTTTTTTTAATATAAGTATAGATGAAATTAATAATGTATTGTCATGTAAAAAAAATTGATCTTCATTTTATAAGTATTTAAATAAAATTTAAAAGGTAAAAAGTTAATTTTGAATGCAAAAATAAATTATTAAATTATCCATAAATAAATAGATATAAGTTGATTGTAAAACTGAAGAAAAAAGTTTTCATGGATTAATTACATTCTATGGCATACGCCCGTGATGTGATATTGTGATTAATATGTGATGTCGGTGGCTGATAGCAGTCAGGGCTTTGAGATTTAATAATTGATGACACGGCCGCCAGTCACAGGTGACAAATTGAGATTTAAGCTCTCCTTTTATTAGGCAAAAAAAAAAAAGGGAAGAATAACCTTATAACAATTTTTTATTTATTATTATTTTATAATTTTGAAGATAATTTAAATGTTCTTAATAAGCAGAAACTCATTTCAACAACCCTTTTTTTTTCTTTTCTTTCGAAACTCATTTCAACAACATTTTCGAATATGTTCATTTTTTTTAATTTCCATAATGAAATAAAAATATATTGTCATATAATATCTAATTTGTATTTTATAATTTTAAATTATTACTAAAAAGTATATTTTTAACATATTAGTGGAGTATTTATTTAATTTAGACAAAATCTATCATCGGTCTTTTTTCAATTTATTAGTTTGTTAATATAAAATTATTTTTTGTGTCTAACTTGAATTGATTATGATTATATGAATTAATTGTAATTTACATGTTACTCTCCGTTGAATTATAAAAGTAATTCAATTATATAATTTTAATTCATATCGCATGAATATATATATATATATATATAACTTAATTATTTATTAAAGAATAATAATACGGCATTGCAAAACATCAAAATAATAGATTATACCTTTAATTTATGAATAAAAAGTAAATTCATTTTAAGTACCCGATTGAATATAGTCAGTCACCCATACATTTATTACCCCATAATTTTTTTGGGATCCATAGATTTTTGGATTCTCTAAAAATTGTCGGGTGAAGAATTAGCAGATCCATTGGAGGCACCATTTTTTTTTAAATAAATAATAAATTAATGGTAATTTTTTTAAAAAAATGATGTATACAAAATAATAGTAATTGCTAAATAATTTATAACTAAATTAATATTTGTTGACCCGATTAAAAAAGAAAAAATTGAATATACTAATATCTATTCTTCTCAAATATTTATTTTTGTACAACATTAATACAGCATAGGCTAAAAGCTACAAAAGAAAATGGGATAGGAGGAAATGGCAAGGCATGAAGTATGCCTTCTCCTCAGCGATTTTATGTTCCCCGAAATTGGCACAAAATCGAAAGTTTTCATGTCCCGTGTGCCAATTTTGGGTTTATAAGACTTGGAACTCTTGAATTTCCTAATTTCTGACTTATATTCCATCTGTATGGTCTTTAACTGTTTTAACATGAAATTCTTGCATAAACCGAATTTGTAGGAGAATGGACCAATTGATATTTGATTAACAGATGAGATCAAGTACTAGCTCATCAACCAAAAGACCCAATAACCCATCCTCAATTTCCTTGGCCATTTGCTGTTGCTCCTCATCAAAGTTGCTCCACTTGCCATCTTTGTCCATCTCTCTAACATAAGCCTCTCTTTTATCCCATCCAATCCAAAGGCTATTATCGCCTTCTATCCATGCTTTTACTCTGCTTATCATCTCATTTTCAGACTCCTCATTTCTAATTGTATACCCACTTTTACTTATTTCATCTCTAAAGAAATCTAACACCATTTTACAATCAAAAACTGGACTTATCTCTTTAACATGATTCCATAGTTGCCATGCCTTCTCTTCCACTTCGTCCACATTTTCTTCTTCTTCTTCTTCTTCGTAGCTGGTGTTTGTTTCTATTCCTTCTTCTTCTTCGTCATCATCATTATCTTCCATTGACATACATTTTTCTAGGTTGATGGGGTCATGTCCCACAAGATTCTTCTCCAGCCGCCCTATTGATTATGAAAAGTTCAAGAGCCGTTATTATATATATTTCTAGTCGAAAACATAATGATTAAATAAGAATCATACGTACTCTCCACATTGAAAATGCTTTGATCAAAATATGAGCTCGATTCTTCTTCATCCTCTTCATATTTAAAGCCAATTACTGCAATTGGGCTGAGTTGTTGCTTCTGCTCCTCCTGTTCATTCCCATTCCATCAAATCCAAAATTAGTTCAATTTAATTATACGGTTTAACTCACAAATTGGAAAAGATAAGATAATACAAGAATAATGACTTCAAGTTTAATTAAATTGCGGGATGAGTTTCATTTAAACCCAAAAAAAACACAGTTTAAGTTATGAAAATTTCGGATTATGAATTTATTCATATATAATTTTTATATAATAAATTTTTACAGTTTTAATCCATAAAAAACTTTATGAATCCGTGTTTGTGTATATTATTAAATATTAATATTACTTAGAGCAAATCTGCAACTTCCCTTTTGTCTTCATATGTTAAATATGAATAAATAAATAAATAAACTATGTGGGCAGAAAAGACAAAAAAGATAAATTAAATGGTGTGTGAAGTGGAAAGCAGGCAGGTACCGTACAATACTGACAAGGTCAACCATATCTCGCTAACAGACAAATCATCACCGCCTAAAGATCACATCAACTGATCCTCACCAGCAGACACAAAATATTTTAGTAAGATGCGGTGCACTAAATAATTTTTTTTGTTTTTTACCTTGGGTCCCACTGCTGAATAGGTTGTTGTCACCGCCTCCTCGCCGACACGTGGTAAATATTTTTTACCTACTTCATTCTCGTTATCACCTCCGTACTCCTCTGAATTACCGTTCCAGCTCGGTAAATACTCTGCTGTAAAATCGCTTTCGCACCAGCTTGACCCATTGCTGCTGCATGGAGTAGTGGCGGTGGAACCGGTGGTGGTGGTGGTGCAGTGGTGTGGCGAGGACGCCAAATCCAACGGTGGAGATTTATCTTCGGCTAAGTCTCGAAATGATTTCCACCTTATGATGTCTTTAATGGTGACTGTAAGTTTGGTTTCGGTTACTCTGTTTTCACTGTCAGTGCATGTGCTGCTGTTTTTAAAGAGACTTCGAGAAATGCTTCTGGGTAAAATTGAAGAAGATTTAACAGTGGTGAAATGGACGTTCTTGACGGCGTTAATCATGGCGTGAAATGCAGAGATTGCTGTCGAGCCTGCTCTTGATCGACTTCTTATAACAAGATCATTTTGGATGAGGTCTCCAATGGTGGAATCGCATGGGTTTGTTGGAAATGAATTGAACCCATTAGAGGAGAAAGAGTTTGAATCATCTGTGAGGAAATCTTTGAGCATTCGAGGCCGGTGATCTGATCGAAACAGCTTCCTCTGTTTGAAGTTTGAGTTTGACAAAACGGATGAATAATTTGAGCAGCCCATCTTCATAGTATGTGGGAGTGTTATAATGCAGGGAGAGTAATGAGAGAGTGAAGTGAAGAGTGAGGGAGTGAGGGGAGATATGGAAGGAGAATTTATATATAGAGAAAGGGGAAAAGAGAAGAAAGAGGAAGGTAACTTCTAGTTGGGGATCTCCAGATAAGAAGCTGGTGCTAATGGGAGTTGATCTTATTTTTAAAATAAAACCATGAAAATGAGAATAAAGGTAGAAGGGCGGATGCTTCTATTTATAGATTTATTATTATCATTATTATTTTTAATGTATGAAATAAACAAGGAGATTATGGGTATATTGCTTAGTTTATGACAATTAAAAAAGTTATTTCTATATTTAGTGTTCGAGATTTTACTGAGATGGTAGTTCTAAATTTTTTTTAAAATTATTTTTATTTAAAAAATAAAATGCTAATTTGAAATAGAATTTTCAAACTGTATTATACAACCATCATTCTATTCCATTGAAAAAGTGGGGAAAAAGGTACAAGACACGACATGAGTAGGGTAGAAATTTGTTGATTCATTAATTTTAGATAAGTTAATGGTCAAAGGACTACTAGGTACAAGACATCAGTCTCTCCATAAGCTAAAATTCATTTCAAATAAGTTATTGGTAAATTTCATTTAATTAATGGAAAAAGGAAATCCAAGTCGCGGAAATTCATTTCATTTCAAACTAAATTACGTCAGTCTTCCTACCAAAAAAAATTACGTCTGTCTCTCGACTCTCTCCATCGACTTTTATTTCAACTAAATTACGTCAGTCACTCCCTAATAGTTAATTTTTAGTATTTAATTAATCACAACAGACCTATTTCATGCATTTTTATTAAAATCCAGATATTGTGCAAAAAACACTAAGGTGGCTATGCACTACTGATAGAACTCTACACATATTCTGAACTATTTCAAATTAGAGGGAGAAAAAAATTCAGAACTGAGCTTTTTTTTTATATTATACTGTTGATTTTAATATTGACATATTTAAATTTTATAATGACATTCGAAACCTAAACTATTTTATAATCGAATTATATTAAAAATTTTGATATTTAAATATTTATAATTTTTTTTCATATAATAACTGATAAAAATGAAATAATTTATATATAACATTATTTATAACTTTTATAATTTTATTATACAAATATAACATAACTTAAACTTATAATTATATATACTTTAATCTATAAAAATAAATAATAATTAAATTTATTAATTATTTAATAAATTTTATATAACATTTATAATAGTTATGAATTCAAAGAATTGAAAATTTTATATGTTAAAAATAATTTTATATGCTACAAATTTTATGATATTGATACAAAAAATTGAACTCATAACCTCTATATAAGTATAAAATTAGTTTATCATCAAACCAATTAACTATCTTTATTATCAATATGTAAATAAACAAATATTTATAATATATTGTTAGTTTTATTTTTTACCCTAATTTTTTATCACTAATTATATATTTTTATAATTTATAATGTATTTTAATTGTATTATATAATAAATCTAAATTATATTAATTATTTGGTAATTTTATTTAAGTGAATCAATTATAAAGTGACATAATTTATAATAAATGTACTATAATTATATGATAAATCAATAAAAATCATTATTTGTTCTAATTATATTATATGATTTTTTATCTAAATAATTGTATTATTTTAAATTTAAATACTAATAAAATATATAATTGATATATTTAATAAAATTATATGTTTATGTAATTATATATATACTTTAAAATTAAATAATCATAAATTTATATATTATATTTATTTTTTGTATTGACTTTTGAGAAGACTTTTTTTCATATTTTCAGGCGATGATGAAATAAAATAAAGTCTATTGTGTAAATTTTTCAAATGAGAATGAGTCATAAAAAATAATGATGTAACGGGTATAATTAGTGAATTGAGGTGAGAGTTATTGAAAATTTGTTTCATTGTGATTACTTGAACTAGAAAAATGAATTATAAATTGGAAATACAAGCTAAATAATTGTTTAGTTTCATTGATTTAAATTCGTAAAATTTGATTGTTTATAGATTTTCTAGTCTTAATTAATTTAATTTCAAAATTCACTAAAAAATTATTAGAGTATTTATATTTTAATTTTATGTATTTATTGGTATTCTATATTTAATTAGAAATTTAAGTCTAACAATTGTGCTAGGAACGATTTTAAAAGTGTCTTGGTATTATACGATTAGCTTGTATACTGACAAGTTAACTTTAAATTAACATCACTTTGTAATTGAATACTTATACTTTATACTCATGAATTTATATATCTACTAATTTAAAATTTAAATATTATTATATGTGTATCTTACTATTTATATTATATGATTTTTTATTAAAATAATTGTATTATACTAAATTTATGTACTAATCTCAATTATATTGGTAAATAATATATATATATAATAATCATAAATATACATACTTATACTTTATAATTATATACTTATACATTTATACTTACGAGTTTATATACTTAATAATTTAAATTTTAAATATTACTATATGCATACCTTACTATATATATTATATTAAATTTATATACTAATATAAATTATATTAATAATATACTTAATAAATTTATATAATTATATACTTTATAATTAATATAGTCACTATAATCATATATATTTTAAATAATCACAAACTTAAATACTTATACTTTATAATTAGATATTTTAACTTATAAACTTTTTATATAAAAAATTATATTTTTTAAATTTAATTTAATGCTTAATTAAGAGAGAATACTCTCATAGAATTTTATTGTTTCTCAAAGATTGATCGTTTATTAAAAATATTTTATGTGATAATTATGAGTTTCTTATAATATTATTAAGTATCAACTCACAAATATGTTTAGATTTTAGATAATTATTATTTAGTTTAAAATATCAGAATATTAGATTGTTTTATACCAAAAAAACTAAAAAATATATTAAATTGTTTCAAATTTTCAAAATAATACAATGTGAAGATTTTTTCTTTTAAATACAATATAAAACTTGAATTATATATATCGAATGTTTTAAGATAATACCAGAATTTTTTCAATTTCTGAATTTAATTAGACTGTGTAGCCACAGTACCAATCTAAATTTCACATAACCATTTTTTTGGTCAATTTGATAAAAAATAAACCTAAATTTAAAATTTTTAAACAATTATCCTAAAATTGTAAATTTTATTTTCAATTACACTGAAATTTTTTCCGACATTATGAATAAGATTTTAAAACACATTCGCTATTGGTTTTGAGAGCTAATAAAATTTTTTGTCCACCAATTTCATTTATAATTTGAGTAAATAATAATAAATATCAATTTCTTATTTCATAAATATAAAACAAATTATAGAAATTACCTTTTTATATGCATAATATAATTATTTGTTTCGTAAAAATTTTCCGGGCGGTAATAAGTGAGTGTGACTCGTACATGTTCATTATAAGTAAATAATGGCATATATTCATTTTAAGATTTTAGTTAATATAACTGTTAAGAAAATTACTAGAGTTTATGTTCTCACCTGATAATTAAAATCAGAATCATAACATTGATGATAGTATTGTTGGTTTGATGGCATGGTGAGGAGTGGGAGGGATATGAGAAAGAGTGATCTCTATCATTTCCTCTTTGGGATTTGCCAAGTGAATGTTGTCTGTGGGCCGTGGGAACTTTAATCAAAGGGTGATGTATTTATAGACTGATTTTTCATCATTGTGTGTTCCTATATTCTAATGAAATGGGATTTTTTGGTCTTTGAACCATCCCTATGTGAAGCAGGCTATTTGCTCAAAAATCCCACATTAATCTCAAAAAAAAATTAAAACCCGTTCAACATTGCTTTTGAAAATTTCATTTTTCAAAAAATAAAAAATATTTTGACAAATCATTTTTAAGACATATATATAGATTTATATTTTTTAAAAACAGATTTTAAAAAAATATTTTTTTTAAAAAAATCATTCAATTAAATTTAAAAAATTAAATTTTTTTACTAAATAATAATTCCAAACACCCACTAAAATTATTTTTACATATGTACTAAGCCATTGTGTAAATAATTGAGTCTCTTAGATCCTAATTAATACATCACAAAATCCAATATAACCAAACCTTATTATAAAGTTTCTTATTCAAATTATAATCTTTAACATTCAAACTCGATCAATTTGGACCATATAAAAAAATGAATTAATATCCAATTTGGCAAAATCATTTCCAGTAATACCATATTTTTTAAGCACACGGCCACTTGAAAACATTAATTTAATTAGCTTAATTAAAACTAGCAGGCCTTACACCAGAAAATCTTAAAATTCATATATAAAAATTATTAAATAAATTTAATTAATTATATTAATTTAATTAAACAGTGATATATATGCATATTTATTAATTATTATATTTATATTAACTAATATAAATAAAATAATTAAATATATAATATTATTTAATTAGATTAATTTATAAATGAAATTACAAGCAAAATAGCGTTTGGAGGACTATGGGTGTGGGCATGGCCTCGTGTGCAACTTGTTATTACACAGAGCCCGTAAGCCAATACTTAATTCACGTGCAAGCCGTTTTGTTTTTTATTGCTTTTTAAAAAATGTTCTCCTAATTTTAAAATGATCATTTCTTTACTTTTTATTTTTTAAAAATTTTCATCTTTTAAAAATATCTATTGTTATATTTTATATTTTAAAAAAATGCGATTTTTTCCTAATAATTCAAAAAAAAGTATATTTTTAAAATCAAATAAATAAGAAAACATATTTATATATACTTCTTTTATATAGTATTTATTTTCAAATCCCATTATTTATTTTCATATCAATTTACTGGTTGTGATGATGGACCATCGGATCATGGAATTCCTCATTGAATTCCTGTATTATGATGTCTTTGTGTAATCCTACACAGTACGCACATTGAGGTTTTGAAGGAGATATTTTTCTTATTATTAGTTATACTGGAATATATCTGTTAATCTCTCTAAAGTTTATTTTACCAAACAAATCATAAGAAAAAGGGGAAAATAAAATTAATGCAATATATATTTTATCCTCTCGAATTTTATACTTCAGATTTGCTACTTATTGAGGGTTTTTTTTTAATGATTCAAATGCAGGTAAAAATAACTCAATAAATAGCAAAATTAAATAATATGACCTTAATAAAACAAAAAATTGAGGTCAATTAAAATTACAAAAATACCTGCATACTAACAAGATAAAATAAAAAAAAATACAAAGACTTATTAAGATAAAATAAAAAAAAAATTCAATTTGAAAAAAAAAATTACAAGCTTAATATGGCATTTTAAGAGGGGCTAAAATTGAAAACGTCGACAGCAGGGTTCGAACCCTGGGCGGGGTCCGCGGGGAAAGCCCAGGGGATGTCAAGAGGCACTTGGACAAATCGACACAAATTTACCAAATTAATATAAAATGATGTTAAATTTTTTAATTGTTGAAATCAGTTTATAATAAGAAAAAGATAACGTAGTAGTTAAAATGTAGAATTGTTACGTTGTTACGTCTTTCTTCTTTTTATGGGAAATTGATATCAAATCAACATTTTTAAAAATTTTTATAACAATTTGTAACTCAAAAATTTACAGATCTTGTTAACCTTGCTGAGGAGTGAGTGCGGGCTCCTTGCTGTTAATGTCATCTGCCATGTAACGGCACAAAATTGGCAATTCCTCCGCTGCTTTATCTTCGTCGATTTCGCCTTCTTTCCTTCTTCAAAAAAATATGAAACATAGCGAATTCACTATCATGTCATAGGCGCGTTTGAACAAGTTTCTACTTGTCAAGAATCGAAGATCATGGGGGTGGGAGGCAAATTCTGGGATTTACTAAAACCCTATGTCCGACACGAGGGACACGATTTCTTGAGGAATAAACGGGTCGCTGTCGATCTTTCCTATTGGATCGTCCAACACGAGACTGCAATTAAGTCATACGTTCGCAAACCTCATCTCCGCCTTACCTTCTTCCGTACCATCAACCTCTTCTCTAAGGTCTGTTCTGCATTTTGTTCCTTTTTATTATCGACAGTTTTGGGAATTGAATTGTGATAATTACTTGTTGCAGTTTGGTGCTTTTCCGGTTTTTGTTGTTGATGGGACTCCGTCGCCTTTGAAGTCTCGGGCGAGAATTGCGCGGTTTTATCGTTCTTCCGGCGTTGACGTTTCCGATTTGCCGGTTCCTGAAGAGGGTGTCTCTGTTGAGAGGAATAGTGCGTTTATGAGATGTGTTCAAGAGTGCGTGGTTAGTTGTTTCTTTTTATCCCTGCCTTTGGTGGTTGGTCTGTCACTTACGGTTGCTTTTCTTTTTATTCGTTGCTTTTGTGGAATGCAGAGTTCATTCAGTTATTAGCTAAAGTGGTTTTGTAGGAATTGCTTGAACTATTTGGGATGCCTGTGTTAAAAGCAAGTGGTGAAGCTGAAGCGTTGTGTGCCCAGCTAAACTTTGAAGGTCATGTAGATGCTTGTATCACAGCTGATAGTGATGCTTTCCTTTTTGGGGCGAAATGTGTTATTAAGTCAATCAGGCCAAACTCAAAAGTAAGTTTGGCTGTCTATTATTGCTTTCTCTTTTAAATTCGTTATGCTATTAATTTAATTCACACGCTCATTTATCTTGGCGTACCTCTTGCATTTCATTGTAGTTTGTGCAGTCTGTTTATTTTTCCATTGAAATACACTGAGAAGGACAATGCAAATTCATCATACAAATTAAAATAATTGGTTTTCATGTGTTTGAAGGATGAGTTTGTTGATGTAAAATGAAAGATGTTGTAGTTGCTACTAGTCAGTCAACTTTATATTTGGTTGTATGATTTTTTTTTTTTTTTGGATGATGATCAGTTGCTTTTCTTTGTTGATTCCTTTACACTTCTGGAAGCATGAAAATTCATCCTGGGCAGGAACCATTTGAATGCTACCAAATTTTAGATATTGAAGCTGGTATTGGGTTGAAGAGGAATCATTTGATAGCCATTTCTCTGTTGGCTGGAAATGACCATGATCTAAATGGAGTGCAAGGGATTGGGGTTGATTCAGCTCTTCGTTTTGTTCAAAATTTCAGTGAGGATGAAATATTAAATAGGTTTGGTTATATATCAGTTCTATATATTCAATTTTCTTGTGTTCAGTCAAAAAAATTTAGCTAAGACCATTTCCATATAAATTCAAGCAATGTCCTTTGCAGCTTGCATGAAATTGGGAAAGGAAATATACCCATATTCTGGAATGTTTCAAAGGTTACGGGAAACTTTGTGGCTGATCCAGATGAGAACTCACCAAAGTCAAAAACCTCTCATTGTTCCTTTTGTGGGCATCCAGGAAGCAAAAGAGCACATTTTAAATCTTCCTGTGAGTATTGTAGCAGCAAAGTTGATGAGGGTTGTACAAAAAAGCCAGAGGGGTTTAAATGTGATTGCCTATGCTGTAATAAGGTGTATATTTGTGTTTCCCTTTTTATTATTATGCAGCTGTTATTGAACCTGTGGTTTTTTAGTTACATTATGGACAGTTTAACATTTTAACATGTGTAATTCTACCATTATAAAAAGAAAAATATAAGGGTTTCTTTTTTCTTTTTTCTTCTTGTTGCAGGACCGCAAGGAAAAGGAGCAGCAAAAGCATGAAAATTGGCAGATTAAAGTTTGTAACAAGATTTCCATGGAGCCAAATTTTCCAAATGGTAGTATCATTGAAATGTATTTATGCAACAACCACAGAAGGTTAACTGGTATGTGTAGTTCAGTAGGTTTTCATTTTTAAATGCTTCTTGTTAAGCTATTAGCTGTAGACTGTATAGCTTTGAAGTTTTTCCAATAGTGCAGGTTGGACACGAATAGAATCCTCATGAGAGTTATCAACTTTTATTCTGTAATTTGTCACATCTTAATTCAACCTCTGAAACAGAACAGAAACTGTATCTTTTCCTTTTGTTTTCAAGCTTTATTTTTTGTGGGGTGTTGGCTTGGGGCTATTTTTGGTCTGTTGGTTTGAATGGCATTAGATGTAGGAGTCATATGTGGATAAGTTTGAATTGATTTCTCTAAGGCTGTAATTGACTTGCTTGTCTTGCTGTTGAATGATCCAATTTTTTAAAATTATTCCCTGGTCCTATTCTGAGTATTGAGTTATTTCCTTGCACAGAAAGTGATGGTTCATGTTTATCATGGGGAAGCCCAAATACAGATATGCTGGTTGATTTCTTGGTTTATCATCAGCTCTGGGAGCCATCTTACATTCGGCAGAGGATGCTTCCAATGCTGTCCACCATTTATTTAAGAGAAATGGCTGCAAAACCAGAGAAAGCATTGTTGTATGGGCAATATGAGTTTCATTCTATTCAACGTATCAAAAGGAGACACGGTCACCAATCTTATGTCGTCAAGTGGAAGAAAGCTGCTCATACTGTTAGCAGCAATAATAATGCAAGGAACATGGAAGAATCAGATGAGCAACTAGAAGAGATTATGGAAGTTGATGAGTCTATTGATCAATTGGAAGAAAATGACGTTCTAGAGAGTTATATTGATGATGGTTGTTGGTTTTTGTTGACAGATGAAAGTATAGATCTCGTTTGTGGTGCTTTTCCAGATGCTGTTGACAAATTTTTACAGAAGGTATTGCTTCTTTTTTTTGTGTCTGTCTTGTATGTCTATTAAAGTTTCTTCGTTTTGGTGATATTTTCTGTAATTAGGTGTTGCCATAGGCATTAGCTGAACTAGTACATGACAATGTTAGAATGTTCTGAAATAACACATGATGATGTCAGAATGTGGAATCTTCTGTTTATAGTTCTGTTGGTTACTTACGAACTCAATTATTTTATACCTACTTTGCATTATAATTAGATATGATGAATATTGGTGGCCTGTTGAAAGGAAGTACGATTGGTAGCAGAGAAGTCATGGTATTCTATGATCAAACAATTCCTATTGAAACTTCATAGTAGCTTTAAGTTATTGATATCACATTCCACTTCTATTTGTGCAGAAATGCTCAAAAGAATGTAATTGGCCATGTGAAATGAACAAGAACTGTGAAGAGAAATAGTACAAATAGAGGTGGATGCATTTTACTGTAGTTAGTTATAGACTTATAGTACACCATCGTGGTGTTTTCAGTGGGGTAAGGCAATGTTAAAGCAAGAATAGTACTTTCAGTTGGAAAATCTAATAAAAGAGGTGCGGCCAGTGTTTTCAGTGGGGTGAGGCAATGCCAAAACAAGAATAGTAGTTTCAGTTGGAAAATCTAATAAAAGAGGTGTGGCCAGTGTTTTCAGTGGGGTGAGGCAATGCCAAAACAAGAATTGTAGTTTAAGTTGGAAATCTAATAAGAGAGGTGAGGCCGTATGGTTGCCTGACTAAATAAAGTGTGTTCTTTAATTGTTGCTGTGTTCCTTTTGTGCTTTGGTAAAATTGGATTATTGTTCACTAAATATCAACTATGTTTTAGACTTTCAGATCATTGTTATGTTATGGATTGTGTATGAGGATCTTGAAAGTGAGATTGCCTCAATATATGCTGTGTACTTATATGCATTTGTGATTGGTGCTGACAGGACCTGAAAGACTCAAGAAAAAAGTGTTCAAGCTTAAATGGAATATCAGAATCAGTGAAGTCAAAAGGTGTCCAACTGAATATAACTGAATTTTACCGTTCCACTAAAGTACAGTTTCAAGTGACTGAAGAAGAAGATTTAGGCAAGAAATTTGATGATTTAGATGATTTGAGATTAAAGCAAAAGAGGAAGGTCTCAAGTTCAAACATTCCAAAGTCTGTTAGACGCCGCCTTTTGTTCAAGTAGGATATGGGTATATTAGTTGTTACCATGCTATAGTTACTTTTTGTGGATAAGTTGAGGAGTGATATTTAAGAGATTTTGCGATCAGTAGTAGAGCCACTTCTTTCTGTAAAAAATATAGATATTTTTTTTTTGTAATTTATCAATTTATGGATGTTATGTTCTTGCTGTTTACAAGCTGGGTGAATTTCTGAACCATCATGTTAAATATTCCTTGTTTTAAATATTTAGTATTTGGAAGGTTCATTTCCTCCTAGAAATCTTGGTTGTTTCTTTGAATATTGAAAGTGAACCTGAATGTAAAATCAAGTTGGTTAAATATTTTCTTATTATTGTTTATCTGCTTTCTTGCCACTGGGGTTCCTGGTATGTCAATAAGCTTTCGGGCATTACCTGCTCTAGCAAGGATCTGTGTCTTTTCAGGTTACTGCCAAGGCAGTTTATGATGGAACTTGGCATCGAGAAAATCAGAGAGTGAATTTGGGTAAAAGGTATTTATGCATATACTATGTATGAAAGATTATGCATATATGATCAATAAAGAAGATTATGCAATATGTTTCCTATGAAAACTCATTATCTAATGACCTGAAGTCTTACCTGACATGGTATATGTGGCAGCCTTTCTAAATATAGATGGCAGGTAGCACTGTTTGATTTTGGTATATATTGCCTTCTAAGAATGCTTTCTTATCTCAGTCGACTGTTGTCAGACTATTATCGACGTTGTAATATGAGAAACTTAAAGTTTGTGACATGAGATTTTCCGAAGCAATTGGCTCGTATAAAGATGCACATTTCAGTATAACAGGAAACTATAAAAAAAGTTACATTAGCATGCTGGAAAATCCTTGCATACTCGTATTTCAATATACTGACTATACTTTTGCCTCTCTTGCACATATTTTATTTTCCTCTTGCTGATTAGTTTGCTTGTGAAACATGACTAGTGAACAGGTTATCCCAGTTGACACCAATGGAAGTGCAGAATCTTGTGCTATAGGTATCAGTGAATTGGCCGTGGATTGCGATTCTACATGTCTTGCAATTGTATCAAAAATGTTGCATGCATCTGGATATAAAAGTAAGAATTGGAAATCAATTATTTTCTTAACTGGACTTTTTATTCTTCATATGCAACTGCCATTGAAGGGAGAATCATGTTATTAGCACCATTTACCTCTAGATTTTCCATGCATTTTAGTGAAATGATGATATGCGTAGGAGTTACGACAACATACAATTAGTGCTAAATTCATTAACAATACACCATATCTCCGAAGACAATTGTTTATAGACCTGTTTTTACTCTCTGCAAAAGGCTATTAATAGGACAATTTTGTGCTGAAGTCTAATCCTTTGAGCTACAGGCCCCACCCCGTATCCACTGGATCTGTTCCCGGGAGTACCCTAAAAAAGAACCTTTCCTCGTTGGCGGCATGCTTAACACATGCAAGTCGGACGGGAAGTGGTGTTTCCAGTGGCGGACGGGTGAGTAACGCATAAGAACCTGCCCTTGGGAGGGGAAGCGACTATTCCCTAGACATACACGTCATGATATTTTATAATTGAATCAAAAATTTGTAGACCTGTCTTTTGCAGTCATGACTGCTACATAGGCCATTGATGCAATGCACATTTTGCGGGAGAAACAGGACGAACTTGACCTTATGCAGACAGAGAATGCTCATTAAATGAGCAATTCAATAAGAGATCTTGGATTGAATCGGTTTCACTTGCCTGATATGGATAAGTACGAGCTCCTTGAAGCAATGGGAGAAATATCTTGCTTGCCCATTGTGAATAAGCAGCTCCCGTTATCCCACCTCATCAATTGTACTTTGTGTGTCCTTTATGTACTTAAATCCTCTGACAATGTTTGAATTGGGCTTTTTTTTGTTATTTTTTGTGTCCCTTTTGTAGTTTGTCAGCCCATAATGATGAAAATGCGATTCTAGGCCATCTTCTTTTGAAACCGATCACCATGAATGATGTAAAAACCTCCGGCAGTTCTCACATATAAAGAAGCAAGAGGAAAATTTAGAGCCTGAAGGATCAACAAACTGTGAAGAGGAATCAAATCCTTTTCAGGGTGTCTGTCATCTTCTGAAGTTTTGGAGCAAAGTGCCCAAAAAGGCAAAAGAAAAGATCTAGAGGAGATGGATAAAGATAATGTGAATTCAACTCGGCCAAAAAAGCCGAATCTAATTTGGACTAATGAGCTGCATGATGGATTCTCGCAAGCGATCAAGATATTAGGCATTGATAGTAAGAGTTTTTAAGCATGACTCAAATTTTGTATGTCTGGTGCTATAATTCTCATTGCTAATGATATAATAGCTGAATTTTTTCTTGATCTTGTTTTTAATTTTAGGTGCTCATCCAAAGAAAATACTGAAGCATATGAATGTCCCAGGGCTAAAGAAGGAAAACATTTCAAGCCACTTGCAGGTTTGTTTTGTGGCCAAAAAGAGATGGAAGACAATTTTCTTTTAAAATTTTGTTTTTGGGATTTCTTGTCCCGACTTTCTCGGGAACAAGAGGCAATCCGAAGGACCAAGCTCGGAGATTACCATATTTCAAAGTTCAATTGCCGTGGAGAAGTTTTCAAATCTCAGAAGCCGCTACTCTTGAGGACAAGTAAAACAGAATTCAGAAGCTATGTTCAGAATCACATGAATATCAATGGTTCTTCCATGTCCATGCCTTCTCTTGATTGATTGTACATATTTCCCTATGGATTTGGATTCAAACCATAATGAGAAATAATATCGTCTCCACGGAATGATGAGATGTATTCTACTTGCGTGAAGAGCTCTAGTAATGATTAGTTGAGAATTCTTGACCATATGAGATGTAATAATGTGGAAGAATTTGTAGAGCAAAGATCAACATTCTATGACGTGAGTAATTGCGGATTTGATAGTGCTACTAACAGCAAAGAATTCTTGGGAAATTCCTCACGACAGAAACAACAATCTGTTGCCACCACAGTCTCCACAGCTGCAGTGGGAACAAAAAGAAAATGACATTTTTGACGCAGAAATAGGAGATACTTGTATGGCCACAGGGTTTTTGGTAATCCTGCCATATGTACCATTCCTGTAAATGAGAATCCGACTCCGAGAAAAAGATTTCATCTTTCTTCAACAATATTTTATCGGCTGGACATTGTTATCTTCCTTGCATAAATTACTACTGGGTGCAATCTTGCTAATGAAATTTGTCTTATGTGGCCTATAATTCATTTTCAATGAATAATGATGCCATTTTGCTTCATATATTTTACCTTTGTTTGGAAAACCACGGTTGATTAAAGTATGGTGCGGTAACTTTTTTGTGTTTGGGCTCATGGTTTTCTCATGATCATAGGTTTTCATGTTTTAAAAACCATGAATTTTAGCAAGTTTATCAAATCCATAACAATTTAATACTATTTTCTCTTTATCCTGAGCATAAAACATTAGGAAATCATTTGGGCGGAGAGATTTTAAAATTTATGAATTTTATAAAATTTATGGATAAATCAATGAATTATGAAATTTATAACTTATAAAATTTTTATCGTTTGATTTAAATATAAAATTTATGAATTGATAAAATAATTTTTTTTTTATTTATGTTTGGTTCAATGGACACCATCATTGGATTTAACAATTAATTTTCAATTTTATCCTTTAGTAAATATTGTTAATTTATCATTAATTAAATATTTTCTAGTTTTTTTTATAAAGTTTATATTTAGTTGTGAAATAAAATAATTTACAGTAAATTTTCTGAGAAAGACAATTGATGAAATTATCATTATTGTCAAATTTAAAATAGTTACAAATTTTTTGCTCTAAATTATGTATAAACTCATTATTTATACTATGTTTATAAATAAATTAATCTATTAATTTTTTTTGGATAAAAAATTGTAAATTTTGGATTTTTTCACTTAAAAATTTAAATCCTTAAAAAATAAAAAATTTTGATAGACAAATTTTTTTTTAAATAGTTAAACAATGAATTTAACATAATTTTATAAATTATTCTAATTCTCAAAATTTTTCAATCCAAAAACCCTATGTCTACCACTAAAGAAGATTTCTTCAGGGCTCAGACTATACTTTACTGAATGACCTTTCCGCTAAATATCAGACCATATCATATCATACTTTACTGAATTATGAAAACCATGAATGATGAAACAAAAGAAAATAGAGTTCATTGGTTGCTTTTATTCTGTTTCTTACAAAACGCATAAACACATGACGTCGTTTTGGTCAATATTATCACAGTCTTCCATCCCCTTCATATCACCGCTCTCTCTTCGTCTCTTGCAGCATTGCAAATAAACATTTTTCGGCTGAGAGGAGGGGAAGAGGACGATGAGCTTAGCACCTCATCTTCTGCAACATCTGCCGTCAATTCCTCCTCCAAACCTCGGGGGTAGAACGAAACCTTCAGCCCCGGCGCACAATAGCATCGCAGCCCCACAAATACGAAGTTTAACGGTAAGTTGTGATGCAAAGAAAACCCCAGACGACTACCGCGCCACACTCAGAGCCCTCAATTCCAGAGGCCGGCGACCCAGAAAATGGCTTGGCCAGGTTTCGCAATCCTAATTCACTTATTTTCCCGTATCAAATTATCTTCTTTTCGTTTTTGCCTCTTTACAGTCATGGAGGAGAAGAGGACTCTTGACTCTCAGTCGCAATAGAGCTTGTCTGTTGTGTTATTTCCGTTAAGCTACGAGTAGTTCCGAGTTAAACCACTTCGATCTTTGTTTCTATTAAATAATTTAAGCATGAAAATTGCAGCATTACATGTTGAATTCTGAAATAAATCAACAGCTCGTTGGTGCTGCTAATGTTCAAGAGGGAGATGTGATTCTCGAAATTGGACCTGGTACAGGTTCTTTGACTAACGTTCTTTTGGATACTGGAGCCACCGTTCTTGCTATTGAGAAGGTATGTTTCTATCGGCATCTCAATATTCATTTTTTTTATTTTTATTCAACAACTTACTAGATAATGACCTATAGGATCCGCACATGGCTGCTCTAGTTGTGGAAAGGTTTGCTTCCACTAATCGTTTAAAGGTATAGATTATGCTTTCACTAATTAATTATCTTTCAAAATTTAGATTTCGTGGATACATTCCTTTATTTTGCCCTTAACAGTTTAGTTGAGAATAATGTGCTGTTAACTCCTATTGTAAACTCTTAGGTTTTGCGAGAGGACTTCGTAAAATGTCATATTCGTCCCCATATGTTCTCGCTGTTCAAGAACATAAGTTCCTTGAATCAAAAACCAAAATATGCAAAAGTGAGAATCCTATTTTGCAATTCATTTCTTTGCATCATTTTCCCAAAAATTAAAAAAAAAAATCTCTACTTTTAGCGACCACGGAAGTATCTTCGTTTTTTTCTTATTTAATATTGACAAAATAAGTTTATTTTTTTTGCAGGTAGTCTCTAACATACCATTTAACATAAGCACAGATGTAGTTAAACAACTGCTTCCAATGGGTGACATTTTCTCTAAAGTTGTTCTTTTGCTTCAGGTGAGAATTTTTCTCCTTTCTTCCATAATGTTATCTTCTGATCCTACAATTCTTCATTTTGTATTAAATATATGTGAATTCTTTGCACTTACAAGCCTCGAGAAAGGAGCCTAAGACTAATTTTCATGTGAAAAAGAACTTCTCAATGAGCAGGCACATGAATTTTATGCAAGTTGACATCATATTTATTTCCAAAAATTAATTTATGTTTTAAGGAGCTTAAAAAGCGAAAAAATTAAATTTGGCTTTCTAATTGGTGTGATTGGAAATTGAAGAGCCTTGATTAAATGTATCAATGGGATTTTGAACTTCAAAAAGCCTGGCAAATTGCTAGAAAAAAAAACACGATTTACTAATCTTTGACACAATTATGCAATCTTTTCAGGATGAGACTGCCTTGCGTTTGGTTCAATCATCCTTACAAACTTCAGAATACCGGCCCATCAATATCTTTGTCAATTTTTATTCAGGTACAACTGCGATATAAACTTTGTTTACAACATTTGTGTCAGTCGAAGATGAAGATAAGAGGAGTCCCACTTCTTTTGGGTTTGAATATCATTTTTTTTTTAGTTTTTTATGGCATATTTCGTTTTTTCATTTCTTATATCAGTTCTTCTGTCCATGAAACTTCATATTCTTTTGGAATGATGCTAGCATTCTATTTTTTATTTGTGGATATAATTATTATAAAGCTCTGTGTTTACACCTAGTTTATGCTTTTCTATTGGCCAATGATTTGTTCGCTCAGATATTATTTGACTTCTATAAGACCTAATTTCACCTTGCTGTTTCTGTTTTTCAGTTCCTGAATACAAATTTAAGGTCCCCAGATCAAATTTTTTCCCCCAGCCCAATGTAAGTAATTTTATTAAGGATCCAAATACTTACTTTTTACAGCTTGTCGGAAGAAGGTATCATCATAGTCATAGAAGAATGCAACAATATCTAAATCATCAAATGTTTGCATATTTCAAAATAAGGCCTTGCTTTGACTGTCTTCAGAAAATGCACAGAGAACCAATCATATCTCATTTTCTTCTGTAGGTTGATGCAGCTGTTGTTACATTTAAGCTAAAGCCAGCTTCAGATTATCCAGCAGTTTCCTCCCCTAAAAGCTTCTTCTCCATGGTTGTTTCTTTTCTAATGCACAAATTATTATGCTTGTAAGCTAGAAATTCCTGTGTATAGCAAGCTCTGTGTTTAATGCTGTAAACTTGGCATGTTGTTTCATTTGTAGTGACACAATGATTATGTGGGTGGAGTTCTATCTTTTAGAGTCTACAATTTTTACTGAGAATTCTAT
The DNA here is from genome assembly GCA_023653625.1 of Triadica sebifera. Classification (NCBI taxonomy): domain Eukaryota; kingdom Viridiplantae; phylum Streptophyta; class Magnoliopsida; order Malpighiales; family Euphorbiaceae; genus Triadica; species Triadica sebifera. The sequence continues at coordinate 31,982,641 of CM042900.1, read as the reverse complement.
TTCTGCACTTGCACTAATCAAGTCACTGTGGATATAGGTGAATTCTGCATTCAATGGAAAACGCAAGATGTTGCGAAAATCACTTCAGCACATAAGTACATCCTCTGAAATCGAGGAAGCTCTTGGAAGTGCTGGTCTTCCTGCTACTGTGAGCACCAGGATTAATGTTTTATAAACGCTGCTTTATTTTCTCATGATTGGATGTTTTTGAATAGTTACATTTTTTAATATATAGTGGTATTGATTTCATCAACTGCATTGCTCATCTTGCAGTCAAGACCAGAGGAGCTTACTTTGGATGATTTTGTGAAGTTGCACAACTTTATTATGAGAGTATGAATAATATTATTGTATCCTGGGTTTTGGAAGAGCGAACTGCAGCCCATGTGAAACAGGCTTCACAGACTTTTACCAATTCCTCGTTGTTGGAGTCCTAGCAGATGAACAAAGAACAAAGCAGTGAAATATGAAAACCGGGGTTGAGGAATTAGTTGCATCAGGAAAAGAGCTAATGGCAACGTAAATGGTTCGAAGACGACGAACAGAGACATGGACTTGTAGAAGAATGAGGATGAGGCACATCATATTTAGATGTTCAAAGAGTAGAAATAGCATCGAATTGAGAACGCTTGCTGCAAGGTCTAAACGAATGTAACTAGATTACTAGCCTGTAAATCCCTGAACCAGAATCATGGAATATGAATAAAGGAGACAATCCTATAATAAATTTATATCCGAATTTACGTTCATATCTTTGCTCCCAATTACAGCTAACATGTATTCGATGTTTTGCCATAGCTTTCTAAAAATGGCTTAAAGAGGGAGGGGGAAAAAGAAAAAAAAAACATCTAAATTCAACGAAGAAGTAGACTTTAATGAATAGAGAGCAGCCTCTGATATAGGCAACTAGGTGACCAAACATAAAGCTTTTGTTTCTGCTCTGTTCCTCTCCCCAAACTCGAATAACTCAGTTTCAGCCATGAAACTGGTAAATAAGATCAAAAGCCCTCATTCTTGTCCCATAAGGATCATAACCCTTTATTCCTGTTGCATCCCCATCATCAATCAATCTCCTTTCCTCCTCCACCGACGACGGAGAAAGTGATCGCTTGGTCCTCTTATTCTCGATAAAGCAGTCCCTCATCTTCTCTTCTACCCTGTCAATTGACGCCTCTGAATTCTCCGCGGCTCCAACTTCATAATTATCATCACCGACCTGCATCGGCTCGTCCCCATCCTCGTCAGTAGCAGCGCCTCCAGCTCCAGTGGCGGAGGAAAGCGAGTTGTCGGGGGCGTGGAGAGATGGAGAAGGAAAGAAATGGAAATGGGTTTGGGAAATGAATGAAGAGAGATTGTGGGGGGCATGATGTAATCATGAAGAGACGGTGACGACGGAGCTATAAAATATTTTTCATCACTAATAATTTTATAGAATAATTGTTAATAATTATATAAAGAAATAAAATAAAAAATTATATAATTACTAATAATTACATAATCATATATATAAAATGGTATACAATTGTTAATAATTATAAGAAATAATATAATAAAAATTATAAACATTCGATATACAACAATTAACAATTATATATGTGAAACCATTTCCTTAAATTTGTATAAAATCACTCATTAAAATATTATTATATATTAAATAATTTAAAAGTTTTTGTGGGATCACGTGATCCACTCTTATTCATGTAGCTCCGCCTATGTGGAAAGAGGAATAGATTTGGAGGAGATGGTTTGGGTCAGTAGTGGCGGGAAGTCGCTTAGCCATTAGCGTTGCTTGCTCTAAAGATAGTATGAGCTCCGGCAATGAGACATATGGTGGTGGTGATGCTGCTTCCGATGGCAAGTTGTTCATATTTCAACATTTGAATGAAGTTAAGGTTTAATATATGCCAACCTGTAAAAATTTTCATTCTCAATAAAGAAAATTCAATTCCATGTCCTATTCAATGCAAAACAACTTTACATTCAATCTTTGTCATTTAATGCAAATGGCATCTATTAATTCATACTTCATCATTTTGTTAAATTTAAAATTACAATAACAGAAAGAGCAACCCAATCAACAATCTCAGGCAAGCTAGTAACATTAATATACACAGTTGGAGTTGGAGTTGTACAAAACAAATGTTGAACAACAAAATCCTATACACTCACATACGAATGTTACTTTTTACACATTTAAGATCCGCAGATAGTCATCTATAATTGACATGGCAGATGATCTATAGCCAGAACCAAAGAGGTTGTAATGATTCAGGTAATGATACAACATATAGAGATCTCTCCTTTTCTCGAAACCGGGTTGTTTAGGCATCACCTGGTAATTTAAACAAACATAAGAAATAGTATGATTGAAGTCCAAACTAATAAAGGCACTAACAACCCAAATCTGCAGGGAAGCAACGATACCTCGAAATAAGCATCATAAAATGATCCCCCAAAACCCGCACACCATGACATTCCAAATTCCGCCTCACTATGCCCATCTATAGATGAAAAGAATTGAAACAGAGTAATTATGCTCACAGTAATACATACATTTGTGCACATGGTATGTGAGTGCGTAATCAGTATGTGCATTCTACAAAATTAACCCTCCGGTAAGACAATGATTAGCATCAAACTTACAATAACATGCCGGGTCAAGTATAACAGGCTCGCCATTTTTGTCCGAGCTGATATTCCCACTCCACAAGTCTCCATGAAGCAAGCACGGCTCTATGACAATGTTTTGAAAGAGAGGTGCCATGTTCTTCACCAGTCTTTGTCCTGTTAATCACAAATCAGTTGATTATCTCCGAAAATACAAATGCCTATTCCGCAACTACTTAACATTTGGGCATTACAACTAAAAAAAGGCATTTCTAGCTACAGAGAGTCATACATTGCTTATATGCTACTTGTACTACACTAAATAATGCAACTGTGAAGAATGATCAACCTAGAGCATAGTTTCATTATTCAGATACAATAGTTACTTTATGCAGTAAGACTCCATTACATTATAAGTCCAACAGCCCATGGACGCTAGTTGCTTCAGCGTTTCAAAGTCTTATTAGAAAGGCAAGTATATGATTTAATCTAAAAATAACAGATGAGGAAAATGTAACCTTTTTGGTAAATGCTTGAATCACCATACTGATCTAATGCCAACTTCAGCTGGTAACCCAGTCTATGCACTCCATAAAACTCGATCCAATCTGATGTCCACGTATTTATCTGAGGAGTGCTACAAATTTGGATATGAATTTGTTATGACTCGGTAAGTTTTCAAGTTCATTATCAGTATCAAACTCAATATATTTTTAAAATTGCACAAGATAGGTGAAAAAAATATGAGAATGATGATATCCCAAGGGATTGCACCTTCCAATAGTATTATCAACATCAAATCCAAAGCCTTTTTCAGATTTCCCAGCTTTATGCATTTCAGCAAGCTTCCTCCCTAGGACAGACTGAGAATACATAGACAGTTAAGAGTCAAACCATTAAGTGCCATCAACAGGATAGTTATCTCAAATTCCCAACCTACCTGATTGCCTCTGGAGGCACCAAATTCAATGAATTCCATGATGATGTATGATCCACCTGTGGGTAAGGGTCCAACCTACAAATTTAACATGTTTAGATTAGATTATCTTCCCATGTGAAAAACAATGGCAAATAGGATTTTCGCAAGTAAAAATGTGACATAGAAACAATAAGCTTGCTTATGGCTTCTCACCTTAAATGGCCGAGGGACACGGATTGTCTTGGTATCGTACATAGCACCTAGGCCAAGAGCTTCTCCCTCAAACATGGATGGTCCAATACTCCTAGTTCAGCATTTCCACAAAAATGAAGGTCCAAGTCATCCAACAAGTATCAAAAGGAACAATAGCACAGCATAGAAGCTACTTGAACTCCTAAGAAATTAAAAATTTGGAAATATATAATATACCTATTTGTTTTGACGAAGAAAGAACCAGCATCAGTGTCGTAACGATTTGCAAGATTTATACAACCACCACCAATCGAACTAATCCTTGTAATCTGCGTTGCCTTTCCTTCCGTTGAAATCCATTCACGGACTGGATCATTATTCATTGCAACAACTGGTAACATCGCATAATCAATAAATCTATAATCAGAAGTAATAGCATGAAGAAATAAACAGACCAATTGAAGTCCTTCCAGCAAAAACTTGTACCATAAATTGGCTCAAGTATAGCCCAATTCATAGCAAGAAGAGTAAAAAATAAATTACAATTAGAAAAGCAAACAATTGTAAAATCCATGGCGGGTACTCCGTTATATCTCAAGAAAGAATGCCTCCATTACAACTCAGTTCAATCTAATTGACCTATCAGAATCGTATTCTCAACCCAAAAGAAGTCACATGAAATAAACAATACACAGATAATTCGTCTAAGAAAGTTGAAAATTTTCAACCCAAGAAATTATAAGACAAAAGGAAAGAAAATGAAACTGTATAACAGTGAATATATGCAGCAAGGGAACTCAAATTGAGTAAAACTAGTAGGCCTCTTATTCGAATGAGCAAATACTAATGTAAACACTCTCAGAGGTCAGTAACTTTGGTGCACCCAACTTCTAATTCATAATGCAAATGACATCCAATATCAAGAGCCTTTTTTTTCGCTTGTTTACTCACCGGTAAATGGTTTGCCCCTGGTGAAGCGAAGTCGGGGAAGATGATGCAGAGAAGGAAAGCACGAACTGAAAGAGATAATCCCCACGTATGCCACCACCATTATCTCTGCCCGCTTTTTCTTTTTCTCGCTACCGTCGTGGTGTCGAGGTTTTATTGGCTGGGCTTCATCAAAGACACTCTCGCGGTGGTGACGATAAATCTTCTGGCTTGAGGTTTCCAGTTTGTTTGGGGACAGGTTTTAGATATTCAATATCAAGTAAAACAGTGCTTGCACCAACTAAAATTTATCGTAAATGAGCGTAAGGACTGCTCAAATGAGACTCAAATAAAGAAACAAACGACAGCGTTTTAATCCTGATAAAATAAGTATATTTGCAGCATATTCCGGACGTGATAAAGACAAATTTTAGTCTCAAAGTCAGCTTGCTGTTGAAAGAGAATCCGATCGCCAAGTCGCAAATGGCAGATCCAGCTCTACACTATGAGACTCAACCCATCAAACAAATCACCGTAGAGTCTACTCCAGAGGCCTGCACCCACTGGGCCTCTGCCCTGTCTCCAACTCCATGACCCTCACCTATGACCACCGCGGCGGAGCCCGGTGGCGCAGCACCACACGCTTCCTCTATGGCACATTTAGCTCCAGAATCAAATGCCCAGAAGGCAACACCAATGACCTTAACTTCAACATCTATCTTTCCTCTCTAGAAGGCGACAAATCCCAAGACGAGATCGACTTCGAGTTTCTGGGCAAGGAAACACTGTTGTCCAAACCAACTACAGGTTACAACTCACAAGTCTTCAACTTTTACTTTTTTATCTTTAATTTACTTAAATTTGATGTGTGAATTTGATTAATAATTCGATGATGACTTACCTTCTTCCGCAGTTGAATGGATAGGAATTAGGAATGAGATCTCGATACATTGATCATAATGTTCTTAATCTAACATACTTTAGCGAACTTGCAGTTTTGATCGTTCATTATATAATGTTTTAGTAGATTTTAAATGAAGTTAGTGATGCTTCAGTTGCTCAAAAGATGTGATTTTTTGAGATATCATTTGAAAATGGAAAGCATTGAAGGACAAAATTTATGTCTTTGCTATGATAATTTTAAGAGAAAAATTGATTGTATGCAGGGACTGGGAACAGAGAACAAATTCATGATCTTAGGTCTGATTGCTCGGATGGGTTTCACGAGTATGCGATCAATTGGAGTCCAAATTCGATAGAGTGGCTGATTGATGGGAAGGTGGTGAGGAAACAGGAGAGAAAGGATGGTGAGGCTTTCCCTGAGAAACCCATGTTTTTGTCTGCTTCAGTTTGGGATGCAAGCTAAATTGATGATGGCAGGTGGATGGGCCTTATGTGGGATGCGATGCTCCCTATGTTTGCCTGTATGAAGACATTCGAGTGCCCGTTGGGACTGCTGTTTGTTGCTCCTCTGATTCTTGATCTTGGGAATCTGCTATTTGCCTTCTTGATGAGTGTTTATGTGCCAGATATATGTCTTAAGTGGCTGTTGGTAACTTTCCATTTTCTGATTGTCAGTGTTTGATTTGGTGACCTGTGCATTTGAAATTTTGAGTATGACGCTGTAAAATAGATGCAACTTCTCGAATGTTCAAATGTTCATTGATACTACTCAAACTGACATTTATTTGTATGATGCAAAATGTTACAACTTTTTGCCCTTTTTGCTGTATGTTTGACCTTTTGTTTCTATGTAAATCTAGAAAGCAGCATAAAGAAGTTGATGCGTGAAGATTTCTATGTCATATATATTGAAGTAATCCTATTTAGTGTGGAGATTTTAAGGTGCCAAAGGTTTAATTTCTTGGTTTGGAGAGTAAAATATCCAACTCTACCCATTTGTGTCTCAACAAGTTTTCTGGTGCTTGTGATTGTAGGTGTTGTTCATCCTTGTTCTCAGGATGGATAGACCAGATGGATTAGTTAATTTTTTACTTCTCTATAGAACTCTGTGAATAATGTGTTGCTTAAGGGAGGTGAATCAAGTTACTTTTTAACCACTGAAGACGATGCTAATTTGCAAGAGGTCATCCTAAATACCCAAAACCCTTTTTATTCCCCTTTGGACTTTTTGCCCCCCTCCTTAGAAACAAATAATCAAATGTACGACATTAGCAATCATGATTAGTGGAAAGGTATCATTCTGACAATACATGATATTTGTGCAATTAGCTAATGATTTTGCCTCAGTGCCATTTAATTTAATAAAAAGGGGAAAGCTTGTACGAAAGAAATTAGCTTCTGTTTGTGTACAACCAAGATGTGAAAGATTGTGGTTTGTTAGTAGCTGACAAATTGGCCAAGATGCAATTTTTGGGTAGCATGCAAAGATAGAAACTTTGCTGTAGAAGATGTTGGTAATATGTCAACATCTGCTAAAGATAAGAAGGTATTCTTACCAAAACCGCAAAGAAAGAGATTTAATTTCTTGTTGTAAGCATTAAATACAGCTAATTCCACGCCTCACCTATGCATTCTCCTGCTCTAATTTGCGGTTCCTCTTTTTTGGTTCATTTAATGTAAAAAAATGGCTGGAGTCGAATTATTCTATATTCGACCTATAAAAAATATAAAAATTAAAAAAAAAGATAAAGAAGAAGAAATTGTAGATAATTAAATAACAACGTAAGAAGATAAGTTTAAAGAAAAGTTGATTTAAAGATGTTTATCTGTCTCATGGAAGAATAGGTGTCTTGTCTAAGTTTCAAACATTATTCTTCTTACGAATTAGTAAAACTAAGTAGGAGCAGCCGTGGCCCGAGCTGGCGGGTGTAAGTCTGATTAAACGACATCGTTTCCCACATGTCAGTAAGAAGAGTCAAAAACAGAAAAGAAATGGATCCAGTCGCAAAAACAGCTAAAATTTGAGATGCGAAGTAGGAGTGCCGCAGAGATTCTCTGTTTTTCCTTTTTTTTTTTAAACCGGATACGACTCACAAAAGAATCTTTAGGCGCACCTCCTACATCTTACCGTTGAAGCCTTTTTGCCCGCCCAAACTGACTAACCGCCTCAATCACATCCGTCCGATATAGATAAAATTTTTCTCCTTTAATTCCACTGGGTCCACTTCCTGTGGCCCCCATACCCCCAGTGAAATTCCAAAAGCAAGAAAACGAACTGTCTTCGTCTCTTATCCCTACCATCCATTCAATGGCCCCTTTCCCCTCGATTTAACCTTGAGTCCACCCAAAGCGATTAGGATTCCATATGGTTGTGATTCCGTTTTTTCCATCTTAGCATTCAACTATTGCAAAATGGCAATTTCTTGAATCATCCCTGATCTGGGTTTTTTTTTTTTTAATTATTCCCCAAGTTTATATTTTTTTTGTTCCTGAGCTTGTGGGTCTTGTAAATTTTCCCTTCTTTTATCTTCTTCTTCTTGAAGAAATTGGAGGGTATTTTTCTTCTATTCGATTTGCAACTTGTATTTGGCAACTTGTTGATTTTTGATAGTTGGCAGATGTTAGGTTCAGGCATGAATTTGATTACTACAGTTATTGGATTTGGGATGAGTGCCACTTTCATAGTGTTTGTTTGCACAAGAATAATCTGCGGCAGGTTTCGAGCTTCTCAATCCAGACAAATGCTTGAGATTGAATCCGGGATCGACCTTGAACAGGTATATTATATTCGATTCTCTGCTTATCTAGATGACTCTATTGGCTATTTGTACATCAAAGGCATGCAAATATAAATTATTATTGTCTTTGACATGTTTGTGCTTGCTGATTTTACTGAATGAATCCTGCTATTTTAGAGGTCCAACTTTCCTTTGGATAGTCTTAAATTGCACATTGTCTCGTTCACATGGGGACTGGGGAAGGAAGGCCTAGAGGATAATTAGAAATTACAGCTTATAAGAGGCTTGTTTAATTAATTCGTAAGCTTTGGTACGCAGCTGCTGTCATTTGTTCGCTCAATTTTGGCTTCGAATTGATAGCTTGGATGGGTAGGAGAAAATTTGAAAGGATTGATGCCAAGTTGAGGAATATTCTCATTTCATTTTGATTTGTGGTGGCTCTACACATTAATATGATGCTAAGAAAACCAATTTTTAGATGGGTATTGCATTAGGGAACCTCATATATGCTTCCACTCTGCCAGCATGCTATTTTAACTAGGAATGCTAACCAACCCCTAGTGAAATAGGCTATTAACATATTGCTTCTTTACTTATTGTCGTTTTTATGAGAAAATTGATTTCTCTTCAGGGATTTTTCTAAACTTTTATGTTTATCTGGCAGCCTGGACATCGAATTAATGGTCTTGAACCAGTGTTGGTTGCTGCTATTCCCACTATGAAGTTCAGCCGGGCGGCATTTAGTTCTGTGGAAGATGCACAGTATGTTTGGTCCCCTATAATGATGGTCATTTTTGAGGAACTATATTATTATTTGCTTGAACATACACATAGTTTTCTCTGTATTTCCTGTTATAACAATGGTCCTTAAACAAGCGTGCAACTAATTCTTTACCCAAGGATTTCCACATTGTTCTTGTAAAATGATAGATTTGAACCATCAGCTGCTTCTTCAAGATTGTGTCCATTAACCTGCATTCCTCTTTCTTCCCTGTTGGAGTGAAGTCATTAGTAGTTATTGTCTTAATTTCTTTGCCTTTATTCTTACATATGAAGAGAGCAGGAAATCTTCTGCAAACTGCGACTTTAATATACTGATTGTTACTTTATGTATTGAACATGGATGGGACTGAGAATTTTCGTTGTCAACAGGTGCTCCATATGTTTAGGAGAATACCAAGAAAAGGAAGTATTGCGAATCATGCCCAAATGCGGTCACAACTTTCATCTGTCGTGCATCGATGTATGGCTAAGAAAACAATCAACATGTCCAGTTTGTCGAGTCCCAGTAGAAGACTCTTTGGAAGCAAAACACATAAGACAAGCAACAATGAGGGACTTCCAGTCTATTGATAGTCCTGAGACCTCAACGGAACATTCTGGCCAGTGGCTACTACCAGGTCCGCAGCATTCAGTGGGGAACGCTAGCAACCAAGGACATCTCGACACTGTTTCTGGGAACCTAGAACTTGCTCTAGAAGAACCAGAAACGAGGCGATCCTAAAGAAAGTTAATATATCCATTTTGATTCTTGAAAGCAGCCAGTCTTAGTTATCCTTCAAGCCAGCTCTTACACTTGTAAGAGGCATTCAATTTCTTTGTTGGGGTAAGCGCATACAACTAGAGATTTTGCATAGACCTGTACATAAAATTCCTCCAATCTCTTGTAGCAAGGTACTTAGAGTCGATCTTAATTTGTTGCGGCGGAACTGTAACAATTTTGAATTGTTCTTTAAAAAGGAAAAAGAAAAAGCTTGAACCGTCTTTGGCAATTGACATTTTCATCTATATACTTGACTATATATGAGCATGTAGGGCTTAGCAACTTCAACTTGTTTTGCCTTCAAGATGGACATACAGCATTCTCCCTTGTCCACAGCATAAGGGTTTCAAAATGCGATCAGCCTTATTCACTTGAGGGAGTTGAGGCAGACTTGATCGTACCCAAGGCAGCCAACTCGTTGCAAAATCCAAATGCTACCATCTCAGTCTCAATGCACTTGCCATGGGCTGAACTTCTACCCGGCCGAATATAGTATCAATATTGCCCAGTTTGTCTTTCACTGTTGGAGAATCAGCTTTTGAAATTTTCAATTTTCAATTTTTTTTGAGAAAATTAAAAAAAAAAAAAGCGAATTTTTTTTTTTATAATTGGACATGTAGAGTTAATTTTAATTTTCAATTGAGGGTGACCTCCAGAATTCCATAAATTGCTTATAATCCAAATGGTGTATTAATTTCTATATATAACTTCTTCACTAGATATCCACAAATGAAAAAAATTAAGTATATATATTCTATAAGTGCTTTAAATTTGTGCATATATAATGTAAGATCGCCCATGGCATAAAGTAAAGGCTAAGGCGACTTTCTCCTAAAGTAAAACATTTTTTAATTCTCGTAATCACCAACCCATTTGTCTAATTCATTAAGATGTGCGTATGAAACCATGCATATTGGTGTTAGATTATTGATTTAACTTTAGGCTCCTTTTACTCTAATACGAAAATCCTTATCCCTTATCCTTGGGAGTACTATATGTGTTGTTTTATGATTGGACGTATGGAACTAAATCGATGCAGAAAATCCAATTGATTTACATTAAGAAATAGTAATATGATTTTATATTATCAATATATATATATATATATATATATACATATATGGTTTTTTAATATCATCTCATACATATATATTTATCTTTTATATATATAAGCAAATGCCAAATAAAAAAAAAACCTTTTGATCACCAATCATATATAGAGTTGAAGATTGATTCAAACTGTAATAAATATATAAAATTATAGACCACCCACTTGTACTTAATAATCCAATTCAAGATAGCGACAGAGTCAATATAATTTCGTTGATTTCATCGAACCACACAAGAAAATATCGAAGTTAAGGACATGGTGTTAGAAACCTTAATTAAACCCTAAACAGGAGAACATGCTGCTACTCTTTTATTGGACATTATTAGATTATTTTCAATTTAGTATACTGATTCAAACTTTATTTATGCATATAAAAAAAATCAAGATTCAAACTTATAAGGTTAATAACTTAATATGCATTGGAGTATTAGAATATTTGGCTAATAACTTAAGCTTATCTTCCAACTAATTCAAATTAGATACAATTATTTATATTAATGGTAAAAGAAATATGATTAAATAGAAAATAAAATTTTATTCCTAAATTGGTGTTTTGGAATTACAATATTTATTTTTTATATGTTCATATAATAAAAACTAAAATCATATTTTTATTTTCAATTTAATTTTATTGAGGGTATTTTTGGAAATATAAAATATTTTATTTAAAAAAATACTAAAAAATTCTAAATACTAACAAATTTTATATATTAAATTTTTTTATAAAAGAATTAGAATCACATTCTTAAATATTTTAGCTATCAAACTCAAATTTGAAATGAGAATTTCATTTCTATTCCTAAAATTAGGATAAAAAATATGGCATAAGATCATAATTGTATATATATATATATATATATATATATAAAAGAAATTGTAGAAATTATTTTGTTGTAACCTGAATTGAGGATAAAATATAAATTTACGTATGAAGTGTAGTTAATCATAAAGAATTGTGAAGTGCATAGGATTCCCATTCGCTAAGATCAATGATATTAATTGTTATTAAGGCTTTAAAAAAAACATTGTAATGCTAAAAGGCAATTGGAAACACTAAATAATTTTGGCATGAGACACGTGGCATTCCGCACGTGTCTTGTAGGAAAATTCCACCCACTTGCGGACAAACTTCAGGCTTCCATACCAGAGGGATGAAAGTTTAAGGGAATCTGATTAAATAAAGCCTTTTTTTTAATCAGATGACTATAGTCCTAATCCAAGGGCCAACCCTTTTGATATCAAGACAAATTCAAATTTCCAACGGATCTGATGCTACTAATTTAATGTGATTTTTTTTTTAATAGATGTACAAAAATAGTTGGTTTTGAGGGAAACTAATTTTATTGCAGATCATCTTTGTTACATGGCGTATGGCTATTAAATCCGAACTCATGTGTTTTTTAATCCTCCTTCATATATCATTACTTAGCCGCACCATAATCTAATTGGAACCATTCATTCTTGTGTGTGTTTTTTTTTGGGTAATATAATAGCTAGTTTTGAGAGAGATATAGCAATGATTAGGCTTAATTACCACCAAATTAAAACTCGATTAATAAAAAATAGCCGTTAGATCAGAGTATTATTTAGCCTAATTATATGATATTGCACGTCATGTGCAGATACTAAATTTGATTGATTGAGAATTGGTAGAAAGTTGAAATTTGGTCGAAAGGTGAAGGAAAATAGAAACAGAAGAAGAGACATGCTAATTAGGAGAATGTGGACCCCACAAATCATTCTATCTCCAATGGGTAAAGTACAAGATCACAATTATTAAACTATAGTTTGGCGCCGGATTTTTAAAATTAAGGATCCAATCCAACGTCCCAAATCCGTTCTTCATTTATAAGCCGACAAACTTGTCCGCCTTTTTCCTGTCCTCTTCTCTCCGTTTCTTTCCACCCTCAAGCCGTTTATTAGTGGCTTCCTCTAATTTCATCACCATCGTATCATATATATATATATATATATATATATATATATATATATATGTTTAAGATAATAATTACAAACCCATTTCATCATATGCATGGCTTACTAATTTATTATTTCGAATTCAATTCTCATAGCTTATATTCAAAAATTTAATTTTTCAAGTTATAAAAATAAATTTACATACAAATGAAATATTTTTATTTAAAATTAAATCTATCTATAATAGTACATATTGAAATAGTATAAAAAATTCATTCTCCTTTTATATATATCAAATTGTTCTTTTATGTATAAAGTATATTATTATATATCAATCATAATTAAAGACAGAAATTAAATGAAAATTAAGTTTTTTTTCAGAGTTTGATATGATATTGAGTTTCATTAGACGATGGAATTGAGTAAATACGCCAAGGTAGTGTAACTAATTAAGCAAATATGAAAGTTAATTAATTAAGCTAATGAGCTAAAAAAACAAAGAAAATAATTGAGATAGGTATGTAGTAACACTCGTCCACTTGCTGGAGTGACAGCTTATATATATATATATATATATAGTGCTAACCCTAGAACCTAGCAAGCTATAAGCCTCTTTGTGGCTTCCACATGCAAACATAACTCACTTCCCTCCAAATCCAATCAAAGCAATATATACCATATATAGTATTAATAAAAAAAACTTAGCTAGGTTGATCATAATTATGACAGGAGGACCCGAAATGCTCAACAACTCTGATGCCACATCATCGGCCAAAAGTAAAACAACCAACAACATGGCGCAACCAACCTCCAAATGTTCAACCCGCAGATTTGTTGGAGTGAGGCAAAGGCCATCAGGAAGATGGGTGGCAGAGATAAAAGACTCATCACAACGTGTAAGACTATGGCTTGGCACATATGATACCCCTGAAGAAGCAGCTCGAGCCTACGATGAAGCTGCTCGTGCCCTACGTGGAGAGAATGCCCGTACCAACTTTGCTTCTTTTAACCCTAACTCGTCTACCCATCATCATCAATCCGATTCATCTCCTTGTAATGGTGGGTTCTTGCCGGAATTCGATGGCCGGCAAAGTCTTAGCTTCTCTTCGTTAAAGGCTAAATTGAGCAAGAATCTACAGAGTATCATGGCGAGAACAACAGAGAGTAAGTCCTCAAAGAATAGGGTCAGTGATCACTTCACTTTTGCTAGTATATTCCATTTTAGAGGCCAACAATACCAAAAGCCAATGGATATCAAGAATATTGAGAAAGTGGTGCAACCCAGCATCGTTGTGCCTCCTCATGTGGCTGATCATGAACCTAATTCTTCTTGGGAAACGTCCAGTGTTTCGGATTGTAGCAATGAATGGGTCGGGTTTCGGCAACATGGGCTCGACTCGGATGGATCCGATATCGGAGAAGTTAGTATTAATGATCAAATGATGGGTTGGATTGATAGCCCGGAGATCAGTGGCTGTAGCAGTGAATTAGGCTCGAGGAGCAAGAGGTTCAAGGTTTCCTCTTCTGTGATGGTTCCTCCTACTTTTAGTGGGTCTCCATCTAATTTCTGTGGATCTCCCTTTCATGGTGATCAGAATTGAATCAAAATTATAATAATCTCAGCTAATAAGAGGATGATGATGTTCTAGTTTTTAATCAACTTGTACAGTTAAAGCAAAGATATTACTATAAATTTAGAACTTTGGAATATAATAAGTTGATGGTAATTAACGGTTAAAGCTATTATAGGCCTGTTTCTACATGGCAGCACAAACCCTGTTGCTAGCCTATGTTGCTTTTGCTTTCATGAAAATCAGTAAACAATTTTCTCTCTTTTTTATTTTGTTGTCATTTTCTTTTCAGAGTACCAGCTTTCATTCCAAATCATCATAACAGCATAAATTCGTTAAAGACAATTAATTTCAATATCACAAGATAAATTAAAACTTGCACAAGTTGTACTCATACACTTGTCCTTTATAGAATGTTAAGTGAAGATTATATTGAACCTAACTTATCAGTCAACTCTCGGTCTCTAAAGCATATGCATATTAATTAAATAATATGACATTCACCCATTTAACTTACTCACATAGACGTGGTCTAGACAAATCTTTTCTCCATATTTAACTTGGTCACATAGGTCTAATCTAGAAAAATATATTTTTTCATATATAGCTGGTTGAGGTTAAGCTTCAATTGTTTTGGAATTTATCATTTTCAAAAATAGAAAGTTTTATCGTTGTAAAATACGGCTACCCAAAACCTAAAACAGATAATATATATTTATCTAAATATAGGATTGATATATTTTAAAAAATAAATATCTCACGATTCAGAATTCATAATATAATTTGCACGATTAATCGAGGGAGCAGATTGGTTTGTTGAGAGGATTAAAGGCCATTACATTAGCATAAGGATTTAACTTAGAGTTCCAAAAGAGCCCGAGGGACAAGCAGGCCCCCAACAAAATTTATTCAGCTTCTAACACTACGAGAGCGTCGCTTCACATAAAATTGAGAAGGGTTTTCTTCTGCCTTTTTCTCCCCCTTCGCTTATTATATCTTTTTATTGAAATAATTATATCTTTTTATTTTAACTTTATTAATTTTAACAAGTACTATAATATTTTATAATGATTTTATTATTTTCTTTTATATATTCTTATTTCATTTTATATATCAATTCATTTTTAAATAAAGTTTGACAGTTTGCGATTTATTTATTGTGAGGAATATAATATATTTAATAATATTAAAAATTAATTTTACAAGTTATGAATTGCAAAAATTGATAAATTTTTGTAATTATTAAAAAATAAAAATTAACTATTATTTTAACAGATTAGTTCAAATTTTTATTTTCATAAAATGGAACATTTTAAAAATTATTCTGATCTTAACAGAAAAAAAATCTAAGGATATTTAAAAAAAAAAAAAGCTATTGGGTGGAAGAGGCTACCAAAAAAAAACAGAAGAGCAGTACAGAAGTCGAAAAGGCTGTTTAAACTTTTAAAGGCAACAGACGACAAGCGTCACGCTTCAGTTAAGAAGGGGTAAAAAGACAGCCCACGCGTATGGGTTGTCCCGCTGCTCTTCACCCGCCACCTGGCCTAAAACTTCTCCTCCTTTTTAGCTTGAGTCATTTTTCTTAACTTTTTGTAACTCTTCCCTTCTTCCTCAACATTTAATTACGAATCATCTCCTCCTGCTGCTCATTGATTTTCTACTGCCATTCGTTTCATATTAACTCTTACCTTTTTACTGTCTTGCATCCGTTGACTGCGTCACCTTCTTTTCTTTTTCTTTAAAAAAAAATTATTATTTAAACTGGCATTGGTGGCGTCCAGCTTCACATCGTATTTTTTTTTTTATTAAATTCATTTCTCTCTTATAAATTTAAAATTAGGATTATGTCAGCTTTTTAAGCATAAAATAATTACTGATTTGAATTCTCTTGTTTTTCATATTTCACTATTTATGTATTTTTATATTCTTTGAATTTTGCCTTAATATTTTGTTTTATCAACTCTTTTAATTATTATTTTAAGATGGACCCTGGAAGTTTTAATTTTAATCACTTTTTGAACTTATTATTGAATAGAATTGCACGACATTAATTAGTTTAAAAAATCCCAATGACTCATAATAATATTGCAAAACTAATATTAAAAATAATACTACAAAAGATTAAATTGAAATTGGAATATAATGACTTAATAATCAGTTACCAAAAAAAAGAAATATGCATTTATTGTAATTAATGTATATCCATTTTTATTGGAATATATATTTTTATTGATGTATTTTTCTAAAAATATTTTTATCTTTCTTTATAATAAAAATTATTTTTTATAAATATTAATATGTATAAAATAAATTAAAAATATAAAGAGCCTATTAAAATTTTTATATATTTAATTATACTTTTTATTCTATTAAATATGATGTTTAAAATAAAAATCACTATTCATGTGCTCCAAGGTAAGTATCATCCTTAGGCTGAAGAGGACATTTTTAAATGATTACTCATTTATTCTTATTTTACAGTATGTGTGTGTATATATATATATATATATATATATATATATTCGTACAAAAGGGAAAATTTGTCATCTTTGCTTGTAGTAATTTAATTTGTTTTTTTTTCACAAGAAAAATATTTATTTTTCTAGTTCATACGCAGTAAAATTTAAGGTATATTCATGATGCTGCACTCGTGTTGATGAATTTCATCTATCTTAGTACCACCATAACTAAATAATTACTATACAAAATGAAATCATTACACTTGTTGGATTTAATTATTATTCCATAATTCCAGCAAATAAGAATTCTGCATTTCAAATATTTTAACACCTTATGTAGCAAACCCTTTTTTTTTAAATAAACAGTCCCCTGAATAAAATTCAAATATTTTTTGTGGTTTTTTTTTTTACTTTCAATCAATTTTCAAAATCATTAATTATTTAATTAAATGAAGTATAGCACATTCTATTATCATATTCACTTAATTACATATATTAATAAAATAATTGAAATTACTGATAATTATAGTAAGGATTAAGGACTATAACAAATTGACAAACAGTATTTTCTATAAAAAAATAAAATACAGAAAAATACTATCCACATTTTCTCATACATTTTTTCATATGTTTTCAATTTTTTTTTTGTTTTGTTATAAAAATTAATTTTATTTTATAAAAAAAAACATGTGCTTTTTATATTAATAATATATAGTCAAAAGTGCGTAAAATAAGAAAATAATAATGATGGTACCCAGTGCACACAGACGGTGAACAAGCATGCACTATAACCCGTTTCCACTTCGTACGTGGATCAATTTCGCCACCTCAGCTCCTCGGTAACGTACAAATTCGAAAAGCACATTCAAATTTCACCCAATCACAACGGTTGAATCTTCCGTACTACCCACTATTGTAGCCGTAAGATCATCAATAACGTTCGATATTTAAGCATCCATGAAAACACGAGCCTCTTTCTAAAATCGCAGCAGTGCAAAAAAAAAATATGCATTTTTCTTCCACAATTTACAGAATCTAAGCAGACAGGGATCCAGCCTCTGACACATCTCCTTCTAAGCGTAGAGGAGAGAGAAAATTTTGTGGATAGAGACAATGATAGAGTATTCGAAGAAAGGTTTGATTTTTGAATGTCATTGTGGTTGTCGTTCATGACATTATGCTCTGGGTCTGATAGTGTGTTAAATCTCGAATTTTTTAGTGAGGTTTTCAAAATTCATATACTGGGTCCTCTCCTATTTTATTTTTAAAAGGGATTTCGACGGTTTGGTGTCTGCTTGAAACAAAAATGGGCCTTCTGGGCATCTCTGATTTTTGAAGAGTCTTGCTAGGTCGTTTAGTTCTGAACTTCAAAACTTCAGCTGATCGCAGATTTTGGAGGTGTTACCGCATCCCAGCTTGAAGAGACTGAAGTTTGAAGACAAAGCTTTAATGGGTTGCTTATTCTTAGAAGCATCTTCTGGTTACAACTGAAAGAGAAAGAGGAGGTTTCATAGTTTTGAAGATCAAGCTATGTGTGGGTTGCTTTCTGGAGAAAAGGACAAATTCTAGTTCCTGAGGCTTAAAGGTTGGTTCTTGACGTGGATCTTGCTTGCTTTTAATTTATGCTCTTTACTCTTAAAAGAGGAAGCTTTATATAATTTTTTCATCTTGTCTACCCTTGCTTTTGTGCTTGAGCTTTATTTGTTAAATTCTTATCTAGTTTATAGCGATTGATTCGTGTTTTGGGGGTTTTCGTTTCTTTCCACTTTATATTTCCCTTGTACAAACAGAAGATACTGCAAGAGACAGAGATAGAAATTCAGGCTTTTATATGGTAGTAAGGGCTTTAAACGTTGAGGGAAGTGAAAGCAATTTGAAATTTTTTTTATTTTTTATTTCTATTTTTAGCATTTTGTGCATAGGATTGTCTCATGATATTGAGTGGGGTTAATCTATCGATTTCGATTCCATCTTTGATGAATTTAGGTGCACTCGATATGTATACAACTGTTGATGGAGACTTGTGTCGTCTCTCCAAAGTAAAGTCTTTATTTCACAGTCACTCCACCAGCTACCTCTATTTATGAGGATAAAAATGGCAACACAGCTAAGAATCCAGCTTTCTCTCCAAAAATTCTTGATCATAAGATATATAGCTTCAGATCATCTTACCTATGCCCGCAAAGATAAATCTCACACCAAACCTTCTTCACGGTTGAAAAGTAAAGTTGCAGTCTTGATATTTAATTTATTTACTTCCTACTATACCCTTGATACTTAGTAAAGTACTAGTACAATGCACTAATGCAGGTAAATGTCAAAAGGTTATTTTTGGTATTTGCACTTGTACAAAAATTACGCCTACCGTTTTCTTAAATGGACAGCTGATTTGAGCCTGTTAACAGCAACTTATTTCGCTTTCATGATTCGATCTACAATATTTTATAGTGTTTATCATTATTTTAAAATTTAATTTTGGTTAGCATTAATGATCACTTGAAAAAGCTATGGAAATAACTCGTGTGGGCATCTTTAGGGCCTCTGATTTTGTTGGTCGGGTCTTGTTTTCAGTGAAACAAGTTTTGTGTGATCACGAAAGATTCTCGAAGCACTTGATGTTGGCCTATTTGTTATTAATTTTTGTTTTGTTTATAGTTTATATTCGATGATTGCAACTGCTCCCCTACCTTTTGAATTTTCTATGCAAATATCATCTTTTCCTCGTTTCTTCCTATCTGGGTCATCACTTTGAGAGTTTGTTTTTCTTTTTACCCCTGTAATTCAGTCGGTGCAGCTCTGGTTACCAATCTGATCCATAACATATTAATCAATCATGGTGGAAGACAGAGGCAAACAAGTTATAGAAGATATTCAATCAGTGGAAGACTGGTTAACACATGCGCAAGAGCTTGTTCCCTTGGCACTTGATAAGGCCAGAGTGGTTAAGGGGTTTCCTGGCAGATGGAAAATGATCATTTCTAAGTTGGAGCAGATCCCGGCACATTTATCTGACTTATCTAGCCACCCCTGCTTCTCCAAGAACTCACTCTGCAGGGAGCAATTGCAGGCTGTTTCAAGGACACTTAATGAAGCAACTGAATTGGCAGATTTATGTTTGAGTGAGAAGTATGAAGGGAAACTAAGGATGCAGAGCGATCTTGATGCTTTATCGGGGAAATTAGATTTGAATTTGCAAGACTGTGGACTTCTGATCAAGACTGGGGTGCTTGGTGAAGTTACCTTGCCTTTATCTGTGGCTGGTTCATCAACAGAAACTGAGGCTGCAATTCATAGCAATTTAAGAGAATTGCTTGCCCGGCTTCAGATCGGGCACTTGGATGCGAAGCACAGAGCTCTTGACAGCCTTGTTGAGGTAATGAAAGAAGATGAGAAACCTGTTTTGGCTGTTTTGGGCCGGAGCAATATTGCTGCTTTAGTCCAGTTGTTAACAGCAACATCCCCTCGTATTCGGGAGAAGACTGTTACTGTTATATGCTCACTTGCAGAATCCGGGAGTTGTGAGAATTGGCTTGTTTCTGAAGGTGTTTTGCCTCCCCTCATTAGGCTTGTCGAGTCGGGTAGCACTGTGGGCAAAGAAAAGGCTACTATCTCACTTCAGAGATTGTCAATGTCGGCAGAGACAGCTAGGGCAATTGTTGGACATGGCGGAGTTCGACCGCTGATTGAAATCTGTCAAATTGGCGATTCAGTATCACAGGCTGCAGCTGCTTGTACTCTGAAAAATATATCAGTTGTCCCTGAGGTTAGACAAAATCTGGCTGAAGAAGGGATTGTTAAAGTTATGATCAATCTTCTTGATTGTGGAATCCTACTAGGATCTAAAGAATATGCAGCAGAATGCTTGCAGAATCTCACTGCCAGCAATGACAATCTAAGGAGGGTTGTGATTTCAGAAGGTGGAATCCGAAGCCTATTAGCATATCTTGATGGTCCATTGCCCCAAGAATCTGCAGTTGGGGCATTAAGGAATTTGGTTAGCGCAGTCTCTATGGAAATGTTGTTATCTCTCGGTTTCCTCCCACGCTTAGTTCATGTCCTTAAATCCGGATCACTGGGTGCACAACAAGCTGCTGCTTCTGCAATTTGCCGCGTTTGCAGCACAACAGAGATGAAAAAATTCATGGGTGAAGCTGGATGCATCCCTCTGCTTATCAAATTGCTCGAGGCTAAATCAAACAGTGTTAGAGAGGTCTCGGCCCAAGCAATTTCGAATTTAGTAACCCTTTCACAGAATTGCAGAGCAGTCAAAAAGAACCATAAAAGTGTGCCAAATCTGGTCCAATTGCTTGACCCGAGTCCACAAAACACAGCAAAGAAGTATGCTGTGTCGTGTCTAGCATCTCTTTCTCCAAGTAAGAAATGTAAAAAGCTGATGATTTCCTACGGAGCAATCGGATACCTCAAGAAGCTTACTGAGATGGACATCCCAGGTGCTAAAAAGTTGCTCGAGCGATTGGAAAGAGGGAAATTAAGAAGTTTGTTCAGTAGGAAATAGATGAAAAATTGCAACTCCAGTTGTGTATGCTATAGATTTTTCATTTTCCCCTAATGTAATCTGTGTTTCATTTCTGTATGAAACAGGTAGTCAATGATGAATTTGAGCACTAAAAAATGTGCTAATCTATGCTGATCAATGTTATATTTATAAAAAGTTATAAGATTCCCGTGTATCTTCTTTCCTCTTAACCCTCCCATCCTTTCTACAGACAACCTTCTATGATCAAACTTCTGATCACTTGATTTTTTTTTCTCCTATATATACTTTGGATGAAATTGTTGATTGATGAGTCTTGGCTTGTAATAAAGGTTAAAGTTTCTTGGATACTTTATTTTTATGGTGATTTTGAATATTGTAGTTTGTTACTGTTATGATATACTTGATTTTAGAGATTATAGCAGCTGTAAATATTGTAATTCTAGGCATAGAATGTGATTGTAAATTAGCATTAGTTGTTAGATTGTATATTTCTTATTTTGTAATTCTCATTCAATATAAATCCCCATCTAGCTTAAGGGAATAATCAAGCTAATATTTTCAGACTTGATTCTACTCTTATATCTCTTCTTTCTCCAAATTTAACAGTTACCATTGATAGATAAGGGATTAAAAGCATGCCAAGTGAAGAGACTTGAGGGATTAAAAGCATGCCAAGTGAAGAGACTAGAAGATGATGAAGCTCATAACCTTCAGGGAATGTTATTTTGGTTATTTTATTGTCATTGTATGTAGTGTGATCCTATGATTGTAATAGATATTGAAATTTGGTAGTTTTCCTTCTTTTTTTTGGGTATATAATATGAATAATGAGACATTTTGCAGAAGTCAAATTGCAGATTGAAGGCATAATTGATTCTGCAGAAGAAACCTTCAGTATTTGCAAAGTCGAATTGATTTGATTAACATGATCCGTTTACAGCAGATTTTGAATTTTGCAATAAATGCCTCTTCTTTAGCATTCATTTATTTTTTTGGAAAAAAAAAAAGAATCACGACATAATACTAGAAATTAAATAAGAGCAGAAGAGCCGAGAGGCTGCAGTCTGGAGAAACTAAGCATGACATCATAGAAGATATTGTGGGTTACAGTACTAAGATCATAGTCCCCACCGCTATATCCCTTTTATTAAGTGCCCATCAGCATAAAAATGGATGAACTGAGCTCCACACCAACATCACGGTATGTG
Organism: Triadica sebifera; assembly: GCA_023653625.1. Lineage (NCBI taxonomy): Eukaryota > Viridiplantae > Streptophyta > Magnoliopsida > Malpighiales > Euphorbiaceae > Triadica > Triadica sebifera. Next base: position 31,960,048 of record CM042900.1, on the reverse strand, counting down.
ACTGTGTTTCACAATCCAAACCCATCTTTATTATTTCCTACATTCAATGTTAGAATTCTCCCTTGACAAATGCCTAGAACACTTCTGATAATGGCCATTATGACATCAAAATAATTATAAATGATGAATGCTATCGCTCTCCAATACCCAATACTCATTTTTTGATTAATTGGTAATGTGAGAAAAATTTTTGAAAGTAATTTTTTTCTTATTTATTTGTTTCCACACCAATCAATCAGAAAATGTGTATTGAAAAATATTAAAAAATAGAAAATATTCTTAATATTTCTCATTATAAATTAAAAATCTACCTCGTATGTCACTTGGGACGATGGCCCCTTACCTATGTATCATTTCATTAAACACATGAGGGAAATAGAATAGCTTTTCTGTAGTTATTTATATATTTAACTTTTTTTTTTGGTTACGTTCTAATCTTTGAAATTTAATAGAGTTTGTTTTTGTTTAAAAAATAAATTTATTGTATAAAAACGAAAACAAGAAAAATTTTACATCACAAAAGTTAAAAATGAGAAATTATCTTTAAGAACTAATGAATTGTAAAATTTAGAAACAATAGCTTTCCCTCTCTTAACCTCAACCATTAGATTTTTATTTATAAATCAAAACCTAGGTAAGGTTATCTATATTGACATATGAACTATCAGATTTGATCAAAAGCAAGCCAAGGTGTGATCGTGATCCATATATAACCAACCGTCAAACTTCGAAGAATCAGTGCTAGACGAAACTGATGAGTGTTTGTTGGATAAAGAAGTAAAATTTCTTTTTGTTTTCTTGTTCCGGAAAAGAGGGAGCCAAACAAGCCCTTGTCAGAGGTCTATCATTAGTTTACCCAGAGAACCAAAAACCGACACAGATTGCTGACGCTGGCCTTTTCTCTAATCTCTTTATTTTTTTGATGATTAGATTTTCCATTTTTTAGAGAAAGCGAAGAAAATTTGTGGTTTTCGAGGCCAAATCCATCGGCACTCTATTCGGTATTTTTTTCGCTCTCTTTCCTTCTGTTCGTTTTTATAGGTATATAAGTTGGCGTTTGTATCAGTTGTGTACTTCTGTCTTTTCAATTCTCAATTTGAATCCGGAATTAGAGTACGTGATTACTATCTGTTAATCTGGTTCTCTCCAAGTTTTGATATTTGTTGTAAAATTGTAATCTTTTGATCATTTTAGCCTGTGTTTTGCAAATAGTGGTGGTGGATTGTGGATATGAATTTTGCTTTTTTAGGATTCTTTATTTTATTGATGGTGGTATTCCCTGTTCTCTTTAGGCAAATTTCGGATGAACTTAGGTGAGCTATTGATATCCAGTAAAATTATGATACTACTCAGCTGGAAAGGGGATATACAATATTGACTCTCTATTGAGTTTGTCTTTCGTTCCTCTTTAACAGCTCAATTCTAAGTTTTGGGATTCTGATTGTGGTCATTGGGTACTTAACTCTTTTCATACCTCTGTTGATTCTTTTTAGTTGATTTGAGGAAATTTTGAGCGCGTTTGGAAGTTTTGCTGAGAATCAATATCAAGACCTTATGATAATCCATTGGAAGTCATTTCAATTTTAAGAATTCATGAGGAAGAAAAAATAGAAGTTTCGGTTAGTATGCTGATTGTCCTCAATTGGTCGTAAATGAATTTGAATTAATTATTGAGGTCAAGAATTATGACTAAAGGGGGGTCAAACTTTTACATTATTCGTGTTAATTTTATAATTATTTTTTGGGGGTAATTTAGCTTGGTTGAGCTTCATATAAATGCACGGACTAGAAATTTCTGATTGGAGTATTCTATTCAATGCCAGACCTCCTCAACCACAACAATGAATAGAGAGAAAGCCCTGCAGTTTTTTGCTTATGCACTTTTGATGTTGGAAGATGCATTTTCCATTTTCTGTTGCAATTCTGTGTTACTCCTGGAATTGTTTCTTATGATCACTATGTTGACTTCTTTGTTGAAGGATAAAATATGAGTACACTGGATGCAACAAGAGCAGAACTTGCTCTGCTAGTTCTGTACCTGAACAAGGCAGAAGCTAGAGACAAGATATGCAGAGCAATTCAATATGGTTCAAAATTTTTAAGTAATGGACGGCCTGGTACGGCCCAGACTGTTGACAAAAATACCAGTTTGGCTCGAAAAGTTTTCCGTCTTCTTAAGGTTAGATTTCATTGCACGTCTGGATTTTCAAGATTTTATGATATTAATTGTAGTTACGTTTGCATTTCATCTGGCATTGTTGGTCAACGGGTGTCTGGTGACTCCTGGTTCAGGCCTTGAGAATTTCTTTTTTCCTTGTGTTTTTTGACTGTGTGTGTTTAATGGGAAGTATAAGTAGAACGATTACACTATCGCAAGGAGCTGTTTCTTGCAATCTCTCTCTCTAATATTGTGGGATAAATTATCAGATTCTTGTATCAGTGGAATCTGAAGTTGTATTTTTGCTTTTATGTTGCTTTCTAGGATGATTTATGCTGCTTAAACTTGTTGAATTGCAGTTTGTCAATGATCTGCATGCTCTTATTAATCCAGTCCCTCAAGGAACTCCCCTTCCTCTCATTTTGTTGGGAAAGGTATGGATGAAATGCTGGTATTTTTTTCCTTTTTTTTTTTATATAAATTTTGTTCTTGTTTATCTCATTGACATTATTAGTTTGCTGCTTAGTTCAGTCCAAAAATGCATTACTGTCAACTTTCTTATTTCTTGATCAAATTGTTTGGCTTGGTAGATCTGGAATCTACAAGGTATGCATTCCGTCATCTGTACTTTAGGTTTTGTATTTAATTTGTTGGATTATTTAACGTGGAAATTTTTGTTCTGTTGGTAGAACAAAGAACGTACCGAGTTAATTGGTCGGATATCTCTTTACTGTTGGATGGGATCCTCAATCTGTAGCACCTTGGTTGAGGTTTGTAATTTCTGATTTGGCTTCCCTGCACAATAGACTTAAAAAAGTTAACATTCCCTCATTCCAAGCCTTCTCAAATTATAAAAATAGAAACAGAAAGATGAATAGAAAGAAAACACATGGGGAGAGAAAAGTGTTTTTGGCAGTCTCTATGGTTTTTATGAGGTGTTCCATCCTTTTTAATCAGATTGGAGAGCTCGGAAGACTTTCTGCATCAATGAAGAAGCTAGAGAAGGAGCTTAAGAACAATGATAAATATCAAGTACATATATCATATGATTTCAGTGTTGTTGACCATTACAGTTGCACTCACATAGCATTCCATTCTTATTTATTTGTTGCTGTTGTTATTAATGCAGAATGAACAATACCGTGCTAAACTTCAAAAGTCAAATGATAGGTCACTAGCCCTTGTTAAGTCTGCCATGGATATTGTAGTTGCAGTTGGTCTGCTTCAACTGGCACCCAAGAAAGTTACCCCTCGTGTGACAGGAGCCTTTGGATTTGTTACATCATTAATCTCTTGCTATCAGGTACATATTCTGTAGTAGATCTGTATGTTCGTTTCTTGCTTTGACCGATTGAGGTTTCAGAAATAATTTCTTTAGTGGATTCCCGAATAATGGATCTGTATAATTTGTTTACTAATGGGTTTATGCGTTCTGTTACACAGTTACTTCCATCACGACCCAAAGCCAAGACATCCTGAAGATGCCAGTCTATTCTGCTTCTGAAGTTGTCATTTAAGTAATTATTTGAACTTGTGAGATAAAATCCTTGTTGGTGTAAGTTGCTTGCGATATTCTACGTGAGCTTGAAGGTTCCACACTATTAAACGTCAATTACTTGGCGGCTTTGTTGTCACAGTTCATTCTGCTCTTTTGCAATGGTAATAATGTATTTATGTCATTTCTATTTCCAATTTCATTTGTGATTAGTGATTCCTGGTAGATTATGTGGGTTGCCTAGCGTTGGTTTCAATTTCATTTGTGGACTATGTATGAAAGCAACCACTTCTGGCTGCTGTGATTAAACCCTATTCATTTGCATTGCAATGCCCATAAAATATTTAATTTTATTTTTCTTTGTTTTTTTTTTTTTATATCGCAGAAGAACATGAAAGGAGATAGAATTAAAATTAATTTTTTTTAAGCTAAAATTACTGTCTTATAGTTTAGCTATTTCCATAATTTTAGCTTTTGATTAAAATGTAATGTAAAAAATCATTACATTAAATATTTTGATTTGTAGAATATAATCACAGAGAGAAATAAGAATAAACATCCAATCATTACAAAATATGTGGAGAGGGAGACCAGTTTTACAAAGATTCACTGAGCAGTCCCGGTCTGACGTTTAACAGAGTTAAAAGACACTCTATAGGTTTCTCCTAGAATGATCAATAACATCTATTAGAACAGTAATCTCCCAAGGAGTATTCTTAGTGGCATTAACACGGTATAACCTCCATCCAATGTGACTTGAAACATCAGAGCTTCATATCCTGGAGAAACACTGAAGAATAGAGCTTGTTGGGTGGCCTGGGCTTCCGCTGAATTGCCGCGCTCCTAGCCTTTGTGTTGATTTACCGAACTCTTTCTTTGGCGGTTATATTGCTCGATTGGAACAACAAAGAGAGGGTGACGAGTACTGGGATTGTCATGGCGCTTGTGAGGATGGTGGCTGAACGAGGGACGGGAACGGCGGAGAAGGAAAGTTTGGCAGCAATTCATGAGTCAAAACCATATAATATTTAGTTTTATGTTTCTTTTATTGTGCTCCGGTTGGTTACAAGGATCAGTCCACCCACCCCAGTGCAAACATGGTAATTCATAATTGTGATTCTAAGGTTCACTTGAAAGCTCTTTAAAACTTTTATATTAGTATTAATAGCATTAATTAGTCTAATTTTTATAATAATTATGTCAGGTTATATACTAATAGATCGATTTTTCTGGATATTAAATCGTAATAATCACCTTTAAAATAATTAGTCAACAAAAGTCCAAAGAAATAAAATGATTGTTAATTTGTTATTTATCTTGGCGAGGGGAAATTTTTTTTCTTTTTTTAACAGTCTGAAGTCAACATGTCAATTTGTTACTTGGGTAAAATAAGACAATGGAGAGGGCAAGTTACAGCTTTTATTCTAGCAAATAAGGTCAGAACCAGAGTGCCATATCTCCCACAATTTCATCCTCGTCATTCCCATCATACTCCAGCAGCAAATTCACGAACTGCTCTTCATCTCTCTCACGTCCCCCTGAATCTGCATTGAGGAGCTGACAGGATCCGTTTTCCAGTAAGCTTTGTTGTGTGTAACTGTTCGCTTCTAATACAAACTTTCCTGAGGATTCAAGGATTTCAACACTAAATGCAGGTGTTAATGGCCTGCCCATCACTTGAACGTGAGCGACGCTGCAGTGTCACAGTATAACACATTAAAATCAGAAACCATAGATCATAGCCAAAAATATTTCCCCCTTGCTATAACAGAAGATCAACCATGACTATTACAATGTCTATATAAATGATGATTATTGCAAAATCACAGAAAATTAAAAGAAAAGGAAGAATCCAACTAGGGTCGTGAGAACATTGGAAAATCAAATTGGACCAACAGAGATGAGTGGGAAAACAAACCATATATAGAATAAGCCATCAATTTCTTGCCTCTGAACCCTACCCAACAGCTCAACTTGCAAAATTCCACCAATGCAAAGAACAGGTTCTGGGAGCTTGAACTTCTGCAAGCGATTCTCCTGTTCATATTGAATTTATAAGGTGATGTTTCTATTGCCAACCAAGCATGGGGGAAAAAATGCAATTACCAGATTCACGATTAGATGCTTATCCATCACCCACACACCAAGCCAACATACTGCCGTCCAACCAAACCAACCCAAAAATAAAAAGCAAAAAAGGACAAACATTTGCAATGGAGAGAACCACAGAATTATCTCTAAAAATCAATAGTGGGATTCCAACAATTCTTCAACTACATGAAGCAACCATGTAGGAATTTATTTAGGATAGTGCTATGGAGGACACTGAAATTCTATTATTCACAAATTTTAAGGAAATATCAAATTGATTGCTTGTGATCATGTCACTTTTCGCTTAGGCTAGTTCTTGCAAGTTGCAACTCAACAGGGTGCTCATTTAAGTTGAGCGGTATGCATCTCAATTTATGAATAGTATACTACATTAATAGTATTTTCCAAGAAAACAGAACTATAAAATGCTACACCACAATCAGAAGAACAGAGAATACTGAAAGAGCCACAGACTACTTTATTAAGATCCTTATAGCTACAGCATAACAGATAAAGCCAAAGCCTAAAATAATGAATAAAGAAATCGGGTAAAGCATACCTGAACCATTGCAAACTCCGGTGAAGTGTAAGTCCATATGAAATTATCATGCACATAATTATCATGTGCCTCGCCCATGGGATCATCCATTGGGGCTTTAAGGTGACCCATACGAAAGCGCATTGATGTAGCAGAATATATAGGTGAACCCCACTGAAAAAAAGCTGGTAACAGCATACCTTATGTCAATAAGGGAAAATTTTAAGGCATAAAACAATTCAGAATAATGACCAAGTATCAGAAAATTTCAGAAAGAACAACCTTCAAAAGGTTGTATGCTGATTTCAGTAATGAAACAAATATCAGCAACCAACTTATACGTAAGTGTCTCAGGCACTGCAGGGTTACTTTGTCCTTTACTTGACCAGTATAAAGCTCTCCTGTCAACTATGACTCTCGGTTCAAGTGTGTTATGAATGCTTTCCTGTGGATAATTATCAGTGCTAGAAGCACTTATTGCATCTGAAATGCACTCTCTAAGAGAAAAAGTTGAGGAGCCGTGAGCTAAAAAGGCATAAACTCTGTGCTCCCTCTCCAGAGTTTCCCATTCCACAGATTTGCTGCATCCATCTTCCAAAGAACTTTTTGTACCAGAGTTTGGTTCAACAATACGATCTACTCTATGCAGGCAAGGAAACATTCTCAAGCATAGCTGCTTACAAAGACCATTTGCAATCACTGAAAAACATTTAACATCTAGTCAATACCTATAATAACAACATAAGAATTAAACAGCCCGGAGGCTTACCCTACCCAAACCATCAATTTTCAATACATATTGTAAATACTATAAAGACTGAACAAATAAACAACAAATTGTCAGAACTTTGTCTATCTTTATATTCTCACCAGCATGACTGAAATACAGAGACATTTGTGACAGAATAATCAAAATTATATTGTCTGGTGATAACTAAACATTATAGAAGATTCTCATGGAGCCAAATCAGCTGGCATTATCTTAGAGTGCAAATATGAAGAGAGTTCAGCATTAAAGAGAGAACATATGAAATTAAATCTTTTAGAGGTGCATGATTAGTTAATGTATAGACAAGGAAGAGAGAGGAATAAATCGAACAGAATGAGTTGCACGAAAAGAAACCCAGTCAACATTGGAGAAAAGAAAATAAGAAAGCCAAAAAAAAATAGAAAATTTTCCCATGGTTTGGTCACATGACATATTCTATTGTTTATAGCTTATGCAAACTTGATCTCGTGTGTATAACACATGCATATACCTTAGAAATCAATCTATGCTCCCCCATCTTGTTTATTGCTCTTACTATGTGCAAATTTTCTACATTAGTTTTTCTTTTTCTTAGGCACATTTCAACAAAGGTGGTTTGAATGTGTTTCTGAGTGCCCATGTTCAAGTGAACAACAAAAAATCTTGATTCAATGATTAATTTTCATTCTGCTTAACTTCCAGAAGTTTAACAGTAATTAACTAAATATCACTTAATTTTGCACGTAATATAAAAACATTTGCAAAAATTCAAGAACAGACACATGGTAAAGAAAGTTTGGCAGTCAAAACATGAAACTAACCTTCATTTCACTGCAGCCAAACTACCAGTAAAATTGCCATCTAACATTTTTTGAAACTCATCCATTATAGCTAACAGATTTGTATTCAAGTAATTCAGTTGCAACATGTTTTTACATGTACTTAAACGGATAAAATGTTTGTGAAAGGAGAAATGAATATATGTTTATAAAATTAACCCACCAAAATGTCGCCAAGTGCGGGAGACAGAACTAACACGAACAAGATCAGATGGATCCTCCAAATACATGAGAATCTTCAACATAGTATCATTGTCAAGCCGATTGAAGAAATCCACACACCTATCCATTTAAGCAGCGTATAAATTCTAGTAGCCTTTTTAGAACAAGCAATATTTGCTTAGAATAAGCAAATTGAAGAAATTAACAAAAATAACAAACCTTGTTATCTTTTTTAACTTGAAAACATGTTTGCAAATACAAAATAAAATATCTAGAGCTTAAACAAATAAAAATACATAATCTGAAGAAAATTTCAGAACTATCAAAGTAAATGCTTGCACAAATACAAAGTCTACAGATCCGAAACACTTGCACTAATCCCATAGAAAACAATTGAAGCACATAATCAACTATTGAAGAACATAAGCACGCTGGTCATCAGGAAGATCACAAGGATCTGGAACTGAAAAATTGCTAACAAGGAAGTGATGGTTTATTGCCACTGAACCCCATTGATAAACATTATTTCACATGAGCAAGAAAATAACAGGCTCAGTGCTTTCGGCATTACATAAAACTAAATAGTTGGACAAAATTCCAAAATTCAAAGACATAAATGTAAATAACTTGTTGAACGACGAAATCGACATCAAAATACACATAAAAATGTGAACTTTATCACACCATTCAAATAAATTCAAAACTCACATATTTTCCACATTCTTAAAAAAATTGAACTTTAAAAACTAAAATCAGTATACCAGTGTTGAGGATGTCATAACTATTCATGAAAAAAAAACTCAATTCTTTTATTTTATTTTGATTGATAACTGAACAAGGACCCAACAAAAAAAATGAATTTGATGCTAAAATGGGATTTCATCAACAGTACTAAAAAAATAGAAACAAATGAAAACCATATAACAAAAAGATAATAATAATTAAAGAAATGTTTAAAAAACTGTTTTTGATAAATTAGTGATAAATCACGATAATCCACCGCAGATGTCACCGCTGAGGGAAATCATGCAAAGGTAAATAAAATTTTAAAAAAATGCAAACAAAAAAAAACTCAAAAGGGGAGGATAGAGAGAGAGAGAGAGAGAGAGAGAGAGACAAATAGAAAAATGAAGTATAGGAAAATGAAAGATAGAATAGCCAAGGAGAAGGGCATCAAATTCCAACCTTTTTCGATGAAGAGAAGGATCCATCTCGCTAATTTCCAAACCCTAGAGAGGGAAGGTGACAAATTTTTTTTATTTTATTTTGCAGAGAGGGAAAAAGAGATTGTTGGCGGTGATTATGGTAACAGAGAAAGATGGCGTACAAAGGGAAGACTAGAGAGTGAGCAGTACGCTAATGGCTACGGCCCATTCTTGGGTGAAAAATGTGAAGATTAAAAAAACAAAAATCATAAAATTATATTTTTTGGAAAAAAAAAAATTAGAGGCTCTTATGTAATCAAATCCTTCATTGCAAAGAATTCGTCTCTGGAAATTGAGCCCAGATTTATGTGGGCGGATTCTGTGTTCATGTACCTATCGAAGCACCCTCATATTTTTACACTAAGATTTCATTAATTAGGAGATAATTATATACTAATGATTAGAAGATTTTTTTAAAAATTTTATGTTAATCATTAGTGATATTATTATTTAACGATTGAATAAATATTTTAATAAATATATAATTTATTATTAGTATGTGAAAATTAATTTAAAAAATTAAAAATTATTAATTTATTATAAGTGCACTTATTTCTTTAACATTGAAATTATTAATTTTTATATTTGTTATTTAATTAATTAAATTAATTAAAAAAATATTAATTTTGCATGAAATTAGATGAAGTAAAATTATTTTACACATTAATGTTATAGAAATTATAAAATAAAAATTAATTGCTCATTCGTTGCAAAATAGAAAAATGGCTTAATTTTTGTGGCTTTGGCGTGACCCATATTTCTTTTTGCTCATTCGTTGCATTTGGTCTACAATAGTTTGTAGGAAATTTTGAACATGAATGTTGTGTCTAAAATGTAAAATTTTAAATATATAATAACTTAAATTTTGTGAAAAATGCATATTTTTATTTTTTATTAATAAAATGTTTTTATGTCTTGATAGATATAAAATTAAATAGCACATGTAATATTGTTGTTTTGCCTTATTGGGCGTTATGGGCATTGATAAAAGCATATTAAATTAGATTTAGAATTTAAAAATTGAAAATAAATTAATTCAATTTTTTATGCAAATCGATATCTAGAAATTCACATAATACAAAAATCTGTATAAAAATCGAATAGTTCAAAAAAGTAAATTGTTTTATCAAATATCAATGCCTTCGAAGAGAGAGAGATGTAAAATGCGGACAGCACAGCTCAAAAAAGAAAGCATGAGATAGGTTACACTGTAATACAGCTGATGGACGATTTGTAAACTGAAGGAAAAACAACTTTTTGGCCCAATACTTTGCGAATTTTATTAATTTGGTCCTTAAAATTTTTATTTTATTTATTTATCTCTCAATAGCTTATTTTTGTTCATATATTAGTCCCTGAAACTTACTAATTGTTGATATTCACAAAAATCAATAATGATTGGGTATATTGTAGGGAAAGTATTGTTATATTTGCATATTTGGCCAGATGAATTCAGAGAATAAAAGGTTTGAGGAACTATACATAGATAAGTAAAAATAAGAGTTGAGATGTTAAATGTATAAAAAAAATGTTAAGATTCAAATAAATAATAATTGCAAAATATGAGACGCAATAGCTAATAAAATATTAAATTGACTTGTGTAGTTGTAGCTGGAGGAAAGTGGGGTTAAATTTTGATGGGCATGAATCCTTTTCTGGGTTTAACAAGTTGACCTCTTCACTCTTCTATCATTATCACTTCTATCCCCCTCTCAATAATATTTCAATGCGTTACGGAGGATGAATGGTTGTTGCCAGAGATCCTGATATTTTGTTCTTAATCTAAAAAAACCTTTTTTCTCTAACATTAAGAGTAATTAATCCCAAAGATCTCAATAACATTTATGTTTTTCACTTTTTCTTGTTTTTTTTAAATATATATATATATATATATAATTAATAATAATTATCTTAATTTATTAAATTATATTTTTTTCTTTTTATAATTTTTTTTCTAAAAAAGTCAAAGTAAAATAAGAGAAATTGCAAATCAGAATCTTATGAAATTAACGATATTTAATCATTGTCTTAATTCATGTGCAAAAGTCAAATTGCACCTTTAAAGGGAAATAAAGGAAGTATAGTATTATAGGTGAAAAAAACCTCTAAATTAAATAAATATCAAGTTTCATATTTATTGAGTAAAAATTATTTTTTTTGCATGAAAAATCTAGTGAATCTACTATAGAGAATAAATTTGTAAAATTTAAATATAGTGATAATGATACTTTTAAAAAGGGAATGTGACCCATCAATGATGCAGAGTTTTTTTTTCATCTATTGAATTCATTAAAATAAATTAGGGTACAAAATAATCCAAATTCCTTAATTGCAAGAATTGAGGGAATAAAAACTGAAATTTCATGTTGGATGGTAAAGGATTTATTTTCTCTTAATTGGAAGTCTCGAGTTTGAGTTGTGAAAATGAATATCTTTAAAATTTAGATAAATCATTTTATCCTTTTAATGAGTCTAACTATCTTTTTAATGAGCCTAACTAGCATGAATCATGAATACTTGATTGTTGAAAAAAAAAATCTGTAACCACGGAGAAAAATAATGCGAAGCTGCACAACTATACTACCAGTAAAGATGAACACTATAGCCATCATATATATACATAGGCCAATACAATCAAAAACTCCTTATGAACCAGAAAAGAAAGCAAACTCAGGTCAAAACAATGTTGGTTATGAATTATGAGGCTGCAGACTTGAACAAGTTTGTGCAATTTTGAGCGCATAAGCTACTGCTGCTTGGGAATATATAAACCCCATCTAAACAAAGCCCTCCTTTGGTGTGAGTGCAATCAATCTGTGTGAATGAAATTTTGATCTTAGTTAATCCATTCGGATACTCAACAACAAAATTTTCCACATGGTAATTAACCCAGTTCCCGGGATTGTCCAAAAAGCATTGGGACACAGCCTGTTGACCATCCCATGTTGTTAGCTCGAATCGGACAGGCTTTATATCCCACCCATGAATGTGCTCTGTGTTGCAAACTCTACGGCCGATTCTCTTTGAGGATCTACCTAATTGTAATCTGAAGAAAAGGCTATATGTTCCTTTTGGAAATTCAAACTCTAATTCTCCATCTATTTCAAGCCACCATACTTGTTGAAGATATGCAACTGTCTCGAATCTAGATATATCCATAACAGAATCAATATATCAGATCTTTTTTTGTGACGGATACATTAGAAATAATGAAATCCCAAATCTGATTTTGGGTACAAATTAAAAGAAAGAGCTTTTTATGAATTCCCAACTCTCACCTTGATTCTTCAGTAGAAATGTGATTCCAGTATCGCCTGTCATCAATTCCAGTAATATTTAACGCCTTAGAAGAAATGGATATGCAAATCCCACCTGTATTCTTATCCAACCAAATTTCCTATTCATAGACAAAATCTCTAACCTATTCAGCAATGTTAAAGAATCCAAAAACAGAGAGAGAGAGAGACATACTTTTGTGCCGCCGTCAAAAGAATTAGGCCTGCAAAGCCTGGAATAAAGATCCTTCTTCCCTAAATGATCCGCCACAGATTTATCGTCAAGCAAATTCTCCAATATGAACCGATAATTAAAAGGCAACTTGGATTCCCATATAAAATCAGCGGAAGAAGCACCGCGAAAAGCCCTGTTCAATCTGGCCAATTTACATATATCAAGCGGTTCTAAATGCATTAAAATCAAAGCCACACAGCTCTCTGATACATCACCCAACCCCGGCTTGGGCGACGGTCCCTCACTGTCGTCGTTATAACACAAAGCAGCTGATACATTGGCGCCCATAACAAATTCCTCAATTTTATTGGTCCTCAGATTAAAGTAAGATGACGAATTTGTGCCTCGAAAGAATTCTCAAACTAGAAATGGAAATGGAGAGAATTTAGTATAGAGAGAGGGGGGGAAGTTGTGGTTGAAATCTGCCTGCATTTATATATAGCTAGCCATAGCAGGTACGCACGACTTTCGGAAGAGATGGGTCGGGTCCAACAAAAACGAAATTCTTATCCGGTGCATATAATATATTATTAAAAAAATAGAAGTCCGAAGTTTTAAGGCTTTTTAGATGCGTGTAACTCACGGTCCGGCTTAATTGTGGATATGTATTACCAGATAAATTAAGCTTAGTTGTGGATTAATTAATATATTAATTATTAATAAATATAAATAAAAAATAAATATATGATTGAATTATTAATTTATAATTAATAGATTAAAGTATTCATTATAATTTTTACGGTAAATATAATATTCATCGAACAAATAATAGTATGACTACGGTGGAGCTCAGTCAGCGTCATACCCAACACGTGGTCCACAGTCGCGGCCGTCAGTGATTGAATGATAATCTCATAGAGAAGATGGTCAGAGGATCTGGAGATCGGAGATTATCCAGGAGCCCAATTTGTTAAGCATGGAAAAACAAAAATCTCCATTGTCAGCCACCAATGCTTAGCAATATAAATTATTTGCAAATTCATTCATATCATTATAGAAATAAATAAATAAAAAAGAAACTCATATTTAACACACTCATCTAAGCCAAATAAGAATTAGTGTATGACATTTATTTTCATTTTCTTTTTATCTATACATACTTAATATAAGAAAAATAATAATTGTTCATAAGTAAGTTTAATGTGACAAAATCAAATTTCAAAAACTTAATAGTCAAAACACAAAAAACTTTAAGGGTCTCATAATGTAATTTGACATTATAATTTAATTAATTAAGTAGAACAATAATATTTCTTGAAAAATATATGCACTATTGTATAGGATAAATTGCATTTAATTGTTTAGAAAATTAAAATATTAAATAATCAAATATGATATAAATTAAAATAATTCTAATTTAATAACGATTAAACTCTTTAGCTACACAAAAAATATTTCCACAGTATGCAGTATAAACATTATTTATGTTGATTTTACAATTTACTTTATTTAATTTTCTCATATATCAAACCAAACTTTTTTCAAATAGTATGAAATTTTTTTAGACCAAAATGAAAAGTTTTTCTTCATTAATCAATCCAAAATAGGGAAATCGGTTTAGTATGATTTGATGAAATTATTTAAACTTATTTCAAAGTGGAGTTAAATAACAAAATACCGAGGTTTGGGTTGGGCTTCATTTTTTTTTTTCCAAATTAAATTGGACTTCTTATATTAATTTTTATATTCTGTCATCTAAATTTCTAAATTGTGAATATTATTTCGTGGAGGTTAAGTGTTAAATTCATAACTTTTCACTTTAATCATAACTTTTTAATAGTAAGTATACCAATTAAACTAATCTAAATTTATTTATATTTTTATTTTATAAGTGTTACAATATTTTTGTTGCCGAAATAAATAATTAAATATAACAGTAGGTAATTGTCATGCATTGTAGTTATTCTTGGGCTTCGTGAAATAGGCCTTTCAGAAAAAACATATGATCAAATCCAAACTTTGAACCTAATAGACTGATAGAATAGTGGACCCTATATGGACCATGACAAATAATTCTTGTATCTAACTTTTTTTAAGAGTGTAAAAGTATATTAATTTTTTATTTATTATATCTCAAAAAAATAAAAATATTCATCATGTGCATAAATTAGGTTCTGCTATTCTTCTGAACCGATCGGTTCCAATTCTAAAAAAATAGAAATTGGGTCAGTTTCAGTTCATGAGGTAGCAGTTCAACCAATTTTTTTAATTAATAACACAATAAATAAATATAATTAAAATTATTAATTTGTGTAAATTATAAATTTGTACTGCTAATATATTATAAAAAATAAAAACTTTAAGAAAAAAATTATTTATTGAATATTAATTTGTAATTTTGTGTAATAATTTATATTGTTATAAAAAATTGATTTAGAAAAATTATAAGTTGAAATTTAAAAATGATTGTATTTATTTAATAAATTATAAAAAATTATAACTATGCCAAAAAATTAATTAATTTAATCTTTTTATTTTAAAAAAATAATTTAATTGTAAAAGTTTGAATTTATATTGAAAAAATTATAATATTAATAATTGAGTTTGAATTTAATTTTTTTTACCATTAATTAAGTTGTCTACTTATCCTCTAAGATTTATAGAAAACAAAACTCACGTAGTTCTTTTACCTCTTAAATTTTAATTGTTGATCCCTTTTATTTATTTTTTACTCAAAACTATCAGTGCCAGATGTGTCGATCATTCATTTAGTGGTGAAATTATATTGGTTATCAAATTGATATTTCTTTATTTTTTGTTATCTTAATGTCGCTTTGATTCAATCATTAATATAAATTTAAGCTTATAGAAATTCAGGAGTTAAGTTAGATCGCGTTTCATCTAAAATATTACCTCTTGCACTAAAACTTATTCAACCACAGTAATTGAGACTAAACTTGTAAAAATTTATTTTGCAATTTGAGAAAGTACCAAATAATTATTTTGATGTCTATTCCACTAATCAATGATTGAAAAATCTTTACATGTCTGATCACCAAATTCAAATATAGTTAGATAAATATTAAGTTCGAGTGAACAAAATGATAATATTGATTTTTATGTTTTTGCATCATCAAATTATTGCACCTTTTAATTTTTATCGATTTACCCGAACTTTTACTAACATTGTAACTCTAGTAGCAATAGTAATAAAAATATTATAAATCAAACTAAATTTCATAAATAAATCACAAATTAATTTTTCTACATTATTAATTATAACTTCAACATTAATATCGTTATTTAAATCTAACAATGAATAATAAATATTTAAATAATTAAATAAGTCTTCTATTTTACATTTAAAATAAAAAAATTCAACATACAAGATTAATCAAATGAATATATTTAAAATAATTAAACAATTTATTTTTTTATCATACAAATAAAATCATACAAAATATGATTATTAATATAATCTTGAAATGTATCAATAATATTAATACATTCACACTAATAAAATGACATATTGGATAATATATCATTAAAAACTTTTAAAATATATAAAAGTTGTTAATAAACATCTAAATATTGTGGATATAAATTAATTTGTGACACATTATTAAAAATAAATGTGCATAATAATTTTCTATATTCATATGACTTATTGAGTAATTCATATGTTGAATTACAATGTGTAGGAACATCAATTATAAATATTTCAGTTTTTTTATCATTTTCATATTAAAATCGATTCATAATTTCATTATTTGTGGATGTAACCATAAAAATAAAAATGCTACTTTAATTTGAGCAATTATACCATTTAAATATTTTAAATCATATTGAACACATAAATTTAACACATAATATGCACATCTAATATGAAAAAATTTATCTCAAATATTAAGCTGACATGCATAATGTTTGAAGGTCTTAAATTGAGTCGATATTTGTTGTCGCATTATAAAAAAAATTGAAATTTTTTTATGACTAAGTCATATTCTTCTAAAATATTGTTTATTATTTTAAAAATATTATCGATGGTATGCCGATCATCAAATATTTTAAATGCAATTAATTTTTTTTTATAGTTGTCATTTATCATCAAATTCAATGACATGTATTTACCAAAGATCACTCAAAATACAAACATATCCATTCAAAGAAGAAAATATTTTTGAGTAATTTTTTTATTTTTTTATATAAATTACGTTTAAGTATATTTTCTAGGTATATGTTTAGCAGATGAATTTAATGCATTTTGACAATAATTAACAAAATCTACTTTTTCATCAAAATTAAAAGATAAATATTTTATATTTATCATTTTTGTCAATTTTTTTTTATTTTTTATCATTATATTGAAATAATTGAGAAGAATAAAATGTTGTGTACCCGTAAATTTGACTTTATCTTTTATTTATTCCAAATTGAATATCATATTTATTTTGCAAATGCATTCGAAATATAACATAATCACCTTCAACTTTAAATTTGTATGTTTGTGCATAATAATAGTACATAACATTAAATAATTCATTATTTTTTTGAATTTTATTGAAATAAATTTGAAAAATGTCAAATATTCGAATTTTTGTTTCAGATGATACTGTCATTGGATCTAGACACGGTTCTTCATCCAAATTTTCAATAAATTTTTTCATCAAAAAAATGGTCAATTCCATTATGACTTGTCATTATTTATGATTAAATTTTGTGAAAAAAATTTAGAGAATATTAAAAAAAATGTAGAGAAAGATAATGAAAAAAATTGTAGGATTAATAAAAAAAATGAGAATCAGAGAAAATTAAATAATTGAAAAAAATTGAGATTATATAAAAGTATAATTAGAAAGAAATTAGAAAGAAACAATAATTAAAAATGCAATTAGAGAGAAATTAAAAATATATAGAGAGAAAATTGAGATTGAATTGTAGAGAAATTGAGAATAAGATTGTGTAGGAAAATAAAAAATATTGAAATAAATTTGTTATTTATAAAAAAAATTTAAAAATTTAAATTACAATAATATGTCTAAAATATAATTACTATTTTTCTGTTATAAAAAATATTTTTATCATTTCTTTATATCTAATTTATATTAAAAAACGGTAATATTACCGTTGAAATCGGAACTACTAGTTCCCAGTTTATGAAAAAATGGCTCAGACTGGACCATATCCTAACTGGATCACGGTTTGGACTGTGTTCGGAACCGACAAAGTCTGGACCAGTCCGATTTAACAGACCGAACTGTCCTGTGGCTAAATCTAAAATAAATGACACATATGTATTATATATAATTTGCATTCAAAATTTGAACAACTGGTAATTTCAACTAGAAGAAAGTGATCCTTGTATGAAAGAATATTTTTTTTTATCATAATATGATTTTATTTTCATTTATAAATTAAATTAATTGTTGATTAAGTTAATTAATAACGTATACACAAGCATTTTAATTTTGCCTGAAATTATTCTATACTACAGTCATATCAGATGATAATCTTTAGAGAGAAAGTATCAAGTGTGGTAAATTCCAACTACTTTTGAAGTTCGAGAATATAATTAAAAGACAAAGTAATTTATAACTTTAATTGAAAAATCATTAAAACATTAGAAGTTGGATATTAAACCTATAAATTCCTTTTTTTTTTTAATGGGACAATTGAGATAATTCCAATACAAAAAACAATAATTAGTCAATTAGTCATCACAGGGAGTAAAAAACTAAAAATCGCAATACACGACTGTTTAAAGGAAAAGACAAAAAGACCAACCTTTGGCCGGCACATAAGCTATTCCCCTCCCCGCGCTAAAATTCATGGCCGGGTTGTACTTCTGCAGCAAGTCTGGCGGCACACCGGACTCCGCAGCCATGGAGGACAAGTTCTCGCTGGAGCGAAGTGGGTAAGTAGCAAAGAGGCCATACTTGGGAGACACGCTTATCTCCACAGGAGCAATTCACGGTAAGATTAATGGGAACATGTTGTGGTATTCTAGTGGGATCATAAATATTAACTCTATGAATCCAATCCTCAGTGGTGAGATTAGCGAAAGCAATTCTTGCAATTTTATCATACGTATCACCGGACTGCGTAGTGTAAGTGAAGGTGTGGCCCAAGAAATCGCCATTCAAGCACTCACAAGAAAAGGGTACATTGATTCTTGAATCTGTGAGGATGATGTATGGGTTAGGCACAGTGGGATTGTAGGGAAAGATTTGTGAGATATTTTGGTTGAAGAGATTGCTGATGTAGGTGAGGTTTACTCCTTGCTATATGTTGTAGGAAGCTAAGGCAAGTTCACAGCCAGTTTAATTTGCACTTGGCTTGAGCTTTATTAATGGAGAAGAACAAGAAGAAGAAGAAGAAAATGGTAGTCATTATTTTGTGGGTTGATGGAGATCATTGCCTGCTAAAAAGTTGAGATTGAGAACATTTGTTTAATTTGTTGGTTGTTATCTTATTGTGGTGTTTGGTATCTTCGCCTGTTTTGATGGGTTTTGTTTATTGTTAGAATGGGTTTAGGAAGTTATAGTTTATGATTCGTTGAAATTGAACAACCCTTGAATGAAATTTAAAAAAATTTTAATTGCCAAAATTGAATTTATATAAATCAATTCAATTATATTTTAATATGTATATAAAATTATCAATATTTCATATATACAACAAAATCTTATGATTTAATCCATAATATTAGACTTGTTCTAATTGACTATTTTCCATGCGAAGAATTGAAGGTCATAGCAAATCAATTCTTATATTATGACATCAAGTTGATATTGCAGATATTTTTCACGAATGCAAAATATTTTTATTTTTTATATATATTTTTAAAAATAAAATTATTTATAATTTAAAAAAATGACACATAGTGCATTATATACAAGATTTTATAATATAATTTGTGATGACTAACAAAGTCTGATAGTATATGTGTTAATTGTAAATGGTATATATACTAACAGTCTTTTTGAACAATGTCATATAATGATAGGTTGCTTAGTTAATAAACTAATAATTCAATCATAATTGGCAAATGGCATCATCTTTGACAAAAAATGTGGGACCCCGCCACTTGAAGATTTTAATAACTTGTAAAACAGCCAACTTTGGCAAAAACTCCACAGGAATCATTGATAAGAAAAAGCATATGGGCTGCTCAAATTTGTCAATTTTTCTTAGATAGTTCCCATCAGTTTTTAGTTATATTTACCTTTTAACATTGTTTTAAACTATACTGTAACCTCTAAAATTTTAAAAGCAATATATTACTTTATAATTTATAGACATAATAATAATCTCTATAAATTTATATTTTGACTGTTACGTCAATAAATTATAGTATACTATGTTATTTTTTAAGATTTAAAGGTGGTAATATAGCTGTTGACTAAAAAATAACATTCAAAAGGTAAATATAGATGTTAAAAAAAAAGATAAATAAATAAAGTGAATGATCAACATGTTGACATGTTGCTAATTTTTCTATAGGATGGTGTCCTTGTCGGTGAGAAGCCATGTCTACTTATCCAAGGAGTTATGATTTAATTCACGGTAATTAATATCTTATGGGAAGATTCCTGGGAAATTTTGAATCAAATAAATGAAATTACAGTAAAAATAAAAGTAAAATCAAATTGATTTTATTGAAGAAATTACATAATAAAACTTGGTTGGGTTTGATTGATTGAATCTTTTTATTTAATGTGGATGCTGAAAAAAATTATAAAATGGTGATAAAGAGAACCATTAAAATTAGCTTGAGTTGAGTTTGTGTTCAATAAAATATATGGCCATAAAATGAAATCTAAACCATCAAATGTGAGAAATATTACTGAATAAACTTTAAAGGTGATAGAGATAACCATTAAAAAGAGCTTGTTATATTTTTCAGTTCAATAAAATATCTTTTCTGACCATAAAATAAAATTTGAACAATCCAGAGAATATTACTAAATAAATTTTAAAGACAAAAGAAATTCAATTGAATAATGGACTCATATTTCCAATCAATGTCAAAACAACTAACAAATTGATCTTTGACAATAACATTTTTTTTATAATAATAATAATAATACTTTTTATTTTATTTTAGTTTATTATTCAAACTTTAACATGGTAATAAGCTTCTTATAGAGTTTGAAGTATTTGAGTTTTTTTATTTATTTAAAAAAAGTGGACTCTTTCAACATTTTAGCTATAATGATATATATTTGGTTACAATATTATATTCACAACATAGAAAATATAATATACACAATATCAACAATTGGGTAACTGTCATATTAATGATTCTAATTAATTTGAGATAAAAATGTATAGAAATTGATAGATACAACACATTTCATCAGAGAAAGAAAATGTCGACTGATTGCATGATTACAATCTTACAGGTGTTAAAAATAAATTCTACATATCTTTTTGCTCATTTTAATAATTCAAATGTTATAACTAATCATTTAATTTTTTTTTATTTCATGATTGCTAATATTTAATCAATACGGATAAATCTTGCTATTTAAATTATTATTTTTTATTTATCCTTACAAAACTTTATTAGCATTTACATATTATATAAATCTTTATGTAATACTTTTTTATTATCTAAAATAATTATATTATTAATTTGTAATTTAATATTGCAAAAATTCACGCATTTTACATCACGATCTAATGTGAGAATTACATTTACTTAAATATAATAGTAGGTAATAGTCATGGATCGGTATTCTTGGGCTTGCGTGAAACAGGCCTTTCAGGAAAAAAGATGATAGAAATCCAAACTTTGAACCTAATAGACTAATAGAAGAGTGGACCTTTATGGGACATTATAAATATTTATTTTATACTATTTTTAATTCAAAATACTAATTTTTTATTAAGGATCGAAATTCATATTATATTTTCATCTCAATTTTTTTTTATAAATATAAAAATAAGTTTATTTATTATTATTTTTATTTCAAAATATCATTTTATCGAATAAAAATTCAAGATATAATTTATTTTCAATGTCATTTCAACTAGAAAAAAGTGAATTTTGTTATCATTATATGAATTTAATTAATAACTTAAAGATCACATGAAAAGTAATTTTTGATAGTTAATTTTAATTTATAAAATTAGAATAATTTTATGTCACATTTTTAAATATAATTAATTTATTATATAAATGAATATAAATTTAATTTAAATATTAAATTTTTTAGAAGAGTGATACTTTAAAAAAAAAAAAAAAGAGAGTTGCAATGGGCCCACGCCCTATGGCCTACAGTAGATGAGAAATGGGTGGTTGGACCCCACCATAGCCATCTTCTTCTTAACGAAATTCTTGTCCGGATATCCCTTGTCAACCACCCCAAGTAACCACCCCCCAAAAAGAAAGAAAAGCACAATTCACCTTTTGCAAAAGTTTTAATTTTATTTAAGTTTTTAAATACTTCACATAATTAATCCTCATATCTCTCTCTCTTATTTTCCCTTCACTGTAATAAAAATACTTGTAAAATGCATTTAATAAAAAAATCGGTTATTTTTCTCCATTAAATCATTCTTATATCTTGTGTATATAAAATTTTAAAATAATATAATGACATGAGATTAATTAGTATCCCAGTATATCTATTCGAGCATAATTAATTAATAAGTGATCATGTAATTTTAATTATTTATATTTATATATAAAAATAATAAAGATTTAATTTAATATTTTTTAACTAATATATAATCTATCATACTTTGATAGTCGGTTTGTATAATGAATCATACAAAATATAAATTTAAAATTTGTTTATCATATGCATCATGCACGTAACAATCAATCAACATGAAATGAATATTGTTGTTTAATTAGTATTTATTTAATTATTTTTAAATAAAATTAAATGAATTGGCAAGGAGTGATGGCCGGGCAGTCTTAACTATTAAAAATATTATTTTGTATTATATGTTTATTTATATATTTAGGTGGGGGAGTTTATAAGATATGTCACAACTTTTAACTTTTTAATTAGTAAAATATGTTAATCTGAAAATTAAAAATTGAGACTTTTCCCAGTTTGTAAAGAAAATTTGCTATCAAATTAAAGCCTAATTGACACTTAAACTGGAAAGCTAATAAATGATTTCGGGGTTAATTAAACTGTGATAAATTACTTGTTTAAATATGAATCATTTAATTTTCTGAAAAAAAAAATTAGAAATCAAATTAATTACAAAAATATCATACATGCAAAGGCGATATAATTAGCCTGATGATTAAAGGAAAAAAAAAAATCCTCCAAAACTGCTTACAACAATCTGCTAAGAAAGCAGTGCATCTTCAAGTATTGTTAATCAAATCACAATTCAATTCGAATGCCCATAACTCAATGGCCAACGCTCCTTCGCCCATCAATCTGATCATCATTTTTATTGCCTGGGTATCAACCATCTACTGATTTGGATCATATTATCATCGATTCGAACGAGTTGTCTATATCCACAATCCTCCTAATTTAGAACTTAATCAACAATTAATTAAATCCTAATAAGAAACTACACTAGTCCCCTATCTATGGAAACCATTAACCCAATTAAAACCTAGTGCTATAAATAAATATTGCCACTGTATATATGTGACATATATGTTTACCTTTTCAAAAACCTGGTTCAAACGACTAATTATTTGAATAAATAAATAAGTAAAATATGCATTAATTCAGAATCAATTGCTTCTTTAAAATATACAAAATTATCATAATTGATTTCTTAATTTTTGTAAAACAAGCACAACAAATTAAATCCAGTACTTGTAAGACATGACATCCAATATCCATAATTAAAGATTCTTTCCTATACAACTAATTATTCTTTCTTTTTTTTTTCTTAATTATAATTATATATTTTTAATCACATCTACATTATTGAAAAAACAAGCAGGAACACTGAAATAATTCATATATGCATAGCAATTTCGAGTCGTGAGATCCAATTATTGATGTCTATAAAATTCTTTTTCAATTTAATATTAGAAGATGTTGAAGTTGACTTTAATTTAAATTTATTTTACTCTATATATTAAGTATAAATAATACGGTGTGAACAATTTTTACATGACATATTTAGGCATTTCCATTCGTGCAAGTGCATAGCAGGAACCAAAGAGGAGGAGCAGTTCAAAAGGAGAGATGAGATGACAATGTGTGTCGACTCTGTTCTCTTGTTAGTTAGATATTTGTTAGTGCATTATGAATTGGTTAATTTTCAAAAATTTAAAATTTTATTAATCGATTTTGAGCTAACTATTAGTCTTTTATAAAATAAAATATTATAAATATAAATTTTTTTCCTAATCAAAACTCGAACTCAAGCAAAAGATATCAAACTATCTTGGGATGTGTTTGTGATTGCTGTTAGGTGTCCAAAAAACAGATTTGAAATTTTTTTGATTTAATTAACTGTTTTTTTAATTTTTTATAAACTATTTTTTAAAAAAATATATATTTATCTGTTTCTTTTCAAAATAAATTTTTAAAACTCAAAAAATTTTTAAATAATACTAAATAGGTTAACTAATATTTTCAATTCGAGTCAAATAGCAGGATTGTAATTTAATTTACATACCAAGGCGGCCCAAAATGGACTTATTGCAAAAGGACTTTGTTTTATGTTTTTTTTCTTTTTATCTGCCCTTCACATCTTCCATGGATGTGATAGACAAAACTCTCCCATTGCCATTAACCATATCACGAGGGAAGCGCGTAGGCGCGTGTTATGAGAGTCACCTTCCCCAGTCCCGGAGCCGCCAATCCTATTATTGACCTTTCAAAAAAAAAAAAAAAAACTCCCCTTGAAAACTTCACTCGTTTCTCTAAAAACTCCATTTATATATAAAAACATATAAAACAAATTAACGCAAATCCCTCTCCTCTTATCTCCCGCTTTTTGCTCTCTCTCTAAAAGGCTTGTTTTTTTTTTTGAGGCATTTCAATGGCAATTCTTTCTTCATCGTTTCTCACGTTCAAAACTAAGAAGACCAATCTCTACAAACTTACTGTTACAACAATTCTTTGCACTCTCTTTTACTTCATAGGTTTCTACCAAGATCACCGCGGCAGAATCTCTCTCCTCAATTCCCCGTCCTCCGCCTCCGTCCTCCTCACCTGTGCACCGCCCATCAGGAACACCACCCTCGACTTCTCCCCACACCACTTTGTAGCCGACCCTCCTCCCACCACGGTTGCGCGTGCTAATCACCTCCCTCCTTGCCTTCCCCAATACTCCGAGTACACCCCATGCGAGGACGTTAAACGGTCCCTGAAATTCCAGAGGGATAGGTTGATATATAGAGAGAGGCACTGCCCCGAAAAGCATGAGCTTTTGAAGTGCCGTGTGCCTGCCCCCTATGGCTACAGACTGCCTTTTCGGTGGCCGGCGAGTAGGGAATTCGGGTGGTATGCTAATGTTCCGCACAAGGAGTTGACGGTGGAGAAGAAGAATCAGAATTGGGTTCGTTTCGAAGGTGACCGGTTCAGATTCCCCGGCGGTGGAACGATGTTTCCTCGCGGAGCTGATGTATATATCGACGATATTGGCAAGCTGATCAATCTCAAGGATGGCTCCATAAGGACCGCCATTGATACTGGTTGCGGGGTACGTGAGAGCTCCTTTTTTTTCTTCTTCTTCTGTTCTCTTACTTTTGGCTTTTTTTGAACCGGCCGTTTCATTTCTTGAATCGACTGGTTTATTTAATTATTTTGGTCCGATACGGAAGGCCGGCTTTTCCTGTCCTGAAACGGCAGTGAATGGGTGCGTTGAAAGTCTTCATTCATCTTCTGTTTTTATTAATTTTCTAAACAATGCAACTGGGCTGGACCAGATTCTTAATTTCAAAAAATTTTCTTTTTTTTTTAAAGAAAAAAACTATAAAAAGAGGATATTACTGTTTTTTTTTTAATAATTCCGGCAGATTATAGAATTTGGGTTGGCTATGCTTTTTGAAACTGATAATTAGAACTTAGAGTTACCATTTAAGGTATATTTGTCATTTCTGACCAAGCGATTATTGCATAACATTTCTGGGTTGGTTTTTCTTTAGAAAATTCAATTTAGTGACCTAATAAGGTGGAAAAATTGCCACCTTGGGAGGATACATGACCTCCATTTTTCATAATTTTTTTTACCTTAAGTAAATTGCATTTGAACTTTTCGAACCCAAAAAAGTTTTTAAATATATTAACTAAAAATTTAAAAATAAAAGGCTATAATATAATTAACTAATAATTGGTTTTTAATTATAATTTGAAATATAGTAAAAATTATCCCTAAAATTGAGTTTTTAATCTGCTAATTACAGTGATAGGTATTAGGTGTGTAAAGGCGTTTACTAGGTGCATGGAGGGCCAAATGTACTCGTAATAAATAGAAATAAATAAATTTTACAATGCAGGAACATGAACGATCTCTTTTTATAATGACTCTTTAATTCAAAGCAATTAAAGTGCATTGCAAATTAAATAAAAAAAAAGGGACTAATTTTATTCAGTTTTCAACCTTTTAATTAATGGAAAGCAACGTTCTTAATTAGTTCAATATTAGCAAGTTATGGATAAAGCATGTGGTTAAGATTAGAAGTGTCCAAAAAACTACTCTTTTTCATAAATATTTTATTTAATGTGCTTTGAAACACAAGTTAATTGTAATATAACTATCCAATTAGTAACGTAGATATAGATATTGCTTGCTTAATCAACCTATATATAGCCGTGATAATGATATATTATTTCGGGGGTGGGGTGTTCGGTATACAATAATGATAACAATCACACCTTTTGCCAACTGCCTCTCCCTTAATTTGCAAGCCATTTTCATAATGATTCGAATGCTTATTTTAAGTTCAAGTAAAATTGATTGATTCCAACAATATTTTTAGTAAGACTTACAAGATATTCTGATCTAAAAAATTAATGGTTTGTTATAATTAAAAGTCTTCCATGAAATGAAAATTAAAATTTGTACACTAGTTTTCAATTTTTTTTAATGTGCCAAATATGCTAATAATTACTACATATATGTTATAATAATTATTAATGAGACTAATTAATTCTGAAGGTAGCAAGCTTTGGAGCATACCTTTTGACAAGGGACATAATAACAATGTCATTTGCACCAAGGGATACACATGAAGCTCAAGTTCAATTTGCACTTGAACGTGGAGTTCCTGCTATGATTGGTGTTTTTGCTTCAATTAGGCTACCTTATCCTTCCAGAGCCTTTGACTTGGCTCATTGCTCTCGCTGCCTTATCCCCTGGGGAGAATATGGTACATCAAATTGTATATTATATTTTAAATTTCTTGCATTAATTATGAAATTTGTTATTGAATAATTTGTGGGTGTGAATTAATTTGAGCAGATGGGCAATATTTGATCGAAGTTGATAGAGTTCTGCGTCCAGGGGGCTACTGGGTTCTGTCAGGGCCTCCAATTAACTGGGAAAATCACTGGAAAGGTTGGGGTAGAACACCTGAAGATCTGAAAACTGAACAGACTAAGATTGAGGCAGTAGCCAGAAGTTTATGCTGGAAAAAGTTGATACAGAAAAATGGTATTGCTATTTGGCAGAAACCCACTAATCACATTCATTGTATAGCCAACAGGAAGGTTTTCAAGAAGCCTCTCTTTTGCCAGTCACAAGATTCTGACAATGCTTGGTAATGAATCTCTTCATTTTCCATTCAAATAACTTATTAGGTATTTGGATTGAGTTAGGGATATGTCTCTTTCCATGAAAATGTGTTGGGAACATGTTGAAAATTTATTTTCTAAACTATTTTCCTCAATTTCTTCAAATAAAGCCATATTCTTCTTCTCACTGTTTAGCGTTAATACTTTAGTGATTCCAAAACCAAGTGAAAGATAAAAGGGCAGTGGCCAACTGGCCAATGGGATTCATCTTTAGTTGTCCTTTCTTTTCCTAGCATATTTAATATTAAAAAAAAAGAATACATATTTTAAAAGTTTTCCTCGTCATTTTGTAGTTGAAAGTTGTTTCTTTTTAGGTATACCAAAATGGAGACTTGTTTAACACCACTGCCAGAGGCATCCAATATAAAAGATATAGCAGGTGGGGAGATAGAAAAATGGCCACAAAGGTTGACTGCAATCCCTCCAAGGATTAGCAGTGGAAGTGTGAATGGAATTACAGCAGAAGCTTTCATTGAAAATACAGAGTTATGGAAGAAAAGAGTGGCTCACTATAAGGAAGTTGATCTTCAATTAGCGGAGAAGGGGCGGTATCGTAATTTACTTGATATGAATGCATACCTGGGTGGTTTTGCAGCTGCACTAGTGGATGATCCTGTGTGGGTTATAAACATTGTCCCTGTTCAATCCGACATCAATACTTTAGGAGTGATTTACGAACGTGGGTTGATTGGAACCTACCAAGATTGGTATGTTTTTTAAGCTTTCTTCCTTATAATATAATTAGCAATTCCAATTAATCAAATACTTAAATTCGATTTATAAAAAATTGATGGAGTAATTCAAAATTTTTGATAAAACTTATAAGGTGGACACAAGCATTTTAATTTTGCCTGAAATTATTCTATACTATACTATAGTGATATCAGATGATGATCTTTAGAGAGAGTATTAAGTGTTTGCCATATACTAATAGTCTTTTTGAACAATGCCATATAATGATAGTTTGCTTAGTTAAGAAACTAATAATTCAATTATAATTGGCAATGGCATCATCTTTGACAAGGGTTTGATTGGGGATATGAAAAGTACCATAGCATGTGGGACCCCCACTACTTGAAAATTTTAATAACTTGTAAAACAGCCAACTTTGGAAAAAACTCCACATGAATCATTGATAAGAAAAGGCATGTGGCTGCTCCAATTTGTCAATTTTTCTGAGATTGTTTCCGATCAGCCTTTAGCTCAACATTGTTTTTGGACTATACTTTCATCTCCAAAATTTGAAAAATAATATATTGTGCTACAATTTACTGATATGATAATAATTATATTAATTTCGTATTAGTAAATTGTTGTGCGAATGTATTTTTTCAAAATTTTGAGGTGGTAATATGATGTAGAAATAATGTTCAGAAGACAAATATGACCAAAAACCAATAAAGTGACAATATGAAAAAAAAAATTACAAATTGGAAGGCATACCAAAATTCTTCTTAGTACTATCTAGAAATCAATGAAATCCTATATTTGTAGTTTCCTTAAAGGGAAAATAAATAAAAAAAATAGAGTGAATGATCAACATGTTGACATGTTGCTAATTTTTTTATTGGATGGTGTCCTTGTAGGTGCGAAGCCATGTCTACTTATCCAAGGACTTATGATTTGATTCACGGTGATTCAATTTTTACCCTCTACAAGGACAGGTAACAGCAACACCATCATTGGCTTATTCTCAATTAACTTGAATTTTATGGCATATAATATAATATGGGATTAACTGAATCTGAGTGAGTGAAACTTTGGATTTTCAGATGTGAAATGGAAGATATACTGTTAGAAATGGATAGGATATTAAGGCCAGAAGGTAGTGTAATAATCAGAGATGATGTAGATATATTGTTAAAAGTTAAGAGCATAGCAGATGGGATGCAATGGGATGCCAGAATTGCAGACCACGAAAAAAGTCCCCATGTCAGGGAGAAGATTCTTTTTGCTGTTAAGCAGTACTGGACAGCACCTGCCCCTAATCAAATTCAACAACATTCTCTAACACTTTCATAGTCATTCCCTTCTTCTTATTTTGACTATTTATATTTCTTAATCCAAAGAAATTTTCTTTTCTCTTTCTGTTTTTAAATTAGGTGAAATATTCTTTCAATAATAGTTTTTTTTTCCTTGTTCCTTGATTTTTTTTTAAATTCATTCCATCTGTTACAGAGAGTAATTAATATTTGCTCTGCTTTATTTGCATGTAATATCGCAATTTTAGTGTGTTGTCACCGAATCTTTTATGCCGTTTTCAAGAGAAATTTAACTAACTGTTGCCCTACGTACTAACACAAATTGTACAGAAATTTATCTACTACCTGCAGAATGATGGTTTCTTTGTTCTTAAGCTGAAAATCCTCCACCTACAAGGAAAAGTTTTCCTTCATTCATGGAATGACTTGCAAGTCAATCAATTAACTATAAATGCCTAAAGACTATTATCTGCGGAAATGTAGTTTAAATGGATGATGTGCCTTTGATTTTCTAACCAAAATAAAAAGTGATTCTTGTAGGGTACATATATTAAATTAAGAAAATACCAATAAGTTTTATGTTAGTACTATCAATTTAGTGATTAGAACTGAAATTTCAAATTTGAATTTGAATTGAAATCTTTATAATAAAAAGAAAAAAAAAAGGAAAAATATTTTAATGCTAAACAGTATATACATAATTATACGTTAAATTAAATAAAGAGTGAGCATATCATTAAATATTGACATAACAAAATAAGATTTCGCCTAATTTAAAAGTTTGGATTCGTAGGCAAGCAAGCATCTGCATTTGCTTCCATATTGATCAACAAATCCGAATATGAGTTGACATTTTCAAATTTTAGGACCAAGTCTCTAAATGGTCAATTATTTGGACTTGTTAATAATTTTCTGAATAAGTCTCTGACATGGGTCAACTATAACTATATCAATCAGTCATCACCTCCCGGATGCTCCATTTTAGGCAGTTCAGAATAGCCTGTACAAAGAATCAAATGCAGAGAAGATCCAACAATGGCGAATATGCTCAATTCGTTCCTGCCGGTTCGAATATGATAAATATTGGTGCTAATGAAATCAAATTACAACATCGCCTTCAGCTTCAGTTTGGTTAAACCTAATCAGATAGTCGCTCCAAAACAAAGATACAAGCATCCAAAACACTTATGTGATCGTACATTTGGAGTTCTGTAATTCGACAATTTGAGAATGCTATATCATCTCCAGAAATAAGGCTTCCCGATTGTTGGTAAGACCAGGTTCATTGAAACTTAATGAGATGTCACCTGCTTAAAAACTACATCTAGGATACGGCCATGGAGCGTATTCATATAGGGGATTAACCAATCAAAAATTAGAAGAGACTATATATTATATATTACCCCTTGCTCAAATTTATCTTTGCCCCCACATATTTATTATATAAAATGTTTTCTTCAATGAACTAATTAATGTGTAATTAATAATTAACATATTTAATTTATTAAGTTTATATATTAATACAAAATGTAAAATTAAGTTTATATAATTAATTATATGGTTTTTACTATATTTCTCATATAATTGCTGATAATTATATGTTATTTTTATATTCTTTTATATAATTGCTGACAATTATATAGTTTTTGTTATATTCTTTCATATAATTGTTAATAACTATGTGTCATATTTCATATATAACCATATAATTGTAAGCAATTATATAGTTTTTGCTATGTTTCTCTTATAATGACTAACATTTATATGTTATTATAATTACTAACAATTATATAGTTTTTGTTATGTTTTTTCATATAATTGCTTGTAGCTATATATCATATTTTATATATAACCATATAATTGCTAGCAATTATATGATTTTTATTATGTTCCTTATATAATTGTTGATAGTTATATATTATTTTCTATGTATTATCATATAATCACTAACATTTTAATTGTTAATAATGAATATAATATATTAAAATATTAATTGGATCTCACAAATTGAAATTGATATCAATTGCATAAATAAAATATATTTGAAAATATAATTGAAATTTTGCTGATATATCAGTAGGGATCACATTTTGCGCCGATTGAAATTATCTTTTGGATTCGCCCTGATAGCCTCACCTGTTTGAGAATGAAAGGGAGCAATAAGATAGAACATAAAAAACACTGCACTTTGCCATCTGATCACACAATTACTTTTCCTTTATAAATGCTAGAATTTATTTTCACTATGTATTTACTTCAAATTTACTCTAAATAAGAAACTGTTAGGCAGGGACAAACTGGTACTCCCTCAACAATGCTTTAGCATTATAGTCCAGTCCAACCAACAACTTCAATTCACCCACAAGCCATCAGAAAGCTACAGAAAAAATCATCTCATAAATAGCACGTAATATCTCTAAACTATCAGGTTGATAGCATTAGTTTGATGCCATGAGCTATCATTTTATGATGTGCCACCACTTCAGTTACAGAAGAAATCTCGAAGAACAAAAGACAGCTGTTTTTATTCATTTCAACTATGGTCTAGTGAGGCTCTCAAGTGATTAAGATCAGAAAACACTCACCAGCATATAAGTTCGAAGTTTCCCTTTTCTGCCAACGTCAATAAAGTCAAAAAGAAGCTACAAGAACAGAAAAACCAAAGAAAATCAGTCTAGCCAAGGTATGAAACATATGAATTTGCTAAAAATTTGTTAAAATCACCATAAGCTTGTCAGACTTGAGAAAGCGACGACTGCAGCGGCTGCCATCTGGCATACAAACAAGAAGAGTAACTGCATTCTCATCACCTTCATAGCTGGTTCTTGATTAAGTGAAGCTACTTTTGCAGCTAGCAATCTTTCAGATTCCTGTCATTAGTGATGTTACACTAGTAAAAATATAGTCCTCGTAACAAAACAGGTAAATATTCTAAACTTAAGTGGAAAGACCATGAAGGATTTAACACAAGATTATTTTGGTTTTAAGCTCGTAAAGATAAAGACAAAAGATAAGGTTAATAAGAATTATGACAGAAACGTCAAATAATGTCTCAACTTTAAAAGAAATATCACCATGAATTCAGATAAACAACAAGAACATGTAAGAAATGGAATCCAAGATGAATAAATACCGCAAACTTATAAGAACCAAACTGAGTTCTCAGTGATGGCAGAACACAATAAATATATTCACTGACTCTTCGTCAAGCATCTTGCATTGAGCTTCTCCCTCCTTGAAGCAAGAAGTTTCAAGTTTCTTTAAGGCACTCTTTTCCTTTCTCTATCAGCCAAAAGAGATGCAAAATACTCATTATCCTGCAAGTAAAATATTTGACCATCGTGCTAGGGACAATACTTCTAAAATATGCAACCTAATGGCAAAAACCAAAAAGTGATTCCTTACTGTTCTCGCAAACCGCTGACTCAAAAGTGAGGGAGGTGGGGCGATAGAGTACCTTCTGCGGATGAAGACTCTGATCTGAAGCACTTTGGGGATGAAGCTCATGTTGAAATGAAGTCTCTCTTCAGGATTTCCACCAAAAAGGGCAGCCTCAAGAAGCATTGCTTCGTCAAGCTCCTTGGATGAAATGCCACCCCACTTAATGCTAAAGGATGCAAACCAAAAAATCAGCACAACAAATTTAAGGGTTTTGGTTTAGTATTTTCATTTTTCTTGCTTTTCAGCATGAGGCAACTAAAGTAATTTTATAGGCTTTTGACCCACCAATGACTGTCCTTCTAAATCTTCAGCTCTCCCTTGAGATGATGAGGTTTCCAGGCTATTATTTCAAAAGGATAAAGGGTTTAAATCCCAAGTAATGAATAAACTAAAAAACTTCATGTCAAAGGGAAAACAACCAAGTCATAGTATGCTTTAGATGTTCTCTTGTTCTTCTTCTAGCTCTATGAAGTTCCAAAATTTAGGTCTCATTCCACTGTGTAACAAATATCAAGTACAATGATATTGTATGACAATGTCTTATAACCATTACACAGAACTTACCTGAAATCTTCTATCTTTTGTTTTCTCAGCTATTTCACTTGAATCATGAACTGCCAATTTTTCTGGGTCCTCTACTACCATCTGCCCATGTATTGCCTTCTCTTGTTCTACTGTCTGAACATAATTTATGTTAAAAGGAGCCAAAACAAGGATAAGAAGACAGATTTTGAGAGAAGCAGTAAACCTTCAAGGATAATGATATTGCATGAGCAAGTTCATCATCTTCCAAGTGAAGCTGCCTTTGTGGAATACCATATGATTCCTGTGTTAATATGTGTTATAAGCTAATTTAAAAGGAAAAGCCCAAGAAATAGACCAAGAAGATGACTCTAGCTTTGATATGCATTGAAGAACTATACTGCTTATCCTGAGGACCCTCCTTTACCTCTTGCTTTGAAGCTTCAACAGCAAGCTGAATGATCTGTTCTTCTACATCATCATGATGCAGATATGCTTGATGATCCCTCAAGATATTTCCATGAAATTGATGACCACGAGATAATGAATTTCCAATTGGATCCTCAAAGGTAGGCCTTGGGCCTGAATGAAGAGGCTGTTCATAACCATTGTTGAACTCTCCTGGGTGCAAATATGGTGGATCATGACTACTGGAAACAGAAGTGCGTATTTGATTGACAAGATTTCTCCTATAATTGGGATCAAGTAGTAATGAAGGGTTGAAAGTTCTAGCAGCAGAGAAAAGTGGTAAAATCCCACGTGAATCATCTTCTCTTTATATTCTTGTATCCACAAAGTCATATAAAGGAGAGACAGCGGTACTGTATAAGAAGGGACAGATGTAACATAAAATGCGTAACAGATTCTCAGTTATTTGCAAAAAAATCTAATTATCAAGGTTGCATGAGAATATAACTTCTCTAAATAAAAAGAAAATATATAGTTTCAAAATGAAATGCCATACAATTGTTTATCATCTTCAACGAAATGTGCATTTATAGCCCCATCAAGATCGCCTCCATATTCCTGGTTACCAAACAAAATAAACCAGAGACCTTGAGAAAGTCGGGGAATATAGAAAGACACATAAAATTGAAACAAAAAAGAATTGAAAAACAGTATAACAGTAGTATCATCCCAAAACCTTATGTCCCTTCAATCTAAAGCTCTGACCAAAGTGCAATGCTAGCCAGAGATTGCACAGAAAATCCAGGGTTTTTGTAAATGGAAAACAAGTACAATAACTACAGGTTAACTTGCATTTAGTAAATAATATGTAAGTCTTGCTTAGGACACTTCAACTAATGGAAAAATAGTGCAGAAAGAGGGATATTGAGATTCGAAGTACCATGCGCTCCAGAAAATAACTGACCATCTTGATAACAATTGCCAAAGAAAAACCAGGACTTTCATACCACAATATTTCACAATACAAAAGGTAAAACTTATTAAAATTTATAAAGAAGTCTAAGAAGATACCAATTCTACTAAATCCTATGCAAGAAACATAATAATGGGAACCTTTTTAAGGTGTATACGAGTCCTGGACTATATTTCTTAATTTGAGCCGTGAACGGTACACCAGAAGCAAATTTACAACAATATACGAAACATGCAAAATTTGAAAATGCGTCCTCTGATCCTCTCTGCTGCCCTAAACTATTTGCTAGGTAACCGATCCTATCATAAAATGATCAAATGAAAATCAAAAGAAAAGCTCCATATTTATAAGCACAAGATACTAATCTTATTTAAAAAGATAAGCAAGATGAGGATGATAACAGAGTTTAATACATTACCTCACATCTAAATAAATGGATATCATCTCATATGAAATTTACAGGATAGCCAACCTCTAAAATAATTGCGATAAAAATTGATTGGTTTCTCTCTTACAATGCAAATTATGCAGCTGAAAACTATACTTGTCAATGTGTAAAAAAGAAAACCAAAAATACGTTACTAACTAAACTCCGCCGAATGCCTTAAAAAATAAAAAAGCTGCTTATCCTGCCAAATCAATTGCAGATATCCACGTTATCACAAATTAAAATTAAAATTTGCTAATTAGAACACATTTATAAGTAGGTTGCACGCACTATCAGACCTTTAAAAAAAAAAAAAATCGAAAGAAACAGAAAAGCCCAAAGGAACGAAATACCACTGTATATGCAGAAAAGAACAAATTATAGATAATACTAAAGTTTTAACAAATTATAGAAAAAAATAAATTTTTAAAAAATTAATAGTAAATTATCTATCATTTGAGATAATATTAATTGAATATTGTATAAATCACATTTTCATATTTGAAATAAATAACATTTCCATATTTGAAACTTTTTTTTTGTGAATTTTTTAAAATTTCGTATAAGGTCTAATAAATTTTTTATAAGAATTTAAAATTTTTTCTGAAAATAATAAGTATATTAACATCACAAAAATTTTTTTAATTATTATTTTAAATAATATTTTTATCAAATATACAGTTGCATTTTTAGTTTTTTAAAACTTTGTTATCTCATGGGTTATTGTAATTTGTTCTCTTAGAAATAATAACAGAACTCTTAACAAATCAGAGAGTAAAATCAAACAACTTAAGGTGAGATAACAGAGTAGATTATCCTGGAAATAGAAAGAACAGTAAAATCACATGAAAAAACTGGAATATGGAGGAAATGTACCTCCGGTTTACGAACCGCGACTGACTCAGATACGCCGGTGATACTAGGGAACGTCTCTATTGCTTCTCGAGTAGTTCTCGCCATTGCCGTCGAGAGAAAATCGTGTGAGTGTTTTGATTAGGGAGAAGGATGATTTCTGATTTTTTATTATGATGAGTGGAAGTAGGCTAGCGGGCAGTGGCTGATCCTCTCCCTGGGTGAAGAGTGAAGACATGCTGCTTGCTTCTTGCCCGCCGTTTTCTTCTTCTGGCACGTGGTATCTCACATTTAAATTTTTTAGTACCTTCATTTGATACAATTAAATTTTAAATTTTTTGCTTTTAGTCCTCAATTAACAAAAGTTGTACTTTTATTTCCTATAATTGGATCCAAAACTTTTGTTTTTTACACTTTCATCCCTCAAATAACAAAAAAAATACCGTTTTATTTAACCAAATTTATAAATTATAAAATATTTTAATTTTAGCGTAGAAAATTATATGAAAACTATTGTATCTTTATTGCCATTTAATAGAATTGAGATTTTGATATTTTTAAGCATATAAAATAGTTCACTTCCTGTTTTATGAAAATTGATGAGAATTAAATTAATTTAAAATTAATAATTAAGAGATTTGAAAAAGTTTACTGAAATTAATAGTTTTTGAATAAAACTATGGTTAAGGATATTTAATAATATAAATTCGTATTCTTTTTGCAAAACATAAAATTTAATAGTATTTTAAAAAAAAAAAAGAAGGTGAAGGTGGTAGTGGTAAAGTATTATGCATCTTAATCCGAGGAGCAAAACGATGTCGTGCCCGAACGAACTTTAATAAGCATCCGGTAGCAAGGCAGAAGACCAGTAAGCAGCCAAGTCACTTCAACCTAAAGCCCTATCCCCAAATTACCGGTCATCACTATGGAGGCAGACGACGAAATTTATGCGAACGGAGGCGATGGCCCCAGCCGTAATAGGCCGATTATAAGCGGGGAGCAGCTCGACATCGAAGCCTACGCTGGTTTGTACACCGGGAGGACCAAAATCACGCGGCTTCTTTTCATTGCCGACCACTGCGACATTCCCGCGATGCAACTGGAGGCGCTGCGAATGGCCTACGATGAGATCAAGAAGGGCGAAAATACGCAGCTGTTCCGTGAAGTTGTACAGAAAATTGATGGGAGACTTGGGCCAAATTACGCTATGGATAGTTCGTGGTGCGAGACGGTGGATCGCAGAGCCGAGCAGAGGAAGGAGAGGCTCGAGAACGAACTCAATGCCTACAGGGTAAAATGATAATGCCTAAGTGGTGTCGAATTAGTTTTTTGCTAGGCGTGTCATTTAATCTCTGTTGATTGCTTCATTTATTTTCTTCTTTTTTCGCACGAGCATGTGTCATTTTGAGTTCTAACTTTAGAGCAACGCCTTTTGTGCGCCGGAAATCTTATTAGAAACTGGTTCAGCATTGCCTACAGGTCCTTCGGTTTCTATATCGGGTGTGTCCTGTAATTTTTATTGATTTATTTATTTTGTGATGGGAACAATTAGATTGTAATGTTTTTATAATTTTATTTTGTTATCAGCATCAGTTTCTTGTTTAAGGGTGAATGTGTATTTCATAGCTCTTTATAAAAGAGACTGAATTCGTTCTCTGTTGTGGATTAACTAATAGACTTTAGGATCGACGATTATCAAGATTGAATAGTGTCTTTGTTTACTGAAGAAACTTTTTTGGTTGTCAATTCAGTCCGCCAAATTTAATAGGAATGGATAAAAAAGAAAAACTGAAAATCCAAGAAACCGAACAAAGTCCAAACCCAAAAGTAGGTTAATAGAAACTGATGGGTTAGGTTTATCTGAAAACTGATGTTTAACCAAGAAGCTATATACGATGTGTTTGTATGTGGGGTAAACTTCTTTGTTATCAATTCAGTCTGTTATTGAGTCTATGTGTGCATGGATGTGTATTTGTATGCGTGTTTTTGTGTTTGCAAGTGCGCATGCGGGTTTGGCGTCTGGGTGGTATAATTGTTAATTCATGATACTCTTAAAAATATATTTTATACCAGATTTAGTTTAATTTATAGGTTGTAATTTCAATATATGACGACCTATTTTTTCTTTTAACAAATCTTAATGGATTGGACTCAAAAAGCGCTCATGGATTGGTTAACTGGTCTATGCCCACACCTAATTTTTAATGAGCTCCCTTACGGAGCTCTATGAGTTTATGTTTTATGATAGTGTGCTTTGTTGTTCATTTAGTATAAAAGCTCATATCACATTTTCTTAGTTACTATATTGATTAAACACTCTATCAGATGTAATATTAGTTACATAAATAGAATATGCTATATCTCTGTATGATCTACTTCTGTACTTCTCCTGCTCATGTTTTTGTAAGTTGTGGTTTTATATCAATTCACATCACAAAAATTCAGTTCCACATTCTCTGGTCCCTAATTTTAGGTTTGATTGCTTTTTATGCAGACAAATCTGATTAAAGAAAGCATAAGAATGGGGTACAATGATTTTGGCGATTTCTATTATTCCCATGGTGCTCTTGGGGATGCTTTTAAAAGTTATGTTCGTACCCGTGATTATTGTACAACATCAAAGCACATTATTCATATGTGTATGAGTGCAATTCTTGTTAGTATTGAGATGGGCCAATTTACTCATGTCACAAGCTATGTTAGCAAGGCAGAGCAAACTCCTGAGGTCCTTGACCCTATTACAATTGCGAAACTACGTTGTGCTGCTGGATTAGCTCATTTGGAAGCTAAAAAGTATAAGCTTGCTGCTCGGAAGGTTTGTTTGTTTATCAGCAGCTTTTGTTATTTCATTACCTTGAACCTACTTTCAAAAATTTCACAATATTTGTTGCTGATTGTTATTTGTTGCTTTGTGTATACTCTGTTTTAGTTGCGCTATAATCATTGAGCATACTGTGATTCACAGTTATTGACTCTCCAACCCAAGAAAAAGAATGATTTCTGTAATTGTGTGTGTGTAGTCTACCCACTTGATCCCCTGCACAGTTTTCATAATCACTTCTTTTGTATGTAATCGGCTAGTGTTTTTGTGGATGTGATTAGTATTTTCTTTTTGGGACATTGGAATCTTTTAACAGGAGAAAGTTGTTAGGAATTTAATCCCTGTAAGGGAAACACCTAACCACTTGGTAGGAGGCACTAGCCCAATGACAGTGGGCGTGATTATTAAAATTTGCTTCATATATCAAGCAATATCTGATAGTACAATATCAGTTAGACATATTGTTTTTAGGATTTAAGACACTGAGATTGTCCTATGGCTCTGAAGGCTGTAGATTCTTTCTCTTGGTTTTGTGTTTGGTGATCTCTGGGCATATCTTGAGCTCATACCAGTTGTACAGTTTTTTTTTTTTAAAAAGAATTTACAGGTAACCAAAATAATATGTGCTCAAACTCTGCTGTCACATTAGGGCCTTGTTTTTTCAGTTATCTTTTAGACTGTCTTAAATTTGTGTTTATTTTGTTTGTAACTCTGTGGTACACCACCTCTTTTTACATATATAATTTGTACAGTTCCTTGAAGTGGCACCTGAATTGGGAAATTCGTACAATGAAGTGATTGCTCCTCAAGATGTTGCAACATACGGAGGGCTTTGCGCACTTGCAAGTTTTGAGCGAACGGAACTAAAGGTATTTGATTATCATTAGCATCATTTTCTGTTTCAGTGGTTGTGTAAATGTGCTCTTCAGATGTAATTTCTGATTTAATATATTGAATTGGCAGAACAAAGTTATAGACAACCTCAATTTCCGCAATTTCTTGGAGTTGGTACCTGAAGTGAGAGAGCTTATACATGACTTTTACTCTAGGTAAATTACTATGGTAATTCAGCTGATATCTTTCATGCTAAATATGCTGTTTTATCTTTGATCTCATCACATATCATAGCATTATAGCAAAGAGACATTGTGTCATAAAATGGAAATCTTTAAAATTCTGTAGCACTCTAAATTATGCAAATTAGAGGAAAATGACTCCAATAAGATATGATATTTTGGGCTCTTGAATGATGGAAAAATTTTCTGGAGATGCTCTATTTTTCCCTAGGAAAGCAACCTGGTATGTGCTGATTATCATTGGGCTCACTCCTTCCAACATATATCAAGTATCATAATAGTGTTGGAACTAACTTTTGGGCCAAATTAGCTGCTTGGCATTCTCTCCTCTCTCGCTTTCTCTCTGTGAAGAAAGGGATAGCTGCTTGGCATTCTTCTTTCTTACTTGCAACTGTCCTGGTTGTTGAGGCTGCCTAAATTACTTTGTTGATATTCAATTCTATGGCTCTAATTATGGATTGCCTTTTTCTTTTTTTCTTAACAATTTTTTTCAATTGTAATTACTTATCTTTACCAGTAAGGTTCTTGCTGACTTTTGTACCGGCTCCTGATTTTGAGATATACATCTCCTCTTATTTTATGTCTCAGCCACTATGCTTCGTGTCTGGATTATTTGGGAAATCTCAAAGCTAATCTG
Organism: Triadica sebifera; assembly: GCA_023653625.1. Taxonomy (NCBI): domain Eukaryota; kingdom Viridiplantae; phylum Streptophyta; class Magnoliopsida; order Malpighiales; family Euphorbiaceae; genus Triadica; species Triadica sebifera. The sequence goes on along the minus strand of CM042900.1, from coordinate 31,919,485 downwards.
TTGCTGGACATCCATTTGCATGATCATGTTGAGACATTGTATGATCAAATCCGTAACAAGGCCCTCATTCAGTATACACACCCATTTGTGTCTGTTGATTTGCACATGATGGCAAATGCTTTCAAAACAAGTGTTGCGGGGTTGGAGAAAGAACTCGAAGCCTTGATTACTGACAATCAAATACAGGTTTTTGTCTCAATGCTGATTTTCTTTTTCCTTTTTTTTTTCCCTGAAAAAAGTTAATAAATTTTGCCTATAAGATATTGATTCGATCGTATCTGGTGGGCTGGGCTTTCCTAACCTTAGTATCCTGGGGTGCTTTTCCACTGTGCAGAACTTTGTCCTGAATATAGTATTTGTCTCCTACTAATAAGTTAGAGCGTTATTTATCAAACTATCATGCCTCTGCAGGCTCGGATTGATTCACACAACAAAATTCTTTATGCAAGACATGCAGATCAAAGGAATGCCACATTTCAACGGGTTCTACAAACTGGCAGTGAATTTGATCGAGATGTTCGGGCAATGCTGTTGAGGGCAAATCTTATTAAGCACGAATATAATCTTAGGGCTTCTAGGAAACTTTGAATTTTGAATTTAGCTGGGACATGAAGCATGGCCTACATTGTTTTGAGTATGTTTCTTGAGCTTTTGAAGATGGCAGGTTGCCTCTGAGGGCGTTTGAGAGCTTTAATTATTTCAATTCAACACATGGCCAATATTTCTGGTGTAGGTTTCCTGAGCTACCCATGGTATTAGATTATGCATATGCCAAAATTGCCAGTAATCTGGTGGCTGTTTGTTTTGTATATACTCGGATTTATTTTGGGAGTTTCAGTTAAAATTTTTTAGTGCTCACATTAGTTCCATCACCATTTGCTATGTTGTGCGATATAACCAATTGAATATGAGAAGTTCAATTTTTTATCAGACCTCAAACTCCACATTCTGATTGCCAGGCCCATTTGTGCCTGGCGACATATATGACGAAAGTTATATAGGGGCTGCAAAGATAAAACAGAGAGGAAGAAGGGGCAGTGGTGGTGTTTGTTGCTTTATCCAGGTGTGGTGGTTGAAGCGATTACGGGATATTGGAGGGCACAGCGTTTGGTGGTAATGCCAGTCCCCTGTTGTGGTTGGATTTAGGAACGTGTGGTTTGTCAAGGTTTTACATCTGTGTGGGTTTATAACGGAATGGAATGAGCTTACTGTTGAGTATCTGGCCGTGGTGACTTTATTAATTGAAGTGGCGGCGGATGCTTGTGATGGGGCGGTGATCATTGTTGGAGCAATTTATGTTGGAGATGGATTGCCCAAATAACTCGATTTCTAGTTAAACTGCAAATTTACTCGATCAATTTAAGCAAATTTCACGCCTTAGCTATTCATCATTAGCGGTAATTTCAACCTGGTAAAAACATTAATCAAACTCAATACTATTAGTTTTTAGCAATTAGGTATAAAAGCGCTTTAAAGGATAAGGGCCCAAAAACAACTCAATTTCTTCAATTGGAATGATACTTACCCCTTTGATTTTTATTCCTCGTCTCATAATATGCTTAGCTAAAAACGACGTTGGATTTTTCAAAATCACTCAATTTAATGGGGGGCAAGCAGTCTTGGATATGAAACCGGCAACCCCAGTTTGATGCCAGCTGTCCTTCACTTTGCCACACTTGCATACATTCACCCTCAAAACCGTCACCGCCATGTACATGTAGGTAGCACTCTGCTTCCATCTTCGATAACTCAAGCACTTGCATACAGATACTTTCACTCAAGCGAGAGACCGAAAAGAACTATCTTCAGCTCAAATTCCTACTTCAATCTTTGCCCTCGTGCTTCAAAATTCCTCCCTCCATAAACTCAATCAAATTTTCCCCGTTGATAAAATAAAAAAATATAAAAAAAAACAATCCGTATTAGCTTGTATCATTAATACATCGATTGCGAATGATAATTTGAATCAGATCCAACAGCTCCACCGCCGTTTAGCATCCAATGGGACACCTGAATCTTCCTGCATCCAAGCGAAACCCTAGGCACTGGAAGTTGCTTGACCTCGTATTCGCTGCATTATTCGGCTTAGTGTTTATTTTCTTTCTTCTCGTTTTCACTCCTCTTGGCGACTCTCTTGCCGCCTCCGGCCGGCAGGCTCTGCTGCTCTCCACGTCGGATCCTCGCCAGCGCTACCGTCTTGTTGAGCTGATCAAGGCTGGTCGCCATTCTCAACCAATCGAGGCGTGCCCTGCAGAATCCGTTGATCACATGCCATGTGAGGATCCCAGGCGCAATAGCCAGCTCAGTAGAGAAATGAATTTTTATAGAGAGCGTCACTGTCCGCCCCCCGAAGAGACCCCTCTCTGTTTGATTCCACCCCCCAATGGATATAAAATTCCGGTACAGTGGCCCCAGAGTTTGCATAAGGTACGCCTTGTTCTTTAAACTCTATAACATAGGAAAGCAAGGCCCTTTTGATCTTCAACTAAGAGAAAACGATAAATTGCCGGCTCTTGCTTATTGATGAGATCAAACTTGAAAACTTAAAAATATATCTTATTCTTGTAATTCAATTTGTATTTGGACTACTGATCCGCTATCTAGGCTTCAGAAATTACTGCATTATATTCTTTTCTGTCCATGGAACTAATCGTTATTGTTCCAATGTTGTCTCCCTTTGCATTTACACTACTCATTATGCAGATATGGCATGCCAACATGCCGCACAACAAAATTGCAGACAGGAAAGGGCACCAGGGATGGATGAAAGAGGAAGGGGAATATTTTGCTTTTCCTGGCGGTGGCACAATGTTTCCTGAAGGAGCCATACCGTACATCGAAAAACTGGGACAGTATATCCCTATAAGTGGTGGAGTTTTGAGGACTGCCCTCGATATGGGATGTGGGGTAGGAAGTTCCCTTTATTTTTCATTTTAGCTCATCAATGCAGTGCTATTTGGAAAATTCCATAATCTTTTCTTTTTGTAGGTTGCTAGTTTTGGAGGGTATTTGTTGAAGGAAGGAATTTTAACACTCTCATTTGCCCCTAGAGATTCGCACAAATCGCAGATACAATTTGCCCTGGAAAGAGGAATTCCAGCATTTGTTGCCATGCTTGGCACTCGCAGACTCCCATTTCCTGCTTTCTCATTTGACTTGGTGCACTGCTCTCGATGTTTGATCCCTTTTACAGCCTACAGTCAGTTCTCTTTCCTGATGCCTCGTGTATTTTTTCTTCTTCTTGCTCTTGCTTGTAGCCCTCATCATGCTATCTCTCTTTGTAGATGCAACTTATTTTATTGAAGTGGATCGATTACTTCGCCCTGGAGGATATTTAGTCATCTCTGGTCCTCCCGTACAGTGGGCCAAACAAGACAAGGAATGGGCAGATCTCCAGGGCGTGGCAAGAGCATTATGTTATGAGCTGATTGCTGTTGATGGGAACACTGTTATCTGGAAAAAGCCGACTGTTGATTCATGCCTTTCCAGCCAAAATGAATTTGGGCTTGAGCTGTGTGATGAAACAGATAATCCAGGTTTTGCCTGGTAATACAGTAACAATCCATCCTCAATTTTAAGACTTATGTAGGAAGTTTTAGAAACTTCAATGAAAATATTGTCACACATGCACTACCTTATATGCATGTATCATGAATTTGCCGTCGTAATTTTTGAGATGCAATTTGTTTTCAAGAAACTAAGATGAATCTTTTAATCTCAATTATACTGCAGGTATTTCAAATTAAAGAAATGTGTGAGTAGGATATCTGCTGTCAAAGGAGAATTGGCCATTGGGACAGTTCCTAAGTGGCCAGATAGGCTTACAAAAGCTCCTTCAAGGGCCATGCTTGTGAAAAATGGGATTGATTTGTTTGATGCTGATGCACGCCGTTGGGTGAGGAGGGTGGCTTACTACAAAAATTCATTGAATGTGAAGCTAGGAACTCCAGCCATTCGCAATGTCATGGACATGAATGCCTTTTTTGGGGGTTTTGCAGCAGCACTTTCATCTGATCCTCTATGGGTCATGAATGTTGTTCCTACTGGCAAGCTGTCAACTTTGGATGTAATTTATGACCGAGGCTTTGTTGGAGTATACCATGATTGGTGAGTTACTCTTGCCTTTAAAAATAAAAATGCATATAATATAACATGAACTCACACTCACTCAGGATCTCATATTCCTAACCTTTCACAATTATTTAAGAAGTGTGTATAAATCTGTTACATAATTCTGAGCAGTGTGTCGAGAGGGGGTTCTCATGCTAAAGTCAGTCATATAAAAAGAGCAATTATATGAGCTATTGCATAATACTGTGAATTCAGCATCTTCCTGAGCTGCACTATTTTTTAATTGGTTGAACTAGAATTATCAGCCTGATTCTAAATGTGCCAGTGTGCTAATTTATCCATGCTCAAACTGCTGGTATCTCCTTTTCTAAGTTGTAGTGTATGTAACAAGATGGTGATAATTTATTTATTATGAATAAAAACTGACTATTTGTTAGTTATTCTGTTCGATATCATACCTAATTGTCCATGCATACAATGTGTTGACAGAGTTCAACTTTTTCTTGTCATCAAATGGACTTAATTAATGTACTTAGTCTTGTTCCTATTAGTCATGGTGCTTTCTGGATGATAATGTTTATTAGATTTTTAATTTGGTAATGCAGGAGTGAGCCTTTCTCAACATATCCCCGTACTTACGATCTCATTCATGTAGTGAGCATTGAATCACTGATAAGAAATCCAGGTTCAAGCAAGAACAGGTACTATGAGTCCTTATTCTCCATAATTTGTTCATTTCATTATTATTTTTCTTAATTCCTTTTCTGATTAATTATATTAAAAAAGTTGCTTATTTTCTTGAGATTTTATTTATTGTCTTATATGCATGTTTGTGTGTGGTGCTTGATAACTGATTGGAGTTTTTTTTTTGTATTAAAACATCTTTCTTGTGCTTTTCATTTCCATTACTTAATCATAGTGTCGAAGTAGCAATAAGAAATCTATATGCAGCATTTATAATAATATTCTACCTTAATCTTTCTTCTTAGATACTAATCTATATATTTATCCATGCTTTATTAGATGATTGGCATGCATACTAACTAATTGAATTGTGCCAAGGTGATGTATTGAATAATATTTTTTCCCCATTGTAGCTGAGGAAGTGGTTACTGGTTACAATAAACATTCATGTATAACTAGCGTGTTACAGAGGTACATCCTTAATAAATCAAATAGTGAAATATGGCTGTTGAATTTGAATTTTCTCTGCTGCTTTGACTATGTTAATTCGACGTTTGGACTCTGTAAAGTGAATGAAGTGCCCCACTGGTCTTTCCTTTAAACCATGCCCATCGTTATTGGTTGTGATTCACCTAGGGCATTACTTTGCATGTTTCACCGTACAAAGTTGTAATTAACTGATTGAACCTTTGAACATGTATAACTTCCAGATACATATTTTGTTCTTCACATAAATAGTGACAATGTTGTTCGCAAATTTCCTTCTCTCTTTTCTGTACAAGGGGTTTCAAGGGCAGTCTAGAATGTCCATAATGGATTTGATGTAGTTTCAAACTTGGATATATATTCTGCCCACAAACGCAGAGTCTATTTGTCAAAAAAATATATAAAATAAAAAATTTGAGGATAATGGTCCAAGTTCATTGATCAGTAGTTTTACTGCAGGTGTAACCTTGTTGATTTAATGGTGGAGATGGATAGAATATTACGTCCTGAAGGAACTGTTATAATTCGCGATTCTCCTGAGGTTATAGACAAAGTCGCTCACATAGCTCATGCTGTAAGGTGGACTGCTGCCATATATGAGAAGGAACCCGAATCACACGGGAGAGAAAAAATTCTGGTTGCAAAGAAAAGTTTTTGGAAACTTCCTTCAGCATCTCACTGACATTTTGATGTACCCTTTCCCCATGTTAATTTTCATATGATGTCAATGTGTATTCTGCATCCATAAAATGGGTTTGCAGATTCCTTTGTTGCTCTTACTGGTTTATTTATCTTACCAAAAGATGGTAAGAATTACAAAAGATGGAAAGACATGCAATTTTTGTCTCTAGGATAGGTAGTGATTTACTCTAATTATACCCATTAATTTGATGTAGTCCATGTTTCATTATTGCCTTGCTTTCGTTTCCCCTTTTTTGTCTGAGAACATATATAACACTAATGTAATTGTTTCTCGAGCTAAATACTTGTTGAGATTAGACTACACGTGTATAATTGTAAAATTGTCAGCATTAGTGCTTAAAAGAGAACTTGAAGTGAGAATAGTTTTGATTGGACATTTAGTTCGCAAAATGTGAATGCATAACAGAGATTGTTTGAGCATCTTCTGCTTGTATTTGGATTGGAATAACACTTGACCTTTAGTTCACAACGTGGTTGGCCTTCATACTATAATCAAGTTGTACTAACTGCTTATGTATGTTCTCCATAGCCTTTCAAATACTTATAAGATTCGTGCGAGCACTTGCCTTTTTCTGATAGAAGATGCGCACATCATCAGAAAACTATTTGTTTCTTATGTGTGTTTATATTTATCCAGATACGAACTAATCCGATTTCGTATGATTCATAATTCTTTTTCCTCACAAACTTTTGATTCTTTTTTGAGTTTCACCCATATAACGTTTGACACTCGTATCTGCCAAGTCACAGATAAACATACTGCATAGTCTTAAAATTTAAAACTTGTCCTTCGAATTTCTATGTTTTAAACTCTAAATCTAAAACTATACTTCCGTAAAAATATTCTTTTTTTTTTTTCTTTTTCATTTATTCTGAATTATATATATTTTTTAAATATAATTAATTTCTTAATATTTTAATACGTTGCTATTAATGTGTACTATTATAAACTAAGAAAAAATCAATCTTTAATTTTTTTTTTCTTCACGATGCCTCTCATTAACATGAAAATATAAAAGTAGATAAAAATTTATTATTTTAGTTATACTAATTAAATTTTCTCAATCTCTATAGAAATAAAGATAAAATTATTTTTATGCAATGGAAGAAGTATAAAAGAAAATTTATAAAGGATTTGAATTTAGAATGTTTGGCTCTTAATTAATAGTTATATCTTGTTAATCTAGAAATATATCTGATATGTATAGATGAACATGTGAAGAAGGTTAAATTTGTCTAAATCTTTTACCGACCACGTCAACGGTCAACCACCGATTTGGTGGGTTGATTTGATTTGCTTCCACTTTCTTATGAAACAGATGTCAATCTTTCCAAACAGAGGTTTAGACCAGATTTTGCAATAGGATGCGATGATAAACCAGGATCCAAAGTCCAAACCGCAAGCATAAGACTGCAGTAGAAACAGACATGAAGTTGGCAATGTTAGGTTATGTCATGCCTTGCCTCTCTTCTCTTGTCACAAATTATGAAACGAAAACCCTTAAACTGTACGAGGGACCACTTCAACGCTGAAGGAATTGTCAAAGCACGCCTAAATTCGTACTCTTTCAGGAACTTGTCTTACCATTATTTCGTCGTATAAAACTATTAAGATTTCTTTTTTAATGGGCTGATCTGATCATCCATGCCTCATTATCTATATAATCACAAGAAATTTCAATTTTCATGGATTTCTATACTAAATTAAATGGGTATCTCTCCTTGTTTCTTTTATACTATTCTTTAATTTTTCGCAAATATGTATGTTGCAAATTATGCTAATTTAAGAATCAGACCAAAGAATAAACTTAAGAGCAAGTCATAATTTAACCGGTTTAACATGATAGAAACACTTCAAATGATATTCATCTCTATCTTTAGATCCAATTAGACCAAAAGAAGATAGATCATAGGGGTATTTGAGAATTATCTTTGTTTGAAGCTTTTCCATAATTTTAATACATTTTCTGTTTCACGTTAATTTGAGCTGGATTTGGTTAATGTTTAAGTAAAAATAAAGTTTTGAGAAGTGCTAGCTAACTTTTCCTTATTACATTTTCTATTATTTTTTTTCATTCTTTGAGTGATACCTACCTTTTTTTTTCTCTAAAATAAATAATCGCAAAGTAATTTTCTTTGGATGTATAATATAGAAAGTTTGAAAGAAAGAGAGGAGGCTAGAGGTGATGAAGCTTAAATGTAAACAGTGGGGAAGGACGGAACGGAAGGAGATGATGGGCAGCAAAAATGGGAAACAGAGGCATAAATGCAACAGCAAAAGCAAGAGAGGTGGTGGGCCAATATTGCAAATATACAAGTTGAAATGGGAGATAATAATGATAAAAACATAAAATGGCTCTATCTACCTGGACTCATGGAATTAATTGAGCTTTGGCAAAATTAAAGGAATTAAGGGGTTCTTGTTCAGACTTACAACCTAATGAGAGTGAAAGGCCATGTGGGTTGTGGACCTTTAGATGGCTACTTCACCCCCTTTAACCACTTCGCCCTTTTTTGTTTTTTGCTAGCTGGGATTTTTTTATCCATATTTTTGGGTTCATTCTTCCGAACTTAAACGTGTGAAATAGGGATATTGGTAAAAATAGTGTGTTTTAATTAACAAAATTAAAATATGGTTATTTGAACAATGTTTATAAATTTAATGCCACCTTGCATGATCCCTAAACTTTTTATCTAGGGCATCATTTGTATGAGCCATGATCTCCAAACAACTTTTTTCAAATTTATAAAATATTTTCAGTATCATATTTGTCAAATCCTTATATTTATAAAGTATTTCAAATCAATTCATTTTTAATTTATGGATATTGTTATCAAACGTGTATATAGTTGCGTAGCTTGAATAAAATATTTGGAGATCACACATATTTATTGTGCGCATATAAATCTAACTATTTTTGTATTGAACTTTACTTGAAGCGAACACTTCAAGTAGAGTTCCATACAAAAATAGTTAAGTAAATGGTTGACAACAAATATAACTCCAAAACTAATACAACTATGTTAAGATTGAATTAATGGATTCAACCTAGATAGTAGTTTTGATCTACAGCAAACTCTTTTGGCTCAATCTATATATTATGGCAAGCGAGAAATTTGTTGATGATTGAATGAAATGATGAACATATATAAAGAAAATTTAGAATAACACTCTAGGTTGAATATGTAATGCTAGTAAGCAAGAATGTTAATATTGATACATACACATGAACTAAACCAAATAATTAATAACTGACTCTCACAATGATTGAGAAACAAAATTTATAGAACTATTAAAAAAAGTCAAATAAATGTTACAAAAACTAATGCTAAATGGAAACCTAGCTGCAAATGACTCTTGAGCATTATTATATAATGGATACCATTCCATATTACATTACGAACCTTCGTGTTTTATACGTGCGAAACAGAGACAAAATTATAAGTTCATCATTTAGAATTTGTAAATTTATCGTTTTAAACTTTCAGATTTATCATTTTGAACTTATAGGTTTAAACTTATAAATTTTTATCGTGTTAAATTTATAGATTAAACGTTTATAATTTATAGATTTATTATTTTGAGCTGTTTATTGTTTTATAAATTATAAATTCATCATTTTTAACTTACAAATTTATTATTTATATCTTGCACGTTTATCACTTAAAACTTCATCATTTAGAAACTATAAGTTCATCGTTTACAATTTACATGTTTACCACTTACAACTTTATCATTTATACCAAATCTATCGTCTTTAACTTTTAGCAAGTCAATTTTAACTTTTAACGTTATTCATTTTTAGTTCAAATATCTTTATTTTAAACCATTTCCTTTCATAAATATATCAAAACTAATATTTTTATACTAAATAATAATAACAATTATTAAAAAATTTTAAAAACTAAAAATAAAATTAAAATATACAAATTAAGAAAACATCTCTAAAACAGATTTATAATATAAAAAAATTATTTATTTTATTTTTTTGAACAAGAACGACAAGAAGAGAAAAAAAGAATAAGAAAATTAAGAATACGATAGAATAAAATAAAATAATAGAAAAAATATTATTTTATAAGTAAAAAAAATACGTGTAAAAATATTAATAGCATACTAAAAAAATATTGTCCTATGATAAAAGCGTATAATGTATTATGGATACGAGCGGGACAAAATATCCTCTCCGTGACTTTTAGTATTGGGCCTTCAACAATACCCATACAGTCCAGTTGGGTCATAGCTTTTTTTTTTTTTTTGGCAAACATTTATCTGCAGAATTTTTTTGAGCCCCTCCATACCCTATAAAAATATGCTACTGTAAACTCTTTCTTTCTTTTTTCGCTCATGCACAAGAGACAAAATCGAAAGAAATCAGTAGAATGTAACTTTTAAAGTACCTAAAATACGTATTAAATAAATCATGTATAAGTTTAAAAAAAATTATATTATTAATTGTTTTGGTGGTTAAATTAAATTATCGGTCCATCTAAATTTCTATATTTCAACTTTTACTAATTGGGGTGGAGAAGAAAACTAATAATTTATATATTAGGCTGTACCCCACTCATTCTCCTATATTCCCACCTACATGTATATACTTTCCCACTTTGCCTATGTCTTTCACAATTGGATAATCGATATTGATATGCATTGTATACTAAATTGAGTAATGATATAAATCTTAAATGGGCTACAGCAGGCAAAGAACTAGGGTTTCAAAAAGGCCAAAATTCACATATATATTGCTAGTTTTTTTTTTAAAAAAAACTTAATTTAATGTATATATATATGTATATTACTTGTTATATATTGCACATTATCTCCTCATAATCAAGATTTGTAATCTAGTTATAACCTATTAGGATTTCTAAATTCAGTTAATTATGGTTTTCCATTTATTATGTGAAAATGAATTGTTTTTCATGTATTTTTACTCATATTTTCATATTAATTTTGGGTTTTCTAATAAAAAGAAAACTTAGTTGTTGCTATGCATTATTATTAGTTTTAATTGTGAAGCTTGAATGCTACAGCTAACTTCTTCATTTTCCCAAATTAGTTTTTTTCTTTTCCCCATAAATTGTGACAGTTTTCCAGTTTCTAGTCAGTTAAAAAGTATGGAAAAAGGGGAACAAAAAAGAAAGAAAGAAAAAAACCAATACGTTGAATTCCATTAGCTTCATTCATTTTAATAAGACAGTTTTGATGACTACGGCAGTTGTTGGGTTGGGTTGGAGGATCATAGGAGCAAGCATTCAAGTTTTTTATTTTAATTAATTCTTCTGCATCTAATTTTTTTTTGCCCGAAAAATTAATTTACCCCTAATAAACACATTATAAAGATTTCGGTTATGTTATTGTTATTGAATAAATGAATTCGTGAATTCATATCTAATTCCATACTGCTATCTTAGATTTGTGAAAAACATAACATCATCATGTTTGTGGAATAAAATAGGTATAAAATAAAATAGTTATTTTTAAATAATTTTTATTTCATATTTTGGTTCATAAGTTTATATTAACTATTACTATACAAAATTATGTTAATTATATTATTATATTAGTATGTATACAGTAGTAGTTACAGGTGGTGGCGGCGGCGGCAGAGATGGGTGAGTTGTGGTGGTCATGATACTGGTAGTAGGAAATGAGATACCGGTAAAATATGTTATTTTTGAGTTGTAGGATAATTATTTTTTAATTTATTAATAAATGAATAACAATTTTATAAAATTATTATTATTTATTAAAATTTAAATCAAAATTTGAAATAATTATTCTAATGGAATAACTATCCTATTCCATAAATGATTGAGATAAAAAAAATTATATGCGACGGGACGTGCATCTGTATAATGAATTGATAATTTTGTCTAGATTGTATAGAATGATAATGCTTCATTCATTGTAATAATAATAATAATAGCTACTGTCTCCTGGGATAATATTTTTATTCTTTACTTTTTTCCATTTGAGTTTAATTTCATAGTATTTTTTTTTTAAATCTAATATATTAAATATGACCTACGATATGAAGAACTACAAAATTTAAAAACCATAGTTACGCTTTTTTTTTTTTTTTGTGATAAGTATGTTATCATCACTATTTTATGTTGAATATTAGTAATAAATTTTTTATATTATACTTCGCCTCTACTTATTTTTTTCATATATTTTAAATTATAATATATTTTTTGAAAGCATAATTGATTTATTAATATATTTTTATTTAATACGCCTTATTATTAGCAAATATGAATTATCATTGGTTTTATTATATAGTTTAATTTAAAATGGATAGATTAGCAAAAAAAAGGTAGATAAAATTTATAATTCTAACTATATTAATGAAATTTTCTTAATTTTCACGAAACAAAAGTAGAGTTTATTTTTATATGATTGAAAGAGCGTGGAATAATATATATATATTTTTTATTGAAGGCTTACTATTTGTAACATATATATTTGGCCATGCAATTAGGAAGAATATATAACTGGCGGAATTAGTAATAATTAATAATAAAACAACGTTAAAATAATTGACCTTGGTATTGAAAGTTGAAGATTTAATAGCAAGTTTTTTTTTTTTTGTTTGATTGAATTTCCATCACAGATTCACAGCTATTAAATCATGACAATTTCACAAAGTCAAATTTTCTCACTCATGATGTAAGCAGTAGATTTCTTAATCATTTGCTATCATTACAAATGGAATCCTCACCTTTGGTAAGAAAAATTTACAATTTACTCCCTCAAAATTTAACAAACTACAAATATAAATAAAATTTTGAATTATTATTTGATAAAAATATTATTTTAGATAAAAATTAGAAAAACTGAAATTTAAATGTACTATAAGTAAAAACTTTAAACTCTTATTAAAAATCATTAGATTATATATAAAAATATTTCAAATATAAAAAAATTATATAGTATATTGTATTGCAATATTTGAAGTTCATACAGATCAAATGAACGAACATTTTATAAAAGAATATGAGATAAACTGTTATTTTTTTAAAAATTTGTTTCTAGTTTTAATTTGTTAAAATTTTAGAGAGTTAAATTGTAATTTGCTCTGAAAGTAATTTTGTGTTATAATTAGACTCTGCTTTTTTAAAATACTTTTTAATACTTATCTTCTATTTAGTTGATGAATAGAAAAAAACATTTAAAAGTAACTGTTTTTTATTATTTATTAAATTATTTTTATACATTCTATATTTAAATTTAATCGAATTGATTTTGGATCGAATCAGTATACTATTTATTATAATTTTTAGTTAATTTAAATTTTATCGAGTAAATTGAATATTTTTCGATGAGAGTTTCGAATAATTAGGAAAAATTAAATCAAATTTAAATTTTAAAAATGTTAATAAAAATTAAATTTAAATTTTAAATATTTTAATTAAGTTAAATTTGAGTATTCCAATTAAACCCTGTATAAAAGATTTTCTTATTTCGGAGAAAATAAAGCAAGGGATCTGAAAAGGTGTTTTTTTTACCGATACTATATACTGCCTTTTCATCTGAGCAGAAAAGCTCTTCTTCTATTTTTCTGATTGTTGTATATACTTATTCACAGACTTTGAGAGAGAGAGAGAGTCAACCGATGCTTTTTGGAGCTATGCATTTGTAAGGCTTCGAAGACTCCACCACATCCTCCCGTTTTATCTTCTTCCCTTTTTTATTTATTTATTTATTTTAATTTAATCATCCCTCTCTCTCTCTCTCTCTCTCTCTCTCTCTCGGTTGCATTTGTGTCTGCAAATCTTTCGTTTTCTTGCTTTTTAATCATCTACCGATGCTAGTCTGCTTCAACTCCTTTGAAACTGAGATTAGTCAAGCATGCAGAGCACCAGTTATTATATTCCTTTACAAGACAACAACTAGGGTTCCTCATTTTTTCAACGCTCTTCCCTTCCCTTCATTAAATTTTACTCCTTTCTCTTTGCTCTTTCTGTAGACTTACGATAAAGCTTTTAGAGAGAAGAGAGAGAGTCACCGAGTGAGGGAAGGAGAGAGGGATAGAGAACGAAGTGCTAAGCAGCAGTTTTTTTTTTTTTTTTTTTAATTTTAAAAGGAAGGTTATAGCTTGCCTTCTTTCTCTTTCTCTCTCTGAAAAAAGGGCTTCTGTGGAGAGGAAGTTGGAGACATTTGGGCATTATTATCCTCCTGTCTCCTCTGCCTCTCTACCTTTTATTTTCTTCTTCTTCTTCTCCTTTTTTTTAATACTTTTTGCTAAGTGTAGAGATAACCGGTTTAGTATTATTTGTTTGTTGCTAAACTTCATGGGTCTGATTTAGTGAAGAATAAGAAGCAAATCTGAACTCATATTATAATAGAGGAAGACGAGAAGATAAAAGAAATTAAAAAATAAAAAATAAAAAGGGTTGCATATAGAGTTCATGAGTTTTGGGGGTTTCCTTGGAAACGGTAGTCCAGGAGGTGGAGGTGCAAGAATCGTGGCCGATATACCTTACAGCAGCAGCAACAACAACATGCCCATTAGTGCAATAGCTCAGCCGCGTTTTGTCTCTCCTTCTTTCACCAAATCCATGTTTAACTCTCCTGGACTTTCTCTCGCTCTTGTACGCCCCGCCCCCTTCTCTCCTTCATTTTAATCTCTTTCTCATTATCTATATATTTGCTTTTTTACTCGATTTCTTCAGGGTAATTATTAAGAAGCTCATCATGATTCGCGGCTTGTGTTTTTTATTTGTTTCAGCAACAACCAAACATAGACGGTCAAGTTGATGTAGCTAGAATGGCCGAGAACTTTGAGCCCACCGGTGGTAGAAGAAGCAGAGAAGAGGAGCATGAGAGCAGATCTGGGAGTGATAACATGGATGGAGTTTCTGGTGATGATCAAGACGCGGCCGACAATCCTCCCAGGAAGAAGCGATACCACCGCCATACTCCTCAGCAAATTCAAGAACTCGAAGCGTACGTTTTTCCTTATTTTTTACAAGATATGTTCTTCACTCTGAATTTCTGCATCGGATTCCGCTCATTTTATATTTTTATTTTTATTTTTTAGTCTGTTCAAAGAGTGCCCGCATCCTGACGAGAAACAAAGATTGGAGCTTAGCAAAAGGCTTTGCTTGGAGACTAGGCAAGTCAAGTTCTGGTTTCAAAATCGTCGAACCCAAATGAAGGTAACTGTAAATATCAACCATGCTCATTTTCCTTTTGGGTTTTTAGTTTGTTGTTATCTCTGATAATTTAGTATTTTGCTTCAGACCCAATTGGAACGCCATGAAAATTCACTGCTCAGACAAGAGAACGACAAGCTTCGGGCAGAAAACATGTCTATTAGAGAGGCAATGAGAAACCCAATTTGTTCTAACTGTGGCGGTCCTGCCATAATCGGGGATATTTCTCTTGAAGAGCAACATTTGAGGATCGAGAATGCTCGATTGAAGGATGAGCTAGATCGAGTCTGCGCCCTTGCTGGCAAGTTCTTGGGTCGTCCTATTTCTTCATTGGCTGGTTCTATCGGCCCTC
The DNA here is from genome assembly GCA_023653625.1 of Triadica sebifera. Taxonomy (NCBI): domain Eukaryota; kingdom Viridiplantae; phylum Streptophyta; class Magnoliopsida; order Malpighiales; family Euphorbiaceae; genus Triadica; species Triadica sebifera. Next base: position 31,904,025 of record CM042900.1, on the reverse strand, counting down.
CAATGCCGAATTCGAGCTTGGAGCTTGGTGTTGGTAACAATGGTTTTGGTGGTTTAAGTACTGTGGCTACGTCATTGCCTCTGGGGCCTGATTTTGGAGGTGGTATTTCAAGTTCTTTGCCTGTGGTGACTCAAACTAGACCTTCAACAACTGCCATCCCGGGCCTCGATAGATCACTTGAGAGATCTATATTCTTGGAGCTTGCGTTGACTGCCATGGATGAGTTGGTTAAGATGGCACAGACTGATGAGCCTCTTTGGATCAGAAGCTTAGAAGGTGGTAGAGAAATATTGAACTATGAAGAATATATGAGAACTTTCACTCCTTGCATTGGGATGAAGCCTAATGGGTTTGTTTCTGAGGATTCCAGGGAAACTGGCATGGTTATCATCAACAGTTTAGCCCTTGTTGAGACTTTGATGGATTCCGTGAGCTATTTAATCCCTCATTAATCACTTGATCCTAAAGAACTTTGAGGTCATTTAACTGCTGCAATTATTCTAATATTATACATATTAGTTAAATCGGTTTCTCTTTTGTAGAATCGATGGGCAGAAATGTTTCCTTGTCTCATCGCCAGGACCTCAACCACTGATGTGATATCCAGTGGAATGGGAGGAACTAGAAATGGTTCACTTCAATTGGTAAGCCTGTGTTTTAGTTCTTTTTAGTCCATTTTTAAGAATAATTTGATATAAAATAAACTTATGATCATGAATTCAGATGCATGCTGAGCTTCAAGTTCTATCTCCTTTGGTCCCCGTTCGTGAAGTCAATTTCCTGAGATTTTGCAAGCAGCACGCAGAGGGTGTGTGGGCTGTTGTTGATGTGTCTATTGACTCCGTCAGGGAAACTTCTGGTGCACCAACTTTTGTGAGCTGCAGGAGACTTCCTTCTGGCTGTGTGGTTCAAGACATGCCTAATGGTTACTCAAAGGTACACTTTTTTGGGTCTGTTTTATTTACATATAAATTGCAAATTTCTTTTTGGTCATTAATGGGTTTGTAATTGTATTAATTGCATCCTTGGAGCATTAGTGGTTATCATCATTTAATTGAACAAATTGTCAAAAATCATGAGCATAACAGCATATCCATTCCCAAGCTACTTAGGGCTCATCCATCTAAGAGTTTGTTTAGTCCAGTGATTATTCACTGAATCCCCACACTGTCACTAAACCCAATTATGTATTTCTCTCCACGAATGTGAACCTTCCTAGAGTCTTATTTTATTGATTTGGATGCTTCTCCCTGGTCCCAAATTTATTTTTCAGATTTCAAGTTTCAACAACTAGGGTTGCTTAATCTTATAAAATATGGCCTTATTACACTAGCAAATCGAGAATACCACATCAGCGTTTTCCCTTTTTTAATCAATAGAAGCCTCCATTGCTCTGATTTTGGTCCCTAGAACACATTGATTTCACATCCTTTGTAAGTAAATGTCTAGTTATCCTCAACTTTGTTTGAATAATCAATGTAGTTGATGTTTCTATTCCAATCTTTGATGCTGCCTTGATTATCCCTCTATTACTTTAATAATGTAATTCTTTGTGATCTGGTTCCAGCATTATGATGTGTTTCTTTTTTTTTTTTAATTATTTAACTCAGATATAGACCATATATGGTCAAACTCCAAGACTGGCTTATTTTGTTTCCACATGAGTATCCGATCTTTTTATAGACAACAGTACACATCTCGATGCCACCTTCTACGTTGTACCTTGTTCGTTCAAATCTTGAAATCCTTATCACATATAACTAATTGAAGCCAATCTTTTCATTGAGCCCAACCTCGAGCCATTTCCGAGATTTGCCTGCTTTTTTCTATTGTGACGTTTTAAAATAATACAGCAAATGACCTCCAGAGACTTTATTCTTATAATAATACTTCTAATATTTGTTTACTTTCAGAGTTTGACTCGAAATTACCTTCCACCAGTGCAGCATTTCACCTTTAATATCTAATCATTAGCTGCTGACAAATTATCGGAACATAATCTTTGGCTCTGAAATACTGAAGAAAATCATTCATTTCGTTGGTAGCTAATGAATAATCAAATGATGATTTCTTTTTTCTCGACAAAAAAGGAGAATGAATGAATAACTTATACTTCTGTAGGTGACTTGGGTTGAGCATGCAGAATATGACGAAAGTCAAATCCATCAACTATACCGGCCACTGATAAGATCCGGCATGGGCTTCGGCGCACAGCGGTGGGTAGCCACCCTTCAACGCCAATGCGAGTGTCTAGCCATTCTCATGTCTTCCACTGTACATACAAGAGATCACACAGGTTGCATAAAGTTCCAAACTTTTTTATTTTTTAAAAAGAAATTTTTGGCTACCCAAAAGCAATATATGTATAGATTTATAAATAAAGTGAATTTATATGCAGCTATTACTGCAAGCGGACGACGAAGCATGCTGAAGCTAGCGCAAAGAATGACGGATAATTTCTGTGCTGGGGTGTGCGCGTCAACTGTGCACAAATGGAATAAGCTAAATGCAGGCAATGTGGATGAAGATGTTAGGGTGATGACAAGAAAGAGCGTTGATGATCCAGGCGAGCCACCGGGCATTGTGTTGAGCGCCGCTACTTCAGTTTGGCTACCGGTTTCTCCACAAAGACTGTTCGATTTTCTACGCGATGAACGGTTGAGGAGCGAGTGGGACATTCTATCCAACGGTGGACCTATGCAAGAGATGGCCCACATTGCCAAGGGCCAAGATCACGGCAACTGCGTCTCCCTCCTACGTGCCAGCGTAATCTTTTAATTATCTTTCCTTGCTCCCATTCTCTGATTATTATTATTATTATTTTGGTCACGTACAGTGAAAAGATATTAAAAAGTAATATAATAATATGAAAATATAAAAAGTCTGATGTGTCCCTGGTTGTAAGGTCAAATTGATTAGATGAAAAGGTGACATTGGAAATTAGGAGGAGTTGGGGAAATTGGGAATTGGAAGTATCTAAAGTGGACAGACATAGGCAGGAGCAGATCTTAGGGTACAGTTGTTTTGTTTTTATAAGCTTTTTTAAAAAAAAAAAGTCAAAATATAAAAAAACACTTGTCACCTTTGTGATATCAATCTCATCTCCCCTCATCTATCTCTTTTCTTTGATTTTTGTTATGTAAAAAGTTTGATTGGGTCACAGATTTTGACTCTCTCCTTCTGACAATATACAAATATGGCCAAATATTTCCAATGGCACATTCAGTAAATTACATCCCAGTCTGAGGGTTTTTTTTTTCTTTTGGGTGAAGGCGATGAACGCGAACCAGAGCAGCATGCTAATCTTGCAGGAGACATGCATAGATGCAGCGGGGTCGCTTGTAGTATACGCTCCCGTTGACATTCCAGCCATGCACCTGGTAATGAACGGTGGAGATTCTGCTTACGTTGCTCTCCTTCCATCGGGATTCGCAATAGTACCAGACGGTCCAGGCTCGCGTGGGTCGCCAGCTACTCCTAATGCCGCCCCAAGCAGTGACAACGGTGGTGGCCAACACAGAGTGAGTGGGTCCCTCCTGACGGTGGCTTTCCAGATTTTAGTTAATAGTCTTCCTACGGCCAAGCTCACTGTAGAGTCGGTTGAGACGGTTAACAATCTCATCTCATGCACCGTCCAAAAGATCAAAGCAGCTCTGCAATGCGAAAGCTAACCGATTTCATGATCATCATCTAGTAGTCCCCTCTCCGTCTCAGTTTTTAATCTCTTTTTTTTACATTAATGTGTCTGTTTATGTATGTCTTGTTTAGGTAATCCCGGTTGGTGGCTTGTTATGATCCGGTGACAATGGTCAAAAGTGAGAGAAAAAGAGAGAAGAGAGCTTGGTGAGTGTGTGGGAGAGTGCTTTTCATTGTGGGTGTTGAGTCAAGAACGAACCGCGCGTGGAGACTCCTTGCATGGTAGGGCTGTGTGGGTGATTCGGGTTGCATGGAAGTTGCTGCAAGGGTGGTGGTTCGGGTATTGACTCAGGTCGACCCTTGATTTGGCTGAATTATTATTTTCTTTTCTTAAAAAAAAAAAAGCTAAAACAAGAAAAAACAAGTTGTTCTAAAACAGTATCTTTTTTTTGTTAATTTAATCCCTTTTCTGATTAATCGGGGCTAATTATCTCCCTTATTTGTCATTTTTATTGTGAACTGCTGTCCGGAATTTGAATTAATCTAATGCTAGAAAGTAGTAACCAAGTTTTTCATAAAAATTATTACTACTTATTTATCGTTGCATGCACAATAGACGCGCCACCCTTGGCGGGTAGTGTAAGAAAAATTATCGGTGCAGCTACTGAGCCTGAGAGCATTAAATGAGAATACAGAAGTTGTTAGGAGAAGGTGTTGCTATCATTTAATGAAGAGGGTTTGGCCGTGTCTCCGGGTACGGTGTATAAACCAATCAAAAGAGGACAGGTGACAGATAATGGTGGGAAGGGGTATGATAGTAAAGGCCTGTTGAATGGGTGATTTGGTTCAGTCTGTGTAATAGCTAAATCCTTTGTGATGTAGATGGAGATGGACAGTAGCAAGCAGTTACTGCTTTTCTTTTTAATCCGTTTCCGTTCACAAAGATAAAAGAGAAAAAATCTAACAGATTTTCATTGTATATTCTCACAAAATTATTTATCAAAAATTCAAATTATTTTTGCATCGTCCAGAGCTGTTAAATCTAAGTCCTGTCTGTCGGACAACATTATTAATGGTCCACCTTACTTAGATTATGAATATCACAACAATGGAATGGTTATTTTAAAACCAAAAAAATTAACGGCTCACGGAAATGTTGGTTATAACATTTGTTGTTATTCTATAGAACAAAAAGAAAATTGGTTATAACACTTGTTGTATTCTATGGACTGAGGGATTGAGGAATGCTACAAATTTCTCTCTTTTTCCAATAAATAATTACCACTTTTTGAACTTGGGATATTTAATGTCAAACACTTATATAAAATTTAGAGGGGAACACCTTACTCTTTAATCGCTCATCTTTTTCTATATTCAAGCCATGAGGGATTGAGAAATGCTACAATATTTCTATTTTTTATCAATAAATACTTACCGCAAACGGGTGAAATGAAATTTTATTTAATAAAAAATTTTGAATTTGACATAATATATAAATAAATATTTTATTCTGTAATGAATTTATCGGATATAAATGTAAACTAATCTATAACCTCTCTATTGTTGGATGGATTAAAAAATAAATAAATAAATACTCACCCATCTATCATAAGATAGTGAGTATTTAAACACTGACTTTTTAGATACCTACTGATAGAATTGGCTCTTTACACCATTCTCCATATGTGAAATTTGTTAGCTGTTCTCTATGAGCCACATGCATAATAATAACAACATCGCTAGTCTAATAAGTTACTTTGAATTAATAATAATGCTTAAACTCCTTCGTTATCTACATTGAACATCAATGAGAAATAAGAAAGGCACATGTTAGAATTTTCTATTATGTGAGCTTGTGTGATTGTGTGTTATTTTTTAGTTATAAATAAATAATAATTCACATGTATATATATATATATATATATGTATATATATATATATATATATTTTAAATCCAGTATTACAGAGTCATCATTAAAGTTCGATGGACTGAATCTAAACATCATATTTATTGTTATAATATATTAAAAATCTAAGTATGGGATCTAATTAATTATATTTAGATTTAGTAATATAATGGAGAATCCTAGCAAGTACATATCCATATGAAAAGGTCTTTAGTCAGGGTTATTTAATTTGTTATGTCCACTCACTAAGAATTTATATAAAAGTATGTTTCATAACAATTATGTGGGAATTTTTCTCCAATTCTCATCATATATAAAATATTAATTATGGTTTTTATTAGAGAAAGATGTATGAAACAAATGGAGAAGACTAGAAAAAAGCATGAATGGGAATGATGAGTGTATATATATATATATATATATATGCATGGAGACACACGTGAGAAAGAAATGGGATTCAAAGAAGTAGGTGTAGACGAAGGCAATAAAGTCAAGATAGTGAAAGGCTATCCGCAAGAGGGAATGGGTCTGGAAATTAGAAAATGGTCCCGTAAAAAGCCTTTTAGGCCACCTTGTAGTTGTCAATCTTGTCTTCTCAGAGCTTTTGCCTCCTCTGTTTTTGGTCCAAAAAGTCCTCCTCTACACCCGTCACCTGCATGTGAGAGGATTCCACCCCCCCAACCCTAATCTTTCATACCTGTTCATCCTTTCCTTTGCATTATTATTCGTGGGCCACTCTTCAATGGCAATCATCAGTCGGCTGAGCATCCTATTGAATTTAACTTTTAAAGAAAATTATAAATAAAACGAATTGAAATGGCAAATATTTCCATTTAATTCCATTAATGAATCAAACTAAAATCTATTTAATTTGATTTCAATTTTAGTTCTATTTTACGCAAGAATATGAACTAGGTGGGACTATTTATCTACTTCAATGGCCTTCTATTCTATAAGTTTAATAAGTAGTTATGTAACGTCGTCCGTCAGTTTAGACTCCAATAGACCGATATACACTTTTCGATTGGAATTAAAACTGATAAATATGATAGGCTGCCTCATAATTGAAGTATATATAGTATTAAATTAATTTTTTTAGTTTTTAAAAAAATTACACTAGTCTAGATCATTTATGAAAAATTAAATTTTCATAATTTATACTTTTAGAATAACACTCATAAGTCAATAATGAGACAGGTAGCCAAAAATAAAACTTATTTACTGCGAGTTTTGGATTCTTATTATGTGCATTACGTGTTTCGTGAAGACCCATATATAAAAGAGAGAGTCAAAATACCCTCTTTGGATGTGTTTAATGTTCACATTGTCAAAGAACAGAGTTTGAAGCTTGATTATATTTCTTGAATGAGGAAAGTTATATATTGTGAAGCATGCCATAGGTTGGAGTGATGTGATTTTGTAGTTTACAAGTTAAAAATGCCAAAGAAACACCTTTTTTCCTTGAATAATCTACTTTTTGTAGGAACCCAGCTATTGACTTGTAGGAAAAAAACAATATTAATTTGATTAGTTGAAAGGGAATTTTTTTTTTCTATTTTTGTAGCTACACAGAGTAATCAACATTATGGTGGCCCATTAACCAAAGTCTGGGATTTGATGTGCATTCCATTGTTAATTTGTCAATCATATCTTAATTTGATTCAATGTGAAAATGGTGGGTTAGCTAGCAATCATAATTCTTCTGCAGAATTACACGTATAGGGTATAAGATCCGGCCTATGTGGATGGAGAAGAGCCTCTAGCTAAATGTTTAATGCAAAAAGATGAAAAAAATATAGTACAAGTAGCAGAGTTATTCTTATTAAAACTACTGAAACATTAATTGCCTTGAACTCAATAAAAATTGATGGATCTTATATAATAAAAAAGAAAGAAAGAGATGGTTAGGTAGGGGAGACAATTAATTAAGGCAGCAGAAATAGAATGGAGGAAGTCGAAGATTGTGTACTACCACCACTTGGGTGCATTAAATGGGTAGGACCATATGATATAGCTAAGGTAGAGAATGACTTTGTCAATCATATTCCTGAAATATAAACTTCCCTTTTTTTCTTTTTATCTTTAGGTTCAAAAGTTGCTGAAATATGAACACAATGAATATATAAAGTCTAAAGTGTCTATTTATTCTTTAGTTTTCCAAGCAAACTAAACAAATAAAAGCAATTATATTGCTTGGAAATAGAACAAATGACTTGTTGCCTGCAGAGACCGCTAGTGTTGATGGGTGTGAGAATGGATACCAAAGTCCTCCTCCTATTGGGAAATAATAACATTCTTAGTTTTACTTGATTCACCATGTATTTTTAAACTCATAACGATCCATTTTCGTTTATGATTTTACTTATATGAATTCATTCATTGATTCGATCTGATATAGAGACTCAGTAATAATGGAGCCCCATTATACTCAAATTATCACTTCCTTAAGCGATTATACACCCTTGCCCCATCATTTTCATTATCTTTATAAACAATTACTTTCTTAAGTGTTATCTCACTCCCTATGCTCATACCTCATAAAAGGAGGATGAAACTCCCAAATAAAGGGAACTTCTGGCCCAAAACTAAACTTCCATTAAAGTTAATTTCTTCCTTGTTATCATATGCAGATATGGACTTAAAGCATTCAACTGACCCGGTTGCAACTTGAAAGGCCTGATTAACGGGATTAAGCTTTTCTCCAGGCCCAGTAGCATAAACAATGTGACCTTTTTTTCCATAAATATCTGATAATTTGTTTTGATTTCTGAATATGGAGTACTATTGAATTGAAATGATGGGTAAAAGTGAAAGGGCAGGCAATTCAATTGCACCATCCAAGATTGCACAGAGGATGCAAAGTGACAAAGCATGCGAAGGGAAGTGGTGGTGGGGACTTTAATTTCCTTTTGATGAACGCAGATGCAAAAGTTATTTTTTTTTCCCCAACCCACGTACTATAATTCACGTGTATCCATCCATTCCTTCAGATTGATTGAATCCTAAAATATTAATATATTTAATCTTTTCTTGTATATATTCAAAAAATTTACTTCAATAACATATTAATAAAGATAGAACTGTTGTTATGTACTTTCTCTCGTGGCACATCAGAAAACAGGAGCTTAGGATCAATTTGAGGTCTTGAATACTTATTGCTTAAAGCTACTGCTTATCTGGTCTTTTTATCATATAATAATTAAAGCTAATTCTTGTTTACAACCCTTCATAGATTCTCGGATCATGTGTCCTACAAACCTATGAAGTGGAAATCCTCCCTCGTCCACTCTAAATATCATTTAATGTAGTATTATAAAAATTAAAAATTCTATTTAATACACATCACTAATAGTAGAAAAGACATACTTTAAAACTAAATAAAGTTGAAAAGAAAATTTATTTTTTTATTGATAATCTAAAAATGCCATTTGGAACTCATATTCTATTTTCTTAAACGACATTTAGAGTGGAGCAAATGGAATAATATATAAAATTGTTTTACATTTTTGTAGTCAATCATTCTAATCAATTTATATTGGTATTTAAGTTATTTTCTTGAGTTTGTTCGCAGCTGTATTAACTCCCAGCAGCTAGTTAGGGTTTTTGAATTAATAACTAATAACTGTTATAAGCACTCAACAAAAAGTTGTGTACAACCTTCAATTTTTATGAATGAAATGTAGTGATATGAATTAAAATTCGATGCACTTATCTACATTAGTATAAAGATATTGAATATTGTAAAACGACAAATACAAATGCTTGATTATACCAAAAGTTCAAATACAAGTACGATTTTTCAATAATTTAATCAAAAGATTTTTACTGGATGTTATTTAAACTGCTGTAAAAGAAGTTTATGCTTGCAAGCAATAGTTGTTATAAATAGCAATTTCTATTATGATATTCAGAAAAAAAAAAAAAAAAAAACCGAGAAAAGAAAGTTGAGGCCTTGAGGTTGAGGGGTATTATCGAATTGGGCCAGGAAGTGGGCTTCGGTTAAGTGGCTTATTAGTGGGTTAACCCAAATCAGAGTATAGTCGAACCGTCAAAAACCAGTCGAAGTACCATCCCGGAAGCACGAATATTCCGCTCGCACATATCAATCCCTTTCCCGTAAATACAATGAAAAATATGAGGGCATTTAGGGAACACCAGTCCTCCACTGCTAAAATAACCTCAATTACTACCCGTCCGATCACTATAATGGCGAACCAACGGACATAAATCACAGTTTGACCAAAGTACAAAAAAATTTGAAGCCTGGAATGATTGGCCTTTGGTCGAGCTTTGTCAGCGGATTTTTTTTATTTAAAAAACACCAGAGAGAGACACATGGAGCTTCACAGTGGAAAGAGAATTGTTGTAAGAGAAAATTCTTTGAGAGAGAGAGAGAAAATATTTAATTTGTGTTTTTTAATCTATAATTTTAGTTCTAACAAAATTCCTTCTCTTTCACTCTGTTGAATACAGAGGGAGAGAGAAGGTTGAGTATTCTCTTCTGGCTGGGAAAGTATATGTATTCTTTTTTTTTTTTAAGGAAAATCCTAGGTTTGTTTTCCGGGGATTGAAAGGAAACTAGGATTTGGTTTCGGTGAAGACAGGAATCATGAATGTGATGCGTCGATTGAAGACCATTGCTTCTGGTCGAACTTCCATATCCTCTGATCCAGTACGTTCAAATATTTATTTATTTATTTTCATTTGGCATTGTCCTTTTGGTGGATGAATGGGTAAAAGGAAATTGGAATGCTGAATACTTATGTTTGTGGGTTCAAGTCACTTTGGGTAAAGTTTTGGTTTTTCAATGCCTTGTTGGGGCCGATAGCTTTCCTGATCGCGAGGCTTTATTATTTATTTAATGCATATTCTTCAGCTCTGTCATCGATTAACCGATGGTTTTTGGGCAGTTTGATTTATTTTTTTTCACCCGAGCTTTTGATCGACATGGGACGTTCTTTCTCTCTCTCTCCGAGTTTTTCAATATTTGCGCCTTGTGCAGAGGCATTGAGCGTCACTCATGTCTGGTTATGCAGTACTGTAATTTGAATTTGAAAGCGTAATTAGTGTAATTAATCTGTCTAATCGGTTTTGATTTATCATTTTTTTTGAAGATTGATTTATTGGGTTATTTGCTATTAGCTTGTTCTTATCGTTTGTTGTATGTTTCTTTCAACCGTTACGGAGTTTCTATTGCTTGGCTGAGCAACTTTGGTATGAGCATTGTAGCTCAGGCGTAACTCGTACTTATATCATCAGGAATGCTATTTATCAATTGTTACATTATGCTTGTAGTTTTCTAACAATGATGCTATATCTCTCTGTGGTTATTAAATTACTTGGGTAGTTGATTTGGAAACTATAGATTAGTGGTTGGCTTTTCTGAAGAGTGTTGTTGTTGCGGTTGTTGTTAGGTCAATTTGCAATTATTGGTTCTTTCTTGAGAATGGTTATTATGTATCTTTATTATCTTTTTCCTCTTTTAACTGAAGATGTGATAGAGAGAGAAGCATAGGATGGAGTAAAGTGCTTAATAACTCATTCATACAAGTTGTTGCATCATAATGTGAAGTTGACTGCAAAATCTTATATGATTGATTTGCCCTTAAGAGGAGGTTTAAGAGCCAAGAGGAATCGCGAATGATCTTATAAATCAGATTTTTTTCCCTTTCTGATTGCCAAAATGGAATCATTTTTAATCTTATGAATCAGTTGTATTTTTTAAATGCTTATTGGAGGAGGTGTGAATTAGTTCAACTTAAGTTACATCCTTGTCATTATGGGTTTCTGGAATCAGCGAATAAGTCAGTTTTTGCTTCACAATTATTGGTCTATTATTAGGGGAAAATTCCAAGTAATAACTTCAGATGCTGTTTAAATAATGAAATCTATCTACATCTGAGTTTACAAACTCAGTACTGGTCTATATGTTTGTGCTTTTGGATATTTTTCTGATTTTTGGAATTTCTTTTTGTACTTGGATTTTGAACATGTGATGAACTCGATATCAAGAAATGTGATCTTCTCTCTTTCCCTTTAGGGTGGAGACTCCTTCACAAAGAGGGTGAAATTTGATCAAGAAACAGAGCAGAAGACCAATGGAGAGTTATATTTAGATGATAGAAGTACCACAAGTCTGGAGCAGCATATGGCTTCTACATCATTGGAAAATGCTGCAAGCACATCTAATCCATCTACAGTGGACAAAACAGAAAAATTAGGTCATGATCAGCTTCCCAAAGAAATGCATGAAATGAGAATCAGGGATGCAAGAACCAACCATGATGAAAAGGTACTTATTTTGGGAAAATAAAAATGGTGCTTCAACCCCTCAAAACCACCAAATTGGGAGATATTTGCTTGGTCATTTATAGGGGTAGATTGTTATGGCAAGAATAAACTATGAAAACAGTTTCAATTGATATTAATCATCATGACATTTCTAATTCTGCATTATGAAGGATATAGAGGCTGCAGTTGTGAGTGATAATGGTGCAGAAGCTGGACATGTAATTGCAACCACAGTGGGAGGTCGGAATGGACAACCAAAACAGGTTAGTTATTTGTTAAGTAGGAACATGCATGCAAAACACTCCCACTATGTTCATTAAGATATAGGTGGCCTATATTTGTCCACTCTTTTAGCCAATTAGCTTATGCTTGACAGAGTGGTCGGTGGTCCACACATTAAAAGTGATTCTGACGCTCTTGCCTATAAACTTGAGGTTTTTGGTTGAGTTTTTTTTTAATTGACATGTCAGGAAAAATCATTTTATTTTTGTTCAAATTTTGATCAATAGGTTCTATATTATATTATTATTGGTTTAGAACCTTAACCTTAATCTTAATCCTGAACTGTATGGGTTTTATGGGATGATACTAATGGAAATTTTGTTATGTCTTTTGCCCCAGACAATCTCATTTATGGCAGAGCGTGTGGTTGGCACTGGTTCATTTGGTGTTGTCTATCAGGCATGTGAAACTAGTTAGCACATATTGAAGTCTGAGACTTATTTGTGGCTTAAAGTCAATACAGATAATGATAGCGTCTCTTTTTTTTCCACTTAAAATTTCATTTTTTTGCAATAGGCTAAGTGCTTGGAAACTGGTGAAGTAGTTGCAATAAAAAAGGTCCTGCAAGATAGGAGATACAAAAATAGAGAACTTCAGATCATGCGCTTGCTCAACCATCCTAATGTTCTTGAACTGAAGCATTGTTTCTTTTCAACTACTGAAAAAGATGAACTATATCTTAACCTTGTCTTGGAGTATCTACCTGAGACTGTCCACCGAATTTCTAGACACTATAATAAGATGAACCACCAACATATGCCTATCATATATGTGCAACTCTATACATACCAGGTATGTCATGCCTTGCTTTTTTGAGTTTTAGGTGGGTTTTGAGATTTTATTATGTGTAATATAGAGTTGATTTGGCCAGTTTGGGTATGGTAATTATGTTGTGTGAATTAAGTGTGTGGCTCTTTGTTTTTGTAGATTTGCCGTGGTCTAAATTACTTGCATCATGTTGTTGGTGTGTGCCACCGTGATATTAAGCCACAGAATTTACTGGTAAGAGTGCTTGTAACTTCTCTCATCATTTTGAAACCTTTAAGTGTTAATACATGAATATGCAAATTTCTTGTTTTCTGCCTAATGTATTAATTGTGGCTATATGCACCTTATTGTGATGGACATCATTTGTCATGCATTTGTTTGTATTTGAACAATGCATTTAAACAAAAGAAATAAAGAGTATTGATAATTTCAAGTAAAAAGTAGAAAAATATGCAGATGTGATTTTTGGGAGTCTGAATCCTGTTAAACTTGAAAATGCTTTCCATTTAATTGGGAAGGGTTTGAAAGCAACTGTCTTCACCTCTCCTTTATGCCTATTACAAATAATTAATGTGGTAGTCTCATGGAAGTCTATGATACCTGTACCAGCAACAATTTGCCTTTTTGAAGTTTTATGCTTTATATATGTATATATATGTACTTTCAAATTATCATTAGTTTGAAGGTTTGATGCATTCTGCAGGTAAATTCCCATACTCATCAGCTAAAGATTTGTGATTTTGGAAGTGCAAAGATGCTGGTATTTTTTGCTTCTACTTTCATTTATATTTTCACCAGTTGGTGTTAAAGTCTACCATTGAATAAAAACTAATGACAGTGTACCATTCATCTTTAGGTGCCAGGTGAACCCAACATATCTTATATTTGCTCCCGATATTATAGGGCACCAGAGCTTATATTTGGAGCTACATCATACACATCTGCAATAGATATGTGGTCTGCAGGTTGTGTTTTGGCTGAACTTCTTCTTGGTCAGGTGGGTCTCTCTCTCGCCCCTCTTTGTTGATTACTTTAATGCCTCTGAATATTTATGGCAATTTGACTGAATATTCTTTTGATTATTTATTGAAATTCATGTCATCTTTATTTTTATTTTTTCCAGCCATTGTTTCCTGGGGAAAGTGGTGTTGATCAGCTGGTGGAAATTATTAAGGTATTTTTTAATGGCTGTTCTTTTTTAATACACTTGTGCTTGATTTTACTTTTGGCAAATTTCTCAGTTGTACCCCTCATTTTGGTGTCTGAAATCAGGTTTTGGGAACTCCAACCAGAGAAGAAATTAAGTGTATGAATCCAAATTACTCTGAATTTAAGTTCCCTCAGATTAAAGCTCACCCATGGCACAAGGTCTGTCGACAATATAATCAGGATATTCTTCCTTTATACTAAAAAATATTGGCATTAGTTTGTGTGACGGTGGATAATGTTACAATATGCAGATATTTCACAAGCGAATGCCTCCTGAAGCAGTGGATCTTGTATCAAGGCTGCTGCAATATTCACCAAATCTACGTTGCACTGCTGTAAGAACATTATATTACCCTAGATGGAGTTGATCAGTTTTCTGAATTGTTGAATATTTTCATTTTTATGTGCTGCATGTTCAGCTGAATCTCCTTCAACCCTTCCTTACATTAGCTATATGTTAAATGTCTCAGAGCAATTATATTTATTTTTGAAATTTGCATTTGGAGGGAAATGCTAGTGACATTTTATATGTTCTGGATCTCAGCTGGAGGCATGTGCACACCCTTTCTTTGATGATTTGAGAGACCTTAATGCATGCTTACCTAATGGACGATCGCTGCCTCCTTTGTTCAATTTTACAGCCCAAGGTAGGTCCAACATACACCTTTCATTTTGACCAAGGATTTTCTTTTTGCAATTGCTAAAAGACAAGCTCCCTGCAGAGCTTGCTGGAGCACCTGCTGAACTGCGCCGGCGTCTCATTCCAGAGCATGCAAGAAAAGAAGATTTCTAAAGCTGAGATATGATAAATTATGTTGACAATGTGACTGAATTTTGGATGCTTAGACACCCATACAAGCCATCCTGACTTCTCGATTTGTTGTGGCTCAGTGGACTTTTGGCCTTCATATGAGAGGTCAAAATAGGTTTGATAGGAGAATTTTGGCAAATCAATGGTCGTCGAGTGTGACTGTGAAGAAGATGCAGATGGAGGTACTAGGCGAGAAGGTTCCAACTTCCAAGATTTAATTTATTTAGAATGTGGTGTGTTATATGCCTTGGTGACTGTAAGATGAGTTGTTACTAGTCTTTTTTCTTTTATCATGTTTCTCATTGATAGTGTACGAGAATTTGATAAGAAGATCAACTAAATGGATCGTTTAGACGAATTAGGATGTCTGTGTACATCTTAATTATGTCCTTTTTTGTGCTATTGAAAAAATTCAATTCACTTGGTCCAATGATATGTTTCCCAGTTTCCTTGATTATGATTCAATCTCATTTTTTTACACTAATATTAACGGTTTTGATTTCAATTCTGCATACATTTTCATGCCAATGACAAGAAAAAATGACAATAATTTCTGTAATTGATGTCCTTGGAACTCAAAAAGATACCTTAGTTCATTTGTTATATGGGTAAATGAGCTCACTTCAGTTAATTGAGATACAACCAACATGTTTGAAAGATAACTTTCCAAGAGTTTTGAATAAGAATTCCAGTTTGTTTTGTTTTTCTTGCACTGCAACAGTATTGATGGCCTCATGGTCAGGACAACTGATAATGGGACAAGAGGTAGTTATCACTATATTATCTAATTGGATCCAAGCACCACTTCTGTAGAAGGTTGCAAAATATTTCCTGTTGAACTGTTGTTCGAGCCTTCATACTTGAATACGTGTGAACCATCACATTCTTTACTATTTTATATGATGTCTCTGAATTATACACAAAGTGTCAAGTGAGCATGAGACTATTAACCCTGAATGCACAAGCTGCCGAAGTGGCAATATATCACCAAGGCACCAGGAAACATCTGTTTGATCTCAAGTTCATAAAAAGGCAGGCTGAGTGGAGATAATAATAAACCAATTACCAGTAATCTCCACAAGAACATTTTCCTTCTCTGAAATGATGGAAACAATTTGAAGCTCTCAAAATAATGAGGAAGATATACCCTTGATTGATATATATTTCATAGCAGTATGGCAATGGCAATCTCCACAAACCTGAAGATTCTTGAAAATGCGAATGGGTGCTCCCTTAGGCACATTCCCAAAAGAGAGATAAGCTAAACCGAGCTTCTTACCTTAGTTATCCATATCATGAAGTGCGAAATTCATATCTGGCGCAAAACCAGCTTTTCCTTAATCAATACGATTATCTCATAAATCTTTGAATGAATCTCAGTCATCATTGGATGACTTCTATCTTCAGACATAAAGGTGTGCACTTTGGTGTTCCACTGAATCCAACTGCACCCTGGTTCTTTACTAATTCCCTTGGATTTCATCAATCTTCTAATTCTTGCATCATCTTCCCATCTGCCCGCAACAGAATACATATTAGATAACTGTATGCAAGACACAGAATTCTTAGGTTCCAATTCAAA
This sequence comes from Triadica sebifera, assembly GCA_023653625.1. Lineage (NCBI taxonomy): Eukaryota > Viridiplantae > Streptophyta > Magnoliopsida > Malpighiales > Euphorbiaceae > Triadica > Triadica sebifera. Next base: position 31,887,539 of record CM042900.1, on the reverse strand, counting down.
GAGGTCGTTTGCTGCCCTCTCTCCGAATTCCAGTTCCCCATGTTTACTGCATGCAGCAAGCAGCGCCTTCCAAACAGTTGCATCTGGTTCTACAAACCATTTGACTAAGTAATTCCTACGCCTCAACAAGTTTTCCTGAGCGTCCAAAGAGATCAATCATACAGGCACAGTGGTCAGGACCCGGCCTGATCCCATATTCCTTTTTTATTGTAACAGAGTAGGGGCAAGCATCTTCCACAAGGCCAGCATGGCTGCAAGCAACTATTATAAACCAATAAATGTAATGAAGTCTGGTTTTGTGCCTGTAGCGATCATCTGATCATAAAAAAGTAGGGAATCTTTTCGTCTACCATTCTGTGCATATCCAACTATTAAAAAGCTCTGCTACTGTTTGTTTCTAGGAAAATTGAGCTGCGAGGAGCAGAAGAAACTGAAAAAGATAACAGTCTGAAGAAGTGTTATTGTTGAAGAAGGATTACGTATATATAGCCTTCGAATAATTTTACATGTTATTTATTTTGAAATATATTTTATAAATGGTGTGCGAATATATATATATATTTAAAGCTGATGCAGGACTTAATTTGACAAATGGCTTTGACATTAATTTGAATAAATGATGTCTTAGTTTTTGAACATGTGGCTTCACTTTTTATTGTTCAATTCGCTCTTGACATGTGGATTCAAACCCCTCTACACTCGCACTACACAAAAATGTCCTTTGATGGATAAAAAAAACATGACTTCTTATCCCAAAGTTGCGAGCTTCCTTTACCCGTTAATAATACAAGTGTTGGTGGGGGTATTAATTCATGCCATAACGTATTGGTTCGTCTTGCCGGCCCCTACTCGCACAACTTTCCCCTTCGCCATAAACCTCCCTTGGGATTTTGGGTTCACTCAACTCTTTTATTTTTCGATCCCAAGCCATCGTCTCTGTTTCAAGCTCAGCGGCAGGCGAGTAAAGCAAAAGCTATGGGAAGAAATTCCAAAGGGAAGTAAGTAAGAAAGATCAGCTGGTAAAGCAAGCCTAGCTACTAAAAAACTGGAGTGTATTTCAAATTGTGCACACACCTGAGTCAATCCAACCATCATAATTTTTTTATAACTTTCATTCAATCATTTTCTCTTCGCAGGCTTAATTTTTTTTCTCCTCCATTATTTTGCATACCATTTTGCTCACTAACTAATTGTTCACCAATGTGTTTCTTCAACCAACATAATTGTCATTCTCAGTGTGCCTAAAAAATATTTAGAAGAGGCTGGCATCAAAGTTGCATATCGAATTTTCATTTAGATTGTATGAAATATTTGTGAGACTTGTTAAAAATTAAACAAGGGGTTTTTGGTAGCATGTAGTTTGTGAGCTTTGGTTAAGGTTTTTGGATATCTTAGTTGTGAGAATTGAATTTTCTGAGTTGGACTTGGGGGGTTGATTATTGATGATTACGGGTTTGACTATTGAAGTTAATAGTATTTGTTTTGTCAAAATATCTGTGAATCAAGTTGTACATTTGTTTAGCAGGAGCAGTGAGGATGCAAATCTCTCATATTTCTTATTATTAACAGTTGGAGCTGTAGATGGCTATTCTTACCAAGGCGTGCGCAGCTCAAGCAACTGAACTTGAAATATGAGAAAAATCTCTGAGGAATTTTTAGTTTGATTCCATTCAAAAACTGAATATTGAATCAAATAATAAGCAATTTTTGTCATCTAAATTGAATCCAACATATGAACGTAATTCCTTTATAATTTTGTCACCCAAAAGTGCCAAGATAAATCCAAATATACATCGAATTTAAAATTTCGTACTAAATTGTTCCTTTTATTCAAAAGTTGCCAGCCAAATTCCCAAAATAAAGATCAAACAGAGCCCTAAATCTTCCGATTTCAAAATTTTAGCTGCGTTTCTACCCCTAAAATTTTGCTAATTCCAACTCTATACACCCATCAAAACCTAATCCAAATGAGTGCTTAATATCATTTCATTCGAATTGGATTTTTCTTCAATTTCACAAAAACATGCGGACTGCGTATCCTTCAGCTTTGTCTCCACCGTCTGGCTCAGCCGACACATCACCGCTCCTCACCCATTCGATTGCCAATCACCTCCTCCGTAGCCGCCGTCTCTTACGCCGCCAATCTCCTCTCCTCCGTGGTGCTGCTGCTCGGCTTCTCCGGCGAGCCAGCGGCCGCCGTATGATGCTCCGCGAGCCCTCTGTCCGGGTGCGGGAAAATGCAGCGGAGCAGCTCGAGGAGCGCCAAAGCGACTGGGCCTTCTCGAAGCCGATTATTGTGCTTGACGTGTTGTGGAATTTGGGTTTCTTTGGGATTGCGGTTGTGTTGTTGTCGCTGAGCGTCAAGGAGGAGCCTGAGATTCCTTTAAGGCTGTGGATTGTTGGATATGTATTACAGTGTGTGCTTCATATGGCGTGTGTTATATTCGAGTACAGAAGGCGACTTGATGGAGGTAGTGTCGGAGTGGGAGCTAGTGGGGTTTGGGGAAGAGGAGATGCCAGTTCAGGATCGGGGAGTGATGGAGGAGATTATATGGATTATGAAGGTGAACAGGGAGGCAATCATGATGAAACTAGGTATGATTTTTCCTTCTTATTTCTTTTCAAGAATATGTTTGCCATAATAGGAGGCAGAATAAGTAGCGAGAGCCTTAGTCTCAAAGGTTATTACTTTGAGAAATTAAGCTTGGTTAAGATTTGAGGGATGAACCTTCCATGTCTGTACTTTCTATCAATTGTGCCTATCTGAATGCTCATATTTTGATTGTTGCAGTGTTGTGAAGCACCTGCAGTCTGCAAATACATTGTTTTCATTTATTTGGTGGATCGTTGGATTCTACTGGGTTACTGCTGGTGGCCAAAATGTGACAACTGATTCACCTAAGTTGTACTGGTTTGTTTACATAAATTTTTACTTTGACGCGCTATTTAGGTTATGTCAGCATGTATTTTATAAGTGCATTAACTTGTTTAATAGTTTGTTTTTGCAGGCTTTGTGTTACTTTTCTTGCTTTTGATATGATCTTTGTAATTATCTGCGTTGCTGTTGCATGTCTCATTGGTATTGCTGTCTGCTGCTGCCTCCCGTGTATAATTGGAATCTTATACGCCATGACACATCGGGTAAATGACATTTCTCAGATCCTCTTTTGGCTCACTGTGGATTTGTAATTCTTTTCGACGAGCAAAGCGCAAAGATGCTCACGCATGGGCATGTGCAGATATTAAGCTTATTTTCTCATAGCTGATCTTTAGGCATAAGCCAATTTCAATAGGCAACATAATAGATGGTAATTTAAAAAAAAAAAAGAAAAAGAAAAAGAGTAAGTCAATATCTCAGCTGAAAGAACAGATATCATGTTGTGTCTCATGTGTAATGATCAATTTATACAATGTCTGAGCTGAGGAATCGATTTATGGATATTAAGTTACTGACCTGTAGGTGCAAAAAATTACTCTCTGAAGGCAGAAAAAGGGATGAACGTAAAAATTAAATTAAGGAAAGACCTCATGGCCAAAAACACAGCAATGGAACTTTGATGTTGTCTTGAACAATTGGATGCTATATGCTTAGTTTAATTATGGTATACAGTTCATCATTTATAATGGGGTATTGATCTGTTATTTGCAGGCTCAAGGGCTGGGTCTTGAAAAGGATTCAGCATGTGTTTAGTCTGTTTGGTTGCATTAGTTAAATTTTATGTTTTTCTGTCTTCATGTGCGGTGAAAAAGTTATGCTGGTTTACTTTTTGTGTCCTCTTATCTGTTAGGTCATCTGGGACCAGCCAACATGCACCCCGAGCACTGTTGATAGCATTTTTGCTCCATGTTTTTAGTATTATTTGCCCAATTTCATATCACCCTTAACTGAAAAACAGGAAGGAGCAACAAAGGAAGAGATCGATCAATTGCCAAAGTACAAGTTCCACAGAATAGGGAATTTTGAGAAAGTTAATGGTGAGATTCAAGCAGCTCTTGGAGGGATGATAACTGAATGTGAAATTGATACTCCCGCAGGACGCCTTGTCTCCCATGAGGATGCTGTAAGTATTCTTGAAGTAGAAGTTTTGCCTTGTTGCTTGTGGAAACCTGTATTGTTCTTAATTTTAACTACTTCATCAGTAAACTATGCAGCTAATGCTGAAATGCTAGTGCAATTTTCGGTGTCAGTGAGGCTGATAAATCAATTTGAACAAGGAAAAAAACATGATTGGTCCATGATTGCCATTTTAGCTCAGCCTTATAAAATACTCAAGTCACAGTCCTCAATTAATATCTTGTAAATGGGGATGGAATTCCTGTTTTGTTATTACTTCGGCTTGTTTCTAATACTCATCTTTGTTATAAATTGCAGGAGTGCTGCATTTGCCTCTGTGTTTATGAAGATGGAACTGAGCTGCGTGAACTTCCTTGTCATCATCATTTCCACAGCACATGCATAGATAAGTGGCTTTACATAAATGCAACTTGCCCTCTCTGCAAGTTGAACATTCTTAAGGCAAGAAATCAAATTTGTGGCGAAGAAGTATAGAAACTAGGTTGTCAATGAGGGTTCCAAATAGTGTTTATTTAGTTATTCCCTTATTTATGTTACCATGCGTACCTACGAACCCATTGTTTGGCAGTAAATATTGGTTTTGCAAGAAACGGCTATCTAGCCAGTGCTCTGACTAGAGTATATCATCTCAGTGTAACTCTCTGTACCCCCTCTTGGTCTTTGTGTTAAATGTATATGTGATCTGTTGTACAATTATTAGGAGAGCATGATGATGCTACCCTAATAAGGTGTACATGGATGAAATATTTGTCTAGAGTCTCTAGACAGATCAAGTTTATGTATATGTGATCTGTTGTACAAACATAACAAACAATGTTGATATACATGGGCTTTTGCACCAAAGATCAGCAGTCCATTTTTATGTTTGTGATTTTCTGAACCATTCAGAAGAAGGGGCATCGAATTTCAAGCTTAGAACATGTTAGAGAATAAGTTGAGGTCAATTTTATCAACATTGATTGTTATGTTTTTCTCAAGTCATTTTTTAATAAATGAGGTTAATTTCTAAGAAAAGAGGACAGAGAGGGAGAGAGGAAGGGAGGAGGGTAGACAGAAAGACAAACTAACAGATAAGAGGAAATGAAATATGGTGCATCACGCTATCTATTCTTGAACTTGACAAGGTCCATGCTAGTTTAAGTATGCCTAGAACTTTTTCATTATCTCCGTTTTATTCATTTATTTATTTATTTCCTTTTTTTTTTCAATCATGAAATGTGCAATGTGAAGTCATTTGGACTTCATACGCATTTCTTGCATATTCTAGCAAAGTCCCACTTGCAACACCCCTGCACTTATGCTTGCTTCACGCAATCTTAAAGAATATCAAAAGCTTCTGAATTCTCTGTAGCATTTATCTCTGCTGTCTTGTGAAGTGGACTAATTACGTATAAATATGGAATGTTGGCCAGATGTTTTATCTATTATTGGAAAGAATCTTTGACCATTTTTACTCTAATATAATGTTCAAGAAGCCTGATCCCCATTTTATTGACATTTATTGTTGAGAAAATCGAAATAAAGAAAATAAATCTTCATTTCGCAATACTAGTTTCACCACCTGTATAGAGAGTTGCTACATTTGAGGTTTCTCTTTTTTTGTTTTAGGTTGCGAGGTGTGTGTCGAATTCTGGTTCCAACAACTTGATTTTTAGTTCCGAGAAATACATTACAAAATCTTATTTTGAAAAGTGAAAGAGCTTTGTGGAATCAAACTTTCAATATTTCATTGCAGATAAACTTCTAAGCCACTCATGTAAATGGCTGCCAGATAATCTGCATGCTCTTTTAAGACTCTCAGTTCCAAATCGCCTTTTGATTGGTGAAGGTTCTCATCGTCATCTGTGCTCAAGTTTCAGATTTCACTCCCAGTCAGAACTGATATCTCAGTTACCCAGGTACTTTTGCGAGGCTATAATTATAGAGAGACTTCCCTGGGGAGTCTTTGCTGACCCATTTGATCTTCAACACTTACTCCAGCGTGGTGGTGGTCCATTTTTTTTCTCCTTGACCTTCCATATTGTCAAAGTTGGTCTTATTGCATCATTCTTGCTCAAGTTCAATTTCTCTTGATCCTTCATTGCAGTTTTCACTGACAGTCGTTTTTGGAGATACAAATTTGGAATTGCCTTGTGTTGCTTCCAATCTATCTGTTGTTGAGATTCATATGAATGTCAGTCCCAATATCCTTTTGGGACGGACAAATGAACTGGAAATCAGCATTGACCTCCCATTGCATGCCCAGTATCCAGTAAGTAACAATGATATATTTACATTGCTTATTAAAGGCAAAAGAAAATAGGTACTGCTTCTCTAGTTTTATTAAAGTGTGAACAAGCTTGTCTGCTGGCTACTAACTCATCTCCCATAACTTGATGCTTCATATCCGTATCTTTCATACAAGCCTTTCTCTTGGTCATTTTTATTGTTTCCTTGGAGAGAGAACAAAGCGGATATTTAAAACTTTTCACAAGATCTTTCATACAGAAGTTTCACCTTATTACCACACACTTAAAAACTTTACACAAGATCTCCTCTCACTGCTCTTGCTTTGACAATTGCTTTACCAATTGACCAGAAGTTCAGTAACTACGAATTTCTGGGCATGTGCTTCTCTGTTGATTAGAAGCAATTAAGAATAGTATCTTATTCATTTTAATCAATGTACTTTGATTTGGATTATAATTTTCCAAACAAAAGGTTCATTTCATATTTTCCATATAATGCTTTTCTTCTTTTTTTTTTTTCCATTCTTGCATCAACTGTATGACAGAAAGAAATGTCTAAAGCTTGTCTAAACTTTCATTTTATTGCAGCCTCTAGGTGAAAGTGGTTATGCAAAAGTAGAATTTGGCAGACCTGATTTGCTTATTTACTCCATAAGAGAAGAAAATTTAAACAATCAAAGCTGCATACTTTCTCCAATTATTGACCATGTTAAACCCAAAACTGATGCTGTTGAGTGGAGGGTGCCTTCTGGTAGGACGAACCACGCTGGCATCGTCTCTATTGTTACTTTTGTTACTGCCTCTATATCAACTCTTGCGATTGTCATGACATCCTTGTTTTATTCGGATATTAATTTCTGCAAAAACAATGAAATTATTATGATTTTTGGAGGATCGGATTTTGTGCAACAACCAGCTTAATGAATGTAAAAACACATTGGGTCTCTGATCCATCTTTTCTTAACTGACGCTGGCTTCCTGAATTCCTATATGCTGATATAGAAATTAAAAGTACCCCTTGAGGAACAAAAAAAATGGCTTCAAGAATAAAGAATTGAAAATGATTTTTAAGTAGCATAGGAAAGCCATGAACATCTTGAGAATCGAGAGCGAAGTGTAGCAGAAAGAGTCTCTCGTTGAACTAAATCAAATATCTGCGATTAAAACTATGGAAGTCTCTCCCATTCACTTCCTTCTTTTAACCGGTTAGACTGTGGACTTCATGTGCCTCTAAACAATAAAAAAGCCATACAAAAAAAAAATGCATTTGATAATAGAGGAAAAAATATTGATTTTAATCTCTGAATTAATTAAAATTTTATTCAATTGACTCTTTAATTTATTAATTTTTGGAATAATTTAGTCCATTCAATTAAAATTTTAATCATATAAGTATTTTTTATCAGATAATTAAGTGTTTTATAAATAAGAACTAATTGAAAATTATCTATTGATTACCTTAATTATTACTAATTAAATATTAAATATTTCATAAATATAAATTGCATTAATTCAAAATTGATACTGATTAAGATAGATAATTAAATAAATTTGATAATTTAAAGAGTGAGTTAGATAAATTTTCAGTTAATTAACTTAATTTTATAATTTTATAAAAATTGGGGACCAAAATATATATATATATATATATATATATAAAATTCCAACCTTAAATGTGATTCCCTTCCTTCTCCCTCAGGCGCTTGTTGAAAGAATTAGGGCAGTTTAGAACCTCGAACTCGATTCAAGTTAATTTTCCCGCCCAAATTTTTCTGGAAAATCAGCGAAGCGAAGAAAATGAACAGTACATCACCAGCCCATTCATCAGTGTCTACGACAGCAATTGTTGGGGGAGGAGGAGGAGGCAGCGTAAGCAATGCCGCTTTGGAAGATTTCCATTTCCCTTCCGACCTTGTATCCATCCAAGACCGCAAGGAAGAGGCCATGCTTGGTTTGTTTTCTCTTTTTCTTTTGTTATTGCATGTTAGCTTACTATCCTTGTTTTTTATCCTCAATCTAGGAGTCGTTATATACTAAGGGCAAGTTGTCTTTGCTGATTCCGATTTTCTAAGTCATGCATTATTATGCAATTATTTTATTTCTGCAATCTGGGTGATTTTGAGGTTTATTATAACCAAATTGAAAAGAAAATTCAAAATTTATATTGCCAAAAGTTGAATGTTCTGATCCTTAACTTTTATATTGCCAAAAAAATATACATTTTTCCTTCCTTCGCAAAGAGTAGGTCAAAATGCAATCAATAATTATAATATAATAATGGTCTTGATTTAAAAATTAACTACATTTTCGATTAAATTTAGGGAATTGCTTGAAATTTCCCCATAATTTTGTTTCTATAGTTTCTCAATGGCTTGGGAAATCCTTTTGATTTACCCTGATTATCTTACCCCATCTGTTGGTTTGAACCTTCTTTGCTTTGAAGCTAGTTTATTGTGACTTTAATCTAATTTTGGCTATATGGATCCTTATCTGCTTTTTGTCGTGTCTTGGGATTTTTTTCTTGTAACTTTAAAAGATTAGGAAAGATAACTTTAGAATAGAATTTAAACTTCGAGTTTGTGTTGATGCATCCTAAGAAAAAAACTTCTTTATATTAGCCAGATAAACGTGTTAATTGTGAAACTTTGAGTTTGTGTTAATGCATCACAAGAAAACATTATCTCTCTCTCTCTCCATATATATATATATATATGTATTGTAAAATACTAGCCCAATCTAGATAATTACATTATTAGACCGGTAGAGAATTTAAGTTGTTGGTCCCCAAAAGATGTAGCGTTTACATCTCCATTTGAGTTAATTTATCCTGTTGATTTGCTCAGCTGCTTCATTACTATCTTTATTTATTTGCTAATGTCCTATTCTTTTATTGAATTTCTTCGTTCTTTTGATTTTTCAACTAAAAGTCAGTGTATTTAGGATTTTCTAGAGATCCTTGCACTGTCCATGGCTATCTTGAATCTAGCACGTGTGATTCCTTGAGTTCTTATTGCATGTCAGTTCTTGCCTTCGATTGCTGAGAATATAAAAGAGTAGAAAGAAGAAATGAATATTTGAAGTTCAAAAGTTTTCCTTGATCTGTGTTATTAGAAATGAACTTCAACAATCTACAGCAGATAGAAAGACAAAATTAAATTCCATTAGTGATTCATATGCTTTTGTAAATTTTTTATTTAGCAAGCAAATGGAGATTCATGCTGTTATTGCCCTTGGTTGCTTCTTTGCCCCTCAGTTTTGAAAGCTGATCTGATGGCTGCACTCAACAAAGAGGTTAGATCGTTGGATGAAGATAACTGGAAGTTTGAAGGACCTCGCTCACGCATCCACCTTATATCAAGGCCTGGTCAGTGCTTTAATTTATGGACTACCCTTCAATTTTTATGCATGTGCATGGTCTTTATGGCATATGCACAATCTGCGCATGCATGCATTCATATGCTCACACTTGTTTAGGTTTTTGGCCTGTTTTAGGCCTCAGCAGCCTGCTTGCTTTATTTGTGAATTACTCTCCCAACTTATTGTTTGTTTTTTTTACTATCAGAGTCGACATTATTCTTTGTTTTATTTATTAAAGATAATCTAAAATATTTTGTTATTAATTCCAATTCAGGTGGATTTCTAAACAAGAAGATGGAAATAACAAAAAGTAGAAACTTGGCTCCATCAAAATAATATTTGATTCTTTAGACAGGTCTCATCTTTAATCTGTTAGCTATTGAGAAACATTTGCATTGGCTGCAGACAAAATTAAATCTGTTCTATTGCTGCACTTCAAAATGAGTAGCACATAGAAGGTAGATTACAGAGCCATTGGTGCTGTAACTTAAAATAACGACATTTGATGTGTTACTTAAACAAGATGTTAATGGAGTTCTTTTTCTAAATTCTGTTGGAACATGAATGATGATATGAAATGCCTCGGCCAAGTACATGAATATGCGCTGAAATCTAATGAAATGCCTTTTTTGCACACATTGTATTTTCTAGGTCACTTGCCTGACTAGTATCTAGTTGACTTTCTTCATGTGAACACCAACTGCGTAGTGTACATGAGAAAAAAAAAACACAGGTTTTTTTTGTTTTTTTCTTTTTTTTTTGCACATTATGCTACTCTGAGTTTAGTTGTCATAATAGATGAGTCAGAATTAATAAGATGTGGAACTAGGTCTAAGTAGTTTTGGCTGCACAAGGAAAAGAAAAAAAATTGTTGAAAATGAGGGGAAAAAACTCATATGGTTATAAGGAATCCTAATCTTAAATAGCTTTGTTAAAGTAGGGTTACCTGGCATATATATCTATATTTATAAATAGGGATGCTTTAGTCGCTATTTGGGCAACAAATTTCAGCTGCAAAAAAGTTAAATTAATTTTTTTTATTTTTTTATTTTACAAAACTCCTTAATTGTTAGAGCACTTAGTTTCTTTAGCACTAGCAACTTGTATATGGTCTCAACTTTCTGCCCAAGATGTTCATATTCTTTTGGAGTTGATGGGACCACGGCTAACATGTGCAGTGTTACTAGAGCTCAATGACAATATTATTATATCACCACCTTTGCTATTGATAAGCTAATATTCATTTTTGTTGTCATTAAGAGATGCATGAACTTTTTTCATCCGAATTGTCATTTGTATCAAGATTTCAGAATTAGAAGTTCCATCTATTTAATTCGCAGTTTTTTTAACAGAATTTGGAGAATCGAATAGACATTTGGATGAAAAAATTTGAACACATCTCTCTGACAACAAACATGGATACCAAGCTTATCCATACGAGGATTTTGTGATCTAATAACGTTGTCCATTAAGCTGCAGCATTTATGAACACCGCTTTAGCCACGTTACTAACATCAACCCCAAAAGTATATGAACATATTGAGTATATAAAAACTCTGGCATAAGTTGAGACCATATATCATCCTCTTCTTTACCCTCTAATCTTCTCGTTGTCATCCTTAACAAATAAGAAGAATATATTATTAGTACTGAAAAAAACTACATGATGTAACATTTAAGTTACAAAATAAAAGTGGGAAAAACTTTATCCTTTGCCCAAATAGACATAGAATTTTTTTTTCTATTTCTTTGTAAGGATGCATCTAAATTTATATGTGCTAAGAAATAAGAATTTAGAACATGTTTGGCGAAATGGAATAAAATGTAACTGAATGAGATTTAATTGAATAATGAATTTAATTTTATGTTTCATTGTATTCCATCATGCGTTTTGAAATCAAGTATTCCCTAGTTCTTGGTCTAAAGCATGCAATAACTCAGGGTTTTAAGTTAGGAGTTCCAATCACACAATATTGGATATGATCTTTTTGTAAGGACAGTATATTATTTGTGCCTTTATATTGAACTTATTTCTATTATTTAAGAGTTTGCCCTTCTGGGCAGCATTTTTCTTTTTTAATGAGAAAGTCGTCCAAAATTTTATTTTTATATATAGCAAGTCGTGGAGATTATTATTTTTATATTGAATTTATATCTGTCATATAAGAGATTTCCTTGTAATGATTTTTTTTTAATTGAGGAAGTGGTGGAAAATATTATTTGTGCCTTTTCATGCTTTTATGTTCTATGCATTTTATATTGAATTTATTTATGTTATTTAAGAGATCGTGGTGAACATTCTTTCATTGTGAAGGTTGTGGAGAATATTATTTTTTTTTTGTATTGTGATGATGATTAATCAAAATTTTCAAAAAGATTGTATTATTTTTGGGTTTTGGTCACAATTCCTTTTCCTTTGCTGCATTTTTCGTTTCGAGAGTTAAAAAATTGGGAGAAAAGGAAAGGTAAATCTAAAATGGTTAAAATTCTCCCTCTCCATTGTAAGGTTAAAAAAATACACATATAAAATAGATCTTCTGCAATAAGTTTTCTTTTTAACATTTTAGCCAATCACTAATTAGCATATATGTAATTAGATTTTAAATAAAATGGCTTCAAAACTACCGTTGGATATTTAAAATAAAATTAACGTCAATAGTGATAGAAGCAAAATACCAAAAGATTCACATTATGAAATTTGAACAACTTAGAGGTATTAATTAATTGAATTTAGTTGAATTATAGAACATCCCACCTCATGCATGGGTTATGCAAAACGTCAAGCAGAAGCACACAGAAAATGAACAAACTTAATTATTGCCTCTCACATAGAAAAGGACAAACAGATTCATAACAGAAGTAAGAAACTTTCACTTATGCTTACAAAGTAGGAACACGCCACATCAAAAGCATCAATGATTGCATTCTTTATGGGCTATAAACATTAAAGACGAAGTTGACAGCTACTTTGGATGCGGATTCTTGGAACTGCCATAGCTACTTTGGATGCGGATTCTTGGAACTGCCATGCTTCATCGCTTATTATTCAATTTTGGCAGGTGAGGAGAATTTCCTTGACGGTGCTGCTGGGATTTAGAGTCGTTACCTTTTACTCAGAAATTAGAATTTTTTTAATTTTGAAGTGTTTGATGTTAGTTGTCAAAAAAAAATATATTTAGAATTTTTTGGATTTAATTGAATAATTTTTTAATTTTTTATAAATTGTTTTTTTTAAATTTATTTTTAGAAAAAATATTTATTTACATGTTTCTCTTTAAAAATAATTTTCAAAATTTAAAAAATTTCAAAATAAAATTTTTTTCTCAAAAAATGTTTTTGTCAAATCTAATACTAAACGGGTCCTAAAATTTCACTTTTCTAAAGTAAGTTTTAATTTTCCAGTTTGGCTGAGTTTTTGAGAAAATATGACACTCATATTTTGATCCTTAAACTGTATATGTTTAATTCATTGAACCTTTGAAATTTTTTATTCAAATTTATTTTTTTGACTTTTGTTTTATTTAAATTAAAAATTTCAATTTTAATTTTTGGTCTATATTAAGTTCTCCAACTTTTAATTTTGTTTAAACTAAATTAAACTTTGATTTTTTTATTTAGTTTTATTTCACTCAATGATTACTCAGTTTTGACAAAGTAAAACGATTTATGGTTACCAAATAAAATTCAAGAGCTGAATATATTTGCGTATTGAGTTTCGGTATGTAAATTTTAATAATTAATTTTATGCTGTTAAATTGATATTAATTTCACAACTTTTTATGAAAATCAATCCTTGTTTTGATAAGAAAAAAAAAATATTAATCAGAAAAATAAAACCCCCATCTCCCCACCCAAAAAAAATTGAAAAAGAAAAAACAAAGACCATGCATGCATGAACTTCATAGGCACAAACTAGCTAGAGTAATACTCCGCAATGCAATGTCGTATTTTTGAAATCAGAGAAAACATTGTGCACCATTGGCACCCCAAACAGGTACTCCTGGTACTTCTCCAAGGTTCTTGAAACCGTCAACAGGGACAGCCAAGGCCGGTGTCGTCGACGATGACGAGCATGCTTTGTCAGGTCTAGTCGACAAATATTCTGGCATTTTCACCTTCACAGAAAGGTTAACAATACCATTCCTTTCTCCTCTACCATCTCTTAACCTATAACTCAAAAAGTTCAAATAATTCGGCGGCAAATACCCTCCCATGAAATCAGTCGCTGGCATCCTTGAGGACCCAATAATTCTATCTCCCGACGCCGTTTTGCAGCGAACTTCTACGGTGACAAAGCGTTCACGCAAGGGCATGTCGATTACGAGTTTTTGATTCCACGAAGGATAGCTTCCTCCTTCTGCTGTATCCATGTTTGTGGTGCGATAATTGAGAGGATCTGTTCTAACTATAACGTACGTCTTCTTCTTCTTCTTCACATATCTTCCATCAATGCGCAGATCTTCACAGGATAAGACTCTGATTTCTAGCGTTCGAGATGTGCCTTCAAAATCCATTTTTACAGAATTAGGAACCATAATGTGTGTTCTGTTTAATGAATTATATAGTGAAAAGTTACAAAGGAAATTAAGGAAACTATGGCGTAAGGGGGAAAGAAGAGTTTCGTAAATTACCGAAGATGGACGGCTTTTATAGAAAAGCTTTTAATTTCTTTTCTTTACAGAAATAGGAATCCAACGTAAGATTCTGTTAGAGCTTGTTTTTTGCATGGGAATGGACAAGGCCAGTAATTTGGAATTTAATTTCTTCCACTTTCCAGGAAATATCCTTTTGTTTTTCCTTAATAAACTTTTAAGTAAACACCATTGTAATTAAAACCGGACCAGCAGATTGGACATGTTAAATTGCGAACCAGTGACTGGTCCAGTCCTTTTAGATGAAAAAATCACAAGAGAATCGGTTTGAGTAGTTGGATAAATTTATCTATGTTTTTTAGTGTGATAATATGATAAAAAGTGTGGTTAGATATAATATTAAGATGAATATTATTACAATTAGAAACTTTAAATTTTAACATTTTGAATTTATAACCAAATAAGACAAATAATATGAAGAAAAAAAATTCCATTTTTATAACTAAAAATCTTTAGAAATTTTATTATTAAAAGTATCATTTATTAATAAATAAATAATATAAATCATTTAATTAAAAATTAATATGAAATTATTATTATAATATTTATGTTATTGTCATAAACATTTATAAATTACTATTATTTTAAAAATTAGTATATTAATATGATTATTGCTGAAAATTTAAATTACATAAAATATTATTATTTGATATAAATTTTTAGATTGATATTTGATGATAAATGAATTTTATAAATGTATTTTTATAATTTTTATAGTCATACTATAATTTATTATAAATAATTATCAATTTGTTTTTAAAAAAATTGATTGAATCTAGTTTAATTGTGATCTATTCTTTATTCCGATTCAATGTCCAATTCGGGTTCAAAAACATTGAGTAAAACTCATTGCTATTTTTAAAAGAAAAAAAGGGTAAAATTCATTGATACGTCACACGAGGGATTTAAATTTTAAAATAAGACTCAACAAAAGACTCATATATATATATATATATATATATATATATATATATATATATATATATATATATATATATATATATATATATATATATATATATATTTGAAACTTTATCCATTCCTTTAGGGTGATAAAAATAAAATACAAATTCTTATAAAAATTCAGTATATTAAATATTATATATATACTATATTTACATTAAATAATATAAATAAAATATATAACATTATGAATGAAAATATGGGAAAGCGGATGGTAGTAGGGTAGACAAAATTTCACGTCATGTGCATATGTAAGAAAGTATTTTATCATTAAAATGGAAGAATGTTAATTTAAGTGACTGTTTAATATTTATTATCTATTAAAAAAATGACTGTATTTAGTTTAAAATATATACATTACTTGATTAAAATATACTATAAAAGAGACAAAACTAGAAAAGTATTTGTCTAGGTCAGTTTTTATTTTTAACTAAATTAATAAAAATAATATATATTGATTTAAGTTATCATAAACTAGTTTTAATTAAGAAAAATTTATGCAGAAAATTACATATTAGAAAAGCAATTCTTACGACATAATCCATTGGAATTAGCATATTGTTTTTTCATTTTTTCTGTTCCTCTGTCACTTCGCGGTGGAAAAGAAGAAAAGGAAACCTACCAAACTTATTCAAAGGGCAAAAATTCCTGGTGGGTGTTGACCCATATAGTTTATTTTAAGGATGATAGTATATGTTTGTGCATAATTGATGTGTGTGACAGCTTAACGTAAGATCATGAAGACGTTTATGAGGTAATATTAATATTGCTGAGCTTTGAAAGGAGATATATAAGCTCATTGACTTCCAGGTTGGAAAATTCTACTAACTTTTCCTATTCCCACAACTAGCAAGGGATACATACATAAAAATATCAAATCATTGTTTTTACTTTTAATTCTACTTTATAGATCTCATCTTAATTTGATTAAACATAAGTTTTAATTAATTTATATTTGATACTTTCTACATATAAATCAATATAATTTACTAATTTATACTCATAAAAATATATTTTTACATTTTATTAATTTATTATTATTAAATATTCATATTTCACAATTTTTTTAACTGCTAGAAAGTTTTTTTTTTTTTACTCTCTATGCAGAATTCAGTTTTATAACTCCTTCATTCTAGAAAGATAAGCTTTACTTTATTTACATACATATTTTTTTAAAAAAAAAAAAAGTTAAATGATATGGTTGGATCTATTAATTTTTATTTCTAATTTTTTTCTAATATTACTCATACTGTCATATATACATTAAATTGTAGAGATATTTTAAAAAATAAATCTGTGATAATTTATATGATCTGTTGATAATGAGACATATATATTAAAGAAAAATGTTTTATAATTTGGGATAAAAGAAAAAAAAAAGGAAAAATTGAACCTATTTGTGTTGTGTCGGATGGCATGGAGAGTAAATGCAGAATTATTTGAAGTATTAAGAATTTTTTGCCAAATTATTTTAATTGTTGGAATTTAGTGTTGCTAAGTATATAATTATTTCAATATGCATATATATATAAGTTTTTTTGATATTTTGAATGTGAAATAAGTTTATTAAATGTAAATTTGTGCTATTATGTATAACATAATTAATCAAATGTGAATTTTATTTTCAGGAAATTTTTCATGATCAATTTGATCATAGTTCGATTTTTTTTTCTCAGTTCTTTAGTTGGACCAGATTTAAAAATATTAAATTGTAGCACGAGAGTTGATATGATTTTGTACTTATTAATTTGTCAAATTTCAAAGATGTTGTTAGCTAGATAGCTTATTGCTAGACGTCTAGACGAATATATATATATGTTGCCTAATCTTTAGTTAAGCGGATCTTTAACCTTCACAAAAAGAGCTTAAACGTTAAACAAATTAATTAAGAGCAGTTGAGGATTTTTTGACCATGTTAATTATTTAATTAAATGGTTCTTTTTTTGTTGAATGCATATCCATCTTTCAATATGTATGTAAAATAATTATTATTTTTATATATGGTAGATTATGATTAACTTGATACATAGATATTTTTACAGAATTGATTCATATATAAGTGTTTTTATTAAATTGTATTTGGCTGCAACAAAAGGAATTATTAACAAACATTAATTTGTAAGAATTTAGTCATACAAATAATTTAAAATGAATTTATACCATAATAAATTCCCCTTTTATTAAATGGCCTCAACAAATAATTTTCTAGCAAAATCAATCTAAGTATTCAAACTGTTTTTCCATAAAAAAAAAAATAAAAAATCTTATATAAGTAGTCAGAGTTAGTCTGCAAACTCAAACACAAATTTCAGCACGAGCTGCACACCAAACAGGAATGCCCGTCACTACTCTTCCATGCGCAGCCATTCCCCGTGTTGGCTCTGAAGAAGAAAAAGAAGAAGAAGAAGAAGATGATGATGATGATGAAGAGGCATATACCGGTAATGAGTTCTTTCTCACTGTCGGCGGCATCACATAATCAGCCAATCCCTTCACTTTCACAGAAAAATTAATAATGCCATTCTTTTCACCCCTCGCATCTCTCAACCGATAACTCAGAAAATGCAAATAATTTTGAGGAGTATAACCTCCTAATAAATCAGAAACTGGAATCGTAGCAGCGCCGATCACTCTATTTCTTGACCCAACCCTGCATTCTACTTGTAAGGTAATAAATCGAGAATGCGAAGCCATGTCCATATCCAATTTCTGATTCCAAGTAGGATTGCTTCCCCCTTCATGATCAGCTCTGGTGGATTTACAGCTCACAGGATCTAATTTTACCACCACGAATGTGTCCTTTTTCACCGGTTTCCCGTCGAGTCGGAGGTTTTCTGCGGATAAGATTGTGATTTCAAGACTGCGAGACGCCGATTGATCCATTGTTAATTTGGGAGATAGATGAAAGAATTTTCTGAAATTGTGAGTAATTGAGAAAGATTAGATAGGTTTTTATAATATAAGAAATCAGCGTAAGGGAAGAAGGCGGAGAGAAAGGAGACAGAAAGAGAGTGGATGTTTCAATACAAAACTGATGGGCTTCGTTTCTAACTTTCTACCGAGTTTCGTTGGCGAGGGAAAGTTTAGTTGACAGTTGACAGTTGACACTTTCTTGGATTGGATTGGCTGTTATGGTTTTCAAAATAAAAGGAAGCTGCATTAGTTCGAAATGTTCAATTTTGGCCATAATTTGAGAATTTATGACCACTTCCTAAGTTTCCCATCCTTTTAAGTTTTAAGGCTTTCAATTCCACATTAGTAATTATTTTGAACACTTCCAATAATTACTTTATCACGCACTAGACCGAATAACATCTTTAGGCATTAATTTCATAATTTATGACATAAAAAAATTATTATCATTTTTTCATTCTCTCTCTCAAATTTATGGTTAAGCTTTAGTTCAAATAATAATAATTTAGCTAATATCTCATTTAATTAAGAAGAAATAATTTTAAACAATTAATTTCATAAATTATTACATAAAAAATATTTTTTTTATAGAGTAATATATTGATTCATATATGAATACATGAACATAAATTAGATAAAAAGTTTCGCTATTTTTTTGCAAAATATTATATTTTAATTATAAAATTATCGATATATATATATATGGCCAGCTTTAGCGTTTAACAATTGAGAATATGTGTCATAAAACTTATAATTTTTTTTTTATTGAAAATAGAAATTTCATTGAAAGCAAATTATTCATATACATCAAAACCACTCATTCTACATGATGATGACTAATACACCAAAGACAAAAAAAATTTTGTAAAATTGGACTAACATTTTAAAACTGAGGGAGTACCTGATTCATTATTAAATTTAATACTTATTAGTTATTTCATATGTACAAACCAATGTGAATATACACTTTTTTTTTTTCTTTTGGACAGAGGATCGTTCAATTTTTGAATTACAATAAATTTAACCATGAAATTTTGGGATTACAATAAAAACCGTTACAGTAAAAGAGTACCAAGTTCAATGAATTTTGACCATTAACCATAAAACACCAGAGAAAAATGAAAACACTATTGTTTCACAACAATTAAAATCAATCTAATTTAATTTAAACTAAAAATTAAAGTTTAAATGGTTATAGTTTTAAAATTTTTATAAATCAATTTTTTATTTGATTTTATATTAAAAGATATAAATATAATAAAACTAAACTAAACCGAACCAATAATATATATATATTGCACTAAAACTAATAATTTCGTAATTTTTCTAAAATTATACTATTTAATTATCTATAATCTTTAATTTTCTTTACAACACTATGATTAGAAGTGTAATTGAGTACAGTCAATATAGTATCGGGTTCAAACTCGATTCGATTAAAAAATTCGAAAACTTAAATTCGATCAAATTTTTTTAATTGTTTAACAATCTATTTGAAAAAATATTCAAGTTGCTCGAATTTAACTCTACAAAATATAAATCAACTAAAAAAATTAATAAATAGTGTATTCGGTTTAACTCGACTATATTAACTTTAAATATATTTAAATATCGAAAGTATAAAAGTAATTTAATAAATAATAATAAATAATTGCTCAATTAAACTTATCAGTCTTATGAGTCGGATATTGTGAAATTTAAATTTGACTCGACAAGCTATTGGAGTTTAAACTCAATTATATTAACTCTGATTCGAATTCAAATTCGAATATTTTTCCTTATAAATAAATTGACTCATTTATACCCCTAATCATAATTGTACAAAATTTTACTTTATTAATTTATAAATTATATTGAAAAATTACAAAAAGAATTATAAAAATTACACAATTTTACAATTATACCTAATTCTAAAAAAAATTATTTAGTCTCGGAATTAATGAATCAGTCTTCGGCTGATGCTTACATTGACTTATAACACGTGTCATCTTTATTTATAACAATTCTATTTTCTCTCTCCTCTCTTTTTCTCACTATTATCCTCTCTTTTCTTTTCCTTTTTCCTCTCTCTCTCTCCTCCTTTTTCTCCCTCTTCTCCTTCTCTTTTTCTCCTCTCTTCTCCACAAACGTGTCAATCCACATCAACTCTAGTTAGATTCAAAGACTAATTTAATGATATCTGAAAGTTTTATATAATTTAATTAGAATTTTTTTAAGTTACATATAATTATAAAATTGTGTAAATTTCATAATTTTTTTAACAGTTAATATGGTATAATGAATTTTTATATTTTGAATATTTTTTATATTATTATTTTAATTATAATTTTAAATTAATATTTATGATTTTTTATTTTTTTATTTTATTTATTTATCAAATTAATTATCTAAATTTAATTCAAATAATATTAATTTAGATATTTTTAATAGTATTTATTTTAGTTAAAAATTAAATTATTTAAAAGGCAACTTTATTAGTTTGGATATAAACTTTTGCTATAAATCGTTATGAACACGTTTAAAAAAACACCTTAATTCTTAAACGTGTTTCCTCCAAAGGCGAGGGGTGATTAGTGAGTACACTACACGCGAAAAACGATTGAACGTGTTTTTGACAATGAAGAAAGGAAGTGATAAACGATTGAAGGAGTTTTTTTTTTTTTTTTTGGGTACACGTGTTTAGTTTCCTTAATTTAATGGGAGGTTAGGGTGGAAAGGTGTTGATGGCGTCAACGGTCAGCCTGGACAATGTTTTTATTTTCTATGTTTTGCTCTGGTTTTGGATGAAGGCGTGGATTTCCATTAAAATAGTGACAAATTATCCACAACACTAGTTTGTCCAATTATTATTATTATTTTAATAATGGGTTGGTTTGTATATAATTGGATATGTTTTTGTCTAAATATTTAAATAATACATTATCCATATATAATTATAAAAAAAAAAAAAAAAAAGAGTATGGTTTCATTCCTTCACGCTACCGTAGAGGTCAGCTTACCTATATATGCATGCGAAATCACCTGCTCCCAACGAAGACTGCAATTCCTTGCCCATTGGAGCTTATAATTTTATTATATTGGAATTATCATTTAATAATTATTTTTTAAATAAAATATTAATTTTTGTCCTTGTTGAGTCTACTCTCTATGATCGTGATTTCCTATCTGTCATCCTTTGTTTTCATTCATTCTCGCAATAATATTAATGAATTGGCTGAGCATGTAATTTCTCAGATATTTCTTTATTTTGTGAAATGAGTTACTAATTAATTAATTATCATATAGAAGTTTCCACTTTTGTTTCGTTGCTAGACATTTTCTTAAATCGAAACCATCAATAAAAATCGATTCCAATTCACATCAATTCTGTAAAATAACCTTCAATTCCATTAGCTGTTATATTCAATCTTTTTGCTTATATATATATATATATATATATATATATATATATATATATATATATATATATATATATATATATAGTTGTATTTATAAATTTTTTTGATATATAATTGTGAATTTTTTTTATAGATATTTAGTTATTTATAAAAAAAATTCATTATTTGACTCACTTATAAATTCAAGTTGATATCCTAGCCAAAATTTGACAGCATCGCTCATTTCATGAATATCAAGTATATGTATAATTATAACAAATTCCTAAATAATTTCTACAGTAGCGGAACTTTATAAAAATATTTAGAGAAGCCATAGATTATATATGTATATATAAAATATAATTTTTTTTTTACAGTGGGTCGATATCCAACTAGCTAAGAATAGCCTACCATTGTGCACCATTTGATGGAGCTATTTGGTGAGTAGGCTCGCACATAGCGATATGAGATAAATGAGCTACTCTTTTGGTCTAACATGGTAAATGAGACATCTCTTGTGCAATATACATTAAAGATGAATGAATATATTGAGAGGTTAGTAGCTACAAGATTTGTCATGGAACATAAATTAATAAGTATAAACTTAATTATATAGATTTTACCTCATAGTTATGCGCACTTTACGCTAAACTATCAGATGAATAAGATCTCGACATCAATCTAGAAATTATTTCAAATATTTTTTTTTGAGCCATTGAAAAAATATGCTACATCCACAAATGTAATGTTATCAAGGCCAGTAATGTCATCATCTTTATATGACAAAATTGTCTCAACATTATTAATTGGTAAACAAAATCTGTCTCCACTTCTTTTTTTCTTTTGATGGAGGTTTGATAGAGTTTAACAATATGTTTAATTTAGACCACGACTTGGAATGATGTCACGCCCATGAAAATGAAATGTCACGCCCGTGAACCAACACTTACAAAACCTTTCAGAATGTTTTATGGCCAAGGCCACCACTCAAGTCACGACTTGGAACAGTCACGACATATTTCATTCACAACTACTGCTGCTCCTAGTGGAGTAATCACATTTATATCAAATCCCAATGACTCATGTTTTTTTATGTAGTTTGGATGCATATGTGATGATTGTGATGCACGTGCAAGAGCCCTAGCTCCTGGTACTGGTCGATCTCTATGCAAATGAGGCGATGCCTCATGAGGATGCATTTCAGTCGGCCTCTCTCTCTTTGGTGAATCATGTCTAATGATGACCTTAAAATAAATGAAATTATGTCACTACATAATGTTAGGGTACCATCAATTGAAGGTTAAGTCAATGGATGTTGTAAAGTCAACTTTCAGGACTAGATATAGTTATTATGAATTTTTGGTTATGCCATTTGGGTTGACCAATGCTCTAGCAACCAGCTGGTTAAATTCTCGTGCAGAAAGTGTTTGCATTGGAAATTTGGAATGGATGATATAGAGGCAAACAAGATGAAAATCCTTTCAACACAAAGTCAAACCCCAATTACTCAAAGACTTCATGGAGTCGCAGATGGACAGTTTTAAGGCAGAGGTTATTAGATTTCGAGATAGGATGTCCGGCTAGGTGTTAGGCTAGATGGTAGCCTAATATAAATAATATTAATTTTTTATCAAAATAAAAAACAATGGATTTATTAGAAAATAAATTTTCTTATAAACATTTAATTTAATATTTTGTAAAATTTATAATGATGTTAATTGCAATACTAATTGAGCAAAATTTATTATGGTTTAAGTCATAATCCCTTCATACCCCTATAAATATGTACCCCTAAATTTTAAATATACTGTCTGGAATTTAAATTTAGTTAAAAAAATCAAATACAAATGATATGACACCTATATTGGATGTGAAATATTTTATATTTTTAATTATATATATATCAAACCATATATATTATCAATCAGTCAATAAATCATATTTGTGTCGGATAAGATTTCAAGAGCAATAAACATATTCACTTATAAATTTTAAGATAACCGTATATTTAAGACTCAAAATCAAAATATCTAGTTAAACTAAAAGAAATATATGTAATCTTGTAAATTTATATTTTTAATTATTTTGAGTTGTAACAAATTTATCTTAAAATGTCCTATTTTTATAAAAATATAATATTTTTGAAGAAATAGAGGGAAATAGATTAGGAGGGACAACAAAGTAAAATCATTTTGAACTCAAATTATTACAATGTTATCTTAAAATATCTCATCTTAGATGCATTCGCTTTGACCGTCCCGTTGATCACTGATAACTGGGCCGCTGCGGGTGAATCAAACTTGCCTATGGTAAATTTTAAAATTAGTATAAATTAAACACAGGTAGTCAAAATAGGGTCCAGCTGATTTTTATGACAAAAACGACATCGTGGAAAGGAATTAGGGTCCGGACCATTTTTATGATGAAACGACATCGTGGAAAGGTAATCTATCCAGAAGTGGAAGAACTCAAACTGTGAGTGGGCTGTGCCCAGCGGCGAAGAAAATGGCTATTCCAACTCATCTCTTGCTCCTCTCCAAGCCTTCAACTCCTCCGCAGCTAGTCCTCGGCTTTCCACGAATCGGGTTCAATCTACCGAAAACCTCCCGGTTCAAATGTCTGGCCAGCCAGAGCGGGTTCTTCACCCGACTCGGCAGATTGATCAAAGAGAAGGCCAAGAGTGATGTCGAGAAAATCTTCTCTGGATTCTCCAAAACCAGAGACAACCTCGCCGTCATTGACGAACTCCTCCTTTATTGGAACCTCTCCGACACCGACCGAGTCCTCGACGAACTCGAAGAGGTTTCACTTTTGTCAGTTTTACTTGCTTCTTTTTAATTCAAATTCTAGTGGAGCAGAAAGATTATTTAAAAATTGCAAATTATACGAGTCTAAAATTTTCTGTAGGTTCTGCTAGTATCTGATTTTGGGCCAAGAATCACTATTAAGATAGTGGAGAGCTTGCGGAAGGATATATTAGCTGGGAAGCTCATATCAGGCAGTGAAATAAAGGTGTATTTTTCTTACTACTATATATTTTAATAAAATAAATTTTTAGTATTGAGAAACTGATAGTTAACTTTATTAGTTGCTTCATTTTGTGTTATTAAGGATGCTTTGAAGAAGAGCGTGCTCGAATTTTTAATTAAGAAAGGGAATAAGACTGAACTTCAGCTTGGATTCAGGTTCCGGTTTTCAGTTGCTTTTGATCTTATTGTAACTTGTTTCTTGTTTGCTAGCAAGTTTTTGTCTTCAATTTGGAGTTGTTATTTCTATTATAATTTTAGGAAGCCTGCTGTTATTATGATTGTTGGCGTCAATGGAGGTGGAAAGACAACTTCTCTTGGTACGTATAGATATTGAGGTAGCAATAGTTGTCCTAGTTTCAATTTCAAAATATTTTAAAAAGCTGAGATTACAAGATTATTACATTTACAAGGAAGATAAATGACTTCATTATCTACTTCACAGGAAAGTTGGCCTATAGATTGAAGACTGAGGGGGCAAAGGTGAAATGCTTCTCTTTTTCTGCCACTAGATAATTTCCTTCCAAAAGAAAAAAAAAAAGAAACCTATAATTTCAGGTCTTATTTACCACTGAATTGAAGATATTATGATTCCATAATTTTGACAATTGAATCTGACTTATTTGGAAAATAAGTTAAATGAATATATTGATAGTTTAAGTATCACCATTTCATAGCATCTGTCTGCTATCCATATGGCGTGTTGATCTACAGATTTTAGGCCAAAATTAAATTTACAATGGAAAGGTTGGAACTTGTAGGAGTCCTTACTGAACTTAATTTGAAGTGAACAGTCTCTAAAATTTCTTTCCCCAATTTCATTCAGTGACCTTTGAGTTTTAAGTTCATATTGCATAATTGCTTATGGGTTTGATATTCTGCCAGATATTGATGGCAGCAGGTGATACATTTAGGGCAGCTGCCAGTGACCAATTAGAGATATGGGCAGAACGGACGGGATGTGAGATTGTTAGGGCTGAAGGGGAGAAGGCCAAAGCATCATCAGGTAAATAACTGAAACATATACTGATACTGATTTTTGCTTTTAGCTTTTAGCAGTC
This sequence comes from Triadica sebifera, assembly GCA_023653625.1. Taxonomy (NCBI): domain Eukaryota; kingdom Viridiplantae; phylum Streptophyta; class Magnoliopsida; order Malpighiales; family Euphorbiaceae; genus Triadica; species Triadica sebifera. The sequence goes on along the minus strand of CM042900.1, from coordinate 31,861,887 downwards.
TGAAATGTTAACTTTGTATAGCTACTAACATATGATCTTAGAGTGCTCTCTGAATAGTTCTTTCACAGGCTGTGAAAAGAGGGAAAGAAGAGGGCTTTGATGTTGTTTTGTGTGACACATCTGGACGTAAGTATATGGAGCTTTTATTTACAGCCATTATTTGCCTTTTTTGTGCATTCTAGCCAGTTTTTCCCCTGTAGAAACCTTTATCTGTTTTTTCAGGTCTTCATACTAACTACAGCCTTATGGAAGAGTTGATAGCATGTAAGAGAGCTGTAGGCAAAGTTGTTCCTGGAGCACCTAATGTGAGCTCTCCTATTTGAAACCTTCAATATTTTATGTTCATTGAAGCATTCTAATATATCCTGTTCAATTCAATAGGTTTTGTCAAACTAATATTTTTTGTTGCAATATTCTTCTACTTCTGTATCGTTAGCTTCCATCTCCAATAGTGTCTTTTACAAGTAATTTATAAGTTAATATGGTGAAACTTTAGGTGCAATCTTCATCTTCTAATCCTTTGCTTTCTACAAATTTCAGTTCTTTCTTGATTTTTGAGACAGGAAACACTGTTTCAACATTTCATTAGGAGAATATGCTTGAATAAGTTGAATGTTTTTATTCTCTGTTTAGTTTCCCAAATAAATGATTTGATTTGTAATAAAAACTTCTGTAAATTTGTGCAACGAATATTTCCCAATAATGCAGGAGATCCTTCTAGTGCTGGATGGGAACACTGGTTTGAATATGCTTCCTCAAGCAAGAGAGTTCAATGAAGTAACATCTCTATCCTTGCTTATCTATAAATGCTACCTTCCTTTGGAATGTTTGTGTGCAAACATTTTATTTCCCAATTATAAATATCTGTAATATATGCCAGTGCTGGAGCTCTTGGGATGAAATTTGGTCTGAGTTGCTGAGTTCTGAGCTTAAATAATAGAATTTTTGGATGTTATGCATTAACAAAGCTGTTTACAAATTACTTATTCATTTATTGTTTGAATTGCCGTGATATTCTTCTTTGTTAACAGTATTGTGCCCCTAAAAATTCTTAGAAGATAAAAGAAATTTTGTTATCTGAATATAATTACATAATTAGTGTGAAACTATTTGGGAAGATGGAAAACAGAGGAATTGCTGTAATCTTAGCATGAATATCAACATATAAAAAATGACCTAAGTGACCATATCACCTATGAATGACATTAAAAATTTTGTTTGATGTCTTGAGGCCTTACATATCCTGTCATATTTTCTTTAACCCTTCGCTAATGTATTATTGTTTTGCTTAGCTTGGTTTTGATGCCATTATTATTTCTATTGGCGTAAAACATCATGCAAAAGTTTTGACTTGCATCTTTCATGGCAGGTGGTTGGAATAACTGGCTTTATTTTGACAAAACTTGATGGTTCTGCTAGAGGTGGTTGTGTGGTATGCTCCACTGCCAACAACACCTGCGTGTTTTGTGTTTTGGCAATTTATTGAGACTTTAATTTTCTCTTGCAGGTCAGTGTCGTAGATGAGCTTGGCATCCCTGTAAAGTTTGTGGGTGTTGGAGAATGTGTCGAAGACCTACAACCATTTGATGCCGAGGCATTTGTTAATGCAATATTTTCATGATCCTGCAAATGTGGTCAATCAGTACATCACGGTAAATTAAATCGTCCTACATGTATATGTTGAATGATCCTTTTTTGTTTTTGGGTCCAAGTTGAAAGATAGTGAGGTGGCTTTTTCCAAATTTCCTGCTATTTATAGTTCGTCTCCCTCTTGCCCTTCTTTTTCTCAAGTGAACATGCTTGACATGATAAAATTGTGCTGTGCACTTGGCACTCTATCGATGATATGCTATTAGCAACTCTATTAAAACATGGCCTTTTTATACGTGGTCCCCCAGTTCGTTATTTCACTAAACCTACCCATTCTCATTGTTGGCTCAGTTGGAAATTGCTTGAAAATGAATAAATTCTTTGAGGTAGTCAGGGCGGCTGATGAAGTTTGAGAAACTTGCCCAGTGCAGCAGTTTAACTCAGATCTGGGATACCAGCACAGCTGATCAGGTGATCATTACTAACATTGGACTTTCTTTGCATTTTGTGTAGCAGAGCGATTAGGCTGTTGAAAGGCATCAGATGGAGGGGATAGAAATAGCAGTGAGATGCAGAAGTATGAAGACTTCTTGAAGAGATTGAAAACTGGTTGCAGACCCGTTGAAATTGGCTCTAGTAGCATATTAGATGCTGATTTCTGGATACTGCATGCGACTCTTCTCCCATTTTTTCTGACACTATTACTGACCTAAACGTGAATGCGAATGTTCATTTACCTATATATCAAAAGGTTGTTCAGATGTGTTCTCAGTTAAAATGACAACTCTTGAAGTGTAAGATTGCCAACTGGAGCCTTCCTGAAAGTCAGATTCATGTCTGAGTCCTCGTATAAAAAATGCTACTCTGATTTGTTTTCAATTCCGACCGAGAGCTCCTTGTATGAATCACCTATAACTAGCTGCCTGAGCATTTAATGTAAAAGAATGCACCAAAGATGAATTTTTTAAAATTGAAAAAGAGAAAAAAAAAAAAACTTATTTATGTTAAGGAGTTTTCACAATTAACTTGAACAAATTTGCCAGCATATAGATTATACACCTAACCAAATAATATATGGTACACATAGTATGTCAAACAAACCAAGTATACAACTTTATTCACAATAAGCAAGACATAAGCATATATAGCAATAAGAAGGTAGTTGACTCGAAGAAAAAAAGCCAGAGGATTTCATTTCAAGAAATGGCAGAAATTTCATAACTTGTCCATGGGCAAGTGATATAAGGTAGCACGAGCAGTGTATACCAACTTCCTCTTGAGTCTGAACTCCATCACAAGTACAGTTGAGTTTTTTCCACTCCTCACTACAGGCCCATCCACTACCACCACCTCCTGAAATTCACAAATCATCATGAACTATCTCTACTTTTTATCCAAACTTGATCAGCAAAAGAAATGAAAGGAAGAGGGAGCTCATATTTTGCTGTGCGGCGGAGAGATGAGACATGCTCAATTCACCAAGAAACAATTCCTTATCCTCGGCAACGACTGTTCTAGCACAAGCAATGGCCATTCTCTCTGCTATAGCTCCAATAGCCCCTCCAAATAGTCCATTTTATATATATTCTGCAACAGAGCAATGATTAGGAAAAAAAAAAGGGTGTGTAAGTTGAGAATGCTGCTTGGAAAACAAGATGAAATTGAATCTTCTAATTACAAAAAATACTTTTTGATTCATTTCCTACAGTGTTGATTTTTAGAAGAATATCGAAGATAAAACATGAAGAGGGGTGAGAAAGATTACGGTGACGGCGGGTAAGATGAAACAAGTAGACATTTCTTATCTAGCCTTCCAAAAAACAAAAAATGCAAAGTGCAATTACCCAGAGGAAGTAAGGGCAGTATCGTCATTTGATTCTCAAATTTTCTCCCTATAAATTAGCGTTCAACACGGTTCAATTTGATCTAGGGTTTGCGCAAGGTGGAAGCTGTCCTTGCTCGATGACGGCGGGCTGAGTAGATATTGATGGGAATGTAATATTTAACATCTGGGATTGAGGGGTATCTGTTCTGTATTTTGATTTAGGTCGCACAAAGTTCTTCTTGGAAACAAAGGTTCCTGTTTCCAAGATTTTATCTGTGCGTATAACAACGCCACTTGACATCCTTTCTGCTTGAGCCTTCTCCATTTTTCATGGGGATGTGCTCCAATGTTATTGGATTACATTTGTTTTTGGTTAAATCTTAAATCTGGTTCCTATTCATAATATTTCGACTCCGATTTTTATTTATTTCTAATATTAATGCGGTGAAGAAACGTAGCTTGCTTTAATTCTCCAGAAGATCAATCAAAACAAGAAGAGGATTTGGGTTTTGATTTTGAAATGGATTGTTTTGTTTCAGGTTAAAATGATTGGTCAGTAACGCATGTGTTTTAATTTGGTATTATTTCTCTTTTTATATCACATTGTAACAGGCTTTTGGATTCATCAATTTTTGGTAAAAAATGTGCTGACATGTTGAGTGAAATGCTAAATCAAATCAAATCTCCACTCATATTCAATACAAAATTAAATATAACAATTTTTGGACAATTAACACATTATTATAAAAAAAATATCTTTAAATTTTGAAAATTTTAAGAGAGATTTTTTTTGATTAAAATTATGATGTAATATGTATATATGAGATGACATTAAGTCTCGATTTCAAAATCTTACCTGATTGTTTCACTTTCAGCACTTGTTGATTTGGAAAGAAACAATCTAATTCAACTTTATTAATGAACCGTTTGAGGAACCTGTAGTCTTATTATGTTAATGCTTTAAAACACATCCTCTGCATATTGTAAAACCTCAGAAATTATCATAATCTGGGAGTAGGCATATGATAAAAGGTAGCACGGGCTGTATAGACCAGCTTCCCAGTTTTCTTGGTTCTGAACTCCATGGCAACTACAGTCAAGTTTCTTCCACTCCTCACAATAGATCCATCAACTACACACATCTCCTAACAAGATAAAATCACTAAAATTTCAGCAAATCAGATCCACATAACAACTTTTTTTTTTTTCTTAAAATGAAATTAGAAAATGAGTGCAAATGATTTGAGGCAACAGATAGAAAGCAGCACCCCAGCAAGAAACTCACATTTAGTGGGGCAGCAGAGAGATAAGACATACTCAATTCGCCAAAAAAAAGTTCCTTGTCCTCAGCCACCACAGTCCTAGCGCAAGCGATTGCCACTCTCTCTGATATACCTCCAATAACCCCTCCATGTAATCCACCGTAAATATTCTGTTTGGTATCCAAGAAAACAGAGAAAAAAAAATGATGGAAGTAAACTAAGAGGGTCTTTTGCTTCATCCATCTGCCCTAAGAAAAGAAAACTGCGAAAGGGAAAAGGAGAATGGTTGAGAGAAAATACGATGAAAGCGGGAAGGACGGAGAAGAAGCAGGAGACGGTGCCACGTTGGACACGATTCACCTTGAGGAGATTGCGAAAAAGAAAGGAATAGAAATCCTTGGATTTCTGGGTATCATGGAGATGGGCGGAGGCTCCCTTGCGGATAAAAAAGCTTTCAACCTCATTCACAAGCAGTTCAGGCAAGGCTCCGGCTGATGATGCTTCTTCTTTCGTTGGCGCATTAGCCGTGGTGGAAGCTGAATTCCTGGCCATCTTTCCCCACAAAATTCCCACAAATGTTTGGGCAGCAGAACTTATTGATAGATTCCTTTTCTTTTTATTTATTTATTTATTGTCTTGGACTGGATTTGAATCCACGCTTTTTGTTTATTATCTGAATCAATCAGTCAATAATAAACCGCTTTTTTTTTTTTTCTCCTCCGTAGGCCAAGTCCCTTTCAATTCAAAAATCAAGTTTCATCCATATAACACAAGCATGACTGTAATTGCTATTTTCTCTGTTTCTTTTGGCATATGACTCTCTTTAACCCCCCAAAAAAAAATTACAGTAAATTATATAATCAGTACATTATAGTGAGCACAACATACTACGAAATAATTACATAGGTCACAAGTTGAAATAATATGCATAGTTGAATTGGTTTTTCTTTGAGCAAACCGTTTTGCTAAGAAAGAGAAAGGTGTTGTTATCTACACAGCAGGATGCTCTCCCCAGCATACTTCATTGAATTAAACTTTATTCTAAATCCACCACAGGGATTATTTCAGCAATTTGTTCTCTTTTCTCATCAATGGTAAGATCCCCATCCCTATTGTTCCACCATAGAGTCTCATCCCAAGTGTTCTAACCTTACATCTTAGCCTACTCGATATACTTGAAAAGACAATTCATGCCATATCATCTAAAACAAAGGTGTTCTTAGAACTAAATGGATTTTCAATCAATGATGGAATATCGTAAATCAATCCCTTTCCATGCAGACAAAAATGCTTTATATCCACAATGTAAAGAATACTACAAATGCAACGATAACAGGTATTTAACTTTGATCAGACACAAAATTCACCACCCAATCATAAGCCAATAGCAATCATGTCACTCTCTTCATCATACAAGAAACGAATTCTGTAACATCCGCTAATTTAGGCCCTGAGTCGCACGTGTTGTGAAGTTGACGCGTTTGACCGATCGGAGTCTAAATTCTGATTTTTACACAAAATTGATTGAGAAATGACTAAATTAAATGATATAAGCATAAATAAGTGATTATAGAGTTTAAAGAAGTTGATTTATTGTAAAGGACTAAATTGCAAAATTTGATAAGTTTTGGGGTCAAATTGCAAAATTTGATAATGAGATTAATTGTTAATCAACATATTAATTTTGGGCACATTTTGATAGGTTTGGCCGGCCATGATACTAAAAGAAGAAGATCAATATTGATTAAATGTGAAATTGGGAGAAAATGGTAAAATGGTGGGTCCCACATGAAGACTTTTTGGGTGCCCTATATAAGACTTTTCTTCTTCTTCTTCTCTTCATTTTCTGCTCCTTCTCTCTCTTCTTTACCAGTCATGCCAGCTTCATCCATTTCTCCATAACTCACCTTGATTCTAGAGAGAGAAAGGAAGGGAAGAGAAGGGAAAGAGCAAGACAAAGTGATATTCGTGTTCTATAACTCATAAGGAAGCTGGAAAGAACAAGAAAGAGGAAGAAAAATCAAGATTGGTAGAGAGAGAAAATCTCCAAAGTGGTGATCAAGTGAAGAAAAATGTAATGTAAGAAACATCTCTTCTTTTTCATCATCTTTTCTAATGGACTTTCGAAATTTTAAGCTCATCCAAGACTTATATGGAATGAGAGAGAAACTAGGGTTTTGAAAGAGAAAAAGAGAGTTTAGGGTCTTAATGAAATTAGATGATGATGAAAATGATCTATGATGTTGTAGGAGTTCCAAATGACAAGGAACAAGCTCTAAGGAGCAAAGGAAAAGAGAAAGTTACCTAAAAGAGTGAAGGAGAAAGATTAAGGTTTGTGCATAATTTAAGGCAATAGCCTATTTTGTTTGAAATAATGCATGCTGAATATGACTTTAGATAAATGCAATTTCGAGAATGATGATGATTATGACATGAAACAATAGGTTTAGACATATATGAATGAGATAATTGTGACATTGAATTAATGATGCATGTTAGAGAATCTTGTATGATCAAGGCATGTAAATGTATTGAAAAGTAATAAGTTGAGTAAAGAGCCTTAGAAATGCATGAAATAGAATTTGGTATGTTTTGGATGATGTTAGAATGAATGAAAGGTGAATATGCAGATTTCCTGCTGAAAGTCACGGGTGTGACAATTGAGTCACGGGCGTGAACTTGAGGGTTCACGGTCGTGACTGATTGTGTCACGGTTGTGAATTTCTAGGTGGAAATGGTACTATTCATTCAAAAGTGTTCACGGGTTGGAATCACAGAAGTGAACTTATTCACGGGCGTGAATGAGTAATCACAACAGTGAATGCTTTTGGGCGATTCATTCCAGTAGCGTTCACGGCTTGGGATTACGGGCGTGAATCCATTCACGGGAGTGAAAGTAGTAATCACGGCCGTGAATGCTCTGCATTTGAAATTATAAATATGGTTATTAAATGAGGAATTCAGGTAAGTAAATGAAAGTTATTATCTATCCAGTGAAATAAGAATGATATGAATATAGATATATGTATGTATATATATATTGATGTGAGAATGTGATATGTTGTGATATAGAAAAATGAATTGATGTAGAAAAATGAATTGTCATGGATAATACATGAAATCTGAGGCAGATGATAAACATGAGAATATTGATGAATCTAGTAAATGAATGAAAAGATATATGATTATGACTATATGTTTGCAAAACAAGAAAATTGAGATGTTGATAAATATGAGGTATTGATGTGTGGAAATCTGAGAATAATGATTGGTGTAAAAATATAAAGAAGCTCATTACTCTACTTGCGGACTAGAATCAGGATAGATGACATGTCATTAAGGGGGCGAACGGTACCGTACTATACCTCAACCAATGTGGCTAAAGCTTGTGTGAGCGCCATTGGTCTGGGATGCTCAGTCAGTGTGGCTAAAGCTTGTGTGAGCGCTACTGACTTGAGAAAGCTCCGATGAGCACATATAAATGAGGACAAGGTGTCATAAGCTTGTGTGAGCGGTCTTGATCCGGTTATTCATCTATGATGAAATTATACTCAATCAATGTGGCATAAGCTTGTGTGAGTGTCATTGATTTGAGAAGCTCTTATGAGCCAGATAGTGGACAGGGTGGCATAAGCTTGTGTGAGCGCTCCTGATCCATAACCCGTATCCAGTCAGTCCAAAAATTTAGAGTGATGTGGGCAAGATAATGAGGATATGTCGGAAAAATAAGAAAAGAAAAGAATAAGAAAATGAAGATGATATGAGATTGATATGCAATGATAAAGAGATTAATAGAATAAATTACCATTAAAGATAAATGAAAATAACATTGTCTATATGAGCATGACATTCATACTTGTATGAAATATGAATATGTCGATAGTCATGCATGCAAACATTTTAATGCATAAAAATGATAATTGTTAATGCTTGTTGCATGATATAATATATTGTCTTCTTTATATGCACCACTAAGCTTAGAGCTTAGCGTGAAGTTTAATTTCCACGCAGATATAGAAAGGTAGCTGAAGACACTTGATAAACCAAGCGATGATCCCATTCAAGTAAAGCAGTCGGACCTTAAGAAAGTGGATTACAAGTTTTGAAACTTTTTTATTTGATTTTTTTTATATTAAAGAAATGTTTGAGTTTGTAAAACTTGCTCTTAAAGTTTGTTAAGAATTCCGCTGATGTTATAAATTACTATTTTATGTAAATAAATTGTACTATGATTTTTGTTTATATTCATATATATACATGAGTATAAAAAAAATATAAATATATATTTATGAAGTATGAGAAAGACAGGCGACAGCGCTTCCTTATCCGGGCACGTATTGCGGTTCGGGTGAGGAGGTGCGGCCGCAACATATTCTTCAATTGTAAACACTTTGGTCATAGTTAACTTACCTATAAAAATATCGGTTCAAAAGTGACGAAAATAGTATGAAATATTCAAACTTTCTTGAGTAGGTATTGATTGCAACCCTACACAAAACTTGGCGTTTCGCTTAAGAAAAGATAATTCCCTCTTGAGCACCTTGAACTAGCAGTTTAAGAAGCCTATGATCCATTTGCATAAAAACTTCCATGGCACAGCTTCTTTAAATGCATGAAAATCAAAAAACTTAGAGCCATTTGGTTAGTAATGTATTTTGGAATAGAATGATAATTTTCCTTTTTATAATTCCACACACAGAATATACTCAAATAGCTAATTTTTGGTGGAAGCAAGGTATAATTTTAAGTATAATAAACATTATAATTTGATTATAATTAATTATCTCAAAGTAGGAAAATGGAATCGAAACCTCCCAGAGTACGAGGCATAAACATCTTTCTCATTCTTCTTCTAAAGTGAACTAAACACCTAGTTACAAGTAAGCAATAGTATAAAATCAGAATGCAATACAACAAGTGCTAATTCCTTATTAGGCTAATGAAAAGAGTTTCCGAATTTGTAAAATGTATCGCAGAGGATCTATACCATGAACCAAAGATGATTTCATAACTTGGGCAACAGGCATGTTAGAGAAAGTAGCACAAGCGATGAAGGCCAATTTCCCAGTTCTCTTGATTCTGAACTCCATTGCAACTGCAGTCAAATTTCTTCCACTCCTCAATACTGACCCATCAACCACCAAAACCTCCTGAAAGAGACAAATTGCTTTAGTAAAGGCAGCAAATTGGAGATAAGATATACTCAATTCACCAAGGGAGCGTAGCTTATCTCGGCCACGACAGTTCTAGCGCAAGCAAACACCACTCTCTCAGCAATGGCTGCAACTGCCCCACCATGTTGTCCGTTATAATAATTCTACAAATCCACAAACAGGAAACAAAATGTCAATAAAAATTTTCCGCCGACTGAATGCCAAGATTAATGCACGGAGGAAATTAAGCAGAATTTTTAATTCTGGAGGTCTTAGCTTTGCTCATTTTCTCGTAAACAAACAGGGCATAACAATAAATTTTAATTTAATATTACTAGTTTGGTGACAAATGAATTCGAATCTTAGAACTCCTTTATTAAAAACACAGGACATTAAAAATTCAAATATCACACAGCAATCTCTAAATTAACAAAAAGAAAATTTTAATTTGGATTGCCACAGCATTAGAAACAAACAAACAAACTCGGTCTTATCATAATAATCAATTCGGATTGCCAGGTATCAGAAACAAACAAACAAACAAAAAGTACCAAACTGCCTAGAGTTAAATTAAATTAAAGGATAACAAATTTCCATTTTCAATATTCAAAAAAAAAAAAAAGTGCAATAGTAAACTGAGGGAAGTGGAGATTAAGGAACTTGGTCTTGGACAGCTATAGATATATGTTTTAATGAAATGTTATTAACACTGTCGAAACTGAAAAAACTTAAATAAGTAAAAGTTTGGTTAGAAAGAGACAAAATAATAAGAAATGCAGGTCAGCCCATGCAAGAACCTCAGCGCACCAGTCAACCCCAAATCAAAACTGCTCTACAAAACAAAAGTGGCTTGTTTTGCAATTTTAAATTTATTATCTCCAATCAATCAGCCATATAGAAATCGAAAACCCATTCTCGGATTTCTCTGTTCCTAATAAGCAATAAAAGAAAAAAATGCCTCAAGGGACACTTGAAGTTCATCTTGTTGGAGCCAAAGGCCTCAAGGATTCTGATTTTCTCTGTAAGTTCTATCTCCCATATATAATATATATACATATGTTATTAGATGAATTAATATACATAAATTCTGCACTATTTTCTATCCTCGGATCACATGTTTCTTACACAATATAAGAATAATTAATAAAGGAATTTATGGTTAATGTTTATCTTAAATATATATGAACTTCAATTTTATGAGCAGCCAAGATGGATCCTTATGTGAGTATCCTTTGCCGGACTCAGGAGCAGAAAAGCAGTATTGCTTCAGGTTTCCTTTATTTCTTGGAACAGCTCTTGTTTTATTTATTCAAATAAATATTTGGATTTGGGTCATTAAATTAGTAACAAAATGAGCATGGGTTTTGTAAATTATACCGTCAGTTTAATCACTTTTTGATGCAGGCAAAGGATCTGAACCAGAATGGAATGAAACTTTTCTTTTTACCATTTCTGTGGGTACCTCAGAAATCATTCTGAAGATAATGGACCATGACAGATTAACAGATGATGATTTTCTGGGAGAAGCAATGTAAGTTTATTTTTTTCTTTATTATCTTTGCAGATAAATTCTTCTTTTGCAAACATGTTTACTGATTTTTCTTTTAACAGAGATGAAAAATATAATGTTTCATTGGAAATTAATGTAATCTCTAAATCATAATCCAGCAAAATAAACATACTGTTACTATTTGCCATTGTAGCATTCCTTTAGAGCCAGTGTTCATGAAAGGTAGCCTCCCACCAAGCACGTACAATGTTGTGAAGGAGCAGGAATATTGTGGAGAGATCAGAATTGGCCTCAATTTTACTCCTGAGGTATTCTACTAATCTTAGTTTTAGTATTATTTGGTTTTTTGAATCCTCTTTCTTGTCCCTTTTTGTATTTTTCTTTAAGCTTGCTTTCTATGCGCTATCACCATATGGGTGCAGGCAGCTAGCTAGGTTGGAGACTTGACATGGAAGACAGCTATATATAGTGGATGGAAAGAATATTCTTTCAGATATTGATCTCATGATTTTCTGTCAATTGTAAAGTTCAGTGTTCACTAGCCATCTGATGTTTTATTTATTTATTTATTTTCAAAAAATTTACTTCTCAACTTATATTGAAAATTCCAATTAACTTTAGTTGGACTTTAAGTCCTTACTTTCGGATTGAGATTGTGTTAAATTTGTGATGGAATGATACTTGACACTTGGATGATTGATGATGAAAAATAGTTGATAAACTAATACAATTGGAAGAGAATTGGTACACACCTCTTTTCTTATGTTCTCTAATCTACAAATGACATGTAACATTTATTTATTTTTTGAATTTAGATTCCCTCATATTAGTAGGTCTTATTAGAATGTTTTTTTTTTTTCACAAATGAATGATTAGAATTAAATTCATAAAAAATGATTTAAAATTAAATTTTATACAAATATAATAAATTATTTTCATTTGAATATGAGTGTAAAATCTATGCAAATACAATAAACCATTTTCATCTAAACGTGAGAGAATATAGAAACCCAAGGCTGTCGAAGTATGGGCCAAAATTAGACTACCCCTCGAAGATAACCCGCGTTACCCGATAGCCAAAACGCTGCTGTTATTTTAGAAAGAGCCTGTCTAACACCTGCTTCACTCATATTCATCGCATCATAAGATCATATAAGCAGCCTCATATGTTCCAATTATCTAAACTGTCAACAAAATATCCCAACTCGAAACATTCTTGAATCCTCAAAACTGGCGCTTTTCTTCATCATTGACTGCATAAAACCATAACCACCATAGATGCAGCAGATGCTTACCAGTTCTTATATCAAATGTACCCATCAGAGATCCACATCATTTCAAACGACTTCAACACCTTATTCTCTTTGAAACGACTCCTGCATGGCAATGATATATGTTAGTTGAATGTGCCTTACTCCCGATATTGGCATCTCTTTGGCAGTATATTAACATAAACCAATCTTGTCATACAAGTTCCCTGTCATATTATATTCCACAAGGATTACAGAACCATAGGAAAGGAAGAATAATTTTACAGCGTTAAAACGAAGAAATGTTACAGAGGATCATAAAATCATCATCAATGTGAACACAGTTAGTGAAAAAAACATGATGTTTATGCTGCTGCTTCCCCAATCTCCGTTCCTGTGAACATGCTTCATATACATTTTCTCATACATCAAAAGCCATAAAAAAATAAGGAACAAAATCTTGTGAGCTTTACCCTCTTGCAATTGGTTATACCTTGATCATTCATATAACTGTCAGATCAATTTCTTCAACCTCATTTCCCAGCGGGAATAGCCAGCCCAAGCTCCTTACATTGCTCTTCATCCAGTTGCAGGCTCTCAGGGATTGCACCAAAAGCCCTCCTTGATGCTTCAAAACCAGAAGCCACATAATGCAGATATGCTGATGCATCCTCCATGTTCCTTTTTAGACTGAACAATGTAGAAGCAAAGTTTTTTAATGTACTTTTTATTACTTTCTTTGCAGATGCTTTTTCCAACTCAGCAACTCTCAGAAACCATTCTGTAGCAGCTTCCCATGACAGTGCATACCTTTGTGTGTCAGTCAGCTCAGTAGGCTGTTCAGTCAATGCCTTATGTGTGGCCTCGACAAACTCAATGCTGTTATCATAAGTTCAGCAATTTGGAAACTGCCTAAAGAATTCATTGGAGGGATGGTTGGCACACACGACTATCTTTCCCATTGCTAATGCTTCAGCTGTGGTTGTGCATACCACATCTGATGTGCTTGGATTCAGGAACACTTTGTAACTGAGGCAGGTCAGAAAATATAAAAATCTAATAAGAAATCTAACTTAACAGTGGTCAAAAAAAGGACAAAGAAGAGCAGGGTAAAAAAAATTTCTGCTAAATTCCAGGTATGCGGTGAATCATTTTACATTAAGTAATGAAATCTATACTCTGATTGAAGGACATATGAGAGAAAACTTACTCCTGGAATACAGGATCGACATGATCCCGCCCAGGGTTCACCCTAACCACAAGATCCAATTTTTTAGTAGCTTCCTGAACTTGATCAGAGTCTTCTCCACTGCCATATAGATCTATCACAAGCCCAGCCAGCTCCTTTTGGTGATCTCGAAAAAGTTTAAGCAGCTCCTCGTAACCTTTGCTCCACACCATTTTTCCAACGTAGTAGGTGCCTTTAGTGAAGGCCTGGGTCCCACTTTTCTGATGATCTAACATTTTCATGCCAATCTCAAGGAACTTGGGATTCACTCCATGAACATTGCATATGATGGATTTAGGATAATCCTGGGTGGCAGCAGATAATCTTATTACCTGCACTTATATCCCATGTGATTTTGTCAGCAAGCAAGTCTTCTAAAATTGTAGCAATGAAGTTACGAGAACAATGAAATTAAACTATTTATGAGAGGAGGTATCATTATTAGTAATATAGATTACTGATAGTAGGAAAGAGGCCCATCTGAAAATTTCAAAGAAGCTGAATAAGAATATCTCAAACAACTAACCAACCAACTGTTAACTTACCTTCTCTTATTATTACCTTTTTTACCCAGTTGCTATGCCAAGTAAAAGAAGTAACCCCAAACCCCCAATATATACCAGGATTTGAGAAACTTTAAGGGCACACATGTAGAAACCCCGAGGGCTTTTTTTCCTTAGTGTATTTGTGAAAAGAAATTTTAATGAAATGTCCAAATTTGAGTATTTCACATCATACAGAAGCATTTTGATTAATAAACTGAAAGCCTCATATTCTTAGGTTAGGTTATATTAAAAGAAATAAAAGATACATACATAACAGTCCAATGGCAAAATATAATTCCACAAACTGAAAATAAAGAAACATACCTTATGACAGTATATGTCAGCAAGCCAGCTATTGAGATGTTTAAGAACAAAGGCTTTGATTAGCCCATTCTTCTCTCTCTTTACATATTCCAAATAATTGGTGTGTACAATTCCTATCACAAGTCCGAACTTAGTTTTCCATCTCTTGCCATGATGAAATCATGTTAGATGCTCAGGCTCTTCAAGAATGGCAACGTCTGCCTCTTCATCAGGGATGACTTCAGATATATCTCCGACAGCAATAATACTTCTTTTGTCTACTGCAAACTGTACAATTAATGGCATCAGGAATGGTTGTCAACCTATCACTGTTATGTATAATAGATATGTAGTGCATGATTACCTTCCCTGGATAAAAGGAAATATTGAAACCAGATAAAAATGTGATTCTCTCCTCAAGCCACTGTCGGACATAGGCTTCCTGCTCTGAAGGTGAACTAAAGTTGATGTTGTTGGGATATACTAACTTTTGATGTCTCAAAGACAACCATGGAATCACCAAAGTCACCTTTCTATCTCCATCCTTTGAAAGATATGCAGCACGAAACAGAGGGTTGACAGAAGTTCCATTCAGCCAAGGAAGGCTTGCAGTGGTGAAAATGGCAATGTGTTGTTTTTTATCCATTCAGTCATCAGGTCTAAGTGACACAAACTGAAAACTTGTAAACTTGCCCATAGAATACAAGTTTTATACCTTTGAAAATGGAGAATAGGTGTCTACAATATCAGAAATCAATGTCTTCAACTACAATATTATAAAATAAAAAGTAGGATCGTATTCAAGCAGGTAACGCCTCTACAATTCAAAGTTTCTCTAAAGCAAACAATGAAATTATTCAAAATAGTAAAAATTGGACATCAAATAGAGGGGTGAGGGAGACAGTTGGACTACAATCTAATTGCTTTTACTCCCTCATGCATGACAAATAAGCGATTAAAACATGAACTAAAACACTGGGTTGGACATGAGAAGGCATCATAAATTCTACAAAAGACTGAGAATTGAAATTAATCAACTGAACTTAAAAGCAAAATTTGCAAGATTAGCCTATGCTGTAATTCAAGTAAATCTCGCATTCATCCATTCTTGGTATGATTGACAAAAATCCGATAGAATATTAACTGAAAGCTATCCATGGACATGATAAAATCGAGGAGAAAAGGTTGCTACCTGCCATTTGTTACATGTTCAGCACGTATAGACTTCTACCAAGTTCATGACATAAACTCCAATTTCCTTGAGCTCATGCACTAGGTTCCAAATCATGTAGGAATCAATTGCATCAATTTTAATAATGCCCAGGGTTACATGCCTATTCGAGAGTTTGAAGATTTCACAAATAAAAATTTGAAAATTTCAAATTTTGTTTCTAGATAGAGGCAATAACAGAAGAATCCAGTTCATCATTCTAGCAATTGCGAAATAGGAAGAATCTATGCTCCCAACAATAAAAGAAATATTAAAATATCAAGAAGAAAAGTGAAGAGTTTCAAAACATGTAAAATACAGCTTTGAACAATCTGTAATCATCAATTCTATAAAACAAACTACCATAATCTAGAGAAACTGATAAATCAAACAAAAGATCGAGATTAGAAACGCAAACAGAAGAGTCAGAAACCTGCTGAACATCGAATAGGAGAAGAGCATAACCTCTTAATATCTCTATAGAAATGATCCTTGGGTGTCGTACTCGAGTGCAAGTTATAATGAGAAGGCGTGAAGTCGTTGAACTCGGCTGAGGCGTAAAGACGAGAATATGCTCGCCATGGGTCCCTTCCCTCGTTATTTTTTCTCAACAAAAATGAAACGGTGTCGCTAAAGCCTCCTCCCCGAGCAGAACGTTCCCCACGTGGCTGTCATAAGTGGTCCCAACTCCTTCTCACTGTGATTAATCTAATGGCAACTCAGCGTCGGGTGTATTAATCGTTGTGTCTGAGTTTTCGCATCTTACAAATACCCTCCTTTAGACTGAAAAATGAAAATGAAAAGGAAAATTATTCTGTTTGTTTGTTTGTTTTTATTCATTTTAATAATAATAATAATAAAATGGTTGCCACCACTGCTGAACCAGTAAAAGAGCAAAAGAAAGCATGGACCGGTAGTTTTGGCCAACATTAAAACCTCAAACTTCACATCAAAACCCTAATATCAACATCAATAATTTATCACATCAAGTTTTTCCATTTGAGCAATTGAAGGTTTGGCAGGACAATTAGGTAACAAAAACTCATTCTCTTCCTTTTCAATTATTTCTTTTTTCTTTTGTCTGTTTGGTTGCCGAGAAGAAATTATTGTTGGCTGATTGTTTAGAAATAGGGTTCTTGATTTTCCATCTCTTCTGATTCTGGGGGACCGACTGTTTTGAGCTAACTAGTGCGGGGGACTGCATGTTTGATTTGGTAGTCTGATTATTTTGTGAAGTATAAGTTTCATTTTTTTCAAGCACTTTAAACTTTAATTAAGATGTTCAAGAATGAGGTTTCAGTGACCTCCATATCATTTTTTGGTGATGCCTTATCCAGTTTAGCCAGTAATCGTTAACTTGTTACGAAATTTCAACCCACGAATTTTTTTAGTTGAAGCAACTGATGCACATAAAAACGGTAATGTTGTGGACTCAAAAAACGAAAGGAAAAATGTTTTTTTTTTTTTGTCTTTCTGAGCTTGTGTACTTTCAGAATATCGATTCAGCTTTGTGTTTTATACATTCAGTTTCAGCTGTGAACTTGGAGAATGTTGACGGGATACACAGACGGTCTATCAGAACTTGGATCATCGAAGGACTACTTACATTCTGATCCTGAGTTGGATGATGATGAGGAGGAATTAAATTCTGAACAGATATTGTATACAGCATCCTTTGATGAACTTGGAAAGCATACGTTGAAGTATGATACTGTTATTTGGGTTTCCATATCGTTGTTGCTGGTTTTAGCTTGGGGAGTAGGTATCCTTATGTTACTGTATTTGCCCATTAGAAGACATGTGCTTCAAAAGGAGATTTCTTCACGGAAACTATATGTTACACCTAGCGAAATAGTCTATAAGGTACGCACATGTGTTTTTATTTGGGCTTCTCTCTCTCAAGGGAGAATGTATTCAATTCTTTCTCTTGCTACTTACTAGATGAGAAAGAAATCTTGATTCAGATGCAATTGCTGTTGTTTTATGATTTTCTTTGCCTCAAGGTTTCAAGGCCCTCATTCATACCCTTTTGGGGAATAACAGCAATTGAGAAGCGTATTCCTCTTTCCTTGGTGATTGATATCATCATTGAACAAGGTATTAATCCAACTTTTGTTTCTATTGGCTAAATTTTTCTTATCAGTCTATGTACCAATTGTGTTATACTGGTCAAATAGATATTAGGTGCTTGTGTTTTCTCTCCCAATCCTTGTTGCTGAGTCATATGATCCAAAAGAAGAAAACATGATTGTTGTACAGTTTTTTCTTTTCATTTTTCTCTGCCATCATCCTACAGTGTTTAGAACAGCTAAGAACCTGTAAACTTAGACCCATTATTAGTTGCTATTATTTTTCTCCCAAAATTTATTTTGAGCTGGTAGACTGGAAACTTGTTGGTTGTGGGGTAGGGGATGGCATCATTTTTATCTTACAATAGTAAATTATGTATTTATGTTCACACTGGATGTTATGGATCTTATAAGCTTCATAATTGATATTTTTTGAGCGTAGAATACATTATTCTGAATGAATGCTATTTTATTTCGACTGATGATATAGTTATATGTTACTCATCTTTATAGGTTGCTTACAATCATTATATGGAATCCATACATTTAGAGTCGAAAGCATAGCACGTGGGACAGCTGCACCAGTGGATGAACTACAAATCCAGGGTGTTGTTAACCCTTCATTTTTGAGGAAGGTAATGTAAAGTTGATTTCTTAATTTATCTTATTGTACTATTGATATTAGCTACAAAAGAAATAGTGGATATTAGCTGCACTAAATGAGTTTTAGCTTTTCTTATAGGTCATAATAACAGAAGCTGCAAAGAATATACAGGATGTTGGAAAAAGTTGGAAACCTGCTGGTCTCACAGGGGAAGGAGAAAGTATGTCTAGAATAGGATCTTTGACAGAGGGACCGGCTGTTTTCAAATCACCAGCCAAAAGCTGGAAGGTAATTGTGAAAATTTGATTCTATATCTTCTGGAATTGTTTCTAATTCAGATATATAAATTTCAACGGTCCTTTATCTATATTCAAATAGTGACATGTAAGATTGTTTTTGAATTATTCTTATTTGGTGTTTCCAATCTCATTTTTGTGTCATGAATAAAGCTTTTATTTCTTTGCTTCTTGATAGCCTGCATTAATTATGATTTAGTTGTTTCTATGCATTCTACATGCTTATCCCAATGTCACTAGCTCATTGGACGCTAAATTCTACTTTCACTTTGGTATGCAACTCAGTGTGCATAGTTTTATTTGTAAACCCAAAAGTGTTCCTTAAAACTAGCCCTGCTTGCTCCATTCATAGATTGTGATTTCATGTTAGCTTATGGAAGAAGGTCACTCTGTTTTGGAATGCAGAGTAGTTAGATACTCAGGAATGTTGGGTGCAGAAACAGTAATATAGTGGTCGAGGTGAATTGTGAAATATTACCTTTCACAACAGTTTGCTGAGGTGCGCAAAAGATGCCACTGTTTGCTCATGAGAGTTTTACTGTAACCAAAGTTGCCATGACAGTTTACGCAGGAATAATGGTGTATCCTTTATTACAGATTTTGGCTGGTTTTTCTCTTGGACTTGTTTTATTTTTTATTTTCCCCTAATGAAATACTTAATTTGTTGGAGGGATAAATTCTCACTCCGCCAGAGATTTCCCATGGCTTATTCACTGGGCTGCTTCTTTGGAGGCTTTCAGGATCTAATATTGTTTGATTTGTTGATCTCACATTCTATCATATCAGATTGAGGCATCAGCATCTTTTCATGGATTCCATTAAAAGATGTTGCTCATCTTGAAAATATGTTACAAAGACTACCTCCTTTTCTTATTTATATGGAATTCAGCCAAAAATTCAATTCCATTATTCACTCAAAAAATAAGGGCAGGTGAAATTAGTTAAGTTAGAGATCTGTTGCTAAACCTTGAAGTCACTTCCAGGATAAGCTTGATCTGGGAAAGGAAATACTTTTCTTTGTAGCATATTACATGAAACCTCTACTCTTAAGGTTAGTTTATTCTGCCTCATGACTATCTAATTAAAATTTAAAACTCATTACCAAATGCTGTGAACCGAAAGAACTGGATCCAAACCCCTAACTCGAGAAAAATTGCAGACTGGGGGGAAAATGTTTATGGTTTGCTGATCATGATTATTATGTTGCGAAAAATACTTCTTTTGTGATTAGTATGGAATTCAGCCAAAGATTCGATTCCAGGATTCACTCAGAGAAAAGAAGGGAAAGGGGGGGAGGGGGAAGAGACAGAGGTATCCTTTGCAGGCTGGGGGAAAGGTGTATAATTTAGTGCTTAGATGAATTTACCTTTTCCTTTACTTTGAAACATGCTAGAGGATGATATAGAGCAGCCTTTTGTTTCTCAAGACCGCTTTTTTTTTCATTCATATGGAATTCAGCCGAAGATTCAATTTCAGGATTCACTGTGAGAGAGAGAGATCCTTTGTGGTCTGGGAGAAAGGTTCATGATTGCGTGCTTAGATGAACTAACCTTTTCTTTTACTTTGAAGCCTTCTACTTTTCAAATATATATATATATTCATATTGGAGTCAGCCAAAAATTCAATTCCTGGATTGAGAGAGAGAGAGAGAGAGAGATGTCCTTTGCAGGCTGGGGGGAAAGGTATATGGTTTAGTTCTTAGACGAATTGACCTCTTCTTTTGCTTTGAAACATGCTATAGGATGATATAGGGCAGCCTTCTGCTTTTCAAGATCCCTTAGCAGCTAATTTGATGTGCAACTTTCTAAAAGCGTATGATTCTGTGAAAGAAAGTTTGTGGACCATAATGTATTTTGTCAAGACTGCTAGTTCT
Organism: Triadica sebifera; assembly: GCA_023653625.1. Lineage (NCBI taxonomy): Eukaryota > Viridiplantae > Streptophyta > Magnoliopsida > Malpighiales > Euphorbiaceae > Triadica > Triadica sebifera. The sequence continues at coordinate 31,841,169 of CM042900.1, read as the reverse complement.
ATATTATTTGTTGATGTTTTGCTCTTCAGGTGGATAGATTGATACTTGCACTCTTTTTATTATCTTATTTTATGCAGATGGCAGATTCTCCACGCAATGCATCTTTGGAGCCTAGAAATGCAATACCTGGTGAATTGCTGCTAAATAAGCTTGAAGAAGTTAGTAAGTCAGTAAAGGTGCGGAATATATTATATCTTTGTGTGATGTCAGACAAATGCATAGAAATAAAGGAGTTCAGAGCATATTTCAGTTTCAAAATGTTTTTTATGATTTCACATCTGAAGATAATGCCTACCATTCTATAACATTTCATTTTAAAAATATTTTCACATCTTATTTGCCTGAATATGGTGCCGAACATTCCTGAATATAGTTTTCAGCTCATTGTCATTTTAAATCCTTGCTTTCACAACATATTTGTTGATAGATAAAATGTAAGTTTTCCACATTGGTTTCTTTCTGTGAGGAAATTTGTTATCTTTGTTTTCATTTTTGAATTGTACTCAATGTGCCCTTGTCATTTTCTTGCCCAGAAACTTGAGTTGCTTGTTGAGAAGTCCCAGAGTGTCCCAGAAAGTAGTCAGAACTAAAGTCAACATGTGAAGTCATCCAGGCTCAATGGAAGCATACCTGGTTCCTTTGATACCAGAGTAGTTCCTTTGATACCAGAGTAGTTTCATGGAACCATGGTGAAAAATGGAATTGCAGTTAGCAGCTAATCAATTGGGATGCTGCATGGGTTATGCTGTATAGAATCCAGTTGGCAATTTTTTGGGGCAACTGTGACTGGCGTTTGTTTTTGTTGTTGGCAATTTCTTAATGAATCTTGCAATATTCTTATAAGTTTGATTTTGTAGAGAATTCCATCATATGATTGTCATACATTTGTTTGTGTAAAGTTCAACATTGAATATTTCTTTTAATCTTAATGCAAAGCCAGACTGATTTTTATTATCTTTGGCCTATTTTTTGTCTTTTCCATGTGAGCTTTGGCTACACTCTTCTTTTTTGTAATGCGTCTGGCTTTTAGGGGCAATTTTATATCGTTTAGAACTTCAAATTTGCCAGTGCCTCTCTACAAGCTGTCCTTGGTCAGTATTTTCTCTACTGTGGCTAACCAAGTTCTGCAATTTTATAACCAATTTTGATTACTTTATAAGGTATCAAGATAACAATTTTCCTTTCGTATATTTATTATGCGGAACATAACTTGTACCAAAAGAGTAGCCAAAGGACTGAATGTTCAAGCAGATCCATCCAGATCTTCTCGAACCTTCTACCAGAAAGAAAATTTTGACAACCGTATATTTTCTATTATCTTTACGCCAAATGCATTTGTTTGTTTAACTTCCAAGTTTATACCATTCCATCAACACTTGCTAAAAATGCAACTTTGATTTCAAAGTCTTTACTATCTTCAGGGATCACGACCAAAAATTAATTCAACAAAGAAAACATTTTCGTCTGTTCTAAAATATCAAGTACATGTAGCCAAATATGTGCAAGTGTAATCTCCTTGTATATGGCAATATGAAAGCCTAGCTGCCATGCCCAAGCGTTCAAATGACTTCACTTTCTCCGGCCTCTGGGACCTTCTTCGGCCCCTGCAATAAAAATCATCCACCAAGGGGGATCACATTTTTGCTTCCTATTCTTATTTATACAGTAAACAATAAATAAAAATTCGTTTATATGAAATAGTAGCAACATCTGCAAAATGAATGCATAATGTTTTCCTAGCTAATACTAAAACAGTCAAAAGAAACATGTATCTTTCCTATTTAAGAAAAAAAAAACATAGTTCCAGGACATTGCAACTTAATATATAGGGTCGAATGAATTATCCAGGAAAATGGGAGATAATAGAGTAGATTTAGGTGAAATTCACAAATTTAAATCAGAAAACCTGTCAACATTACGTGCAATAAAAGATTGTAGAGTCACAGATTAAAAATGATTGGATTCCTAAGGCACACATGCATGTCTTGGTTGGAGCATGTTCAAGTACTGTATACCAACTGGGAACAATATGATAGTTCATATCATTACACCATATCTTCCACATATATATGCCATATGAAGTATATCTTCTGGAACAACAGACCACAATGATTGTTGATGTTCTACGTGTAATAGCCATTTTTGGAGCACAAGAAAGAGTTGTGGACTTTTGGAATTACAGTTGCCATTCTTTTCAGATAAGAAGATTCACCTGAATAATGAAGTAGGAGACATTTTTCAGACCAACCGAGCAGGAAAATTCAATATTATAACATGATGTCATTGGTCAATAGTTCCAAAAGATCTGATTACTTCGGTACTGTTTCCTGAGATATAGAGAAACAAGTTCCCTATAAGTCCATTTCTTCTTCCTCTTGAACTCTAAAAATGCCTCTGCGCTTGAATGGAAATCCCCTTTACCCAAAACCTCAAACACAAAAGGATCCGTTGATACTACTGGATAGCCTTCCAAATTCATTTTGTTGAGAGCAAAATCCAAGTTTTTAGCTAGTCTTCTATCTAAATATGCATCAACAACACAACCATAAGTGACAAGATCAGGAGAAACTCTTTCATATTTCATGTGTTCAAGGCTAAGATGGAGATCCCAAAACAAAGACATTTTCGAAAAAGTAAGTGCTCGAATATTAAATGTAGTGATGTCAGGGTGGAAACCAGTTTCCAACATCCTCAAAAATTCCCTTTGCAAGCTTTTCATTTTAAAATTGGCTGCATAAGATAGCAGTAGAAAGTTCCATATAAGGTTTCCCACATCTTGTCTGCGAAGACCCACATCCCTGAGGAACTCACCTAACTTATAAAATTTCTTTTCCCTCATATACGCAAATGACACTGCTCTAATTCCTTCTCTATCTATGAGATGTCTAGACCTTTTAAGGCGATTATAAGCAGATTCCATTTCGGTCAAAGAACCATGAATACTGTAATATTTAATAAAGGCGTTCCCGGTGGCAGAGTCTACCGGGAAACCCCTCAAAACCATCTCCTTCAATGTATTCTCCATCAACTGAAGTTGCCCTCCCTTCCCGAAGCAAGAGACTGCCAGTGAATAAACCTCACGCAATAAGATGAAATTACTAGAACTTAACTGGTACAGAATTTCCATTACTTCATTAAAAAGTCCCCACTTCCCATAAGCATCAATTAATTTGGAAACTATTTGAATACTAGGCACAGAAGAAGCATTCAACATTTCCTTCCATATCACTTGAGCTTGAGGAAAAAGTCCACTCTCAGCGTAACAAATCATCATAGCCGAAAGAGTAGAGTTGCAAGGCAGATAGCCTTGGGATTTCATCTCTAGAAAAAGCTCATGAGCTAGATGAGGCATTCTTTTGCTACTTAATTTTTTCACTAATGATGCACAATCTACAACAGTTTCCTTCCCGGAGACACTTTGGTCCTGTTTCCACTGCCAATATATCTGTACTGAGCACACGTTTATCATGAATTTAAGAAAAATTTTACCAACCAATAAAAGACATTAAATTCAATTTCGCTCATAACAAATTGAAATCCAGAAAGTGGGAAAGCCTGAATTTCTAGGGCGGAAACCAACGAAACAAAAATTAACATCAAACCGGTATTTTCACCAAATAGTTAAATAACAGGTTTGGATGTTTGAAGATGAGAGTGATACCTGGCGTGCTAAAGCACGATTTTTGGGATCTTTTTTATGAGAGAAAACTCTGAAGTGGCCCTTTGTCCTTTTCAGGTATCCCACAAGGCAGAATGGAGGTGCATTTCCTGCTGTAACTGATTGCGTTTCCATTTTTCTTCTTCGTCTTCAACGTGTTTTAATACAGCTCTTTAAGCTAAAACCGCGTATGACAGGTCTACTGAAGAAAACTGGATTTATCAAAAGCTCAAAGAATATCCTTCAACATTCTCAATTATCAATTTCTATAGAACGATTTGTAGGTTAGTAAAGCAAAGAAAATTCTTTCAACACAGCACTTCAATCTGAAAGTCAAGCAGAAGCAGGATCATAAGGGGGTGAAACTTATCGCAATTTTGGTGGAGAATTCTTTCTGAGTTCAGGCTGGATTTCCAGTTTGGAATCCAGAGCTTCTCCTCTCAGATAAGGTTGATGTGGCATCTGGCATGGCGGCATGGCCCCCATCGGTTAGAAGAAGAGGAGGACCATGATATTTTAGTTTATTAACGGCAAGTTGCGATTTAGAGTATTTTATCAATGTTTTAATAGTTGTTTCTTATATAAATAATAGGTGCTATAATTTAAAAGAAGTTAAATATAATTAAATAGGATAAATGGTATTGGAAAAACTAAATAAAACAGTGATAAATCCGTATTTTATATTCATAAATAGTTCATATAACTCCAAAATATTTTTTAATATTCAAAAAATTATAATATTATATATATTTTATAATTATTTTTAAGACCAGTTTTTCCGGACGGAATTTTTATGTATTTTATTTACTAACTTGTTAGTTTTTCATATATATTTATTTGTTAAATTATAAAATATCCATGGTTTTATTTTATTTTTTAGTTGAACTTAATTAATGACAATTAAAAATATATTATTTTGTTTAGAGAGATTTTTTTAATTGAAAATTATTATTATTTAAATATTCTTAATTTGGCCCCCAACAACTTGGGGTTAAGCTTTGACATTGCTTTAAACTCAATTGATTAGAAGAAAAAAATTCTCTTTTTGACCCCAAAAATATAGAATCTTAGCAAGATGAAATTCAGTTCAAATTATAATTTTAAAATTGAATCAATCATGTATCCAATATAATAATACTATTACTTTAATATGTCTCTACAGTGGTATAAAACATGTAATTTTTCTCAATTTCAACTAGTAAAGAAAAAAATAGAATAAAAAGATTAATTAAAATCAACAATAAAAATAAAAGAAAAATAAAATTATGACTAATTGTAATTTCTTTCACGGTAAAATTAATTTAAAACTTATATAAAAGTGAAAGTAATAGCCGAAGAGAGAGATAAAAAGTTTAATAATATGATGTTAGAAAATTGTAGAAAATGAAGTATTGGTGAGATAAATATATAAAATTAATGTGAAAAATTATATATGATTTTTTTTGGTCTAAATAATTTATGGATTTAAGGCTAATAATTTTTGGGTCTAATATGTATATGTATAGCAAACGAATCGAACGAGTTGAGCCGAATATTGGTAAATTCAAGTTTGATTTGTTTAAATTTATTACAGACTCGAGTTCAATTTAAATTTTTATACTTGAATTCGAGTTCGATTAGTTTAAAAATTATCATATTCGCCAGTGACTTGAACTCGGCTAGAAAAAAATCGTTTATTATGCTTAATGAATTTAACTTGAGTTCAATTCGTTAATTAATAATGATAAAAGTTTGAATTCAGCTCGTTAATTAATAATGACAAAAACTCGAATTTAAATTGTTAAATAGTAATAATAAAATATTGAGCTCAATAACAAAATATAATATAAAAGAGTCATAAATGAGTATGTTCGCGAACTTTTAAACGAAAATGTTTATAAATTTATATGTTCACGAGCTCATAAAAAAATACATATTCGCGAATATATTCATTTATAAGCTGACGAATCAAATAATGATAAGTTTAAACTCAGCTCGTTAACAGTAATAAAACGATTTTGAACGAATTTTTTTTTCGAATTAAAACCCAAATAACTCGTGAGCGACTTGATTCATTTACAATACTATATATATGGATTCAAGCTAATAAAAAAAACTATTGTCCTAAGAATGGTAATTGTACGAAGAATTTCAGTACATATAATAATTTATTTTTGCTTAATACATATACACTTACATTGTGTTTGGAAAAACTGTTTTTAGAAAAAAATTATTTTTATTTTTTTCAGTTTTAAAAATTATTTTTAGAAATAATTAGATAAATAAATATTTTTCAGAAATATATTAAAAAAATAATTTATAAAATATTTAAAAAATTAATTAATTAAATAAAAAATTTTAATTTATTTTTTTATACCCAATAATAATTGTAAACACCCATATAAGTACCAATTTTTACAAGAATCTTCATTTAGGCACAAAAAGTTGTAAAGCATATAAATACACTAATGAATTAGACATAATTAACATATTTAAACACATTTTTAATACGTGAGTTAATGAATAAAAATTTTTGATACATGAAATTTGATAAAATTTACCAGCTCAAATCAATTTTCTCTTTCTTCTTATTTTTATTATTAATTTGATTTTCTCCTTTTTTTCTCATCTCTTTCTTTTTTTTATTCTGCTTTCCTCACTCTCTCTTTTGTATTTGAGAATTTTTATTCATACCTCTATCTTTTTTCTCTTTTATAGCACCACAAAGATAAAAATGTAAAAACAAATAAAATGAATAAATAGGAATTGGAAATAATGAGTTTTGACAAAAAAAAAAGATGTATGTATTAAGCCTATTTATTTTATTAAATAATTCATCATCCGTCTTTAATTGAGATTATATATTATTAATAAGAAAATAACAAAAAATTAGTTAATTCAGGTCCAAAATAATGAAAACAACTTTTCTTAAGGCTAAAGATATATATGAGAGCTCGTAATATTATTTTTTTGTTACATTTTGGCAAGCATTTTCCCAGCATATTTTTTTCTTCTTTTTCTGTCTTCAAACAAATTAAAGACAGAAAAAAAATTATAGAATTCATACATTATCCCTACATTAATATTTAAAAAATAAAAAGAAAAACACCGATGTCAATCTTTCACGGTAATCAATATAAATTGATAATTGTTAAGTGCTTTTATATGGCTTAATTAATTTAGCTTGTGTTTAAATAGTTGTTTGACATTTAACTAAACTCTCATTTCAAAAGTTAATTAAGAAAATTTCATACTCTTGTCATTTTTGCTTAAGAATGTGAACAACTTAAATAAGATGATTTGATATATAATATTTTAAAGATATTAAAACAAATGTCATCAATAACAAATTATGCAATTAACTCGATTTCATTAACAACTTATTTAATTAGTAAAATATGCAAGTGAAAAATAAAATAAAATAAAATAATTTTAATTTTAATTTTCCTTATTTTATTATTATAATTAGTGAAAAAAAGTTTTGAGTTTGAGGATAAATTATTTCTCCCTTGTTCATTTTTTTTTCATTATTTAATGCTGAATAACAGAAAATCCACCCTATCCTGTTACAAGTCACAACAACTTCTATTTTATTTATTTAAGTTCGTATTTATTAATCTATTTTTCTGTTCTTTTTTTTTTTCCCTCAATACTTCGTTAACTAATCAATAAAAACATAATTTAAAACTATATATATTACTTACATGAATTAGAATTTTCATATGTTCATCAAATACAATAAAGTATATTAACATAATCTAATTACAAATCGTTAACATTAAATATTTTAAATTCATATATTTTAAATAATTATCTAACAGATTTTATTTTTATGTATTAATTTATAAATAAATGGTTAAAATTTAGCATGACTCCATCATCATATATCATATATATAATATAAAACATAATCAAGAAATGTTGATGTAGCATTCTATGTGATTAGAAAATAATCTATTTTTTATTTAATTTTTTTACATAATTCTGAGATTTTTTTGTATAAAAAAAAGAGTTGGTCCTTTTTATAAAATATTGTATATTATTATCAAGATAAATGTCATGTATCAAGAAAAAAATTTAAAGTATCAATTGAAATTAGTTCATTTGACACACCTAACATGAAATAATCATAATAAAGAAAAAAATTTATGAATTCGATATCTAGCCTCTAAATAATATATCAAAAAATTTAATACAATTTAATTTTATAAATTAATTTGGATTAGTGGATCAACAAATATTTATCCATAAATAATACTATGAGAATGCGAAAGATTTGATCAGTAAATGAAGGGGTGACTAGTCAAGCTGCTGACCATCTCTTATTAATATATGTAAATGGAAAACTTACATGGATCAACTTTTAAAATATAATTGAAAAATTATTCAGATTTTAAAACATATCAATTAATTATCGTGCTGATGCAAAACAATTATTATTTTGATGAAAAATTAAAAAAAATAATGCATGATAAAAATATTAGTATATATAATGATAATAAGAAAATTATTTTTTTATTTGAGTGACCATCCAATAACAATATGAATTTCAAAATTTTTTTATGGATCAAGTTATGAAATTATTATTTTTTCCCACAAATATAGTTTGATAATTATTGGTGATTTTTTTTTTATTTGGTGTCTCTTGCTATTTATTATTACTTTTTTGTTTTTGTTTTTACTTTATATGGTATTTATTTTATTTTGAAAATATGAAAACCAGAGGTCAAAACCCCTCAAATCTTTTCATTCAATGTATTTTCCATCAATTAAAGTTGTCCTCCCTTCCCAAAGTAAGAGATTGTGAGAAAAGTAAGATATCATAATTAATTATAAGCATAATTTATTTATTATTAGTTTTGTGATGATAGTAATTTATTTTACACTTTTTTATTCAGTTAACATAAAATTTTAACATCTATAGTGAATATAAAAGATAAAAATAAAGGCTGACTGATAATGAGAATAATAACTAAAAATAAATTAAAAATAAATTAAGTAGCTACTTTACTTAAATTACTAAATTTTAAATAATTACACAAATTATCTTCAAAATTGATTAGAATCAGCAATTTTTTTTTTATAAATTTAGATATGAGAGTGGAGAAAAACTATTTTTTTTACAAAAAAAATCGTCCACGTAAGAAACTATATTCTTTTTTTCTTGTTATAGGAATATTAAAGTTAAGCATTTTATCTTTAAAAAAAATTCAAAATTCGTGTTTTTTTTTTTATTTTATTTTAAAAATTTGGCCTTATGTTAATATCTAAATACAAGTAAAAAAAAGAACAAAAATGGAAAACACAAATGTTGTTCCTCGAGAAAAGGCATTTCTTAATTTCTTTCCAGTGTGTGCAAGAGCACCACTGTCTGACTATTGACTCCCTCACCGATCAGCAATACGGAGAGACAGATGGAGAGGAAGAAGAGAGTGTTGGTGATAGGAGGAACAGGGTACCTAGGGCAACACTTATTACAAGGCCTTTCAGAGATCCAACACAACCCTTACGATCTTGCATTCACCTACCATTCCAATTCCTTTCATCCCCAGCTTTTGCTTCATGCCATTCCTCACTCCCTTGCTTTCCATGTCGATTTGCAGACTGGAGAGGGATTTCAAGCCATCTCCCATCAATTTGGTCAGGTCTGCATTCTTAGTACTATTTTCTTGTTGGCAATTTGAATTAGCTAATATCGATAATGGGTTTTTGAATGATCCACGAAAAGTGTTTTTCTTTTGTATTTATTTATGTATTTCCTTGCTTCTTATGTTCATTTTGGAATGGCAGCCTCATGTTGTTGTCAATTGTGCTGCTATATCTGTACCTCGTGCCTGTGAAAAGGATCCTGCCGCTGCTATGTCTGTAAATTTACCTTCCTCCCTTGTAAATTGGTTATCCAGCTTTAAAACGAGAGACACTCTTCTTATCCATCTGTCAACTGATCAAGGTCAGTGTGCTTAATCGTTTTGTTCTGATGATTCTATAGAGTAGATAATTCAATGTTGAGCTAAAGGAGGAGATACTGAAAGTGCTTGCTGGATTTTACTTGATATTAAAGAGTATCTGTTGAGTGGAATTCAATAAGCTCAAAGATAGAAAAGGGATGATCAGGTTTAGAATATTGGAAAATTACGAGTCTTTGAATGTCGATGGACTGCATTTTAGGATTAGGTTTCAGGAATGGTGAAATATAAATGATGAATGCTACTTGGAAACTTTGATTTGAACGAATGGTCAGCAGATGCTATTGATTAGTTACCTTTCGTGGTCTTTATTAAACAATTTTATAGCAGTATATCTGTTGCATTTTAAATCATTGGGTTCTGTTTTAATTGTTGTGTGGATGGTTATAATTAATATTTTCTTTGGATATCTGTCCCTGATTTGTCATTATGTACTCATTAGTTTATGAAGGTGTCAAATCCTTCTACAAGGAAGAAGATAAAACTGCTCCTGTGAATGTATATGGAAAATCAAAAGTGGCAGCAGAAGAATTTATTTCTGAGAAATGCGCAAATTTTGCTATTTTGAGAAGCAGTATCATCTTTGGGCAACAGACTATCTCACCTGTCCCAAAATCTCTTCCTATTCAGGTGCAAAGAGAAAATTCAGACTCCAATTTTGTTTACTTTACTTCTTATTCCCTATCTTGGAAAGGATCAAACTTAATGGACTGGACTATTACCCAGTGTCTAATGAATGTTTAATGTCTAATGATGCAGTGGATTGATAGTGTTCTCTCCAAAGGAGAACAAGTGGAGTTTTTCCATGATGAGTTCCGATGCCCTGTGTATGTCAAAGATGTTGTAACTATCATACTATCTTTGACAAATCGATGGATATCAGGTGCATAACTACTGGAATTCAACCTTCATATTGGTAACAAACTAGAAAGTGCTCTTTATATTTTACTTTTTGTTAAGTTCGTAATTAGCTGCAAGAGAGTACAATTGTTGTTGAATAGAAGAAATTATAAGTCAAATATTGATCTCTGTTTTATCAAGGAAAGGCCCATCATAGACACTTCCTATTTGTCATCGCAGATTCAAGTTGAACATCCCTTTTTAGCCATTTTAGGAAGTCTATTCTTGTGAAAGAAATGCCATTAACTTGTAAACTGTATCTCACTTATTTCTGTTATGTTCAATTATAGCTATAAACTTTGTCAAAACAACAAAAAAGGGAAAGTTCTTTTCTATTTGGTGCTGGATTTCTATTACTGCATGGTATTTTTTGGTTTCCCACTGCTTTTTGGCCTCTGTGCTTTCATATCTGACTTTATCATTGTGATATTTGTGATTCTTGTCCTAGAGTGTAAGCCAATGCAGCTACTTCTAAATGTCGGTGGACCAGACAGGGTATCTCGTGTTCAAATGGCCGAAACTGTGGCAGGTCTCAGGGGATACAACCCTGCCTTGATCAATCCTATATCTGCATCATCGGTTTGTGGACCTTCTTATAAATTGCATTTGAAATTTTTGCTAGCTCTGGATGCCAATGTCTAAATCCTCCCTCACTTCCTCACCCTTGTGGTCATAACTTACACTATCCCCATTTCCTGTTCATTTTTCTTTTGTTAAGTGGCTGCAAGGTGAGGGAGAGGGGAACTCAAATCAATTATATATATGCACTTCATGGGGTATGGTTCCTAATCAACTGTCTCCCTGTTGTCATTCACTATTCTTTAATCATGGTTTTAAATCAGCAGCCCTGGTATAATGTAACAGAAATGGGGCTGTATCCGCATTATGCTATAGGAATGGCCTACTGACAGGCCATTTTCTTGTAAAAGATTGCAAAACACATAAAACTAATGGATATTAGACTAATATACTAAAATGAAGAAGTGCAACCACAGAATGAGTATAAATACATTGAATAAAGACTCTGAATCCATGATTTATGCTTTAGAGTCGTCATTATCAATCAACTAAAATTCTTGTTTATTTGATCTTTGCCTCTTGTTACCATTTGAAGTCAAGAATTAGTTTTAAGAGTGATTTTTGAAAATATTTGAATTTGATGAAGAACATGAAAGGGGAGGCTGAAGTGGCTGGAAGCAGGCCTGAATTTCAGAAACTGGTGTGACACCAGATTCTTTAGTGCCCCTTTATAACGGTAACAGCTTTTCAGGCTGTTATTGTACTGGTAACTGTCAAATATCTGCCATTGTAGTATGGAGTAGCTGTCGTGGCTGCTCGCATAACAAAAACAATATGTTCGTTATAATGGTGTTACCCCCCATCCAAGGCTGTTAAAATGTAGTTTTGCCTCTTCTTGCTTTCAATCTAATGGAATCTGCACCTGCTGTTGTTCAAGACGTTTCATACAAGTGTTTACTGTGATTTTCTTTTCAAGATAGTATATTGGAACGTATACAGTTTGTTTTTCATATTAATAATCTGAAATGTCGTTTTTAGCACTTCTTCGCGTGGTTAGCTTCTTTTTTGTGTTTAATAGTTATATCTGATGCTGCTTTTTCAGGTTGATCGTGAAGTGTTGTCCCCAGCTGATATATCCATGGATATTTCAAAAGTGGTTCAGACACTAAACATTTTACCTACTCCATTCAGAGATGGTGTCAAATTGACACTTGGAATTGAATAAATGCATGAAAATGTTTTGAATTGATTTCTTATTTTTGTTCAAGAGCTATGACCAATGTTGTAGCATGAATGTCAATTTTCCATCATATTTCTTTTGTGACTGTTTAGTGTTTATCGTGGAATAAAAGATGCATGAAAGGAGAAGACCGAAGCCCATATTAGGGTTCTGGCGAGACGCTCGAGTAGTGGACCCTTTTTTTCTCCTTGTTCTCTCCCCAACTGAATGGGGAAAAAAATGTTTATATTAAAAATTCTTTGTTCTATAAAATAAATTGGTGTTTAGAAGGCAATAAAGCTACTACCAAGTCATTTTTATATTTTTTACTTAAAAATTGACATAAGAACTTTTTTGTCATATTAAAAAATAACTTTTATAATCAGAAATAATTTTGTTATGTAATAGTTTATTATTCATCCAATCTATGGAAAAATTTTCTTATTAGATCTGCCAGATCAATGAAAGCTCAGGGAGTACTATTCCTAAATATTGAAGTCATTAAATTTTAGGAGCTGTTAGGGTGTATTGTTATTGGTAGTTAAAATAGTAAATTTAAAATTTTTTATTTAATTAAATAATTTTTTATAAAATATTTTTTAAAAATTTGCATTTTACAAAAACATCTACTTACTTTTTTTCTTTAAAAACCAATTCTTAAAATTCAAAAAAAATTAAAAATAATATTTTTTCCTAAGCGAATTTTCAAAGGAAAAAAAAAGAAAAGGAGTGAGCCAATTGCTTGCCAAGTGCGGAGAGTAAAAGACGAAATTGTCCTAATAGTCTTATTTCTGCTCCGTTATCGGCGAAAGCCATCACCTGGACGGTTGAATTCGATTCTCAGTCTATCAAAGCATCTCTCCGGTGATTGCTTGGCTATTTTCTCTCTGCTTAATCTTACTTAACCTGCATTTTTCTTTTGCTTTATACAAATGTCAAGAGGTTTAGCTTTACTTAATCAGGTGATTTAGGGTTTCTGATTGTGTATAAATTTCGCGATCCATTTCTCCCAGTTGACGAAAGAGATTGCGAGAGAAAAATAATCAAATTAATCGAACATGGGGGGAGGAGCAGAGCATGGTAATGGAGCTGAGGGGCTTCATGGTGACTTTAGGGTTAAGGTTTGGAGCATGACTGGAGGTCCATACTGCAGACCCAAGCATTGGCGCCGCAACACCGCCATTGCCATGGCCGGCGTCTTCCTCATCTGCATTCCCATTGCCATGAAATCGGCTGAGCTTCAGGTATCTATTCTTTCTCTTTTCGCTCATAATTCTTTTCTTATTCTCTCTGATTGTAAAATGGAGGAAATTAATATTTTGTTGAAATTTGTAGAGCTATGATCTTTCATTCTCTTGGAAGCCTGAGGGTAGTACTAAAAGCTACTTTGATTCGACTATCATGAGTTTTTCCGATCGTTGAGTTAACATAAGATACTGGAAGATATTGGATTAGTAGATCCCACAATGTAAGTATTTGACTTGTATGGCCGCGTAAATTTGAGTTATTTATTTCTGCTGCTGTCTTACTATGGGATTTAAATGTATTTCTTCAAGTATAAACTAGGATTATTATTACCATTTAAAACAATAATTAAATGATGGTGTTAAAGAGTTTTAGAAGTTCAAATTATAATCCTACTCCTGAAGAGCAATAATCACAATCCCCAATGCATCTACCAAGTCATTCAGATTTATCACTTCGGCTTTCTTCTGTCTTCATATTCTTCATGCTCTTCTTGTATATCAATTTCTTCTTCTCTTAAGCACTAGAGGAGTGTTTGCCCTTAAATATTATTAAATACTAAATCCCACTTCCAGGACTTCGCAGAGGAGAGATTAAAAAAAAGAGTTTTGGACGGTAATGTGTGGGCTCTATTTCAGATATGAGAGGGAAATTATGTTATTTTAAGCGGGGAGAGAAGCTTTTTCAGTTTGTGGGTCCTAATGTTTGGTCAAACTTGACACCAACGTGGTCAAATGTGCCACAGAACTGGTAACCTGGTTCTGGGCATTTGGATTTTTTTGTTACACTTCTGTTGAGTTCAGGTTTTTCTTTGTTTTTTGAAGTTGAGAGGCCAAAGTGTGTAGTGAGTCAAAGTTTAGGTGCCACTGGTTAATATGACGCTCATCTTGAGTGTAGTCTTTTGGACCAACAAGGCAACAATATTACAACTAAACCTTTGTTGCTGGTTTTTAATGGTTTAAGCCAATGTAAAGTATTGGGCTTTTTGTTGTGGTTATATTAGTATGCAGTCTTGAGGTAGTTGCTCTTCAAGGTAAAGTAGCTCCTAAGGTTATTTTTTAAGCTGTTTCTAGAACCTAAATACTAGATTCTGGTTAGCAAGGATTTTTCCTCCCGTCTGTAGGTTGCACATGCTGTCATGTCTTCTTTCCTGAAAAGTGAGACTGATGACTCTGTCACTAGATAGTTTGATAGTTTCTTTGCATGCATTGTTTTTTACTTTTAAATTGTTAATACGTAGATTATGTGACCTAAATGTGCAAAGGAAATATTTGATTACGGAGACCAACAATGTAGTTTGATATGGAATATTAGATTCTTTCTGAATCCCTTCATTTAGTGGATCATAAGATTTAAAATGATCTCTCCTCATCCTATGAACATTGTTTACACTGGCCCAAAGTAGGTCCAGGCCCATCATTTATGTGATGAGGAATGGTATTGGTTTGGGTTTGCTCCAAGAAGACAAGCCTACAACAATTGGCGTGGTGGCAATTTTATAAACATCACTACTTTTGTGTAAATACTCCATCCGTTCGGAAAAGATAGATTCATTTTCCATTTTTGGCCGTCCAAAATTATAGGTCACTTTCATTTTTTAAAGTATAGTTATTTTATTCAATTACAAATATACCCTTATTATTATTATTATTATTATTATTATTATTATTATTATTATTATTATTATTATATCACTATCACTTTCACTTTCACTTGTATCAATAAATAAACTATCAATTCATTATTACTCTTTTGGCTCTTAAATTTGTATCCTTTATATTTCTAGTCGAAATTGGTTAAAAATTTGGAAATAAATCTTGGCGGGTGATGAAATATACCCAAATGTCTATTCGTTTTTTTCAACTTTTGCTTTAAATAACTCTTGAAATTGGCTGACATTTAGGTGAGTATTAATTTGAGTTTTGCAGATCAATTAGTTAATTTCAAGATAATAATAAATGGAGGGCATTTTTGGAAAACAATAAACAAAAATCATGACTTTAACTAAACTAACTAATTTTCTTAATATATGCAAAAATAAGACCAGACCTAAGGAGTATTGTATTGCAAAATATTTTCATTGGTCACATGTGCCCGCCATTTGACATTATAAATAGTGTAGCATTTATTGACAAAAGATCCTTCTTTTACTGCCACTTTTTGATCACACAGTTTTTTTTTTTTTTTTCTCTTTGTTTATAAGTCCTTTATTTATGTAAGACAAGTATTTTATTTTCTCTAGCTTTTATTTTCTGCTTTTTATTGCTTTTTGTGTCTGATATTTAATTGCTTTTATTCACGTGATTGACGTTTATCGCGTCCGCAACCCCGTTTTTACTAAAAGATCATCCCTCTGTCCAAGTATCCGGACATTCGAACACAAACGTCCTGCTCTTTAGGAATAACCTGGGTTGGTTGCTCATTCTGGTACGACCTTGTTCAGGTGGACCTCGGACCCATCTTCCTGGGAATAGGATTTAATTGGGTTTCATCCTCCGAGGTGAACAAACACAAGTGTGGGCCTTTTTTATATGCTCAAATTGCTATGAATGGAGAGTGTATGCACAACTAGTATCTGTGTACTATATTGCTAAGTTCAATTTGTAAGTTTGTTTTGCTTTGATATATGTGATATATGGTTTCAGGCTAGATATATCAATCCCATATGTTCTCTAGTTAAATTTTATTGAGGTGCATACTTTTGGTTGATGCACTTCATAGGGTCCAGTTTCTACCCTATATATGTCCTAGATAATTTCTAAATAGCTTGATTTTGGTAAAGTTTTGAGGTAGAGGAAGGGGACCAAGAAGGGAATGGATATCACCTATTGAGCATCTCACTCAATTTTGTAAATCAAAATTTTAACTCATCTTCAATGCGTAAGTTTGGTTTCTTTTGTCAACTACTGTTATTTATTTTATGTTTTTGAAGTCCGCGGTGGCAATGGATATCTATTTTGTTCCGTTCAGAATTTCTAATGCCTTGGGAACTTAGATGGGAATTAGGAAGGTTAGTGGTTGGAGATGCATGTCCTTTTGGACTCATCTACGGAACAATATGCTTTCTTCATTCTTTTATTGCATATATAAATTTTTTTACAGTGGGAATTCGATACCATTTGCCTTAGCAAATTACGCTGTTTTATGTTAATGATTGAGATTTTCTGGAACTGTTGGAAGACTAGTTAGTAGAATCTAGTGCTTTTAATTTGAATCACATTGCCAAACTTTATATGTGAATCATGATCATCGTTGTGGTGGTGGGATAGGAGTGGTGATGGAGCTAAAATGCTTAATTATTTGCAGCAACGACCTCATCATCCTGTTTACCCCATTCCCTCACAGCTCTGGTGCAAGAACTTTGGGACCAAAGATTACAATGAAGTTAAGAAACAGCTGAAGGTGAAATGCTGTATTTTGCAGTTTGGCGAAGCATATCTTGTATTTTTTGGTTGCATATTGGAGCAAGACTTGGTTTTTTCAGTGTATCGTAAGTTGAGCAATGCTTGATTTGGTAGTCTAGAATATGATTTTAATCTTCAACTGGAGGAGTGGGTCATAATCTGATGATATTGTCAATAAAGCGTTGTCTGTCCTGTTTCTATCAATGGAGAAGCTGAAGTGACGTAAGATTAAAATTGGTGGTCTTTTCGTAGTTTGGAACTTTTGAGTCATCATTATTATTATTATTATTATTTACGTTCAGTTCACTGAGAACTACTTGGATGTGGTTTGAACCTTTGATCATAATAGACTCGTAGGTAACTTGTTCTATTTGGTTTTATTTGAAGTCGTATAAATTTAACCTTTTAATTGAGTATAGAATAAGAGAAGTAATTTCAACTACGGTATTGAGCAGACACTTCGGGAGGCATTATTATGATTGTAGGTGCAGATTCATTTGGTTCAGCCCTTTGGGTTAACTAATTATTAATAGCACTTGCTGATGTTGGCAAATGATGACAGGAGTGTTTGGTAAAAATTTGTTAATTATATGTTAAATGACAATTATGATTATTAATTTATTTTAAAACATATTTGACATAACATATATAGAAATTTAAAGATATGATTACTTTCATGTGTTTATACATAACTCTTAACAAATAAAAATAGATATTAAATTTAGATTATATTGTGAGTTATTTATTATTTCTATAACTATAAATATTTCGTTCATGTAGAAAAATAATTTGGTGAAACATTTAAAAAATAAAAATTAAATCCGATCGATTATCAGTCACGCAAAAGAAGAAGAAATTTTTCGAAGTAGGCGGAGTTTGAGATTTTTAATAAATAATTCTTACCAAACAAGTAGTCGTTACCTGTCAAAAAACAAAAGAATTATGTAAAGCGAAAGGTCGCATTAACCCACCCGCACGGGTGCAGGTTCTTTGCCACGATTTTTACTTTTGTAAAGGGCATAGGTAAAGAGAATTGAACAAACGACCTCGGTTTGCCGCGCGACTGTAAATTCACCCAAAAGCAACTCTAAATATGAAATAAATAAATTTAATAATTAAAAAAAGAAAAAAGAAAAAAAAAAGCGATGATCAAGAAAAAGAAAATGAAGGACAGGGGTGGAGTTGCTTGCTTCCACAGCACTCTGATGGAATCAAATTCCATTGAGCTGAGTTACAACTTTACTTACTCTAATCTTGACCATCTAAAGCTACATTATTATTAGGGTACCAAATTCTCTTAAATTCTATTCCATTCCATATATATATATATAATTAGTTTATGTATAATCATTTGACTTTCTACAAATTTTTTAAATTTTAATTAGTTTAACGTCTGAAAAAAAAATCTTCCTTATCTTTCAACTACTTATACATGGCAAAGTATTAGAGTATCTTATTAAATACTTATTTTATAATTAATTTATATTATTAAAATTTTAATTTATAAAATTTATTATATTATTTAGGTCAATTATAAAATAAATATCTAGAAAATATTATAAAAAAAAAGAGTATTGATTGCAACCTCTTCAAATAGATTTAATGAAAAGTGAGCATGCTGTTGACTTTACAGAATAAAATCTAATAATGCAATGACTTGGCCTCCTATTACTATTACAGTATTACTAATGCTTTTGTCTACATTAAATGCAACAAATTTTTTTTTCTTTGGGCGGGATCCACACGGTAACCTACTCCAATTGTGCCTCAACTAGTCCAGGTGATTCTTTTTTTTTTAAACCTCTCATTTCAACTTTGAATAATAATAATAAAGGCAGGGATTGGAACTTGGAATTAAATTTTGGTAGATCAGCTTTCTTTCCAAAAAGTTGACCCACCAACAAAATAATTAATAGCCATCCCTCTGAAAGTATTTATGTTTAATAAATTTTATTAAATTAAATTAACACCCTCTAGTCATACTTGTGATTTACCTAAACTGATTTGAGAAATTCATTCCATTTTAATTGCCATATAATAGTTGATTTTTACAAAAAATAATAATTATAACATAACCTACTAACAATAAATAAAATACATCAATTGCTTTAAATAATCTTCAATTATTTTAGATGAAATTGTTTTTGTGATTCGAGCTAACCATTCTGTTAGTTAAAAATTAAGAGATCAAACCTCCTCTTGAGTTTTCGTTTTCTTTATCCTTTCTTTCGCAATAATAATAACCCACGTGGCGAGTTACTACTACTGCCAATCAGTACAAAATCGTTCACTCATATGCCCATATTTCCATATATACCCTCCTGCCCCTTTTTTGTCCGGGCAATATAGCCTCGTCTCCTCTTGCACATTCCCCATCTGCCCTGGAACTCCGGGCGGCAGTAACACTTCATCGTTTTCAACTTTCATGTTTCAAACAGCTTCAACTGTTTCTACTTTCGCAGATGCAATCAGCCAATAATATTTTTTGGTAAAAAGGAAAAATAAAAGAAAAGGATAGACAGAAATATTCCTTCACTATAAATAAATCCAAGCCTGGACTTGGTTTTTACACAGTTCATTGCTTCACTCTCTATCAAGAGAGTTAGCATTGTTGTTTAAGATGCTTTAAATTGGATTTTTGAGCTTGTTTGCCTCTTGGACTGAGCATTTTTTTGTTAGATCTTGGATTTTTAGGGCACAGAATGTGGAAACTTGTTCGATTTTCCGCTTCCCGTCTGCATCGATCACGGTGGTTCTCCACGGCAATACCTGGCCCCTGTATTGTTCATAAGCGTGGCGCTGATATTCTCCATGATCCCTGGTTCAATAAGGTTAACATACTCACTTCTGTTGTTTGCTTCATTTCAGCTTATGTTTCTTGCACTAAGTTTAAATTAGTTTTTCCCCTCTTTCCGTTTTGCTTGCTGTTGATATTGCTAATTTTTTATTTATTTTTTGGTTTGGTTTGGTTCTGGAGAGATTGCGATGCCGGTTGTTTTACATTTTCTGTAAATTAGAGATTCTGTTAAGCATGAATTCTGTAAGATATTGTCATAACGTTAATTTTACATTTTGGTGTTGCTTCAGAGAAGTCTGTTGCTGCTTTTATGTTTTAAGTATATGTATTAGTCTTATTGTATTGGATTGGAGTAGCTGTTTTGGACTAGTTGTTCTGCTTTAAGAATCTTCTGGGTAAAGTCTACATTTAATCTAGCAAAACTGTGTCCGTTGCTGGAAAGACTAAAATGCTAGAACTTTATATTGCTGATCATGTAAAGCCTTTTCTTTGCACGTCTCTCTCTCTCTCTCTCTCTCTTTGCAGGATACTGGGTTTCCTTTGACTGAAAGAGATCGACTAGGGCTACGTGGACTCCTTCCACCTCGTGTTATATCATTTGAACAGCAATATGCTCGTTTCAGTATGTTAAATTTCTACCTGCTTGATGTTATTATTTACTTCCTCTAGAGAATTTCGATGAATATATATATATATATATATATATATATATATATATATATTTACCTATACATCAAATTTAGATTTGTCCTCATTGTGTGTGTTTTTATAGTCGCATTTCAAGTATATAGAACTAATCTGAGTTATTTTTAGTGTTTTTATCGTCTTTTGTTTGCAATAAGCTGAATCTTTCCTACGGGGACATTAGGCAATGCTGGAAGACTATCAGGCTTAGTAAAGATTTGCCCTGTGAGGAAAGTTATCAATTGGCATGGATCGCAGTGTGGCCATTTTGTTTATTGTTATGTGCAAATCCTTGAAAAGTGTGAATATTGGTAGTTAGAGCTTTATCTCCGTTGTTTAGCAAGAATTTACGTTATGAATGATGGAGCACCAGAATCTTTGCTGCTGTGCTGATGGATACAATTTTGACTCGAGAAACGAGAATGTCGTTTGGTGGCATATCACTGTGAATCTTTTCGCGCTAATGGCAGTGTGATTTTTTTTTAACTCTTGCTAAGATGGTTTGACATGTTAATATATGGAGCAATCACTCCTAAACAGATGTAGCAGAGAAGGAAATACTAACTTAAGCTTAAATTACGTCTGTGTAATGTATTCAAATACAACCAGCTCAAGTTAAGCAGACTGTAGACTGGGAATAAAAATTTGTGCATAAAATATCACAGGAGTAGGGAGTCTGAAAGGGAGATTTTTGCTTTTATTTTGAAAATTTTGAAGCCTATTAAGGTTAGCAACTTGAAAGAGAGTATTTTGGCTTCTCTCTGTTGATCCTCACATTCAAAAATCTAATTCTTGATTGTATAAAAATTATAAATTTTGGGGTCACGTAATATCTGTTTATTTGCTGAATATGTTTATTAGAATGATCTCTAATCTCCTGCAACTGCTAAGTGCTTTTCCCTTGGTCCAGTCATTTTTTCTTGATAATAATTGGACTTTGATTAGAGTTTCTTTCTTTCAATCTTTTTTATGTGTGTTCTCTTGACATTTTGGAGAGGATTTGAATTTGGAACCTTTTTTGTAAAGAAGTGTGGCAAATAACTAGACATGGCCTCATTGGCCACCTTTTGTTTTGTTAAATGTTTTGTGAGTGTTTTTTGTGTGTAAAACCTGGTATTCACTTATGCTCTTTAACTTAAATTGTTAGTGGAGTCATATCAATCACTGGAGAAAAATACCCAAGGACAACCTGATAGCGTTATATCATTAGCAAAGTGGAGGATCTTGAATAGACTTCATGATAGGAATGAGACACTATACTACCGGGTAAGTTTTCTTGAAAATCTGGCCTGAACATCTTAAATTATAAGTGAAATGAATTAGCAAAATTTCTTTGTACCACCTATCCAGGTCCTTATTGATAACATCAAGGATTTTGCTCCAGTAATATACACCCCAACAGTAGGATTGGTATGCCAAAATTATTCAGGGCTGTTTAGACGTCCACGTGGAATGTATTTTAGTGCGAAGGATAAAGGAGAGATGATGTCAATGATCTATAACTGGCCAGCAGAACAGGTATCATATGAATTTTATCATGAGTGATCTTGATGCAAGTATTATTGAATGTTAAAATCTGTATTACTACCTTCTGGGCTCTGGCAGCTTTTTTTTATAACATATTAGTTAGTGTCAATTTTTAATATGGACGAAATGACTAGATTTTTTGAGTCACAGAAACATAGTTGAATTGGAGAAGTTAAGCCATTCTTTTGATACTAGATTATCAATTAGCAAACAAAATCTGGCAGAGGGGCAACAAAAAATGGCCTACAGGGCCAGTCTGCCTGTCATGGGCCACTATGCTTCTGTTTGATGTCTTTCTTCATCCATGGTTCAGCAGGGCAACTTCCATTTTGGGTTCTAGAATTTGTTATCTAGATCTCTAGATTTTTTTTCCTTACATAGCTTATCAATCATATTTATACACTCTTTTGCATTTCCTAGATGCACAAGTTAATTTGTCATAATGACTATCCGCTGATGAAATTGCTGAGTTCATTTAGTAGAAATTTGCATAATTTAATATCACTTTGGAGGCTTGTTTATCACTTTTAATGCTTCATATTTTAACTGCTTCTTTAACTTGTGCACATAATGACTCTGTCACATTAAGTTTTATGAATTGTTTTACAATTTATTATTTGGGAGCTTTATTGTCTGCAACATATAAATTATAAGGTGGTGTCAAACTCCTCTAATGGGCCCTCAGGATTACTCCACTAAAGATGCTTCAGGTTTCAATTTCTTCTTTATCTGGCAGGTGGACATGATAGTCCTAACAGATGGCAGTCGTATTCTTGGTCTTGGTGATCTTGGTGTTCAAGGAATAGGTATTCCCATTGGGAAGCTTGATATGTATGTTGCTGCAGCTGGTATCAACCCACAGAAAGTATCCCTCTTTCTCTCTCTGCTATTTGTTGTATGTGTAGGTGTGCATTTATGTATCCTATGCATAAATGCACAGACATTTAATGCATTGATGGGATGAGGAATTTTCTATTCTTGATAATATGTGTGGCGATGGCTATGATCTGTAAGGATAGATCCCTGTGATTGCTTATTAGCTATATCTAAAATTGCACAAGCAAAATAATATTGTTTCTTCTGCTTAGATCATCTACGGGCATTACGTGTGTCCATTACAAGTGACCTGACCATAAAGCAATTAAGATCTGGGGCCATTTTAACTTTGAAGATCATAATTATTGAACAATTTACTCTTTTTCACATGTTCTTGATTTTACTTACTATGTTATCACTTATCATTCAACCTATGCTATGTATGACAGATACTGCCAGTTATGCTTGATGTTGGTACAAACAATCAAAAGCTACTTGAGGATCGTCTTTGTTAGTAAAATTCTACACATTTCTTGTTTTGGAAACAATAAATAGATTACTCTGTGTGCTTGTAAAACTGATTTATTGAAGTAACATTAGATTAATTTTTGTTTGACAGATTTAGGACTTCGACAACCTAGGTTGGAAGGAGAAGAATATCTGTCGATTGTTGATGAGTTCATGGAAGCTGCTTTCAGACGTTGGCCCAAGGCCATTGTACAGGTATGTTCCTTTTAAAAGGAGAAAGAGACATTTTTTCATTGAGAAAAGTTTTCGTCATGCCATAACATTTTGTTTGGATAATTTTATCAGTTTGAGGATTTTCAAATGAAGTGGGCATTTGAAACACTGCAAAGATATCGTAAAAGGTTTTGCATGTTTAATGATGATATACAGGTGTGTACTGCTGTTTTATGTTGCCATATTTTATTTATTTTAATGCATTATGCCAAAAACCTTCGTGAGTGCCTTTGCATTTATGGAAATTTTACTTGACTTCTAGGGAACTGCTGGTGTTGCACTTGCTGGATTGTTGGGAACTGTAAGAGCCCAAGGACGACCATTGTCTGACTTCGTGAACCAAAAAATAGTTGTAGTAGGTGCTGGAAGGTACTTGCAACTATCAAGTTTGATGATTTACATACTATGCTCGCAGACAAATTTTCAATTTCTTGCATGTAATTTGTTACATTTTTAATGCCTACAGTGCAGGGCTTGGCGTCCTGAATATGGCTGTACAGGCTGTTTCAAGGATGTCTGGGAACTATGAAGCTGCTGTAAAGAATCAATTTTTCCTACTTGATAAAGATGTAAGGTTCTGTCCTATTACTTTCTCTGAAGCATGATACAGAACTGCATTTGTTTTTTTGTTTTTTCTATATTTTCTAGTCTGGTAGCTGGTGATTTATCCTTAAAGAATATCTGATGAGTTTCTAGATCATCAATTTTTTCAGTACTTTCTTTTATCCCAATGTTGTCACATTAATTCTATGTTTGAAAGGATTGGAATTATGTTCTTAGTCTCTCATAAGAAATCTTACATATTTCATCTGATCATTTTTGGGATTATATGATGTCCTCTAATTTGAAAATTTTGGTTTTTCTCTGAGGAAGGGTCTCATCACAAAAGAGAGGAAAAATATTGATCCGGCGGCAGCACCATTTGCTAAAGACTTAAAAGATGTTGAGGGGCTTAGGGAGGGAGCTAGTCTTCTTGAAGTGGTAAAACTCCCAGGGATGCTTTAGAGAGCCTTAACAAGTACAAGGCTGATCTTTTATGCCTTAAAAGCATTATTGTTTAGCCAATTAACTCTAGAGTTATACTTTTGTATCTCCAAAGTTGTGCATTTTCATTTTGTAGCTGTGAGAATTCTGAATACTGGAAAGTAATTATTTTTCAGGTGAGAAAGTTGAAGCCCCACGTGCTTCTTGGTTTGTCTGGAGTTGGTGGGATATTCAATGAGGAGGTAAAGTAGTTATGTGCTTCGTAGTTCATTTTTTTCCCCCACAAAGTAGAAGTAATTATTAGTGAGGAAACTATTAGACAATTAACAAGTGTTCAAAAATGTATTCTACGGCTACTTGGGGTTCTGCGCTATTTTTCATGAGTTTCTTTTGTCTAATATCTCGAATATGTATATTGCTACTGAGTTTAGTCGCATAATTTATGCAATATCGTATGCTTAGAATCTAAAATTTGTTTCTCCAGCTGTTTTTACAAAAAATCTACTTTTAAATGATATTCAAAAGTCCTATCTTTCTTTTGTTCGGGGGCACTAAAGCATTCACAATTTGGAGTTTTGGGCGTGTAATATATTTTTTGTTGAGAGAGAATTGCATAGGCATTGAAATGTATTATATCTGTTTTTAAGACAGAAGTGCCTTTTGATATTAACATTGCCTCATTATCAATTTATCTATTTGTTGTTAGTTTTTTTTTTTTTTTTTAATTTTGATTGGCGCTTGTCCATTTCCAGGTTTGGTTTCTTATAAGTTTTTGTTGGAATATGAATCAGGTGCTCAAAGCCATCCGAGAATCTGATTCTACTAAACCTGCCATCTTTGCTATGTCAAACCCCACCATGAATGGTTTGTATTCCAAGTCCCATAAGCTTCACAATTTCTGATGCAACGAGTTTTCTGTTGACACTATCTATTTATTCTCTGTAACAGCTGAATGCACTGCTGCTGATGCTTTCAAATATGCTGGAGAAAATATAGTTTTTGGAAGTGGAAGCCCATTTGACAATGTTGATCTTGGTATTTTATGTTCCCAGTGATGTTTATCTTGTTTTGAATATTTTGACACAATGTGATAAAAGCAATTTGTTGGGCTTTTTCGTGAGTAAAATTACAGTCATCCCCTAAGGTGTTGTATATTTACAATCAAAATGATACTTTTAAAATGTAAGACCAAAGTATATGTTACATAATAGGAATGTTTATATTTTGACATTCTTTAGCAGAAGTAAAGTGGTGCAATCATAGGTATCATAGGAATTCATTCTCTTACCTATTTTATAGCTTTTAGGATGTATATAAATAGCTATTCTGTGCTATGAATAAGATATGCACTTTTTCCCAAAAGCTTGCCTGCCTCAGAGAGCAGCTCGTTTGTTTTTTATGGGTCATCTTTGTAGAGTGACTGTTGTTTCTCACAGCCAGCCTGGTTCATTAGTGAATCCAGGTCTGAATTTTTCTTGCCCTAGGGAGCAAACATCTGAATTTGCCTTGCCCTAGAGTGCAAATATCTGAAAATTTCTTGCCCTAGATAGCAAAAATTCCTTAGGTCACCCTTGTTGAGTGGCTTCCATTCTCAACGCCCATCCAAGGAGGAAGTGCTGTCAGTCAGGTCATTGGAGGTCCAGCACGTGGATTTCATGCACCCATTTTTTTTGTTTATGCTCTAAATGGGGTTCATTAATTATATTTATAACAAGCTGGGAATATTAACATCTATGTTCCAGCTTCCAGCTTGAGGGAGAGTGTTATGTAATAGGAATGTATATATTTATAGAACAGGAATGAGAATATATTTTAATATTCTTTAGCACAATTATAGGGATTAGCCTAATCATTATATAATAATAGGAATCATAGGCATCTGTTCTCTTTCCCGTTTTAATAGCTCTTTTGTGCTATGAATAAAATATGAATTTTTCACCAAAAGCTTCATCTTTACAGTATAAATTATACCAATCCTTGCAGATGATTGTGGGCGGTGATTATAATTTTCTTAAATGAAAATTTAACAGATTTTTCAACAATATGCATATTGTTTCAGGCAATGGGAAGGTAGGGCATGTAAATCAAGCAAATAATATGTACCTATTTCCAGGGTTTGTGTTTCCTTCTTATTTAACTTTTTATTTGAACTTATATTAACTATGCTTAAATACCGACATTAATATATACTCCTCTGCTCTCAGGATTGGTTTGGGAACTCTTGTCTCTGGTGCACGTATCATAACAGATGGAATGTTGCAAGCAGCTTCTGAATGGTATGGGTTGGACATTAATAATTTGCTGGTTGTTATTGCTTTACCCAGTAATGTTTTAGTTTTAGTTGAGACTTGAGAGGAATAAAGTTGATGCTGAAAAGGCTCGAATAAATGTTGGTATTTTGTGGCCGGACCTGTCATGATAAAAATTGGTTTGAAGTCTGATCTTGTTAAAGAATTTATATGCTTCTGTCCAGAAATTGGGTAGAACTCTTGAAATTCCTTTTTGAGGTTAGGTTCTGTTTTTCCATGGGGTGCTCTTTTCTTCTATATGCACTTTGTACATTTTTTGTATATTTGCACCTTAATTGATTATGCAACTTTTTCGTAGAAATTTTGTGGCAACTTGGAAATATTATAGATTTTCATGTTCTATCAAGTAGCTTTAACATGGATTCTAGTGAATACGTCAACTAGATATTTAAAAACAGATGTCTTTCCTTCCAAAACTCTGTAGTGCCAGTACCATGCAACTCTAAAATGAAAATGATTGGTGGTATGTGTTCTCTGTTCCTTTATGAGTTCGTGTAACTTGAACCTTTTTATCAGCCATGAATTGCTGACGTGATTTTCCTTTTAACAGCCTCGCTTCTTACATGACAGATGAGGAAATCCAGAAGGGTATATTATATCCATCTATTAATAGGTAATATCTCAATGATCTCAGTCATTAAAATCTCTCTTTTGGGTTTTGAGTTGGGTGGGTGTGCTGTGGTGACTGGCGAGGTGGGCTTGGGAGGGTCATGTGCATGTTGATTGTGGATTATCAATTTGTACTTTTGTAGTAAAGATATTTAGGGTTCCTTTATCTGTTAGAAACTGGGACTTTAATTTAGAAATTTTTTTATATGTGCACGGTTACTGTTTTCTGTCAAATGTAATGATCTCCCAATAGAAAATTAGAGGGGTCATATATTTCCATGAAATAATCTTTTGTTTCCTGGGCTTCCTAATTTATACACTGAGAACTTCTCTTCTGTCGTTGACCTTGTAAGACATTATTTTTCTCTTAAATAATTTTTTTTATTCTCGGGTGCATTTCTATCAAATTATGAGAGTTTGAGAAGTCAATATCTGATTCTGAACAAGTCTTTTTATTATAATTGATTTTGCTAGCATGTATCCTAACAGCAATATCAGGAACCACTAGGTGTGTAAAGGATAAAAGAAAACGCATTTAATCAAATGTTATAGGTGGGGGAAAAATGGATGTTGCTTATGCTTCATATTTTGTAAAATCCTTTAAATGAATTATAGTTGGTAATGTGGCATGCATTAATGTATATTTTGTCTCAGCTTGTTGGTAAGTTGCCATCATTGCAGAAGGTGAAAAATGATTTCATCTCTACTATGCACTTGACGTTTTTGCTTCCTGTGGATTGATACCATATTTGTGCATGATACAGCATTAGAGATATCACCGCTGAGGTGGGGGCTTCTGTTCTGCGAGCAGCTGTTGCAGAAGATCTGGCAGAAGGTCATGGTAACGTGGGCCCAAGAGAACTCAGGCACATGTCAAAAGTACGTTGAAGGAAAAATCTTAGAATAACACAACTAATACTACAAGTGCCATTAAATAGAATGACAACCAAATTACTATTCTTTTAAACAACATTAAACTTATTATTTGTTGCCTTTGGTTGTGTGGCGCCTTTGTAAAGACAATGTCTAATGTTTAAAGAACATCTAACTTCTTATTATCGATACTGTTTGCAGGAGGGGACAGTGGAATTCGTCAGACGCTATATGTGGTTCCCAGTTTATGGCCCTCTAGTTCATGAGAAATAAGGCCCTTTTGACCTTTCATTTTTTCTCTTTGGATTTTGTTTTACTGCAAACTGAATCTGAAACTCAGAGGCCAGCCAATTAATATTCTTTTATGTTTTCCTGAATTCATGATTTGTTAACTTGAAGAAGTAGAAAAGCAAGTCATGAAAACAGGAACAGGCCCTTCCCTTTCTTATGTAGTTTACTCGCTTGAACTATGATGTCAACACCAAATTTTAATTCATGCAATTTTTTATTGTTATTAATTAATCTGTAGATTATCCCACATCAGATAGCTATAGCTTTGATATGCTTCTTATAATGGCTGACCTAACGAATGATTTCTCCATGATCGATAGCACAATGCTGCATAGAATGACTGCTACCTATCTCATATCGCTAATTTTCTTATGCAACAATAGTATACAAGGGCACACACATGTTGCTAATGGGTGAAGTTCCACCACCTACTGCTTTTACGTGGTTCTAATCATTGATAATGTTTATAAGAAATAAAGCAAAGTTTGTATGTAGTGGCCATGATAGATTTTGGCCTTATAAAGAGTTTAAGAAAGCCTTGCAGGGAGGGGGTTAACAAGGACCGATCGTTTGAATTTATTTTAAATTAAAAATTTACGAGTGTTCACATTATCTCTCTTCTCATATCTCAATCTTTTTCTCCCTCTCCTATTTAGACTCTTTCCCTCAATGTTTTTAAACGTTAGTAAAATAGGTTGGGGTTGTGGGGGGTGAAGTTGCTGGGAGATGGGTCGAGCCGTCGAGTAGAAAGAGGGAGTCGGTCAGGTACGGAAACAACAAAATCATAATTGGAAAGGGGTAAATTAAATATTACCAAGGATAAAAATAAAAGTATTGTTCTAAACATAAATACATATATAAACTTAGAGATTAATTAATGAAATGAATATAGATATTATTGAAGTAAATTTATAGGTGTCATTGAAAAAGCATAAATAATTTTAGAGTCTATAACTAATTTTTCAAAAACAAAAATCATTGAGAAGTAAAAATCTAATTTGAAACAGATATAATTATTATTTAACTAAAACTATGAAGAATATGACAAAAATATGAATAATTTTGAGGGGACTATAAATAACTTTTTGAGAGAAAAATATAAAATTATAGGAGTAAATATCTACTTTTAGGCCGTATAAGACCTTTATTTATTTGATCTGAGCCCAAGATCCCACTTTGATCCGCCCAGTGTTTATTAGAAGATGATTGATGGGAAATAATGGGTTAAACAGGTTGAATTAATTGATAAAAATCCAGAATCCCTTTCCATTGATGTCCTTTAGATGCTAATACAAATATGCCTCTTTCGAACCCAACCCTTTCTGCACAAACTGGTCAATTGTTTGGTACCACTTCTGGCAGTGGCATTTGAAAAATGATACAATAAAAACAATTATTGTAATATTTTCAAAAAAAAAAACAATTCTACATATAAAACTGAACTGTGCTTTTTAAAATTACAAGATTGTTGGTTTAAATCTCAATTAGAGTAGTCTTAACAGAAGAAAAAAAATTATAAAATTGTACGAGATAGAAAAAAAATATGAATCAAGACGAAAAGGTATGATTTTTATTGGTTGCTTTTATTGTTTTGACTCTTGTGATGATTGGTTAGTTATATATCCAGGAAAAAAATATTCAAGTTTGGATAAGCATGAGGAATAAAAATTTGATCAAAATTGAATTTTTCTTACATGACCAGTTTCAAGACGGAAAGTAAGATTGAATTTTTCTTATATGAATCAAGATGGAAAGGGTAAAAAATTCTTATATATATATATATATATATATATATATATATATATATATATATATACTCTATGAACATAGTACATGAATTAATTTATGGATATATTCTAATTAATACGTAAGAATCCGGTAGCATAATATTTCGTAAATCATATAACGTTTTTTAACTAAACATTTTATCGTATTTTTTTGTTTTTCTTCTTATTTTTCTCTTTTTCTTCTCCTTAATCACAAAGATAAAATAATTTTTTTTGAATATTTTAAATATATTTTTATAGAGAAAATTTTTAATTTACATATTAAAATTTATTTTTAGTATTTTTGAATATTGTAATAATTGTTATTATTGTTTGGGATAAAAACATTAATTTTGATTTTTTTGTAAAAGAAAATGATTGAAAATAAGGATATTTGAACTAAATATGAGTAATATAGAGAGAGAAAATCTTATTGTTGGAGGTTGAAGAAAATATATTTGGTAAAAATAATGAATTTACAAATAATAAATCTGTACGTTGTAAATGGTAAATATGTAAGTGATGAATTTGTAAGTTTAAAATGACGAATGTGTAGTTTCTATACGATAAATTTGTAAGTTCAAAACGATAAACTTGAAAAATATAAACGATAAATATGTAAATAGTAAATTTGTAAAATTTAAACGATTAATTTAGAAGTTATAAATAATAAATCTATAATTTTAAAATGATTAATTTACAAGTTTAAAACAAAAAACCTACAAATTATAAAAAATAAATATATAATGAATAAAACAACAAATTATAAACAACAAAACTGTAAGTTTAAAATAATAAATTTATAACTTATAAACGATAAATCTGAAATTTTTAAATAATGAATTTCTAAATTTAAAATGATAAACTTGTAAATTATAAACGATGAACTTGTAACTTATAAATAATAAATCTGAAGTTTCTAAACAATGAACTGAATATTTAAGTTCAAAATGATGAATATTTAAATATAAAATGATCAATCTATAAATTAAAATAATTAATCTGTAAATTATAATTAATAAATTTATAAATTTAAAAATAATAATAAATGAGATTCTTGTCACGGGGCCATTACTCTCTCCCCAAAAGACCGATCTGGTGGGGTGTGCAGCGCCACCCGCTTATAGCCAGGACTCGTCCCCTTCACCTATCCGATGTGGGATTTAAGTCTGTGACATTCTCTCCCACCCAATCCTGTGGGCCCCCCTGCCTGCCCCAAATCCGGGGTGCTTGGCGAGATATCGGAGTTGGATCTAGATCGGCTCTGATACCATTTATCACGGAGTCATTACTCATAATACCACGCGGGTCGGATACATGATATAACCCCAACTAATATTGTTTTAAAAAAATAGCCACACAGACTTTCATTACCAGGAGAGGAGAAAGAAAGTTGTTATCCATCCTCAACCGCTCATGGCACAAGCTTCCACTGCTACAGTACACACAGAGGTTGTATTTGTTTCACTTTCATATATAATTTTCTTCAAACTGTTACTATAATCTTACTTTCCGTCTCTCCCAATTCTTTTCAGGCATGCAGTGGTCACTGGAGCAAACAAGGGTATAGGGTTTGAAATATGTAGGCAGTTGGCTTCTAGTGGGATTTTAGTGATTTTAACTGCCAGAGATGAGAATAAGGGCCTTGAAGCTGTTCAAAAGCTTAAGCACTCTGGCCTTTCTCATCATCTTTTGGTTTTCCGTCAGCTTGATGTGCTTGACCCTAACAGCATTGCTTCTCTAGCAGATTTTGTCAAAACCCGGTTTGGAAAACTTGATATTTTGGTATTCTAATGACACCATTCATATCTGTTCCTAATCCCTTATCCATCAGCTGAATAAAGAAAATTTGAAACCCTGTGCAGGTAAACAATGCTGGGATTGGTGGAACTGTACTGGACCCTGATGCTTTCAGAAGAGCTTATGATCTTCGTGGGGGTTGGGTAATTAAAATTTTCTCTATATATTTTCTTTCTTCCTTTTTTTTTTAAAAAAATAAATTGAACTTAAATGCGATATTAGAACTTCTAAGAATTACTTCAAATTTGCTTCTCCCTACTTGCTCTAAGTTTGAGGTTTTTGGAATCTGTGTGAATGGGATATGCATGGAGATTCACGTCGAAAAAGAATCACCAATTGAAATTCTTAAATAGACTCAATTTATTATGTCATTCGTAAACTAATCAATCACACATTAATATGAATGCAAATTCATTAATTGTTATATTCAAATCAACCAATATGAATAAAACAATCAAATACGTGTGTGATTTAATTAGTTTATAAATAACATAATAGACTGAGTTTATCTATGAATTTCTTAGGGATAATAATATCATGTGTGCTGATGCAGCCAGATGGAAAGCAAGTAGCCTGGGATGAAATTTCAGCTCAGAAACTGGAATTGGCAGAAGACTGCCTGAAAACAAACTATTATGGTGCAAAATCAATGGCAGAAGCACTTGCTCCTCTTCTTCAGCTATCTGATTCAGCAAGGATTGTAAATGTTTCCTCATCGTTGGGATTATTGCAGGTACAGATTCCTCTTTCAGAAATAACATTATGTATTGTCTGTTATGCTATCTTAATTATTCTCTGAATTTAAAATTTGTATAACACGTCGTGAAGTTTATACCCAATGAATGGGCAAAAGGGTTGTTGAGTGATGTTGAGAGACTCAATGAAGAGCGAGTGGATGAGGTTGTGAATCAGTATCTGCAGGATTTCAAGGATGGTTTGTTAGAAGCCAAAGGATGGCCAACTTATCTCTCAGCCTATATAGTTGCAAAAGCTGCAATGAATGCCTTCACAAGGATTCTTGCCAAGAAGTACCCAAGTTTCCTTGTGAATGCTGTTGGCCCTGGCTTTTGCAGGACTGACATTACCACCAATCTCGGGCCCTTAACTGCAGCTGAAGGAGCCCAAAATACTGTGAGGTTAGCACTATTACCTAAAGATGGGCCATCTGGCTGTTTCTTTAACGAAAAACAAATCATAGATTTCTGAATGGAAATGAATTATTATTATCCTTGTGAAACACAGCTACAAGCATTAAATTTCTATGTATTTTTTTTCCTCCAGAATAAGATATTGTAAACTGAGTTCATTTAGTCGCAATAATAAATTGAAGTTTGAGCTCAATCTATGCAAATGAGATTAATAGACTCCATGATGAACTGTTTCCATGTAAGAGAATGAAGAAAAGAAAAGAAATTGAAGAATGAAGAAAGAGGAAGAAAGGCAGAGGAAGTAAGCAAAGCAAATCCAGCACTAGATTGCTATGAAAAAAAATAAGATAATGTAACTCTAAGGGTTAGAGAATTGAAACCAAATCAGAGCCCATCTTTATCAAACCCAGAACGAAGCTTACCCTGCATCTAACAATGGATCAGCACTCTCCAAACAATGATGGACAATATTGTATGGACTTAACAAGAGGGTGCTTTTTGTTGAGATAGAACATTCTAAGCGGAATTAGGCCTTATCTCCTCTAAAAACTAAAGAAGGGAGTACTCTAGGCAGAAGATCATAATTAAAGGTTCAATTCAAATCAAACGGGTAATGAGATTTTGAATTTTTTTCTTATAAATCACATTTAAATATATTTCACAAAATAATATCTTACAAATTTACATTTAATAAAAATGTTTCACATTCAGAAGCACATAAACTTTTTCACATTTAAAGAATTCTGCATTTATAAGAATAAACTCTTCAAATTAAAAGAATTCTTCAAACAATTATCGCAGGTTTTGTGGGTTATATATCATGATTCTATGAAATTTTTTCTAATGATCGATTCTATTCCCGTTAAACTTTTAACCCGTGATTCTTTGACCAGCCGGATATGAAAACCATGATATACGTAGCTATAAGCAAAGGTGATGTTTATGGCTTTTTTTATTTGTAAAAAAAAAAGGCTATCTCCTCGAGAGAGTTATTTGTTGACTTAGAAGCATGTTTTCTTCCACTTCCCTTTTGGACAAGAGTGGTATCTTTATCTCAATTTATATTCAGGTATTTTATAGTAAATAGGTTCAAACAGATGTCTACCTTTGGATACTTCACCATTATGCTTTTGTTAGAATAGGCCAATACAAGTTCATTCAGGAATTCTCAATCTTTGGGGGAATATATCAGCTAATTCTTGGAATAATACACATTAAGAATCACATCCATATAAGCATTTTTCAGACTATGGCCTTATTATGCGTTATTTTTTATGTTGTTTAACTTACTGACAAAGTTGGTGTGCTGGCTAATCCACAGCTATGTTGCTGCCAAGTAATTTAAAGCCAGGTCCTACGGCCTTAGTGTTCATGCATCAGCTTCGTATCCTCTATGGACACATCAACAAAGAGGTAGCAACTTAATTAGTTCTTTAAAAAAAATTAATTTCCCGCAAAATTTCAATTCCTTGATTCTTTGTTGTTGGATCAGGTATGCTGTGGTTACAGGGGCAAACAAAGGGATTGGCTGGGGAATAGTAAAACTGTTGGCATCAAATGGGATCGTGGTTGTGCTGACAGCTAGAGACCAAAAGAGAGGTCTTCAAGCTATAGAAAAACTGAAAAGGTCTCATCTTTCTGATAATGTGGTTTTTCATCAGCTTGATGTGACAGATCCAGCTAGTATTGCATCTCTTGCAGAATTTATCAAAACCCAATTCGGAAAACTTGATATTTTGGTATTCCCATTAGCGAATTTTGATTTCTTGGTCAATTCCTCAGGTACCGTTCTTTTAACATTGAAATTGGATGCAGGTAAACAATGCAGGAGTTGGAGGAAATACCATAGACACTGAAAAATTAGCGGCTTTAGGTGTATCTGGAACTCCGGTAAGGCCTTCTTCGTATGATTTATTCTCTCCTTCAATCTGAAGATGAAAGAAAAAGGAAAAAAAGAGTTTCTTGTGAATTATGTAGGAAGATTTGCAGAATGTTTGGAGTAAAGTACTTGGTCAAACATACGAGTTAGCAAAAGAATGCCTGAACACAAACTACTACGGTGCTAAAAGAACGGCAGAAGCTCTTATCCCTCTGCTTCAGCTATCTGATTCTCCAAGAATTGTGAACTTTTCAACCAGCATGGGAATGTTAAAGGTACCAGACCAAAACAACCCTTTTTCGCCATTGGGAAAAATGAACAAGTTTTTCTGTTTCTTCTTCTTGTGATTTTTCTTTTTGCAGTTCATACCGAATGAATGGGCAAAGGGAGTGCTAAACGATATTGATAGGCTTTCAGAGGAGGGAATAGATGAGGTATTGAGTGATTTTCTGAAAGATTTTAAGGAGGATTGTTTAGAATCGAAAGGGTGGCCCAGTTTTCTGTCAGCTTATACAATGTCAAAAGCGGCCTTGAATGCTCATACCAGGATTTTAGCCAACAAACTCCCCAGATTCTGCATCAATAGCGTCTGCCCTGGTTCTGTCAGAACTGATATGACCATCAATAATGGCGTCTTTTCTGTTGAAGAAGCTGCTGTTTATCCGGTGAAGCTTGCTCTGCTGCCCAATGGCGGACCTTCTGGTCTCTTCTTCATTCTTGATCAATTATGCTGTTTCTAATACAATATAGTAATATTGTATATGATTCTGAATGAAATCCTACTCGTTCCTTTTTAATTGGAATAAATTATTGAACAAAGAGATGAAATCAAAAAAATGAATGAAGAGTTTGAATTCAAAGAATGGAAAAACAAAAATATATATGAATTCAAAAAACTTGGTAGATGGGAACTAAAAAATATTTAGAATCAACTAATTTTATGGCTATATGAAGAAAACTATTAACAATGGAGATTTTCCTAATATATATATATATATCCCTTTTTCTTTAATCAGGTTTTTTAGTTTGAGTCTGAGTATAAAACTCTTGATTTGAGAGGAAGTTTTTGCCCTCTTATGAACTTTTTGGTGAGAATCCATGTAATTTGTAGTTTAATACACTGTAAGATACTAAATAGTTTAAATAATAATATATAGAAATAAAGATAAACTGATTAATCAATCCATAAAGTAAAAAAATTAAAAAATTAATCATAATCCATCCACTAAAATCAGTTAATTAATTTCGATTTTTTATTTGTTATCGATAAATTATGAATTTAAGAACATATTAAGTTATAATTCTTTTACGAAAAAAACTTAATAATATTTAAGATGAAATTAGTGATAAAGTTAACAAGAAAATGATATGAAATAGCAAATTGGACCAATTATGCAATATATATATATATATATATATATATCATATTTTATTTATTGTATTCTGCTATCAAATATATATATATATATGTTCTAAATATATATATATATATATATATATTATATTTAGAAAATTATAATTATGCAAAATTAGTTGATGTTTTCAAATATTTAAACATAAATCAAATTTGTTAATTCAATTAATTAAATTTTTTTATTCAAGTTCAGACTGATTTCACAATTAATTAATTTTTCGAATGTTTTTCTCATCCCTAATAAAAATATCACATGTAAAAAAAACTGGTAGTTACATTACAGGAGCATATATCATTCATTTTGGCAAGTGTTATGGAGAATATAGGAATCGGGAATTCCAGTATCCACTAACGTATCCCATAAAAAAAAAAACAAAAAAACATTTTGAATTTTCTTCATGGAGGCAATGAAAATCAGGATAAATTAGCATTATTTGGATGCCAATTTTCGTCCTGTCTTTTTCTAAATCCTCTTTCTATCATCGTCCTTTTTCCGCGGTTTCTTCCAACTCCAGATAAGCGCAGTATCACAATCACCCCATGCTCATTGAAGGCATTGCTCGCAGTTATATACTAGAAAATTTTGGGATGTTTCTTAGTTCGTAATAGTTAGAAAACCTATTTCTATGTTTAGGGTAGTTTTTGGTACAATTTCAGATTTTGGGTAGTTTACAGAAATATTTATGAATTTGAAGTAATTTTGATAAGGTGGTATTGGAGAGAGTGAAAAGTATTGAGTTGCCAGTTCCTAATTTTTTTTTTTATTTTGCATGCATATCATGTATTCTCAAGTGGCTCCTAATTTTTTTTCCCTTTTTTGTAACCGTATATAATTTTAACTATTCTAAAATCAAACAATAAGTTAAATTTAGTTGGCTAATTTTATTCGAAACTTTTCTATCATACACTTATTAACCGATTGATATTTTCTGTCCAAAAAAAATAATAATATGGGTGCTAAATTTAGAGTATTTCACTTAATATTATTTATGAAAAAAAATTCGTATCGAATGCTTTCGTTTATTTAAATTTAATAATAGACTACTGTATAAAAAATATTTTTTGTAATTAATTTTACCTTTACATAACAAAAATTAATTTTCTTATATATAATTTATTATTAATTTGATATATAAATTAAGTTAAGAATGTGGCCTAGCAAAGATTCTTCCACCTACACCAATTCTGAAACTAAATATAAGGTTCTTAATAGTATAAATTTGTTGATAGGGACAAAATTAAATTATCAAGTTTAGTGGGGACAAAATTAAGAATAAGAAGTATATATAACCGAACACCTGCAAATTTATTAGATGGGAAAGCGAGGGCAATGTGGACGGCACCGTACTATGCGACGCCAAGTGCGCACAATTTCTTTAAGCCCTCGTTTGGAAATTTTATTTGGATTGTTTTCGTCCTTTTGTTTGGATTGAAAGGAAATAAGAAAGAAAAGAAGGAAAAATAAAATTATTTTCTCTTATTTAGAAAGGATATTAAGAAAAAATAAATTTAGTACTGTAAATTTCATATTTTAACTTTTACTTTATAAAATAAAAATATTAAAATAATATTGTAATTAAATAGTAGATGTTGTCATTTTCTTTCCTTCTCCCGCATTTTCTTTTTATTTTGAGGAGAAAATAAAGAAGAAAAGATAAACATTATTTCCTTTCTATATCTAATCCTCAACTAGTTCTCTCTTATTTTTATTTCTTCCTTATTTTCCACCAATCATGTTTGGTAAAGTGTGTGGACGCCATTTGCCGATCAGAAGTCAAATCAGACAAAAGGTATGATGGGTCACTGATTACGTTACCTCTTTGAAATCCATTCATTATTTTCTTGCTTTCGTCTGCCGGCTGCTTCTCGCGGATTCCTCAGTCCAATTCAAATCAGTAATTAGTCAAGGAGCTTATATGTACATGCATTGAAAAACCCAGCCAGAGTTAAAAACTTGAAGTTTGTTTCATTTTCAGCTCCTAAACTTCATCATCAATGGCAGAAGAAACCAAGAGGTAATTCTTTCTTTCATTATATAAAAATTATCTTCTGCTGCTTCTTGTTGATGACAATTTGATCAATTTTTCAGGTACGCAGTTGTCACTGGAGCAAACAAGGGGATTGGATTTGGGATTTGTAAGCAGTTGGCTTCAAATGGGATTGTGGTAGTTTTAACAGCCAGAAGTGAGAAGAGAGGCCTTGACGCTGTTCAAAAACTCAAAGAATCTGGTCTTTCTGATTATGTGGTTTTTCATCAACTTGATGTGGCTGACTCTTCCAGTATTGCCGCTCTTGCTGATTTCATCAGAACTCGATTCGGAAAGCTTGATATCTTGGTTATATAATTATACCTAAAGTTCTCACTCTTTGTTCATCTTTTTGCATATATTGTTAATTGGGTGGATATGTTTTCTGCATACATAAACAATTTATTAACATTGCTTCAGTGCACAATCAGTAGGTTGGACAAAAAACTGAATCAGCTTTATAATCATTTGTATTTTCTTCTTGGTTAATTGTTCTCTCGATTATTTCGTGGATTATCAGTAGTGGAAGAAAGCAAAATTTCAGATTTCAATCCGTCTATTATTTAAAATTTCGAATGACCTGAAGTGAACATGTAATTTATGGTAGTAAAAAGATGGATGTGCTTCAAAATTATAATGCTTCTGGAGGCTTTCTTTTCTTTTCTATTTTATCCCTTTTGTTTATTTAGTTAACCTAATCTTCTTTTATACGTCGAATGTTGAACGCTATTTTCTTTCTGTGCAGGTGAACAATGCAGGTGTTGGTGGAGCTCAAGTTGATGGGAAAGCTCCTAAAGCTTCTGATATTGGTAAGGTGAGTTTCTATCAGTAAACATATTGATGAGGGTTAAAGCTCAAAGGAAGGGTAATTGTAGTTAAAATTTATTGATATTTACTTGGAGATCTATGCTGATTTACTCGCTGATAACTGACAAGTTGAGGTTGCATGTGATATTGTCTAGATGAAGAGTTTTGTGTTGGCTGAAAGTTTGTGTCCTCTAGTTTTGAACATTTCCTATGAATTTCTAGTATATAGGATGTCTGCTTTTTAATGTAAAGTTAATCATGATAGAATCATAACAAAATATATCTGTATCTAATTAAGCATCAATTTTAGTTATAAATTGGCATTTAAAAATTGTCAGTACATGGCACTAGAGGATTGTTTATGATTTTAGTTTTATCATAATATCATGATTGCTCAGTTAAAAATTTTTTTATTCAAAATTTTTAAAAGATTTTAGCGTTTGGGTTTCTTGACATTCATGGCAAACTAAGCTTTTGTCTACTGTACATTTATCTTTACTGCTTATGTGTTGGTTTTTTGGAGGAAATATTACTTTTATTAAATGAAAATAAGTTCTCATACTGACAGTATATCAAGAGACTGACATTGAACTCTTTAAGTAGGCATAATTCTGATCCTGACAAACTTCGACAAATTAAAATTCCAAACTAATTGAACCCCGGTACTACACTACTCCTTACAGAGAGGAATTTAAAATAGGAACTGAATTTTAATGGGATAACTAATACCAAAAGAGTAGAACTTGAATTAACATCAATAATCCCTTGCTTAATTCAAGGAAGAGGTTGAACTAGGGCTGTAATCGAATCGAGTTGGACCGAATATTAATGATTTTTAGCTTGGTTCATTTAAATCTATCAGGAGCCGAGCTCAATTTGAGATTTTATATTTCAGCTCAGCTCATTTCAAAATTATTAGGCTTGCGAGTAGCTTGAACTCGGTTCGTAAATAACTCGTTTATTATGTTTAATAAGTTTAGTTCAAGTTCAATTTATTAACTAATAATGACAAAAACTCGAATTCAAAAGAGCTCTATAACAAAATATAAATATATTAGTAATATTAATGTAATAATAAATGAGGTTTAAACAACAATATTCACGAATTTTTAAATAAACATGTTTTCAAACTTTTAAATGAATATGTTGGTGAGTTAATAAACCAAATAGTATTAAGCCATTTTCGAGCTTGGATTTGAACTTGAGCTCGACTCATTAAGATTTAATGAACTATCTTGAATGAGTTTTTTTCCGAATTGAGATCTGAATAGTTCGCAAACAGTTTGATTTATTTATAGGCCTAGATTGAACAAAAAATTTTTTTTTGGAAATTGGTCTTGGAGTATGTCTCTTTAAACCTCTCTATTTCATGGAACACTTCTTTCCAATACTATGATTTTTCTAGCGCACTTCTTCCATAAGATATCTTGATTTAGTTGCTGGTATCATCTAAATATATTCTTTAAAACTTGAAGCCGTCTTCTTCTTGTGCCATTTTTGCTATGTTCTCTTCATTGAATTGACAATATATTACATACGCATATCATTTACATTGGAAGCATTATGGTTCTTTTGTGCCACTAGGTTTTTTCTTCATATTTTTTTATTTATGCGAGAGTATGTTTCTACCTAAGAAGAGCAAGATATTTTCCTTTTTCTACAACCTCCCATAAGCTTGCAGCCTTGAAATGGATGATTTTCCCTCAGTGAATTCCAAGGAGGCTTTCATATCATTTGTTGGTTTTTGGAGGAAATATAAGTTTTTGGTGAATATAACTTTTGTTAGATAAAATAATTTCTCACAATACATAACTACTTGAATAGACATTTGAAAGAAATTATTTAAATTGTAATCTTAACAAATTTTGACCAAATAATTGAATTCTGGTACAATAATACTTCAAATTAGGAACTGACTTTAATGAATAACTAATACCAAAAGGTCAGGAATTGAATTAAGGTCAACAAATTGACTATGTTGATACTTAGAATTTTTTTCCTTGATGCAGGAAGGTGCACAGATCAATTGGACTGAAATATTGATTCAACCGTATGAGTTAGCTGAACAATGCTTGACAATAAACTATTATGGTGCCAAGAGAATGATTGAGGCACTGATTCCCCTACTCCAGTTATCTGATTCACCCAGGATTGTTAATGTCTCATCTTCCATGGGGAGGTTGGAGGTAAATCCATATGACTTTTGCCAGAGATAATTCACTCATAATGACTCGTG
The DNA here is from genome assembly GCA_023653625.1 of Triadica sebifera. Taxonomy (NCBI): domain Eukaryota; kingdom Viridiplantae; phylum Streptophyta; class Magnoliopsida; order Malpighiales; family Euphorbiaceae; genus Triadica; species Triadica sebifera. The sequence continues at coordinate 31,799,571 of CM042900.1, read as the reverse complement.
CAAATTTGATTTCTGTTAGTGACTTGATTAGAAATCTCAGCAAAGCTAACATAGAAAGCATATCTCTATAGTGTATATAGAATACAAGAAAGATATGCCTACCTACTGAGCTACTATCTTTCTATGCCATCCAGTTTTTCCTGATAAAATGTATGAAATAGAAATTGAGTAGTTACTCCTATGTTTCTAGCGAATGAAAATGTTGTTCTGTAATCTGTTCCAGAGAGTATCAAATGAATGGGCTAAAGAGGTGTTAAGTGATGCCGACAACCTTTCAGAAGAAAGAATTGATGAGGTGTTAAGCCAGTATCTAAAAGATTTTAAAGAAAGTTCACTAGAAAGCAAAGGCTGGCCTGCTTTCATGTCTGCCTATGTAGTGTCAAAAGCAGCCCTGAATGCTTATACACGGGTCCAAGCTAAGAAGTTTCCAACTTTTCGTATAAATTGTGTCTGTCCTGGCTTTGTTAAAACAGATATCAACTTCAACATGGGAAAATTATCCGTCGATGAAGGTGCTGAAAGTCCGGTGAGGTTGGCACTGTTGCCTAATGACGGTCCTTCTGGTCGCTTCTTCGTTAGGAAGGAGGAAACACCTTTTTGATTGGACATGATTTAACCATCTATATAGACAAAGGTGTGCATAAAATATTAAGAGTCGAGGCTTTTTAAGTTCCTGAATAATGTCATCCTCTCTTATAGAAAATTATGGAGAAGAATTAAAATTATGGCTAGCATAGTCAAATTTGCAGGTGCAACAACTGGTGATAGTTTTTCTTTGGTAGCCTTGGATGTTAGGGATTGTTTATTTGAATATCTTAACTCAATAAGAGCATGTAAAATCTCTGGTTCTTTACATTATCAATTGCATTGCATTTTTATCAAGCTTATTGAACTTACATGAAATTGTAATAATGTTCTATAATACTCTCTCTGTTCAACTTTAAGTGTTGTTTAAGAAAAAAAAATTTGTTTAACTTCAAATGACGTTTTTAGATTACCAATAAAAAATTAACAATTTCTTTCTAACTTTACCTGTATTTTGATTTTAGAGTAAGGTTTCTCTACTGTTAATGAGATGTTTTTAGTTTTTCTAAAAAAGAGTAATATAGTTATTTTATACCTATAATTATATTTATTAAATATCATTTTTAATCTTTGTGACTATTTTAAACGAGTGAAACGGAGTAACTACTTCATTTGTGCTTCTTTTCTTACTAGAGTATCTTTTCAAAATGCCAAATTGTGAAACTTCTAAGGCCAGAATAAAGGAAATAACAATTTAGGATTATGACTGGAGAATGCGAAATTTCCTGCTCCATATAAAAACTGAAGTACTCAGAGAAGAAATTTCCTACCCAGATAGTGGTTCGAGCACTGATTTTGGTAATTAACAGATGGTTTTTGCAATTTTCTATTTTGGCGGATTATTTAGTTGCAGTGGTCCACTCTCGGAATATTTTGTTAGATACGTATGAATATTCCTTTAGATCTGATGTTGGATCTGTCAAAAATAATTAACACAAATGACAATGTCAACTCCTTATCTTTAAAATCAAGTTAGAATCTCAATTCCTTCTCTTTAAAACCAAGTTAGAATCATGGGCATTGTAAAATTGTTATTATCTATACTATTTTATTTATATTAGATTCAAGAAAAAAAAATTATAAATCAATTTTCGATTAAAAGAAAGTATTCGAGAGTGTAGTCTAATCTTTACTAATGGGCTGGCCTACTGCTTAACATATAAATCATACTGATTATGCCTTTTTTTAACCCCATCTTCAATACATTACTAGTATAATTTTTTATATTAAAATAATATAATTACAGTAAATTTATCTCCAATTTATTACTTTATTTTTTATTCCAAAAAATTATATATATATATATATATATATATATATTCCTAGTTATACTTTATTTTATATTTTTTATTATTTTCATACTATTTAATTATTTTACAAAATAAACCATAATATTTTTTTTACATATTCATCCAACATAATAAATTTTATCATTTAATAATATTACTAAAATAAGTCAAAATTCATTTTTGGTCACAAGTGTGCATCTTCTTCCCTTCTTCCAGCAATATTTTTTTCTCTTCTTCCAATAACTTCTAGTAACATTTTTTTCAGCAATTATTTAATTTTTATTTTTAAAAAACTGAAATAGCGTTGCTACAATATCACTCCAAATATAGTGTGGTGCTGTAGATAATGTCAGTTTTGACACTAAAATAATGTCTAGTTTGAGATAAATTATCTTACACCATTTTTGTTTTTGCCACTTTTTTTGCACCAATATGATGTGGATTGGAGATGACCTTTAGAAAGATATATGCAAATCATATTTCTATTGATGCAAGTTTTTTATTTTTTTAAAAATCATAAATTATGAATAATAACTTGCTGTTAAAATAGGATAATATTGCATAAAATAATTTTTTATATTGTAACATTTAATACGTTTCTACTATTTTCAATTTATAAGACTTGATGATGGTCGGATAACTACACAAAAAAGTATTTGAAAATTTTTAATTTATCTAATTGAATTATAAAATATTCAATTTATTTATGGTATTTTTGTAATTATTGAAATATTTTTAGTTAGGATTTTTCAGTCAGTATTGTTTTCGAAAGATCAAGTTTTAAACCTAATAAATTTGACAGCTCAATTAAAATAGCGATTTAAGAATTTTTTTCTGTAATTCTTTTCGAGTAATGATTTTATAATTTAAGAATAGTTTAAAACTGAAACGGTAAAGAATAATCTTATTCTTTAGCGTTAAAAGGTCCACGTGGGCGACAGTTATTATTGATGGTCAGGGTGCGTAAACGCGCCTGCGATAAAATCACACCGAACCGATAAAATCGAATTGGTTTGTTCGGATTTCGGATCATAATTTCAATTTCCATAATTGAAATGTTTGATCTGTAAGATCTTTAATTTCAATATTTTTTTGTTGGCCGAATGGGAGATTGTGTCCTGACTCTGGTTTGGTGAACACTGGCTATTTTTGAGTTAAATATTGATTAGGAAATTTATACCTGGATGGGCTTGTTCAGAAACTGACATTTGAGAACCGACCGAACTACTCGGTTTTATCACCATTAATTCGAGTCTTAAGTTGGAATGGTTTCGACCCGGTCCCTCGTTGCACAAGTTGAAAACCAATGGATACGAAGATGAGATGTTTTAAGATTGACATTTTAATAAGTTGAGTTCAAAATGTTTTTACTTTCTCGTCCCTCCCAATCTATTTCTTCGAAAATCCTATATTTTTATAAAAATAAGATATTTTAAGATAAATTTGCTACAATTTGATATAATTAAGAATATAAAATATTTCACATCCAACATATTTTTTAACTAAATTTAGATTTGAGATCTCATAAACTTTAATAGTGAATTTGAAATTTAGTAACAATTATTTTCTAGGAATATAAAGGGGCTATGACTCCCACAAAATATAATTCTTTTAAATGAAGGATACTGTCAAAAATTGCCTAGGATATCAATTTGAATTTATAAGTGAGTCATAATTCAATTCAATCAAATATTGATTTTTTTATAAATAACTACATATCTATAAAAAAATTCACAATTATATGTCAAAAAAAATTATAAACACAACTATTTATATAAATATATATAAAAAAATGCAAAAAGATTGAATTGAAGGTTATTTTACAGAATTGATGTAAATTGGAATCGATTTTTATTGATGGTTTCGATTTAAGAAAATGTCTATCAACGAAACAAAAGTGGAAACTTCTATATGATAATTAATTAATTAATTACTCATTTCACAAAATAAAGAAATATCCGAGAAATTACATGCTCAACCAATTCATTAATATTATTGGGAGAATGAATGAAAACAAAGGATGACAGATAGGAAATCACGATCACAGAGAGTAGACTCAATAATGACAAAAATTAAAAAAAAAATTAAAAAATAATTATTAAATGATAATTCTAATAAAATTATAAGCTCCAATGGGCAAGGAATTGCAGTCTTCGTTGGGAGCAGGTGATTTCGCATGCATATAGGTAAGCTGACCTCTACGGTAGCGTGAAGGAATGAAACCATACTCTCTTTTTTTTTTAAAATTATATATGGATAATGTATTATTTAAATAATTAGACAAAAACATATCCAACTATATCCAAACCAACCCATAATAATAATAATAATAATAATAATAATAATAATAATAATAATTGGACAAACTTGGGTTGTGGACAATCAAATCCAACCAATTCTAGCTTATGAATTATTACAATTATACATGCTTATTATTTAAGATCAAATACCTTAATAAAACATAGCTACTGCACTATGTACATTTGATATGTCAAATAATATAAAAATATAGGACAATACAACATTAAATTTTACTTTTGAAATGTCAATTATGCTTATTATTTACTGTAAAAGAGAATATTATGTATTTTTATTTTTATATATTAAACTCTTTTTTTTATTTTTTTCTATTAAATTCATATTCTTTGATTTCATTAAATAATTGGAAATAAAATCATGAAAAATGGACTCAATAAGTATAAATATTAAAATATAAAACTTTAATTTAAAAAAATGCAAGAATATAGTTACTTAACATTACTGTTTACCAAATTTATTATTTTGTCATGGTGACTAATCATGTTCAGAGTTTATTTAGAGTAAAAAGATTATTTACCTTTTTATAATAGTGCGTTTAGAATGATTCGAATTTAAAAATTCTTTCCATGTATTACCAGCTGAGCTGCGTCACTGTTTTAATGGTAATCCACGAGGAAAACCGAGAAAATAAAAACAATATCCAGGCTGACCGTTGACGAGATCGACACATCTCACCCTAGCTCCGGATACAGCTAGGATCACCCCAAAAAATCATACCCTACCCCTGGACAATTTCTTTAATACCCAAACACTCCTCTGCTTCCGCCATTTTAAGATCCCTTATAAACACCGTATCCAAAATTCCAGTTCTGAATCCGCTGCAAGAGCTTACACTCTAGGTTGCTGCTAAGGTCAGTAATCTTTTCTCCGTCACTTTTCAATTTCTTGCTTCAGATTTTTATTTTTTTCGATTGAATGCCATTATGCAAGAACACTACAATACTTCTCGTTTTGGTTGTAAGGAATTTACTTCTACTTCTGCCTTATCTTCTAATATGATGATGCCTACTATTTTGCTCCGGAGTTGAATTACCTGCAATGTTGTTTATTGAGTAGTTCAGCCTGACGTTATGCGTGAATAATTTTAATGCACATTTGCACATTAATTTGAGTAATTTGATATGATTCTGGTATTAAATCTGTCAGTCTATTACGAATGGGGAGGGTTTGGAATTCCTTTTCATTTTCCTTTCTTTTTTTTTGAACTGGAAGCTTGATCATTTTGTGAATTTCATCGCAGGGAAATCAATATATATTAACTGCAATGGCAGTGAGAAAGCCCGGTTTAATTGCTTTATTTGATGTTGATGGGACTCTCACAGCTCCTAGAAAGGTATAATTCTTTCTGTTGTGTTGGATTTTGATGATCTTGTTGCGGAGTATGTAAGATCTGATCAAACTATTAGAATTATTGCAGTTAGTATATCTGCAAAAGCCAAAATTTGTCTGATGCTTCATAACTTGTTGGACTATTTGTGGAACTGACTTATTCTTGTTGATTGTTTTCAACTCACATTCCAGGTGGCCAGCCCAAAGATGTTAGAGTTTATGCAGGAACTCCGTAAGGTATGTATTGATTCAGCATGATTTATGATTTATCCAAGGATTGCTTTTGTTTGCATTTTATTTTCATTTTTCATCAGGTATTATCATATACATGATAGTAGCTTTGTTCAACTAAAGGTCGTTACTGTTGGAGTTGTGGGTGGATCTGACCTCTCTAAGATATCAGAGCAACTTGGCAGGACAGGTTGGATAAGTTGCTTTTAAATTTGTGGTTGTGGTAGAAAGTAATGAAGAGCTATTAATTATAATTTTGGATATGCAGTTACAAGTGACTATGACTATGTATTTTCTGAGAATGGTCTTGTGGCTCATAAAGATGGGAAACTTATTGGCACCCAGGTACTTCTCACAATAAAAAGAGAGAATGTTAGGCTGAGAATCAGATTTATTTTCTCAAAAAAACTGGCCAAACACTTGTGTGAATTTAACCTTTTCCTCTAAATTGATGTGCGATTTCTAATGGATTGTTTATGATTACTGTTTTCCAGAGCTTGAAGACATTCCTTGGAGAAGAAAAGCTCAAAGTGAGTTACTTTTTTTGTTACAGTTTTATTGATTTTCTAAAATGACAAGAGAGAAATAATTAATTGGATTAAAAGAATAAAGTTTATAGGAGGCCACTGAAATTTCTGAGATGCAGTATGCTCTTTTGTGTTCAACACTTATATCAATGATTTTGCCTCCATGTGAGACTACTTGTAGCGAAAGAATAGTCAATAATTTTTAGAATCATCTTAATGACAAAATGCTCGTTGCAAATTATTTGTGATATACAAGACATTGAACAAGCTTTGGCTGAAGCATTTTTGGAAGTGCTAGTTACTTGGTAGCTGAATCATTAGATTAGATCCACAAAACAAACTATTTGTTGTTAAATTTTTTGCATAGGAGTTTGATTAGATATATTTTATTCTGATAGACTTGAATGATGTGTGCAGGAATTTATAAATTTTACACTTCATTATATTGCAGACTTGGATATTCCAATAAAAAGGTGAGTACATCAAAAGTTTGAAATCAATTTTCATGCATATCAAGCTGGTAAAAAAAGGGTTAAATAAGACTATTTCTTTCCAATGCATCATATAGGGGAACATTTATAGAATTCCGGAGTGGTATGATTAATGTATCACCAATTGGGCGGAACTGCAGCCAAGAAGAAAGGGACGAATTTGAAAAATATGATAAGGTTAGAGAAGACACTGGTCTGACTTCATTGAGATATTATGTTGGAATCAATTGCTTTCAAAGTTGGAATTCTGTGGTAGATATATATTGCTAAAACATAGTACAATTTATTTCAGGTTCATAACATACGCCCAAAAATGGTGTCTGTGCTGCGTGAGAAGTTTGCACACCTTAACCTGACATTCTCAATAGGTGGACAGATAAGCCTTGATGTGGGTTAACTATCTACTCTATGATAATCTTGAACTGGTTAAATAGAAAGCAGGTTGGTAAAGTGCAATCATATTCATTAATGCCTGTAACAGGTTTTTCCTCAAGGTTGGGACAAGACATACTGTTTGAGATACCTTGAAGACTATAATGAAATCCACTTCTTTGGTGACAAAACATACAAGGTTAAATCTTTATTTCATTTTCTTCTCTCTTTACGTCCTTCTCTCACCTTCTGTTTTCCACAAGTCTTCTGCTCACAACATTGCTGTTGATAATCTCTTTCATTTCATGCATTTTCAGTCACTATCTCATGTACACATTGCTGACTTTCGAGTAAACATATTTTGGAAGGATTAGTACTTATGATGATTGTCATTCCTACTACTCTGGGGACCATATGATTATAAATTGCGACAATAAGTCTGATATTAATGTGGTTGATATTGTTCTTTTTCCTAAGAAAGGAATCATAGATCAGGGGAAACTTTATTTTTTAAAATTAAGGTAAAAAGCTTAGACGGTAGCCAAATATGTGTCGAGAAAGTTGAGAGTTTCAGTTCTTAACTGATGATACTGTCTCTGATTTGGAGTGGCAAACCAGAGTTCTCATTGCTCTTTGCTAACCTAAAACTGTGCTACAAGGATTATTTAGTTATTCTTCACTAGAACATTTCAAGTGCTGTGATCAGTAACAAACATTCTGGTAATATTGAAGTTGATTCTTCATACTTCTGATCTCTCCTAATATTCTGAAGCCAAAAATTTATTCTACAATTTTACATGGAAGGAAACCCCTATCATGTGAGTCACTTTAACAGCTCAGCCTTGGTTTGCAGAGCTGCTTTATTTTGGTTATGCTGTTATCATTGTGTGTATGCTTTTTTAGATGTTTCTCTACTTCAATCCTTTGTTATATTCCTAGGGTTGTTGAATAATCTTATGTTTACTAAATCTTTTATTTTTCTTTTTCTAACTAGGGAGGAAATGACCATGAAATTTATGAATCAGAACGAACTCTGGGTCACACAGGTTAGCAAAAAATTTAATCTTCAACTTATCTTTTGGCATACCGAGGGATTGGTATATGTTATGGAATTATCTTACATTTTTTTCTTATGCAAACTAATAGAAATTAACCAAACCAAAGAGAATTTTGAATACTTAAGAACCTGGAGTCTAATTTTACTCATATTAGAAGATAAGAGTTGGATTGCTTACCAATAATGGGACTATTTTACATTATGGTTTACGTGGGGATCATTCAAGTGGAGTTTGGACTGTCTCATCTGGAACTAGTGGCTTTACAAAATGCTCAAATTAACCTTTGACAGTGAGCACACCGAGTTCTATACCATCTCCTCTCAATACATGTCTATAGATAGGAAGACTACTTAAATAGCTAGCCCTCAGGAATTGAGAATAGAACTTTTAGATATTTGATACCAAATTCCTTCTTTAATTTGGCCCCATCATATTTGATACCAAACTCTTTGCCTACCCTCGATTACTGCAGTAAATTGGGTACATATAATGGAGTCACCACAATACAACTGGATTTGATATAACTAAACGTAAATATTTATCCATGCATCTCACAATGTGCCTAGCAGTTTTTATGGTGTATCAAGTGATATAAACTCTTGAGCTTTACTTTTTGCAGTTACCAGCCCTGAAGATACAATGGAGCAGTGTAAAGCTCTATTCCTGGCAAATCCTTGAGCTTGTGGCTATTCTTTGTTTTCATTGTACACGAATTGTATTTTATACATGTTATAGAATTATTGCCTATGTAATTCATATGAACAGAACAATTCAAAGGAGATGATGAGATGTTCATGTAGACTTTTCCATGTAGAACGTGCTTTCATGTGAGTGGGCTATTATGCCCTCATGAGTATTATATCCAAACTAATGCTTTAATTATTTCATCCACATTTTTATCTTTTGAGTATTCGGATTTTATCCCAAATCTAGAACAGCTAACAAAAATCAATCATCTGCCTCTTGTATGTTTTTTGAATTATGATATTCAACGTATATGGGTTCTCTTCTGAGACAAAAAAAAAAAAAATAGTAAAAAAATAATTATTGTATGTAGTAGAAGATTTAGTATAGGAAATATTCTTTTATCAATCAATACGCATTTGCAAATTTTTTTTTTATATAGGAGAAAAAGATTTATTGTTATGGAACGCAAAAATCATGAAGTATTAGCATCCTCAAATTTCTGAAATATATCAATTATACCATTTATACTTCAACAAAAAAATTTCCCATAAAATTCAATTGTCCAGAAAAATGTCCATATTTCCCCTTTTTTTCTTAAAAAAAAAGAACAGAAGACCGCGCATCGGCATCGGTTTCTATTTAAATTAAGCTCAAACCGATAATTCTCAAAAGTAAAACAAACACACTACTTGATATGGCTTGCCGGGCAGAGGATCAAAACCCTAGGTTCTTCATAGCGGTTCACGTCGGCGCGGGGTATCACGCCCCTTCCAGCGAGAAAGCCCTGATATCCGCCATGAAGCGAGCTTGCCTCGCCGCTGCTTCTGTTCTTCGCCGGGTACTCTTCTTCTCTTCTCGCTTTTACTTTTTTTCCTTTTTCGGTTTGGTTAATATGGGATTAAGGCTTAGTTGTTGTTGCTATTTCTGTTCGGTTAATAATATCTACGGATATCAATATCTTTTTATGTGCATTCCGGTTTAGACATTATTTGTCTTTTTTCAAAAAAAAAAATTGATTTAGGGTTCTGGTGGATGTCTAGATGCCGTTACATCCGCCATTCAAGTTTTGGAGGTATATATTTATTTTCTTTGTGCTGCTGATATCTGCGGATGATTTTCATTTCTGAAGTTCACGTAATATGTTATTGATTTTAAATTTAATTAAGTGAAAAGCGGAGTTTGCTTTAAATTTATTGATTTTAAACTTAATGAAGAGAGTTTGTATTTTATGTCAATCTTGCAATCGATGTCATTGCTTTATTGTTTCCTTTCCTTACAAGAAATTGGGCCAATTCAATGGGTTCTCACTTGGAAAAAAAAATGTTGCGAGAGTTCATTTCACCTGGCCTAGAGGTGATTGATGGGGCCACCTGAATGTTTTACATGTTATCTTTCATGTTTTAGTTCAAGGATGGCCCTAAATCTATGTTTTATATAAGTATCAATTTATAGTTTTGGTGCCTGTGAAAGAAAAGGATGACATGTTGCCCTATTTTGTTTGTTATAGGATGATGTTTGCACAAATGCTGGCCGAGGCTCTAATTTGACAGAAGATGGTGGTGTGGAGTGTGACTCTAGTATAATGGATGGTAACTTTGGGGCATTTGGAGCTGTTGGAGCAGTTCCAGGTACTCTTGAGTTGATTAATTTATTATTTGAAGTTCTTAGATTATTCTCCACATTTTCCATGAGGTCACTGAGTATACATTTCATTAGTTGTAGAGCAGGTGTCCGAAATGCCATCCAGATCGCTACCTTATTGGCCAAGGAGCAAATGATGGGTTCTTCATTGTTGGGTCGATTATCTCCAATGTAATATTACACTATCTTGCTTCTCTGTTACATGCTATGTTGTTACAGCCTTTTTTTTTGTGTCTTAAATCAATGCATAAGTGAAAAGTGGCTTCCCCTTCTATACGGGATTGGAGATTAAAATTTCCTTTTACTTTCTCAAAATTAGAGCAACCAGGCCTTGTTATAATTTATTTTTTTCTCTTAATCATAGTTTAAATAGAAGTTCATTTTTTGGAATAAAATTCCACCTTCGTTCTCATTTCTCATTGAACATTATATGTGGTCCTAGGTTTTTGGTAGGTGAAGGTGCTCATGTATGGGTAGAATCCAAAGGCATTGGTTTTCCAGAATCTATAGCAGAAGCAAATAAGGTTTAGTTTTTCAACTTTTGATTACTTTTTCAACTTGTTGAATATTATCTAATTGAATGCCCTTTGATTATCAACTTCCAGTGATGACATTCTTATGATATTTAGGGATGATAAAATGAATTGGCTTAAATTTTGAATTAGTGGCTAGTGACAGAAAGGGCAAAAGCACAGTGGGAAAGGTTCAGAGCGATGCTTATGAATGATGCTGCTGAGATATATACTTCTAAAGAATTACTCAGTTTTAAATCCGAAGAGGCTGTAAAATCATCAAGTATTCCATTATTATTTTGCAGAAATAAATGGATTACTTTCATTTGAAAATTACATTATGTGCAAATTTTATTGTTTATCTACTATATAAGTATTTGAAAAGTCTGCTATATATGTCCATATTTTTAGCATCATGCTTTTGTTCTCTTACTACTTATCCCATATTGAAGTTGCATATTTTGTTCGACTGGCAGCTATAGTATTAGTATACACGTGTGTGTGTGTTCTGCTTTTTCAGAGGTTAGAAAGCTTTATGTTCTCGTTTATAGCCTTTTCTAAATTATAATTTAAGATTGAAATCGCACTTATATTTCAGAATTAGAAGTACAATCTGACAACCTTTCAAAAAACAATGCTGAAAGTCAGTCATCTCTACCAAATTTATTGGAAGAAGATAGTATCATGGACACTGTTGGAGTTATCTGTTGATAATGAAGGACATATAGCTTCAGGCACCTCTAGTGGTGGTATTGCACTGAAGGTAAAGGATGTTTGTTCTTTGCATATTGTTTTAGTGATCATCTCCTTTAAGTTTAGACAAACTATAACATGTTTTTCTTTTTCATATTAAAAACAATAGTAGAAAAATGTATCAGGTCAGTGGGTGTGTGGGTTGGCAGCAATGTATGGTTCAGATTGTTGGGCTTCTTCAAGAGGTCCCTTTGGGGCTCCGTTCATTGTTGGTTGTTGTGTTTCAGGGGCAGGAGAATATCTGCTGAAAGGATTTGCTGCTCGAGAGTGTTGTGTTTCATCATCAATGTATGATTGGCTCTTCTGGATGTCTTTGTATTAAAATTCCTGTACCACCCCCACCCAAAAAGGAGAATATATACATATATATATATATATATATATATATATATATATATATATATGTATATATATATATATATATTTGATTTCTTTTATATAATTATACGACAGATAAACTTGGTTCCCAATATTAGTTTATTTAAAGCTTGTGCAAGCAGGTTTATTTTGGCTTAGTCCTCAACTGAGTTCTGAAAAAAATAATTGCTCTTTGACAAGATGCCAGTTAAGAAGACAATGGCACCTTGTTCTGCTACCCATAGTACATTAGAGATGTGTTTTGATGCTTTATCTTAGTACTAATTTATAGTTTAGCCCAATTTCTTAATGGTGTGGTGATCAGTGCTTCTTGTTTATGGTGGCCTAAAATGTAAGATTAACAGGATCTTTTTATTGCTTAGTTCTCAGGCTGGTCCTGCCTCTTCTAACATGAAAGTTTTACGTTCAGTAGTTAATGTCAGAAGTCAAAACATAACTGATAAAAGGGCTGGAATTTTACTTGTGCAAGCCGATGCTCCTGTAATGGTTTCTTCATGACCAAAACTGTAGTTCTGAATTCTTTTCAAATGATTGTTTATTCACATGCTTTTTTGTTCTTGTCAGGCCTCTGGGAATCCACCAAGATTAAAAACCATAGAGATTGCTGCTTCATATACGTCATTGTCTTTCGGGATAGGATATTTTGGGAGTTCTATGGACCGGCCTAAGGTATCAAATCTGCTTTAAGCCTAGAAAAGTATTTTTCTATTTAGTCATTTAGTATTTATTTGGTGTTCTAGTCACAATGGTTAGCATCAATTTGAAGCCCGGAATAGGAGGATCAAAGAAATAGTCTAATATCAATCATATCATTTTAGCATGGCAACCTGCACTTTCTCCACACACTGCGGCACAATATGCATTTTCTATTTAAGTGAAGATAAGCTCTCACTTTGATTCCATGTTTCCTTTTCCTAGTTGGTTTTGTTTCAGAAACATGCCTTATAAATGCTAAATGTGAGATGAAGATAATGTTGTGCGCATTCAAACACCACTTGCCAAGTTTACACCAATGTTCGAAGTATTGAGTCACTAGCCGTTCCCTAGACATTGCATGAATAGTTTGTTATTACCAAACACTTTTGATTCCTTGCATAATAAGTTAACTACGGTTTTGTTTTCTTGTCAATTTCTTTCAGGTGTCCATTTTACGTAGCACGAAACTTCAATCCAATACTGGAATTGACCATTTTGAAGCACGAATTGATCTTTCTGCCAAAAATTCTTTGTAACTAAAATTTTGGTTAAACTCATTTTCAAATTCTTAAATTATAACGAATTATTTGATTCAATCTCTAATCTTTTATTGTGTTTAATTAAATTCTTAAACTATTATTTTTATTTAATTTCATCCTTAAATATTTATTTATTTTATTTCTAAGTCCAATTTTAAATGACAAGAATAAAATATTAATATTTTTAATAAATGGTGTTAAAAATAATAATGTTTTATTTTAAAAAATGTGATGCAGCCCTAAAAAGATCATCATTAATGGCACTGCACAAGCTATTGTGCTGTTGGTCAAAATTCGATGATCGATGTTAGTGTGATAATTTTAACTTCAGCTCTTTAGCTTTCTTCTTCTACACTCTAGCCCTCTTTTATTCTAGCTCAACTTACCATTCTTACCTTGATTTTTGCTGTATCGGTGGCGGCACTAACATTTGGAAACAATCACCATCAGATATCAGTGAGAGATTTGCCAGAAAAATGGAAGGCTTCTAGGATCCATATGTTAGGTAATTGGTACAATGTTTGGTGATAGATAGGGATTAAACAACCGTTTAATTTCTACCCAAATTTCACTGTTAGGGCAAGAATTGAGGACTTCTTGTTTGATGATTGATTAAGATTAATATTAAAGTGATTTTAAGTTTTTTAAGAATTTTTAAATTTTTTTACTTTTTATTTTTTTAATTTTTAATAAATAAAACAATTTTTGTATTAAAAAATCATTTAATTAGATGTAATTGCCAATTGATAATGTGTGCATGTAATTGTCACTATCATTTGTCTTATTATAATTGAATCTAAAATTAATATAAATAAATATCAAGGATATATTTAAATAAAAATAGTTTAGAAATCTAATTAAACACAATAAAAGAAAAAATATTGATTCAAATAACTCGTTATTGTTTGAATCTTAAAAATAGATTTTCCCAAAAATTTTGATTTAACTGGTTTTGAGTTTTCGGACACGTTTTGCTAGTTGTTGCACTAATGGTTAATTTTGACGCTGTTAAAGGGCATCTGCGTCCCACCTATGTTGGATCGATAAACTCGCAAAAGATAAGGTGGAGCAATTCCATTGCGCAGCTGAGGCAGTGGCTCCATACAAGATTTTCAATGATCAATTGAACATTATAATGGTACTAAAAGCTCTAATATATATCCAACACATAAGTGACATCTTCAAGTCTCTCCATCTGATCCATACAAATTCCTTGAGTACAGCACGGCATAAACTTTCAGAATCTCAAATTTGTTTCGCACGGGCTGAGAAATGACACTGCTTGGAAAATTAGATAAAAAGCTCTGGAATAATACGCGGTCATCCGAAAAAACCCATTCCTCTAAAGAGAAAAGCATTCCCACATTTTCTTATGAACCAAGCAGCGGTAATTGAGGTTTATCAGGTCAATCTGCGGTAACAGACAAGCATATGGAAAAATTATGAACTGAATTTAGTAGGCTGGAAAACTCTTTTGCCCAGGTCTCGGTTGTTTCTAGATGTCTTCTCACTAATCCGAGTCCAAAACACTAACACGAAGATTCAATGCAAAGTCCCACTTCCCCATGTTATAATCAAGTACAATCTGTCAAAATTTTATCGAATGAAAAACCTCGATCATTGGTGGGTATTCTATTGCCTCTTCTGTCGATATATTTTCTGTACAATTATGCCAATGGAACATGTTATGTGAACTATACATTTTCCTATAGTAATTATTTTCCTTTTTTCATTTCTTTAATGGGTCTGGGCTGTTTTCATATTGCTAGTGTTCCTTCAGTGACTTGGTTTTCATCTGAAGAGTCCGTGAGTTGATTTTTGGGTTTATTCATGATCCGAGAAAACCCATAACCAAGAGAACTTCCGCTAGCTTGGCATAGCTGCAAAGGTAAATAAATTTTCAGATAGGAGTACGTACCAATGCAAATCAACTACTCAATCTACACTTACAAATTGCAGATGACATAAAAATGAGCACAAAAAAGATGAGAGAGCAACAAGTACCTCAGTGAGCTCAGACAAGTGGCGAGACCTAAATTCATTTATAGTTGATGCAATCTCAGACATGGGCAGTTTAGCCTAAAAACAAAAGAGAACATAAAATGAACACACCATAAGAATAGTGAAGCACGGAAACCATATTAATCATCTTCAGAACTAGTGCTCTTTTGTCATAATTGATAATTTCATCAATTTCTGTATCCCTTAGCTGAAGCAATTAGATCCCCTGTTCACTGACTATAACACCCAAGAGAGAGGTAATTAATGTAAAGCCAACAACGGAGAATTCATTTAGGTGATGCTAGAGTTCTTGGCATTTTAGACTTGCATACTGTAAGGCCAGATTAAGACCAGTACTTGTCACCTCAAGATAACAACGGCAATATTTTTGCAAAAATCAATAACACACAACTTTATAACATCATTTTGTTTTTACCTGCGCAAGAACAGCAGCTGCCAACTGGAGACTTGGCTCTAATGTCTCTGGAACAACCTGGAAATAGTTAAATCCAATATCACACAAACTTTAATCCACATATTTTGTCACTCATTTTGTACTAAATTTCACATTAGTGCAATAATTATGAATTTATGCAGCATAAACATTTGTAAAAGAAATAAAACTAAATGAGTATATATGAGTTATCAAAATATTACCGCTGTAGCCCCTGCCTTTTCCAAATTAAGGCCATGATCAACATCATGGGCACGGACAAAGGTCTTTACATTAGGAAAATACTTGCTCAGTGCCCAAACAGTTCTAAAATTTGCACCAGGTGTATCCAGAGTTATTGCTGCAGCACATGCTCTTTCAGCACCAACTTTATGGAGGACCTAGTTTTACGAACATTGGACCAACCCATAAGTATACTTTTTATCTGTTTCTTGCTTCTTTTTTCTTTCAGAAACAATACTGTGGAGTATTTAGCTTTACCTCTCGGCTACCAGCATCTCCAAAATATACAGGAAGGTCAAGGGCACGCCCAATTGCCACTCTATCACTGAAAAAATGGTCTTTTCTAAGTAACTATGCTAGAACTTGCAACACAGTATCTCTTTAAAATTTGAATTAATACTACAGTCGTTTGGCCATTGCAATGTTAGATAACAGATGATGAATTATATATTTTTCCCCTTTCTTCTTTGTCGGAAGCAATTATTCCAACATGAACATGTAAATCATCAAAGAAACAACAATCAGCATGGCAAAGATGGTCGGTAAAAAACAATCTATTTTTCTTGAACAGTTCTCTCCCTTTTCACAGACTAAATTTTGCATAGAGATCCAAAAAATAGAGAGGAACCATTCCTTTGAGAAAGTTTTAGGCTTGCAACAACAAAGCTTCAGATTCAGGCTAAGAGAGGCAACAAGAAAGATGCAGATTCAGGTCTTCAGAGCAGATACATTATGCAAAATGATCAAGGATAGGACAGTCTCCAAATTCTCCTTGCCAAGACTCCACATTGAAGGGCCCATAACTGGATACATGCTTACTCAAAACTATCAAACACTGCTTTATGAATTTTGATTGAAGCCTTTAACATATTTATGATGTGAAAGAACAGGAGCATTTCTTCGAAGGTAAAAAAAACAGAACACAATCAGAATATATAGGTTAATACTACATTAGGAAATGTAATTGACACATCTAGAAGAAAGAAAATCAGAAACTCCAGAAGCAGTTTTTTCAAATCTATTTTGCTTACCTCCTCACATCAAGAGCAACAAATGGAATTAGTCGCTCTGAAAGAAGCTGTGCAATAATCTGGCAAACAACCCCCCAACCAAAAAAAAAGGGAATTATAAGAACATATATGTTTTTCACATATTAGAATTGATCTATTTATCAAATCAAATAAGTTAGGTTTTTTTGAACAATAAATAAGATAGGCTAATCGCATAACAACCTGGCCAACACGTCCAAATCCACATATAATAATATGATCCTGCAAATCATCCGTCTGCAAACAAAGAGAAAGACTGATCAGTGAATATGGTGGTAAATTTATCACATCATCCTAAAACAACAAAAAATACAAAATCTAACATAAGCTATAATAAAATTGTTCATCTATAAGAATTATGAAACAAATTCATTAATATCTACCAAAATAATGTAATCAAAAGGCTGGAAAATGACACCTCAGGTGCCAAAAAAATTACAAAATAAAATAGCATAATAAATTTGCTATTTATTTGGCCCCATAAATATATGTTCTTGGTCCATAATCATAGGTGAATGGAACTTTTTGTGCAAGAGGCAAATATTACATAGTTCTTTCCTATAAAATTAAGTTCAACCTCATGACACAAACTCATGCAGTAGGAAACTATCCCCATAAACAAACTGCATTCATTCGAGTGTCATTACTTCAAAACTCAAACAAGATTACTTGCATAAACAGTTACAAGTAATAGCAAATGGGAAGGGGAGAACAAATACATATGTGCAATGTACATATATGTACACATCTAAAATATTCCATTTTGTTGCAGCAAGACATTTCTGTATTTCCACAACATATGATATGCTACGAATGAGAACATAAACTCTAGGAAATTATCAGCTTAATTATAATGAGAAGCATCAACTTCTTATAGATGCCAACACCCTCATCCACGACACAGCCCACCTAGCTGTAACTCATCACCAGTGGCATAAAATATTAAGCCAACAACCTACCACTCATTGCAGAGCAAAGTTCATGTCCATAGGTCAAATTAAATATTTCCTAAATTTTAATTAGTTTTTCCACTATAGTCAAAATTTCATATACATTTTTTAAATATTCAACTAAAGCAAAATGAAAAGCCACAATAATATTAAGCATAGACTTGTAGAGTTCCATATAAAGCCTCTTACCTCACTCTCAACTGGCAACAAACTTCTAACATCATGCTGCTCAAAACGTGATGCAATTAACTGACCTCCAGCAGCTAGCCACGGTGTAAGAGCCATAGAGATCCCCACCACAAGAAACAACAGAGATGAGAGTTGAGGAGACAATATACCCTACAGATGAAAAATTTTAGCTAAGCAATAGTCATACCACTGGTAAGCTACTTCATTTTTAGTACTTTTACCAAAATATATATGTAAATATAATATATATTATAAGGGAAATAATGACATTCCCATTTTCCAACATCTATTTCAGAAATGTGAAACATTCCTTCTCAAATGGCTTGACCTAACCTTATTTATAAGAGAAAATTTCTTACACCTCTGTTTATTACCAAAAGATATTTTGAATTTTGAAACAACATCAAACACACGGGAGAAATTGAAATGACATAGCGGCTAACCCAGTATTAGAATTGGACTTAATACAAGACAGTATAACTTGTTGAGTCTGAAGCAAATGAACACAGAAAATTCAAGTAATTTAATGATCTTATGGGAGAAAATTTAGCTAACAGGAAAGAAAACCTGATTAACAGCTTCACCAAAAGCCACAAATGCAAATTCTCCACCCGGAGCAAGAAGAAGACCAACTCTTAAAGAGGATATGATTGAAATACCAAAAAGTCTACCAACTAAAGCAACCAAAATAGTCTTTCCACCAATTAAGAGTCCCAATGTCCCCATAATGACTGGAAAATTGGAAATAAGAAGCTTCGGATCAATGGACATTCCCACCTGAAAATGCACAGAAAACAAATTATTATCTGCTAATAGTGGAACATCCTCATTTATATAGACGCTAAAATCATCAATCCTTTAAGCAGCATCAATCTCATTCAGAGATGTAATTGCTGGCCTTCTTTTTTTTTTTGGGGTGTGTGTGTGTGTTAAAAATAGCCCAATGATGTTTCATGACTTACCTTAAAAGTTACAACATTGAAAGAAAAAATAGTGAAAAGTTTCACATCCTCATAAATATTCTTTTTCAAAAAATGGCTTAGAGAGATCTATAAGCAGTAAACAGGTATACATAGACACACATCTTACATAAGAATTAAGATTTGAGACTTAAGTATCTACCGTCATGAAGAAGAGACCCAATAGAAGGCCACGATATGGAGCAATATCTGATTCCACCTGTAATGAAAATTCAGTTTCTGCAAGGAGCAAACCAGCCAGAAATGCCCCCAGCGCCATGGAAAGTCCAGCCTTTTTTAAGAAGAAGATAACACTCAACTTTATTAACCATAAAATACTTAAATTTAAACAATTTAAAAAAAAATCAATTTAATACCCTGGCTGTAAGGAGACTAGTCCCCAGAATAACAAGGAGTGTATTGGCTGAGAATATCTCGGCATTTTGATTTTCTGCAATTTGTTTATAAATTGGCCGAAGCAGCTGCAAAAAGCACAGGGATCATGGCAAGAGTAAGCAACAGATGTGAATTTGTTACATAAGGAGGAAGAATAAGCAGAAACTTTGTACGAAGTCCTAATAAAGATAAAAACTGTGCAAACATAACCAATCAAAGATATAAAAAAGGGATAGAATAAAGATAAATTGTTCCTGTTTTAGTCATTTCTTCCTATGGACAAGATTCTTTTGCATCCAGTTCTGAGGTAAATACAATATGCAAAAAACATAACCTGAGAATGAATATTCCATCTATAAATTAAAAGCGCAATGGACCTGATAAGACATTAATTAGACCTACACAAAATATAAAGTCTGGAACCTATTGCGTGATAACTTCAATTAACTAAATAAAATAACTGATAATATATCAATGAGAATGATCTTCAGAAGCACAAGATATGAATCTTCAGCTATAAGAATACATGGTATTTAACATCACTTAACTGATTGATAAACTGCATTCTACAATATGGTCAAAAGTATTGGATTGAATGACTGTACATAAACCTCAAGATATACAGCATTCTTCTTAATTACAACACCTTCTGGACAATGATATGCATTGCCACACAAACTTATTAGGACCTATGAGAAGATCTCAATCAGATGTTCTAATTAAGGTAAAAGCATAGAAAAAGCTCAATGGCACACCTCTAGGTAGGTTTATGTGATTATAAACCAAGCCCTTCCCTCAGGAACCAAAAAACATGAAGTTTTTGCAATACTATTGCAATGAGAATACTAATGAACTTCAGCCACTTAAATGTCATAGTTCAGTTACATATGGGATTTACCAAGCGTCCACCAGCAATTATAGCAGTAATTGCAAGTGCTGCCTTAACAGCAGCCAGCCCAAGAGCTTCAGCAATTGCTTGAAAACCAACCTGAGAAAACAGCAGATTATATTAACTCATAATGCTGAAATCAGCACCAACACTAAAAATAACTACAGTATAATAATGACAAGTATCAGAAGCCAGAGTCAAGTTCAGGCTAAAAATAGTTAAAGGAAAAAAGATATACACACACACACATATATATATGGATCTTGTGAAGTTTTCAGAGAATTTTATTTTTCGTATACTGTTTGTGCAACTTTAGCAAGCAATCTACTAGAAAATGGAATTGCCATTTATCATTGATTGTTCAAGACAATGTTCTGAAAAAATTAAAGTATTAAAGCTTGCATCTGGATCCTGCATTTACTACATTTAAATATTCTGCAAAACAGAGTCCTCCCAGAGTAAGAGAGAAGCGAAGAAAATGATGTGGAACTTTGATTATTGGGTAATATGATATTATCAAATCCCCCCTCTTTTAACGAATTGGTTCTTCATATTTCCCTAACCCAACAGCCACAACCCCTCCCTTGAAAAAGAAAAAATAATAACAGTAAGAAAAAAAAAACTCAGTACCTATGGTATTTCTATTAAAATCATTATAATACCTACACATGCTATGAAGTAACCCATATTGACAAAGTTTCTTCACAATAAGGATTTCAGCTCATTGGCTAGGATCATTTATATAAACTTATCAAACTACTTGAAAACAAAATAATCCCATTCGATGACATTCCATTTGAGGCAAGAGTGGGTGTAAGCTACAAACAACAAATATTCACATCACTTTAAAGTCATTAATGAACAGAATCATTCAACAGCTTTGAGAAAACAGTGTGAGATTACCTTTGGGAAATGAGTAATTATGATTTATTACCATAAACATATAGCATCACTGTAACAAAATCTTTTTGATCATAGTTACAGAAAAACAAAATTCAAGCCTTCACATTTAATTAAATAAAACTAAAAGCTAGTATAGAAAGTTACCCCTCCTTTGGATGAATTTGGTGAAATAAGAGGTATGAGTATTAGCAGAACCACAACGGCCAAATCCTGGAAAGAAAAGAGAGGGGAGACAATTAAGATCAGATAAATTAGAGAACATGATCATATGAAATGACTAATGATTCAAAGAGAAGTTTAAAACTAACGACAATGAGGATAAGGCATTTGAGCATTTGTAATGTAATTGAAAAACTTGAGGATAAGACATTTGAGCATTTGTAATGTAATTGAAAAACTTGAGGATAAGGCATTTGAGCATTTGTAATGTAATTGAAAAACTTACACCATTCTTAAGAACCTAAACAAAGAACTGAGAGATGAAAGAAAACAAACTTGATATGTACTCAGTAGAATATTATGCTTTAAAGATGCATGTGCAGTAATATTATTTACATGATAGTGTGCATAACTACTCATCATACTAAGCTGCACTAGATTTTTATTTCATCCTCACTTATAAGTATAGAGAACCAACTATGACTCCGCAAACAAACACATGATTATGGTGTTCAGTTGGTAAGTTGATTCAATATAGAGCCACAGTCCACTGAGCATAGCATGAAAGTGATTAACAAATGTTAACAGAAAAATAGGTCTTATATTTCCCAGGAAATAGTAGAGTAACCTGAAATAGTAAGACAGAGAATGTAGCACGTCCATGACGTGATGTGCTCTCACCTCGCTCTTGCAAAACCTGCAAAATAAATCCTTAAATATCAATTCTTCAGTCAGCTGTCCATCAAAAGGATGCTGAGTAACCTTAGGCAGTTAAAGAACAAAGGGAGAAAGAATATGATCAAAGTTCATACAAGTTATAGATCACATCGAGATGAATTTTTTAATTTATTCATGGAGATCATAAATATGCAATCATCATTCCAGTATTTGGATCTGAAGGAACACTTGATATCAAGTCAGTAGAGACAAGTTCCTCAGATAAACTTAAGGAAATTATATGGTGTACACTTTTCAAGGTATTTTAACTAGGAATTCGATTCCAAATGCATTAAACAATTTGTTCATTTCTTTTTTCCTTAAGTTAGAAATCATTATTTTGAAGAAGTTACAGTTTTTGAATTAAAAAAAAAATCTGCATAAATCCGTTACCTGCAGGACAACAGCAGTGGAAGACAATGCAAGCCCATTTCCAATGACTATTGCAGCAGGACCAGGCAAACCAGATACAAAATGAGCAAGCAAACCAACAGCCACTGCTGTCACCAAGACCTGTATCATATATATTATGAATCAAGTTAAACAAATTTGTACAAACGTATAGCAAGTAGAGGGAGGCTTGACCAGTGACAACTATGGAAAAGATAAACCTTCCAGTACCTGAGCTGAGCCTAATCCAAAAACGTATTTCTTCATGGAACTAAGCCTTTCAACAGACAGCTATAAAGATAAGAGTTAGCTTCAGTATTGATTTATTAGGGGACTGAAATCAAGGTGAAAAATTTCAGAATACAGACTCCACCTCCAGGCCAATATTAAATAGCAAGAAAACAACTCCAAATTCAGCAATTGCTTTTGTCCCATGCACATGACGAATAATAGAGAGACCATAAGGACCAATCAAGATGCCAGCAGCCAGGTATCCTAGGACAGGACTTCCTAAAATTGCATATCAAAGACAGTCAGTGATAAAATATTATAAAAATTTGAAATAAATTTTGGTGAGAAGGTCCAATTGGCATATATGATCTATGGTAAATTGAGAAGGAAACAATATATTCAACCATGCAAAAATAATAAATCACAATTTAGAGTAAAGCACAATGGATCATATAACAGGAAAGTGAAACAAAAGCCAAGAGAAGGCCCTGAAAATATTAATGAATTAAAAAGATCTACTGAGCCATTCTTCATCGAATTCAAAAGCACTTAATAATGGTCAATCTAGAATTTAAACTAAAGACTGTATATAAGTCACCTCCAGGAATTTTCTGAAATATGGGCACAAATATAACACTAGCAAGCAGTAACCACAACACATCAAAAAGAGATGCCTCCTCTTCATTCATCTGTGAAGAATGAAACAAATAATCAAACAAAAATTAATAAATTTCTTTTCCTTGTAAGATTAAGAATATAAAAGCAGGGAAGATGAAAGCATGCCTCTTGATGAGGAACCATTGCAAGTAGTTTTTTTATTCTCTTCGGGAGTTTCCGTATGTGTCGGATAAGAGGCTTGGCATTTGAAGAAACTTCTTCCATGCTAGTGGTGGAAATCTCTGTTTGTTGAAGCATCTGACCACCTCTTTCTACTCGATTAGAGTAGAAGGCTACCCTGCATGCAATTCAGCATTTTATGATTGAAAAAGAAGAACAAAAATAGGAGGGCATTTCCTACTATATGCAAAAATCTGGTAACTGAAGCAGATTATCAAACATGGGCTTACTAAACTAGACTTCAGAAGCATCTGCATCACCATAACCAAGCAATAACTTAACTTCACTTTTACAAAATGCAACACAAAAGAAATTCAACATTGATCTTAAACAACACCTCAATATAAAATCACATTCATGACATTCCAAGATTAATCTTGCAGATACACAATTATAGAATGAAGAGATTTGGTAACTCAGGAACCTCATGCAATTGTCATGTTTAGCATATTTTTTAGTATCTCAAAATCCAAGTGGTAACGTGGCACTTCTGCAAAAATAAGACAAATATTAGCATATAGATGACTCAAGAAGCACAAACTCACAATAGTACGAATGCATAAAATACATGAAATGCCTCTTAGCATGCTCTATAAATGCCAATAATAGCAATCTGTGGAGCAAATAGAGAAACTAACACATACCCTGCCCCAAAAAGTAATATTCCAAGGACCAGCTTTGGCAATTGATTTCTTGCTGAATCCATAAGACCTTGAAAAACGGATGCAGCTGTGAACTCAGTCCCATCCACAGTGAAAGAAAAGAAAGATGCAGAAAAGAATCTTGAAGATTTCTTCAACAACACCTTTGGAGAATTAAGAGGTGAAGATGAATTCTCTCTAGTCATATCCTTCTGCATTTCCAGCTTTTTTGTTTGAACCCCAATCTTTGACTTTTCTGCTTCTACATCAGCTTCCTTAGGAGAGTCTACATTCAGTTTTCCATTTTCATGATCTCTGGATTCGTCAGATAGATATAGTTCTTTAGAAGTCTGGCAGGTTTTATCAGATAGTAGATCTCCCGCACTATCAGTAACTAAGACATAAGCATCAATTGGCACATCTCTTTCTTTTTTATCACCAGCAGTCTTTCCCTCAGTCACCTTCTCATCCTCAACAACAGCCTCATCACCAGATAAATACCCCAGTGTAGTTTCCAGGGTATCAACAGAGGAACCAGAGACAAACTTCTCAGCTCTCCGTAATGCAATCTCTGCATCATTCACTCTTTGAGTAGCTTCAAGTTCAAAAGCAACAGCTTGTTCTGCTAAAAGCATAATATTTGCGACATCCTCTTCAGCTTTCAAGGCACTCATTTGTGCTTTCTCTGCAACCTCATTCAACCTGTTCACCTCCTTCTGCAATACTTCCTTTTTACTATGTAAACGCCTTAGCTCTGCCTCACAATTTGCCAAATTCAATTGGCATTCTCTAATGTCATTCCGAGCAGCAAAAAGACCTTCATTCTCTTTCCTAACATCCTTTTCCACATCACTATCTGCAGAACCATCTAGTGTATCAGTCTCTCCTTTTGCGCCTTCAATGGACTCTATTGCAACCTTAAGCCTTGCCTCAGCTAAAGAAAGGGCCATGATCGCATTTTGAACAGTTTCTTTGGCAATAGCCTCCTCATTCACAATGCCTTGAATAGTATCAAGAGTTGAATTAACGATATTCCAAGCATTGGCTGCCTCATCTTTCAATGCTATTGCAGTTTCTGATATTCTTTGAGCTTTTTCCTCAAATAAGGTACTATTAAGTCGTGCAACTTCCAATTCTGTCATTGCCTTCTGTAACAACTCCATTAATTCATCCAAACTAGGTGTCTCAGCATCCATTTCTTCTTTCTGCTCTCCTCCTTTTTCAACCAAAGCACTCAACTCCGCACCATCATTGGATCCTATTCTTGAGCTCTCAGCATTACTTTCAACTAATTCTACATTCCGGTCATTCTCATCTATATATGCTAAGGAATCATTACCTTGACATTGGGGCTTCATTCTCCTTGACACATTAAAAGCATCAGCAAAATCACTAAACAGTGAGCTACTTGAATTTGCACTGAATAAAGGGCTATGAAATCCTCCTCTGAATACCAAACTCGAATTCCAACAACTTTTCCTTATTTTCTTTGCTGACCTATCTTTTAAACCAATACTGGAATCAATGACATAACAACGAAAACTTCTATATCTCAACCTCGAGTGCAACCGATTTGATAAACTATAATCGCATTCACAGCCGCGGAAGACATTAGGTTGCTGGATACAGCGCGCGAAATCCATATCTTTAAGCCAATCAATGGAAAAGAAGCAGTATCTTTCCAAACAATGGAGCACAAAATTCACACACTCGTCAGAATTTAACCAAACACCTGGCGGAAGAAGGAAAGGAAATGCTAAAATACAGCAACGGAAGCAGACATATTTGACTGAAATTAATCAATAAAAGCGCATATTTGACCGCGGGAAATCAAATAAATACAAAAACATAATCTATCTCAAGTGAAGTGATGAGAGAAAATGGACTGACCGATCAAGAGGACCAAAGTTTGCGGCGAAGCTGAGAGAAAAATCAATGGCGGAGTTTGAGAAGAAAGAAGTTAGGGCAGAAAATGACACTACTGATAACAAATCAACGAACAACTTGCGTCATTATTTTTAAATTATATTCACAATTTTTGGTTAAATTTTTAAATTGAAGTGAAACAGAAAGCCAAGTGCAAGAGAGCGCATGTAATAAATGCGGACATGAAAAGTTTTCTATACTTTTCTATTTCTCCGTTTGGGATGGGAGAAAATGAAATTGGATCCGCTGGGGTAGCGGTAAGCTGAGTTGGTATAGTATTGGTAGATTTTCGAAAATGAATTTACCATATCGCCCTAGCAGGCGTCAAGACAAATGGATATTCGGGTAATTTTGACGGACCATCCAAATTTAGCCGTAAAATATTTTAGTTATTTATAAAGATCCATCCAAAGTTGCTTTTAGAATTTGGTAAATTTCCCAATGAGTTTTAGATCATTTCGAATGAAATAAAAAATGTCAGATTATCAAATTTAAATATAGCTTAATACATAATTTAACATATAAAATTGACATCAAAATTAAACTCATATCAATCTAATTTTATATAGAAAAATTTCAATAACAAAAATACGAAGAAATACAAACAAATTTTAGCCTATTGTTATTGGTATTTGATTAAAACGGTGAAGTTTTAGAGTTCGAATTTTCGGTGAGATTCTTTATAAAAATAATAAAGAAATATGAAAAAAAAATTGGATTAACTATGTAGTGCATTTATCAATATATGGTAAGAGTAACATAAACAATCAAAATCAAAGAACAAATATTGGACAATTAGTACAAAATCTTCAAAAAGATGACTCCATATGGCAAACAAGAAAATCAAACTTTTTTTTTAAAAAACGACTTGATGGAAAAAGTATAGATGCAAGAAAGTGTATAGTGTATGGTTGGAGTTTAGGACTGGTCTTCAGAGTTATTTTCAGCAGCAGCAGCTTCCTCTGCGACTACCTCAGCCAATTCAGGAGGTGGTGTAGAGGAGGCAGTTCTCCTGTGGTTAGCGGCCTGAAGGACATGGGTATATGTTCCTTTCTCCATAAACAGCTGAGCAAAGTGGTGCTTGCAGTACAGAACTCCATCCAGTGCAGCATACGATGAATGCGTCAGTGGACACCCTCCATGTGCGCACCTGAAGCATGACTTGTGAAAACAATCTCCCTCCATTGTCACCTACATCACCATTTTCAATATTTGCCTTGAGATTGCCAACCAAATTCATCACTCATTAAAATATTATATATTTCTTCTTTTTTTATATAAAAAGAGAGAGAGGACATTAAAGGGTTTTAAAACATGCTACTGCTCTAATGATCAGGATAGTCAAATACTGAGTTCGAATCTCAGTCAGGCCTTGTAGTTTAAAAAAACAAAAAAAAGGAAAGTTTTCTCACGAACCTTCTCCAGTGGGTACACTGTTTTGCCACAGGAAGAACATTTGTCTTGGGTTCCAGAGAACATGGAAGAGAGTTTGCTTGGAGTCCTATTCTGCAATAAATGCAAACAAAAAGAAAACACTTGTTTTATTAGTAATTAAAAAAAATGGGAGATAAAATCAGAGATGCAACAAAAAATTTTCATCCATCAGATTGGATTAAAAATTTATTTCACCAGACATCCAAGTTGACCCTTATCATATAAAATTAGAGAGATCATGAATGTACCACGTCATTATGCCTCTCAGGTCTGCCTGCAAAAGGACGCCATAACAACAAACAAATATTATTACAGGAACAGAAGATATGGAACCTCAAAGTGCAGAAAAATAAATGAAAAGAGAGATCTTGCCTTCTTGAAAATTCTTGCTGAAATTCCCAGATTCCTTGAAGAGTTGTTCAAAATGTGGCTTGCAGTAAAGGACTCCATCCATGGAAGAGTAGTTGCTCATCTGCCATATATGAATGCACAAGGCTTAGATTGGTTATATAATAACCCAAATTAAACCAATAAATTTAGACAATTAAAGAAAAGAAAAGGACATGTATATATATACCACAAGAGTTCCTTTGCAATGGGTGCATTTGAAGCAGGATTTATGATAAGGAACACCTTCAAGAGACAACATATCAACGACATAAACAGTCTTGTCACAAGCCTTGCACTTGTCAAGAGTTCCAGTGAACGCCATTGTTTGCTTGCTTGGTTTCTTCCCGCTTCAGAAAGATCTGCAACTCGAAAAAAATTTCAGAAGATGCAGACAAATGAATATATACTAGCTATAGGCTGGTCTGAGGATCAAGAAATGAATGTTCAACAGATAGAATTGTTTGTTGTTAGTTGCCTCAGACACATGGGAATGTTAGACAAAGTCTTTCTTCTGTCAAAAAAGATAAAACCGATTTATATCAAATTATAACAGTTTGGCTTTGCTTTTCGTATGATGGGTGCAAATTGCGTTGTAATGGCGATGGTATAAGGTGGACACGTGATTGGAGATCCCAATATTATGAGGTAAAATTGGAATGTTTATGATCTAAATCTGGATATTATCCCGAATCGATTGGAGTAAAACAAGGTTGTTGCTCTGACTTTTTCTTGATTTATTTTTGCTTTCAGGTTTAAATTGGAAATTCTGGATCCAGGACAATGAAAAACCAACCTTTTTTTTTTGCCATTTCACTCTTTTATTTGTGGTTGTTAAGTTAGGTGTATGCCAACCCAACTATATGATTAGTGATGAGGCATTGTGTCATTCAGTAGTTCAGATTAAAAAGCCTTTCTACCTGCGGACACAACCCCTGAAAGGCCGAAGTTCCAGCTTTATACAAATAATTAATCGCTAATTATGCTTTGAAATTGCTAACTTTTAATTTTAATTATCCAACTCAGATCAGATTGTAGGGCACACTGCCAGATTTGCGATTTCAACTTTAAACCCTATTGCACAAATTCTTTTAAGATATTATAGTTTCCTTTCTATTACTGATATATTGTTGCTGTTGTTATTATACCTGCCACTAATTATTATTATTGGGTAGAAATTACTGCCACTAATTATTAGTATCAATTTATCATGCTTCCGCACCTAGTTGAACTCATGGGCATAGATTAGATTGGTTAGGTGAGAAATTCTATAAAGAACAAACAATACAGGTGCAAAAGTGATCCTCAAAAAAAACAAGTTGCAGGCATGGAATTATAAGGATAACAATTAGGAGAAATCCTTAAGTAGATAATGTTGTATTCATACTAACCAATGAAAATAAAATAATTAAATGCATTTTATTATGTAATTGGTTTAATTTTGAATAAGTTTACCTAATAATTTTTTTAACAACTAGTACGAGTCACTACGTTCAACATATATTTTATTAGCAAATCTCATCCATTAATTTTTCTTCCCTTTAAATCTCATTTATCCACTCCAATGGTTCATCTCAACTATTCATTTGCTAATCAACTGTTCAGATTCATGGACAAATCAACCCTTTTGCGTAAGCTTTTTTTTTTTTCCTCGGAAAATAGGAATACATTACTCGTTCCAAAGGAATAGAAGGAAATACAAATATACAAGCTATGTAATTAAGAAGTGGGCATAGACGAACAACTCGTCATGGAGGCAACACAATTTGCTAACACAATATAACATCGGATATGGTCTTTCCATGCCAGTCAATCCTCCGAGAACAGTTGACACCACCATCTAGAATGTTTCGAACTACAACATTCAAAGAATGGATTCCCCTGAGTTCATAAATTTCGGCACTAACATTTTCATCGATCCATTCGTTTCTCTTCATGATAGCATCTGAGTCGGGAAATGAAGAGATATTTAGAAGAGTAGAGACAAACTTCGTTCACCCACTGGGGTGTCACAATACTCTTCAATCTCTCGATATCTGGAGGAAATGTGGGACGATTGAAAAATCTAAGTCGTTTCCTTTGTCTCTAACCCTGCTCTGTGCTACAGTATAAGTGAATCTTCTGGCCAGGCGGAGTAGGAGAGGTCTGAATTAAAGGTAAATAACATTCTCCACAAGAATTATCCATGTTAGTTTTTGTCAATGCAGGTTCATGCAAAACAGATGTCTTCGCTAGATTCCCATGGCTAATTTCTTTCCTATCTGAATTCATTCCTTTGGTGGGCTTTATATTTCCAGTCCACCAGAAAAAATGCTCGCGCCCAACCTGGAAACCAAATAAGAATCTCCTGTCAAAATCTTTCTGTTGCTCCAAGTAAAGTTAATACTGTAACAAAATGTTCTTATTAACTAGTCAACAACTTCACGGGATTCTTTTGACGTTAGAAAAAAAAATTACCACAGAAAGTTATTTCCAGAGCAGAAAAAGAAAAAAGTTCCAGTAGATGTAGAATGCAGTGGAAACATGTTAAAGTAGCTTAATTATGATCAAATTGTAGCATGCCTTCAGAGAACCAAATCGCATTTATGCAACACGTTCTACCAAACAATGATTCAATAGCAGCAACCTTAGCAACTGACAAAATTTACAATAAAGAGGGGAGCGAGATTGAGGAATACCAACTGTTTTTCGAGAATAATCTCTTTCTTATATCCGTTCTGCGTCAGTAAACAAACAGAACAATCAATATTCAAATTGTGAAAGTCTGCTAGGCACAAAGACTAATAAACCAAGAATTACAATAAGTAATAAATACGAAGGAATATAGCTTCGCACGAGAGAACTCAAACAGGCTCGAAAGTTTGGGTATGTATAACGCCATCTTACAGTTATTTGTGCACGACACATAAGTAAAAAATTTACAAAGCGAAACCCAACTTCTTCCTATGCCTCAATCCTACTAAGATAAATGACTCTTGGCAAACCCAGGATCTAAGGTTTAATAATTAATAGTTTAGAGATACTTAAAATTACCTCAATTCTGAGATCTTTTAATTTAAAAAAGGTCGACCATCAAATTACACCAAAATTCCAACTTCGCCTAGAAAACCATACTAAGTTCAACCTAAACCAATGTCAGTATTTGCAAGCTTGTAGCAGTGTTGCAAAGTTTTCTTCTATTGGCTAATTTACTGCGGTGATTCCATGGATATTGGAGTAAACATGGTTCTGGGATAACAATTAATAAAAAAAATAGAATGAGAATTGACCTAATACCTCCACAACCAGCTGGTCCGTTCCGTTTGTATGCATAACTGTGAACGCTCTGGTAAATAGAACTGCGTGCTCCTTCAACTCAAACAATTCATCCATGCGTAATCTTATGTCTTCAGTATTGGCCCATGTACAAGTGTTATCATTAACTACACTTACCTGTCGAGTCCAATAATTTATGACACTATATTACGAGTAACACCATGACATAATTCTTCCATCCATGACGTGACCTAATAAAATATGATATGAATATATTAACTAACAAAATTATTTAAAATAAATGAACAAGAAAAGGAAACCTAATAAAGAGTAAACCATAATAGTCAAAAAAAACTTCATGCCTGTCTTTGAAAAAGTTTACAACAGTTTAACCTTACGAGATATTCAGCAGCTTTAGCACGTGTGACACATTCATAGCCTCCATAAGATCTCTCTCCCCATCATTTCCAACCACAACTCTGGAGACCAGGATTCCAAAAACAGACAAGAACCAGGGGAATTACTTATAATATTTCCAAACTAAAAATGCAAACATAAATCCTTATATGTCTTGAAAATTGAACTGTCACTAGTTCCTAATAAAGAAATAAAAAAAGGGTTTAAGGCCAAATGATATCAAGATACAAAAGAATATGAAACTAAAAAAAAATACAAATTATGAGGATAAACGAAAAGAAAAGGATGTAAAATGAATTTCCCAAAGTTGTCTATGCGCTCACAATTATTTCCCTTCAAGTTTGTGGGAAAGGAGAGAAAATAAGAAAATTACTTGTTAGGGTTACATCCCAAATTAATATTGTCATTCAGTTGGATGCCAATCAGAGTAACTAGTTGCACTTGTTGTCATGGAGTCATTCAGGAACTAAATAAGATAAAGAGATGAAATTTGATCCTTCACTTCTAGTTTGTTTACAGTATTTCTAAATGCTGCATAGAGAATTACCTTTGGAACCAAGCGCAAGAGTTTACCAGGCCTGGATCCCATAGATGATTTAGCTCCAGCACAGAGAACACAACAACTCGACGATGAATGAAAAGAAACATCCCGAAAAAAATATCCTGCATTTGAAGACAAAATAATTCAAATTGTGTATCCCTTCCTATTGTGAGTCTTGAAAAATAAATCTTACCACATCGGGGGTGATATAAGCACGTGGATCTCCAACCTCATATGGAAGTTGTTGGGCACAAGTACTGAAATTCAATACCCCACCACTGCCTCTGGATTTGCTACACGAACTTGTCCATCAAAACTTATTTCTGCGTAAGGAAGCAACAAATCCAGAAGAGACAATAAATCCATGTCTCGATATCTGTCACCTATGATTGAGAAAATATAGAATATTATGAACATGAATGCAGTTCTATATTTATGACTTTCTGGTAGATCTGTTGTGTTGGCATAGAGCAAGCTCACCTGGATGCATGAAGTATCCTCCTGTGAGTTGACAACCACACTCTAGGAGGTGGCCAGCCAAGGATCCCTGACCTAGCTCCTTTATATCATCCCAATTCCGACCCAGTTCATAAATCTAATTATACACCAATGCAATCAATCAAATTACTCTCCAGAAGGAAGTTAACTGCCAGTCAGTTGGCAAAGCAAGAGCAGACTCTGCAAAATGTAAATGTTTCTTAGTCTGGAATGCATTCAAAGCAATAAGATACTAGCTCAATTACATAACAAGTGAAGCTATTAACTGCACGGAAGTACAGATATTTTGCCTTGAATCATGAAAAATATTATTTTCTTGGAAACTTCTTGCAATGAAGAAACAAAATGCTGAAGCACATAAATCAGATTTCCGATTTCGATCAACAGATGGGTCACATTGCAATATAGCCGTTTAAATATGTTCATATCCTATTATTTAACAAATGAGTGACTACTTTTTCAGGCAGTAGAAGTTCAGGTATGTCCAACCTATTACTTGGCCTCAGATTACACATAAGATGAATGTTACAATACCATGGCCAAAAGGAAGCAGATGCCATCTCTTAAATTAAAAGATGTCAGAAGCAAGTTATCAAACATCTTGTCAAGGGCAAGACTGCAAGAGAAAAACGGGATGTCTGAGAGGAAAAAGAACAAGGCAGCACCAGCAATTCATGAAGTAGTTATAACAATATTTGGCTGATACTTTTCCAGACATTCAACAATAGGAGCTGCTCCCAGATAAGTGCTAACACCCTTCGGAGATTAGACCACAAAATTGTGTTGGCCTTACAAGTTGGAAGACAATCCGAAAAAAGTACAAATCAAGTGCTCAATCTAGATTAAATCTAATATTTTTCTAAGACTAACAAATTGAAATTTTATCCTAAAAGACACGTAATTTCTTGGCAAGTTTTTATGGGTGGAAGGTATTCATGCATATAAAAATGATAGAGTCGTTCATAAATATTCATCAATAATATATGTTTGTGATAGTTACATGTAATGCTACAAGACAAATTAAACATTAAAAAGGCACACATATTACAATAATGAACATAGAATGTAAACAGAAAACACAGGTAAGAGAACCAGATGCTTACACCATCCATAATATTTGATTTCTTAGGTTGAGATCCTGAATCTGGATATAAAATTTTTTTGCTTTAAGTTCTAGTCCTTCATCTAACACGTACACACAGAGAATGACACACACAAAAAGAAAAAAATTGATCCAAATATATTCATTGCCTTTAATGAAAGTAAAGATGACAAGTTGCTGTCCACAATCCTCCCGTGAATTCGCATGATTCAAATTTATGGTAACAAATGATACCTGATTTATTGGAAGAAAGCTCCTGAGCCACAGCAACGGAAACAGCAAGTCCCATTTTGCTGACAATTTCCAGAACTCTCTCCTGAGCATCAAGCGGATCCACTGAACAGAGCAGATAAGAAATATGAAAAATATAGGAAGCACAGTGTGGTTGATTTGTCTCATTCAAAACAACAAAGAAGCTGCACGAAAGTTAAAGTGGAAGAATAAGTTAGCAACACGATGTGCCATAACGATCATGCTGGGAGATTTGCCAATAGAACCAATTAACTAATGCCATTATGCAGCCTTTCAACATTGATTCACGCAAAATACAAAAATTGAACTAAAGATTGATGGTTTGAAATAATAAAGTATAAGAAAATTATCTGAATATATTCTTACGATCCCACATTGTCCAACTCTACAGGGAGTTAATTACAAGTCTGTTAAATGTGTGAATATGACTTTAAATTTGTAGAAGTTCAGTCGTAATATTTATTATCTATAAAAAAACAGACGATGATTTAAGATAATTTTAATTTTAAAATAGTAGAATCTCTTCTTTACCCAAATTTAAACCGGTTAGAGAAATCAGAAAATTAACTTAGAAATTAACGTTGATGACAGAAAAGGTAAACTCCCAATTGTCAAGACGACTAAAAAAAGAATGAAAGTTCTTTTAGGTTAAAACTTGGCGAATGCATATCTATTGACTAAGCAAACTTTTTGTCGGATATAATAAAAAATTTTGAGTGGTAAATCATTTTTTTTCATCCTCCTAAAAGGCCTTTCTCATTTGCTGATTTATGATATATGTAGGGTAACTTGCACGCACTTGTTCGGTTTCTAGGCTTAACTCTTTCAAAAAAAATCTTAAATTATTAAAAAAAAAAAAAGTAATTTTGAGACGGTTAATTAAAAAAAGTGTATTTTTGTATAATTTTTTTTAATGGGGAAACTTATCAAATAGAGGCAAAGTTTGACTGCCACATGCTAATTAGGGGGCCACTATTATGTGGGTTCCAGTTAAACTTTAAAACAGCAGCTTTTTTTTTTTTTAAGAGTTATCTTCTCCCAATTTGTGACGAGTTATGATGTGTCCAATTCTAGTTTGTGCAGTGGCCATTCAATTTTCAAATTTTCTAAATCATACTTTTTAAACAGCTAACATAATCCCAAACAGTCCCTTCCTCACCTTGCTTTAAATTGCTAACAATCTGTATTGAAGAAAGCCTTGCCGTTTAAAGCAATAGCTGCCAATAGTTAGTTTAAGAACATCGTAAATTTCCTTTTCTACGCAGATTGTTAGCCCAAGATCATTTGAACAGATCCGAGTAATTTCCTCTTGCTCCATCAACCCAAGATCGTTTGAACACAAGACAGCAGAGTTCCACCACCACCAAGCCGAGACAAACAAGATGTCTTGCCCAGTTCAACGATCTAACAGACCAGCACCCCTTCCTGACTGAGAGAGCAAGTGGTATCGTGTGTTGCCTCAGTTTAGTGATAGCAGCAGATGAGCTAATTGAAACGAAAACCAAAAAATAAACCCCGAATTATTTTCATTGTCTTCCTTTCACTGCCAAATTCGAATTATGAACTCCTGCACCATCAACCCAGCAATGTTTGAGCTCAAGATGGCACGACTCCACTCTTAAATGAATAGGATCGCAGAAATCAATCTTCCTTTCCTTCGAGAAAACACAGAAGCCCTTAAATCCCAACCCAAAGACCAGCAATAATCTGGAAACGGCAAGGCTTTCTTCAATACAGATGGTTACCAATAGTTAGTTTAGAAGCAATTTATTTTCTTTTAGGTGGGAAAGCTTTGATTTTGCGGTTACTGCTCTTTCAAAGGTTGCATTAATCTTAAGATTTCATTTTGCATGTAAATTGGAACTAAGATGATTTTGTGTGATGAAAAGGAGCGATTTTCTAGTTCTTCTTTAAGGCAAATATCCCAATTTAAAATTGCATTCGTTCTGGCTTTTGGTTTACTGGCGTCCCACTATCCACTCTGTCATTACTAGTTTGTGGTTTGGTTTATTACATCATCTCCTATCCACACTAAAATGATGTACATTTAGAGAGTAAGACAAAAATGACATGAAAAAAATTTCCAACCAGTGCTACTTTTCATATAAAAAATTACGTGAGTTATAGTGAAACGTCATTTTTGACGTGGCGACATCTCACTGTTTTCTTTTTTTGGTGAATAAGCTGATGAATAAAAGAAGGAAAGAGGAGTATGGTTGGACAGAAAAAAATAACACTGTAGCAATAAAGAAATTTTTTTTTTGGATTTTCGACCCAAAATAATATATATATATATATATATATTTTTTTTTTAATTTTTTAATTAAAACGGTGGCTTTATGGTGATATTTAAAAAAGAAATAAAATTTTATTCTTTGATGGTTAATGACATAGAAGAATATATGTAGAATATTATTTTTTATGTGAAAAATGATGTAATGGACTAGAAAATAGAAAATAAATTTGCTATAACTATACCATTTTAGTATAACTTTTACACTAAAATGGAGTTTTGGATTGGAGATTTTCTTATAGATTATAATCTGCATTTCATTTCTAACATAAAATGTTGTTTTTCCTTTCCAAAATTCACAGCTTATTCTGTTGAAACCATGAAAGAGATATGATTCGGTTAAAATAATAATAATAATTATCAGTGAAGTATTTTACAATTGACTTGTTCTAAAAAGCATGGGAATGAAAATTTGTTGCTATCTATTTTTAAAATATGGGCATTTTTGCTAGGCCTAGTAGATTGAGTGGTTTTTTCTAATTGGTGAGAGGTTTTGTACAAATTTGGATGGCAGAACCCCTTATAAATAAGAATGATAGGAGGCATATAGATCCCATCTTTTCTCCCTCTCAAGTATGGTGAAAATTTGTTCAAAGGATTGAAGATCTGTCAAGGTTAATTTTCAGTTGGCGGCAGTTGCTTTGATGGGTGGGTTTGCTTCCTCATGTAGCTGAAGTATTCTTACAAGGTGTGGAATTTATGTACTGAGAGAGAATTTAAATTATACTGAATTTAAACACTACTTGTTCATGGCTTTTCAACCTTTAGAATTTTAGATAAAGAAAAAAAGGAATGAGAATAACTATGTTAAAGCATGAACTTGGAACTATCTTCATAAAAGTAAGGAGATTTATGAGAAATGAGAGTTCTTCAAGCAACAAACAATGATGAATATATTACTATTAGATTATAGATGATATAAATTTTCTTTTTCCTTTCCGACATGAAAAAGAAGTTGAAATGAAAAATAAATTTCCAAAGGCTTTTGATGGATTATAATTGAAAATAAATAAATAAATAGACATATCAACTTTGCGCATTGTACATATTTGGTGAAGAAGCATGAGGTGGTTAAACTTTCATATGTTTTTATTCCCTACGGTCAAATTATTTTTTTCCTCACATGTCCCGTTTTTATTGGTCAAAACAGTTTTTTAATTGGAAATTGGCCTTAACCTTAAGATCGGTGATTTTCGCAAATATAGAAAACAAACGGGTTGGGGATGCAAATAAGAAACAATGTATCAAAGCCCTAGGACGGTTTCTTCTACTGTTTTCGCTTTTTTTCATAAGCACGACCGCCCGCTAACGCCATGAATCAGCGCAAGAGCTTTTATCTCTTCTCCTCGTAGCTACAAATTTAAACCTTTAATTCTTCCATTCTTCCCCCAAAATCGCACCATTTCTCATTTTTCCTTCAGATCCCCAACAGTTTTCAACTCTATTTGCCTCCAAATTTACGATCTCGCCGCCTTCCTCAAAGAAAATAACAAAGCCC
Organism: Triadica sebifera; assembly: GCA_023653625.1. Classification (NCBI taxonomy): domain Eukaryota; kingdom Viridiplantae; phylum Streptophyta; class Magnoliopsida; order Malpighiales; family Euphorbiaceae; genus Triadica; species Triadica sebifera. Next base: position 31,761,574 of record CM042900.1, on the reverse strand, counting down.
TTCCCCTGATTCCGTACAAAGGTTACGCGACCTTTCCCAGTAGTCCTGCTTTCTGTTCATTTGCTGTTCTACCTCGTCAAGAAATCCTAGATTTCTTTTCTTCTCTCTCTCTCTCTCTCTCTCTCTCTCGTTTAATTCTGGTTTTCTTGTTTTGTATAAATTTCCGTCATGCGTTTTGATTATTTACAAGCGCGATAGCTGTGAGTCCCATTGATTTTGCAACTATTAAAGGTTATAGTTCGCAGTTTTTGCTCAAATATTGGGTTTGAATCGGCTAGGTAGTTAGGATTAGAGTTGTTGGTGATGAATAACAATAATAGAGGGCGATATCCCCCGGGGATTGGCGTCGGGAGAGGCGCAGGCATGAACGCGAACCCTAGTTTTCAGTCGAGGGTTCAGCAGCAGCAGTATGTTCAAAGGAATATGTTGCAGAATCACCAGCAGTATCAACATCCGCAACATCAGCTGCATCATCAGCAGCAGCAGCTTCAACAACAGCAGCAGCAGCTTCAACATCAACAGCAGCAACAGTGGTTGAGGAGGAGTCAGTTACCCCCTGCAGATTCTGGCGTTGACGAGGTCGAGAAGACAGTTCAGTCCGAGGCCGTTGACTCCAGGTTCGCATATGCATATATTTATACACGAATAGAACTTGTGTCCCTGTGTTCCGTGAGTGGCCTTTTTGTCTCTTGTTGGTGGTCAAGGAGACTTTGCTTAACAATTTAAACTCCATATCTGTGTGTATGTCATTGTGTTTTGTGAGTTGGTGTACTCTCGGTTTGTAAAATGTACCGTGTGGTGTGATGGAAACAGAAAATTCGTTGGAGTTATTGAAATCAAAGGGAGCAAGGTAAACATTTCACGGAGGTATAAAAGCAAAAAAAAAAAAATTGAGGTGAATTGCATACTGCAAATCCATAGAAAATTCGGGAGATCTTGCCTAGACTAGCTCTGTAAATAGGGACTAAACCATTCACATGCGGCATTTTGAGTAAAAAAGAACTTGTATATTCATCAAATGCCATTTATAAAATTAAATTCAAAATACTGCAATTCAGGTGCGGTGTAAGAAAATTCAAACTTATCTGAGTGAAGATTAGTCTGTCTTTTGTGCTTTTGATCTGGTCGAGTACTTAGCATTCCATTGTTAGATGTACTTTGCAATTGTGAATAAGAATCTTAAATTTAGTTTTGTTTTCTTAGATTTTTAATCGGTATATTCTGCAAAAAATTTTGCTCCAATATCTATCAACTTGCTATTCAAGACATGTCTGAGATCATTAGGTTTTTATATTATAATTATTATTTTTTATTTTATTATTTTAGTTTTCGTAGAAGTAGTGTGATCACTGACTATCAACAAAGATATAATCGAAGATGCAAAATGCTGGGAACTGAGATTTCTCAATTGTTGACAGTATCGGGAAAGAGGCAAATTGTGGACATAGTAATTTAAGCAATTACTGGTCTGGAATTAGCTTAAATAGTAATCTAAGCATTAATGGAAACATCTATTTCAGAACTAGTGTACTCCATGCACCACCTCAACAAAATTGTCTTATGTTTTAGATCTAATAAATTTGTTCCAATTTCATGTTTGGGATTTATTTGGAATCTGAGGGAGATCTGCATGCGGTCTGAGAATACAAGTTATTTGTTAGATATTTCAAGTAGTTTAAGAGATCTAGTGTGGCAAGCTGCTTCCTTTTTTATCCCCTTTTTAGTTAAGGGAAGCCCATGAGTGTCACTGATGTGAAGCTTTTGTGCTCATTTTCTTGTTCATCTGCATGTCAAATACAAATTTGGATATTTAGAAATGTTAATCCACTCAAATATAAATTTGGAGATTTTTTTTTTGCTTCTTGTTGTAGATTGCTAATAGTGATCTCTTTGTTTATGCCTTTTATAGCAACTTTTAGTCTGGCTTCCTTTTTCCTTCTTTTTCTCTTAAGCTTCTTCTTTTTCTTTTTAATTTATAGCGATCAGGTTGCCATTCCTCATACTTTTTTTTTCCTCACTTTGCATTTGCTTGGCCTTTATGAGCTCTAAAACATGCTTATTTTGGGTGCCTATTAGTTTCTTGTGGATTGGATTTGTTGCTTATGTTGTGTTTGATTTCTTAATAAGTAATTCTGTTGTGTTTAGTTCACAAGATTGGAAGGCGAGGCTGAAGATACCACCATCTGATACACGCTACAAAACAGAGGTATGCTATCTGGATTCTTTGGAGAAGTATCCTGAGAAATGCTAGTATTTCAGGTAGTAGCATGGGCATGTTGTTATGATGGTGCTATTGCTGCTTTAGTTAGGCTATATATTGTTAATTGTGATCTTCTAGAACTTTCATTTTGCACTAGAATTTCTGTCTTCCATTGTGTTTTATATGAGTGATGCAGTTTTTTCCCTTTTGTTGATTCCTAGATTTACTAGATCAGTGTGTTGTGCTTGACTTGGTGGATATTGCATTATTGTTAATATTTGTAGTTATTCTGCTTGAACATAACTACATAAGCTGTTTGCAAGTAGGTGCATAATTCAGATTTTATTGCTTGACATGGAAATATTTTGAAAGTTGTAGTTTAATGAAATGAAGTATATGATTACCATTTGCTGAATGGGTTAGTAAAGTTAAATTTCATTTGGAGAGAGTTCTTTAAGAAATTTTTAAATTTTCGATTTTCAGGATGTGACAGCCACAAAAGGAAATGAATTTGAGGACTATTTTCTGAAACGGGAGCTGCTCATGGGAATATATGAGAAGGGGTTTGAACGACCATCCCCTATTCAGGAAGAAAGCATACCAATCGCTCTTACTGGTAGCGATATTCTTGCTAGAGCTAAAAATGGGACTGGAAAAACAGCAGCCTTTTGCGTTCCAGCCTTAGAAAAAATTGACCAAGATAACAATGTTATTCAAGGTTTGATCATTCACGATCTTTGAACTTCTATTTACTCGGCATTTGTTAACATATTTTTGGTATTTTTAAAACAGACCAGAGTAACCAGTCAGAAGATTGGTTTAATATGGTTTGACTTGGTCAATTAAAATTTAAAATTTCTCGAAAAAATTAGCGTCTATTTTGGGACACCTTGGAAGGGTTCTAGTACTTCTGTATTAAATTTATTTTTCAAATTGACTACAGTGTCTCATCACAACAATAGACATTTCTGAAACAAAAAAAAGTTTTGAACACTACTATAATTGTTTGTTATTGAAAGTGATTATAGTACCCTCTTGTGAATTGTCACATCTACCTTTTACTAATCTTGCATTAGAAAAAGAAATAACAAGTTTTAAAACTCATTTATTCTTGCATTATTCTTGAAACTTTATTTTACTGGATTTTCAAAATCATAGTAATACAAAAATTCAAGTATTATGATAGTAATCCCTTCATATAGTCTCAAAGCAAACTGTTTCTTTAAGAAAGCATCAGCTATAGATTTTTTATGCTTCCCAAGGATATGAGCATATGATTCTGGAACCAGTTTCTTAATACTTCATTGGCTTGACCCAATTTATGTATTTGCATGCAGTTGTTTTACTTGTTCCAACAAGGGAGTTGGCTCTTCATTGACTTAACTCGATTTATGCATTTGCATGCAGTTGTCATACTAGTCCCAACAAGGGAGTTGGCTCTTCAGACATCACAAGTTTGTAAGGAGCTTGGAAAGCATTTGAAAATTCAAATAATGGTTACCACAGGTGGTACAAGTTTAAAAGATGACATCATGCGGTTATATCAACCAGTCCATTTACTTGTTGGGACTCCTGGAAGAATTCTAGATCTTGCAAAAAAGGGTGTTTGCATTTTGAAAGATTGCTCAATGCTTGTTATGGATGAGGCAAGTGCTACTCCCTCTAGAGTTTTCAATTATATAGTTCATTAGAGAGTGGTGTATTTGGATGATGGATTTGATGATCTTTTGCTTCTGTCTTTGTTGTCGTTTGTTTTTTGGTCACAAAATTTTTGGCTTACTTGTTCCTCTCAAATGTTTGTAATGCTCTATTATTTATTCTTGTAATGCTTTATTATTTATTCTTGTAGACTTTCTTGTCATGATTAAGTAATCTCATTATTGTAAGTAAGCTGCTTTTTAGCTTGATGAGGTGCAACCAGCTGATGTTGCATGCATCTTTTTTCAGGCTGATAAGCTTTTGTCTCCAGAATTTCAACCTTCTGTGGAGCAGCTGATTCGTTTTCTTTCTCCAGCTCGTCAGATTTTGATGTTTTCTGCTACATTTCCTGTTACTGTTAAGGACTTTAAGGATAGATATCTACAGAAGCCTTATGTCATTAATCTTATGGATGAGCTTACTCTGAAGGGTATTACACAATTCTATGCCTTTGTTGAAGAGCGACAGAAAGTTCATTGTTTAAACACTCTTTTCTCTAAGGTTAGATCTTAACTAAAATACTAGTATATGCTTTCCTTTTCCCTTTGTGGGTGTGATACATTTCTGGTTATCTGCAGCTTCAAATAAACCAATCGATAATTTTCTGCAACTCGGTGAATCGGGTGGAACTTTTGGCCAAGAAGATCACAGAGCTTGGCTATTCTTGTTTCTATATCCATGCAAAGATGTTGCAAGACCATCGCAACAGAGTGTTTCATGATTTCCGCAATGGTGCTTGCAGGAATCTTGTTTGTACTGGTATGTTACTTTTTTTTTTGCACTTAAGTATACCTTTCTATTCATCAATTTTGTCACATGAATTGGTGTTCAGCTGCTATAATTTCATATTTTCTTGATAACAATCATACTAATTTCTGTAGTTGTATAAAATTCCATATTATGAAATGGAACCTTGAGTTTGCCTCTCCAATTCGGATGAAACTTGGTTGTAACATGGAAGATGCCCTTAAATTGTGGAACATATGCAATTCAGATTTTTCATGAGATTTTGAAAATTCAAAGTCTTCCCACATCTGCTCTTAGCTGCTTGATAACAATCATACTAATTTCTTTAGTTGTATAAAATTCCATATTATGAAATGGAATCTTAAGTTTGCCTCTCCAATGCGGATGAAACTCAGTTGTAACATGGGAGATGCCCTTAAATTGTGGAACATATTCAATTCAGATTTTTCATGAGATTTTGAAAATTCAAAGTCTTCCCACATCTGCTTTTAGCTGCTTGACTGGTTCTGTTACCTCGGTGGTTGTTCTTAGCACTTCTATCCAGTTTAAGCTTCAGTTCTTTGCAATTTGATCTTATTATATGGTTGGCTGGTATTTATTTTGATGGTTTTTCATTCAGTACACGTTATTGGTGCAATAATTTTTCATTCTGGCACAGGATAATTTTATTTTTCTGTGAAATAATAGTTGAAGATGCTTACTATATGATGTTCTTACAGTATTGTGCATGCTGCAGATCTGTTCACCAGGGGGATAGACATCCAAGCAGTGAATGTAGTTATTAACTTCGATTTTCCTAAGAATTCTGAAACATATCTCCACAGGGTATGTCGGACAATATCTTTTGTCTGTTGAACGAGTTACTGTTTATCATTTATATCCTTATGATTGTCTGTTTCACATGCAGGTTGGTCGATCAGGAAGGTTTGGGCACCTGGGTTTGGCTGTGAATTTGATCACCTATGAGGACCGATTTAACTTGTATGTTTGTTACTCCATTCTTTCATTATCTTGTATTAACTTTTGCTGCTAACAATTGTGTTTCTGATTTATGCATATCTTAAGGATAACCGATTTAACTTTTACTGCTAACTCATGCCATTATTTTTGGCAGGTATAGGATTGAACAAGAACTTGGGACTGAAATTAAGCAAATTCCTCCTCATATTGATCAGGCAATATATTGCCAATAATTTGTAGTTGATGTGTTACCCGATATTCAACAATGGTGAGTAGCAAGAAGATGTATCAATGGTAAGTCATGTCAATGAGATTGCCTCTGCAGTTCTTATTTTTGATAAAACATTAATATTTCTATGCATATCTTAAGGCCCATTAATGCAACCTATGGTGATTGTGTGATGTTGATTTTGATGAAGAAATTTTGGGATAAAATTATGTTAGAGTTGTTTTATTTTTAATTGATCCAGTGAATTTGAATTTTAGTATGCTTTGGAATTATTAGATGTGTCGTACTGGAAACAAGCTCTTGGGTTTTTCTTTTTATTTCAAATATAGCTTTTTTAGGAGCATATCTGAGTTAAGATTCTGTATATAATTTTTGATCTCTGATTAGCCAATGATTGATTATCTTGGATATTAGCGATTTTTGTATCATCATGAATCAAGTAGCTTTTCTTAACTGCAAAGCATGATATGTTTTGGTGTCCTGCTTTTTGCAACCACTTTGACTTGAGCTTATGTGATAAACTTTGTTTGACAGCATGGCGAGGCTGTTGATGGTATACACTATTTACTTTGTTTTTTAGGGTCCAAGCAGTACATTGAAGATGGTATCTAGCTATGCATCAGAAGGCAAGTTCTATGAATGAAGTATTGTTGGTGAAGATTTTGGTTGCTGTACGCCTTTAGCGCTGGAATGGTTGTTTGTTTCTGGATTTTCATAGCCTGAAACATTAACAGGATTATGGGTAAGAGTTTAACGGTTTATATATCCGAATCCAGTTCTGTGTTGTGTTTGATTTCCATAACAGACTGGTTTGGTATCACCAGCTTAGTATTTTCCCTGTTGAAGTTAATGTTGTACTTTGTGGAAAGAAGTTATCCCCCTCCCCTTCTTTTCTTCCTGTCCTCTCAATCGATGAATAAAGGCAATGACTGCTAAAAGCTTGAATCTGGTATCGCTGCTATTTCTTTGATTCCATAATTCCAATTACCTGACCATGTATTCCGGGATGTTATGATGCAAATTTTCTTCTGCCGAGTTATTATTTTACAACTATGGCAATGATGATGTGCCGGTGAAGACTAGTGGAGCTTCTTAGTAATAAATTTCTGCCTTGTTTGACAAACCAATGCGTCAAGCGAGCAGGCTTGTCATCTTTTCCTATAATGTAGTTGAGCTTTGAAAGCAGTGGATTGCACGTAAGAAACATGACTTTTTTATTATGCATTTTAACTGTTGATGTGCTCGGTGTGAAGATTTTTTTAATTTTTTTGGTTCATCCGGAGACGGATGTGGCTTTTCGAGATACTTTGCGGCCTTTTGTGGTGATGTGCTTCGTGATTATTTCGTCAAGCTGTAGTGATAAGTTGCGAGATGCAGCAGGTGTAATCTAACAATAAATTGGAAATTGGAGCATTATTGAAGAAATGTAGATAACAATTTAGTTTCTTTGTTACTTGCAGAAGGCATTGTGAAAAATCACATTACGGCGAGTTTTATCACCATTTTGGATGTTCAAAGGTAAGAGAAGTTTTGGAAATGGAGGCAAGCAAGGTCGATGTTTTGAGTTTCTAGGGGAGTAGGAGCTGTTTTGTCTCAGATCTTGGACTAGTTTCTTAGATTCATTCATACAATTTGTTTTCAACATTGTCTGGACTTTGGAATCGTAGAACACAAAAATGAAGTACCAATACTCCACTTTCACTCTAAGCGTTCATCCGTGTAACAAAGATTCAAAATGTTATTTAAAAAGTATGATTATTTTCTTTTAGAAATGTTAAAAATAATGAATTATAATTACTATAATAAAATTCATTTCTCTACAAAGTAATTATCTTTAACACTTTGTTTGGGAATTTTTCTACGGAGGGATAACAAAAAGGAAAATAAATTTATTTTTTCTTATTTTTCTATTTTTTTATCATGTTTAACAAATTTCTTCTTGGGAGGAAAATAAGTGGAAAAAATAAATTTTATTTATTATTTTCATTTTTTATTTATATTTTGGATTGAAGCAAAATAATCAAATAAAGGAAAAATAAGATTTTTTTTGTTTGAATAATTTATGGAGATTGAAAGGAAAGTTAACATTATTTTATAAAATAATAAATATTTTACTAAGAATAAAAAAATAATTTTATTAGAAATAGTACATTTTTATTGCAATAATTTATGTTTTCTTTTTGTTTTGAAAGGAATGAAAAATAAAAATTATTTTACTTTTTTACTTTATTTTCTTCTATTTTCAAATAATATAAAATCAAAATTATTTTTTATTTTACACCATTATTTTTTTTCATTTTTTTATTTTATCTATACTTCTTATTTTCGTTTTTTTTAAACAGTAAAAAATATATTTTTTATTTTTTTTACTCTAATATTTTTCCTCAAACATGAATAAGTGATGAGTCCACAGAGTCAATGAATGGAGTGGACCTGTAGGCATGGAGTCTTCCCAAATGGTTTTTAGTTCTTACACCTTGCCGATATCATAAATATTAAATGAATTCTTTATCCCTACATCAAATCATGCCCCTTCTTTTTTTAGAAAAAAATTCTTTTATTATGCACAAAAAATTAAAAAAAAACACTGCTGCATTGAGCCTCTCAATTGAATTTTTGTACTATTGATTCATCAAACTTCTAACTTTTATTCTATTGACCCTTAAGGCTTCTGATTTTGATTTTTTTGTGGAGTTAAATGATAGAAAATGTGAATTTTGAAAAAAATATACTACATGTTTTTTGAAAATTAATATAATAAAAATTAAAAATTTAATTAGAAGCTAGATACTAAAAAATTAAAAGTAAAGAAATTTAATAAAACAAACTAAAAAACATTCCGTATTAAAATATTTTAATATTTTATTTAACATGGTTTGTTGAAAAATGTGAGCTTATATAATCAAAATTAAAAATCATAAATTGTATTTGTATGTCTTTATCAAAAAAACAAAAAAAAAAAGTTGTATTTTTATGTCCATTCGAAGAATCACAGAAAACTTGTCATTGAAGCAGGGAGTGTTCATGCTGTTTTGACTTCTTGTTGACTGCATTTATTACACTGAACGCAAAAGTCTGCTCCTTTAATTTCTATTTTTGATTCTTTTTTCCATATTATATATATATATATAAGATTTATTCCTAACTATTTCTAATCAATGCTCCATCACAGTCTAAATCTTTAATAATTACGTGAAAATCTTTATTCAATCTGTGTTGTATTTATTATGTGGGTTACAGCAGACACTAACGTGTCGCAAAATTTAATTGTCAGTAGCCCATGAATTTCGTGTCAGGGATAACAGATGAACTGAAACCTATAAACCAAAGCGTAGCTAGTTTCTCTGACCTAAAAAAATAATACTCCTACTAAGAAATCAATTTTTTGGTGATTTATTGTTATATTTCAATAGGGGCAAAGTTATTTTCCATTCACTACCTTAACCCAAGTCGCCATTCATCAATACAAAATCTAACTCTACAAAACCAAGTAATTAATGAAATCAACGACTAAAATCTCAAGCAATACAAAATTAAGCCAGGTCCTCAATCTGCAGTCAGCATTAGTCTAACTCAATATCGTCTCTGAACTTAAATATTCTTATACTCTACTTCCATTCTTGTATATGTATGGAGACATGCGAATCCTTTTATTTACATGGTCATAGATATTGTAGGAAACTATATCTGCTTTATCTGATTATTCTTAATTAATGAAAAATAATTAAGTCTGAAGCTGCTCCTCTACTACAAAACTTTTCATACCTTTAGTGATCTTCAATTCAACAAGTGTGTAGTTAGGAGTCTAATGACCAACAATTATAATAACTTAGAATTTAGCATTATCCATCAAATCTCTTGTGTAGAAACATACCCAAATAATTAAAGAGAAGACACCAATACATTTCGAATTTGGTAAGAGCTTTAAAATTTTAAAGTCTAATTCAAGATTAGATCAATTTCTACAATAATTATTTGACTCATGAAAAAAAAAATTCCTTTATTCCTATTTTGATATGTTTATTTGCATTTTTATATAGATTAAAAATGCAATTAAAATGGTTAAAAACCCTCCTCATTAATTGAAAGTATTATTAAGAAATTAAGATTAATAACAAGACACATTAAATAGAAATATAATAGATAATTATATTTTTTAAAAGAAAGATAGAATTTTTTTAAATAAACAAACAAATAAATCTAAGAAAATGGAACGGAAAGAGTATACGAATTTTCAGGCAAGAATTTTGTTCATTTAACTCCATTTTCACCCGATCATTATTCCAAAGTTAAGAAATTTTAAACAAATTTCCCACTAGAAATCTAAAACTGAAATACCCTTCTCAAATTTCTTTTTTCTTTTTGCATGAGAAGCTCAAATATCATTTATGTATATAACAGATAAAATTAGCATTATTTCGTTTAGTATATTGGATTCATTTTATTTCTCTATCTCACTAATCAAACAAAAGCATAAGGATAAATTTATTATGAAAATTTCTAGACTAATGGAGTTCACGAAACCAAAGATAAATTCTAATATAAGCTAAGGTAATATTTTTTTAATACAAAGGGTTGGATTGGAGATTACAGTTAAGGTAATATGACGAACGAAATGCATAAATCTCATTATTAGTTTCATGGATTCATCTGCCATTTTCCTCAATCAACAGGACATATTTATGTAATTCAGAAGAAAAAGGTTAGTCATGGTAATATGTGATGGTGCATAAATCAGTACATTGGAGGTCATTGTTGAGGGCTATTACACTTCTCTTTCCCAATAAATTTTTCCCTGCTACAAGAATCCGCCATTAATGCTTTCGCTTTCATCTTGAATGTCACTTGTGTTTCTCTCTCTTGTTACTTCTGTGAAAAATGAAAAACGTCAAAAGATGAAATCCCCATTAATCTTCCTCACTGTTCAAACAGGTTTTCATGATTAATTTTGGTCTCGAAATTGCCTGTAGATTTCTTTTCGTGCATATAAAAGACTAATATAATAGCAACAATAAATGTGTATAGAATATTTATTGCAATGACAGCTTGAAGCTCGCTGATCGTCCTTTCTTTCCATCCTCAATAAATTCTCAATTCTGGTATCCCAAGATAAGATCAAACTAGCATTTATATCTCTTCCACTCTCTCTCTCTCTCTCTCTCTCTCTCTCTTCTTCTGTTACTTTCATGATTCACATTCGTAGCTTTTTTTTTCACTCTTTAATTGAAGTCTTTCTTTATCTTTTTTATCTTCATTCTCTTCATCGTTATAAACTAGCATTTATATATTATAGTTGCTGGTTGTGATTTTGGTGGAGTTAAAAAGAAAGAGAGAAAATGGGAAGGACGCCCTGTTGTGATAAGAAGGGATTGAAGAAAGGACCATGGACACCTGAAGAAGATGAGATTCTTACAGATTACATCAAGAAGAATGGCCATGGAAGCTGGCGCTTCCTCCCTCAGCTTGCAGGTACTCAGTAACTTCATCATGGCTTACTCATTGCTTTTTGGAAGCAAAAGTTGCAGTCTTTAGTTTGTTTTATTGCATTGAGAAGCAGCAAAAGCAGCTTTCATGTCCAAGTATTTGCTTCCAAAATGTGCTTATAATACTTATCTTTTCCTTTAGAAACCCACTTTAGAGACAAGTTTCTCCTTGATTTTTTAGTTGGAATTAGATGGTTTTCTCACTGGATTGTCATCTCCCACTTGTATTTATATCATTATCAAGTTCTAAACCTCTACTATTCTTTAATTACAGTCATTATTTTAATTATAATCCACACTCATCACATTACGTAGACCCATTTTGAGATTTTGTAAAGTCAGAGAAAATTAATCCAATACTATGTGACAGGTCTACGTCGCTGTGGAAAGAGTTGCAGGCTTAGATGGACAAACTATCTCCGGCCAGACATAAAAAGGGGTCCCTTTACTCTTGAGGAAGAGAAACTTGTTATTCAACTTCATGGTATTCTTGGAAACCGGTAAATTGCATTTATATGAAGTTTGTCACTTTCTTGACTGATTAATTAACTTGTCATGTATAATATAATTAAAATTAATCATATGTTATTGATCATCAGGTGGGCTGCTATTGCCTGTCAACTCCCAGGCAGAACAGATAATGAGATAAAGAACTTGTGGAACACCCACCTGAAAAAGCGTCTTCTTTGTATGGGACTTGACCCTCAAACTCACGAGCCTTTAACATCCTGTGGACCATCCATTAAAGCACCAGCTTCTCCTTCTACTCGCCACATGGCTCAATGGGAAAGTGCTAGGCTTGAAGCTGAGGCTAGGCTTTCAAGGGAGTCTCCCCTTTTCAATCCACCAACTCATGCCAAAACTGATTGTGATTATTTTCTCCGGATATGGAATTCTGAAGTTGGTGAGTCCTTCAGAAAACTTAATCAATTGGGAGATAAAAGTAGCTGCCAAAGCCCTGTTTCTGTTTCTGATTCTCAGGCATCCTCATCAACCAAATGCGGATCAACTTCGGCTCTCACTGCTGATATTAGCACCAACTTAGCAGGCTCTTCTGCTACAGCAAGTAATCAAAATGATGATATGGAGTTCAAGAGCTGCAAGTCTTACGCTGAAGGTATGAGTGCTGGTTCTGATTCATCTAGCTCTTTTGAGTTGGAGGATTCTTCAGATTCAACTGTTCATCTTTTATTGGATTTCCCAATTAACAATGACATGAGCTTCTTGGAAGGAAACATCGATAACTATGCCACTTCCTTCATGTTGCATTTGTGAAATTTTGCTGTATAAGAGACTATCATTTTGAGTTCTACGAGCTTGGAAAGCAATGAAAAAAGCAAGCACAAGCTTATGAAGTTGAAGTGGTTAGTTGGCTACTGGGGTGAAATATTTTGGCTGAGTACAGTTTGAAGGTGTTTATGTTTTTATTTAATGGATCTCTGCTAATTAATTATATATACAAGATATATATTCTTTACGATCAAATCTTTTCAGATTTAGTTTCGCAAATATGCTATATATATGTAATACTAAGATTGTCTTTATTGAATGATGCTCTACTTGATCGGTAATCTTAATGAAATTTTGAGCTGCTGCTTTCTATATACACAAGTGGATGATGGAAATTTGATTATTTTTCAGTGACAAATACATACAAAAGCTACAAGGATAGAAACAAACAAGAAAACATTAAGATGAAAGCAGAAAGTTACACACAAAAAAAATGGAAACTATATATGCCGTGGAAGAGCTGTGATTGCATTTACTGCTTCCATAACAGGCTCAAACTTGCAGATTTAGAAGCAACCAAGGAATTTCTTTGGAGTTTGGCCAGTAGCACGGTATTTGGCAGCCATTTCCTCTGCCTTGAGGATTTCTTCTCCTTTTTTAGCTTCAACCATTGCTCTCTTCTCTTCAGCCTGTTTATGAACTAAAGCAACGTTGTTTTTCATTTTCTCTGCATATTCTGCCTTCTTCTTCTCCAATTGTTCCTGCCAATTATTGAGAGTATTAGTAAGAAGTTAGAAAAAATTCCAAAATTGTCTGTAGAACAATTGAAAGGGGTGGGTGGTTACCTCAATCTTTTTCAACTTGGCTTCTAGTGCTGCTTTCTTGCTGTTCTCCCATGCAAGAACAGCAGAGAGCTTCTTCTGAGCCCTGTTCAATATGATCAGAATATATTACAGTTACTAAGCTTTCAAAGACGATTTATATTTTTAAGAAAAACCAGTTATAATTTCTGTAAATAATTATCATGCCAGCAATTATTGCTCCAACTTCTATAATTACAATTTGATGTGTAACTATGATTGCTAGTTTTTTAGAGTCAAAAGTTCAACAGAATGATTTAATTACTCAAACTCAGGTTTATGTTTATGTAATGTAGGCTTTTAACTTTTTATGCAACTTAGCTAATAGTCAACCCTTCTGTGGCTGAATGGGAAAAAAACAGTAAGGATGGATCAGATAATTTCTTACTTATTCTCTGCTTTAGATTTCTCGCTATCTTCCCATGCCTTGATAAATGAACTTGTCTTTTCCTTTTCAACCTCTGCAAGGGCAACATCTGGAAAATGCAACATGAAAGCATATGTTATTTTATAAGCATCCCATAAAAGATGAATATCTCCATTATCATCTCCACTGAATCTCAATTAACTGTACTAAGGTGGTATCCAAAATTAAAAATGCCAACAGAACAGCATTGGTAATAAACTGCAAAAACTCTGTCAGCCAACAAAACGAATCAAATATTAAAAAAAAATGACACCTGTTAGATTTTTATTCTATATAATCAGCATGCTCCACCAGAAGCTAATTAAAAAGCATCCGCAAGATTTTACCTCTGTCATGTGATCCCCCGGAAATCCTCTTTGGAGCGGATTCTGGGACCTCTGTCAAGAACAGGAAATACTTAATATGCCGATAAGAAATTTATGTCCTTTCTTTTGTTCGAAGATAATAAATTTATGTCAGTGATGTGCCTTATCAAGGATCTGATGCATACGAAAAAACACATGGTTAAGTTAGCAATAAGCTTGCCTTTTAGTATCAATTTCTGAAAGTAGATTATAGATGAACTTATATAGACCAAACTAATTAAAAAATGCTATGTAAGTATATAGACCAAACTTTAAAAAATGTTCACAAGTCTAATGATTTACATGGTACTCTCTTTTTAGTTTGATTCATTGTGGACTAGGACTAGACAAATAAAATGGGTTTCGTCCATTTCTGTTTTAACCGTAGCTAAGATAGGAAATATGTAGATTTTCGAGTTAGCTTTGGCAATTTTGGTATGACAAAATAAGAGTAAGTTAAACTTTCCATTAGTAAACTTTAAATTGCAAGGCTTTGGATTAATAAAGGAAGCATCAGACACGTCTTTATTGAACCCACAAAGAAAACAACAATTATTGAATGTCTTTATCAAGCCTTACACGACTTGCATATAATAAATGGGATGTATGGGGGCCAACACTCCTGCTTTGGATACCATTATGTTAAGTAGGGACAGTTTCAAATTAAATCATAAAATCCTTTGGATGCCATTATGCCAAGTATGGACATTATTTCTACAGGAAACAATGATGATGCGATCTCGAACTCTTGAAAATCTATTTCTTGTTATCGATAAACACCCTTGACTTGCATATTATACAGCAGAAAAAATTTACTCCATTCGACCTCGAGTTCATACAATGTTCTCCAAGTGAAGATAAGGCCAAATTTTTATAGCTAAAAATCCACTTGAAATTAAAAAAAACAAAAGAAAATTTAGCAGAAGTTGGTCCATTTCCATATTCAAATCACAGTACAATCTGTATTAACTAGATAATCATTAAAAAAAAAGTTCAATTCTTCTGAAGGGTCATTAAAATGATGAATAGCTACTTTCCTTTTCCTTTTGCCCAACCTTTTCCAAGAAAGTGAGAAATAACCCCTCAGCATAGACAGTAACGAAGCCAGCAATTCAGCAAATCCAAGCAGTGGCAGTATTGCTAAATGACAGTGGCAGTGTTCCTGAGCTGGAGGAGCTGGAGAAGTTGAATGTATTTAATTTATTTTAGGAGTATTTGCAGTAGATTGTAGCTTTCCTATTTTTTAGGAGGTTAGTTAATGGCAGTTACTTAGCCATAAAAATATATAATCTTGTTTGTATCAGCTTTCTCATCAAGAAAATAAAGAGAAAAATTTTTGTTCATGGGTTATTCTTTCAATCTTCATATGGTATCAGAGCATTTTCTTGGCTAAATAATATTTCTTCTTCTTCTTGAATTTTTGTTTTTTCAACCGATCGAAGATGAATACTTCAGGAGATTCACCATCCAGTCCATATTTTCTTCATCCAAGTGAGAATCCGTCACTGGTTTTGGTATCACCAGTACTCACAGGATCAAATTACCATTCTTGGTCGAGAGCCATGAAAATGGCGCTTCTTTCCAAGAACAAGCTGCAGTTTGTGAATGGAAATATTCCAGTACCAGAAGAATCAGATTCTTCCTTCTCGGCATGGCAGAGATGTAACATGATGGTTCTTTCTTGGATCATACATTCACTTTCACCATCAATTTCACAGAGCATTATTTGGCTTGATAATGCTGTTGATGTGTGGAATGATCTTAGAGACAGGTTTCAAGCTAGCGACTGTTTTAGAATGGCAGATTTGCAGCAAGAAATCTTCAATCTTCATCAAGGGCAGAAGAATGTCACAGATTACTTCACCCAAATGAAGATTTTATGGGATGAATTTCTTAATCTCAGGCCATTACCACCTTGTACTTGCCGTCCTTCTTGTAATTGTGGAGCAGTTTCCACTTTCAGGAAATATTATGAAGCTGATCATGTTATAAGGTTCTTGAAGGGGTTAAATGAAAAGTTCTCAACTGTCCGGTCACAGATCATGCTTATGGAGCCTCTGCCTAGTATCACGAAAGTTTTTGCATTAGTAGTACAGCATGAAAGACAGATGCAACCTTCAGGGGAATACTCAAATGCTTCTGATCATGTGGCATGTTATAACAAAACAGTATCAAATGGTAAAGAAAACAGGGTTCTTGGAGGAAATCAAAGCCATAATACTTATAATCAGAAGAAAGCTTATAGTTTTAATACAAAGAGACCCCAATGTAGCCATTGTGGTAAACTTGGGCACACTGTTGATAAATGCTATCAGAAACATGGGTATCCAGTTGGTTATAAACCAAGATCTCGAATTGGCTGTGCTAATCAGGTTGAATTTGATCAAACCAATGAATGCTTAGAAACTAGAGCTACAATTTTGAATCAAGAAATGCCAGATTCAGATTTGACACAGGAGCAATATCAGAAGCTTTTCTCTATCTTTCAGTCTATGTCCAGAATGAATTCACGAAGAACTGGTGAAGGAGTTTCAAACACAGGACAAAGTTCCATTGCTGCCACTTCAGTAGTACAACATTCTGGAAATTTGCTGCCACACTTTAATGCTGATATTTCTCAGCAGAATTCTGGTATGGTACTTTCTATCCTTCCATCTTCCAAAAACAGCAGAATATGGATTCTTGACACAGGAGCCACTGATCATATAGTGTGCTCCTTGTCTAATTTTTCTTCTTTTTCACCCATTACCAATTACAGTGTCAGATTACCTAACAATATGCAGATTCAAGTTTCCAATATAGGAACTGTTCGCCTAAATCAAAGCATAATACTGCATAATGTTCTTCACATTCCACAGTTTGCATTCAATCTTATTTCAGCTTCAAAGTTAACTGTTGATTCTTGCTGTTCACTTACTTTTACCAGCAATTTTTGTGTCATTCAGGATGTGCAAACTGGGAAGAAGATTGGCTCAGCTAGACAAGTCCAAGGATTGTACCAATTCTGTTTTACCGATTCTACCAACATTGGTATCCAAGCCAATTCATGTTCATTAGATAATAGAAATGAAGTCTTGTGGCATAATAGGCTAGGGCATGTTTCTAATAAGAGAATGTCTCAATTGGTAGAAAAATGTAATATTCCAGCTGCTCCTTACTTTGGTGTATGTGATATTTGTCATTTTGCTAAGCAAAAGAGATTGCCTTTCCATGACAGTATTAATAGATCAAATGAACCTTTTGACTTAATACATGTTGATATTTGGGGTCCACATCATGAATCCATGTATGGACATAGATATTTTCTTACTGCAGTGGATGATTACAGTAGGTTCACATGGATCTTCTTGCTGAAAACAAAATCTGAGGCTAGAAAACAGTTACAAAACTTTATTTCTTATGTTGATACCCAGTTTCAAAAGAAAATTAAAACTGTAAGGAGTGACAATGGTCAGGAGTTTTTAATGCCAGAATATTATCATACCTATGGAATCATACATCAGACTAGTTGTACAGAAACACCTCAGCAAAATGCAGTGGTTGAGAGGAAGCATCAGGACATTCTGAATATAATGAGAGCTTTGAAGTTTCAAAGTAGTAGTCCAAACTGTTTTTGGAGTGACCTAGCAGCACATGCAGTGCATCTGATGAACAGATTACCTAGTTCTGCCATAAACAACCAAATTCCATATGAGCTCTTATATAATCAGTCACCTGATCTAACTCACCTAAAAGTCTTTGGGTGTTTAGCATTTTCCAGTACTTTGGTCAATCACAGAACTAAGCTAGAACCAAGAGCCTCTAAATGTGTGTTCATAGGATATAAGGCAGGAACAAAAGGATATCGATTGTATGAATTGGCCACAGGAAGGATCTTAGTATCTAGAAATGTAACCTTTTTTGAACATGAATTTCCTTTTCTTGATCAAACTCAACTGATATCTTCTTCTGTGGATTCTTCCACTCCAACCTTGGTACTGCCTACATCACAGCCAAACCCACACACTGATTTTCCAGAATTCACTACATATGCTGTCTCCCCTTCTCATACTAATCCTGTTCATCATGTACCTAACAATTCACCTTTACCACAAAGAAAATCCACTCGAACAAGAATTCAACCAACTTACTTGAAAGATTATCATTGTGACATCCTTGGTACTCAGTCACAGGCCAATCAAACTTCCTTGTCTGCAGATTCTGATTCAGGTATTATTCATCCACTTTCTTCAGTTCTATCATATTACAATTTATCTCCTTCACATAAGACTTTTGCAGCCTCAATAATAGTTCCAATTGAGCCAAAAACCTATAATCAAGCAGTAAAATTTCCAGAATGGAGGAATGCAATGCAGGCAGAATTGGATGCTTTACAGTCTAATAACACATGGCAGCTCACTACTTTGCCAACTGGAAAGCAAGCAATTGGTTGCAAATGGATATTCAAAACTAAGTTTCATGCAGATGGAACAATTGAAAGACACAAGGCAAGGCTGGTTGCACAGGGGTTCACTCAAAAACCAGGAATTGATTATTTAGATACTTTTTCTCCTGTTGCAAAGATGGCAACTATTAGAGTTCTTCTAACTGTTGCTGCAATTCAAGGTTGGCATTTACAGCAACTAGATATAAACAATGCTTTTCTCCATGGAGATCTCACTGAGGAAGTCTACATGCGCTTGCCACCTGGTTTCTCATGCACCAATTCTTCTTTAGTGTGCAAACTAACAAAATCCTTGTATGGTTTAAAGCAGGCGAGTAGACAGTGGCATTCTAAATTGACTGAAGCATTACATACCCAAGGATTTCAGCAAGCTGTGGCAGATTGTTCATTATTTACAAAAACAGAAGGGTCCAGCTTTATAGCTTTGTGTGTCTATGTCGATGATGTCATTTTGACCAGTAATGACATGACACAGATTGAACAAATCAAGACCTATCTTCATGATCAGTTTAAAATAAAAGATCTTGGCAATCTAAAGTATTTTCTTGGGTTAGAGGTTGCTCGAACTTCAGCAGGAATTAATCTTTGTCAAAGAAAGTATGCTCTGGAGCTTCTTGCAGATACTGGTTTTTTAGAAAGTAAACCAGCAGCTACTCCTATTGTTCCTTTCACAAAACAACAGCAAGAAGATTCCACTCCAACAGACATTTCAAGTTACAGACAGTTAATTGGCAAACTTTTATATCTAGCCAATACCAGGCCAGACATTTCATTTGCTGTTCAGTATCTTTCTCAGTTTTTAGACTGTCCTACTAATTTTCATTTGAAAGCAGCACACAGGGTCCTTCGATATATTAAAGCTTCTCCTGGTCAAGGCTTGTTTTTCTCATCTACTAGCAGCATGCGTATCAAAGCTTATTCAGATTCAGATTGGGCTACATGCCCCATTACCAGAAAGTCTGTAACAGGATACTGTGTTTTCATTGGTGATTCACTTGTCAATTGGAAATCCAAGAAACAATCCACTGTTTCTAGATCATCATCTGAAGCAGAATACCGAGCCATGGCAGCTATCACTTGTGATATTCAATGGCTAGTATATTTGTTACAAGATTTCCTTTTACCTCCACAACAGCCAGCTCTTTTGTTTTGTGACAATGAATCTGCCTTACACATAGCCAAAAATCCAGTCTTCCATGAACGAACAAAGCATATAGAATTGGACTGTCATGTTGTCCGAGAGAAATTGAAGACTGGTCTCATTCACCTGATGTCCATTGCTTCTACTAACCAAGTAGCAGACATCTTTACCAAGCCACATCATGCACCACAGTTTAACTTTTTAAAGTCCAAGCTACAAGTTCATGACATATTCACTCCTAGCTTGAGGGGGGGTAACGAAGCCAGCAATTCAGCAAATCCAAGCAGTGGCAGTATTGCTAAATGACAGTGGCAGTGTTCCTGAGCTGGAGGAGCTGGAGAAGTTGAATGTATTTAATTTATTTTAGGAGTATTTGCAGTAGATTGTAGCTTTCCTATTTTTTAGGAGGTTAGTTAATGGCAGTTACTTAGCCATAAAAATATATAATCTTGTTTGTATCAGCTTTCTCATCAAGAAAATAAAGAGAAAAATTTTTGTTCATGGGTTATTCTTTCAATCTTCATAGACAGTGAAAGCAATCAATCAGATGATATTTGGAAATTCATTGATTAATTCAATTGATCATGAAGTGTCAAAAATTCATGCTATTTTTCACATTAATCATATGAAAATTTTTAAAAAATAAAATTTGGAAACAAATAATACTAATTCGAGCCCAAATCAACTATAAACGGTGTTGATCAGAGGATGGTTGAAGTTCAAAGAAAATAAAAGAAAAAGAAGCGAAATTATTTTTCATCCAATCCTTTTGCTTAGAGAAAAACAGAGGAAGCAATTAAGAATCAGATGGTGATGATCAAATCTTCTCTTTTCATATTGTTTGCAATTGCAAAAAACAATAAAAATACAGAAAGCTAGAGCAGCCATAGTTACATTTCACATAATTTCAGAGGGAGTAAGGGAGAAGATCAGAGAGCTTACTCTCGACTACAGCTAGAGCTTTGGATTCATCATGCTTCTCTTCAGGCGGTGGAACCGTGGCCTTCTCCTTTGCCACATCGCTTTTAGTTTCTGCCAGTGTCGGAGCGTCAGTCACCGACGATTCAGCCTCCAACTTCTTAGCTTCTTGCTCTGCCATTTACCTTACCTCCAAACACGCACACCTCGCTTCAAAAATCGTAAATCTCTAAATTTAGCATGAGAGCGTTTTATAGTGCAATAACGTGTATAGCAATCGCATGGGATTGCCGTAATGGACCCACCCGATCTGAAGACCCACCCTCATTTTTTATTACTTTTGGGAAAAATAATGATCCAACGGTTATAGCGAGGGATAATTTAAGAAAGGATGCGCGTATGATGTGTGGTATAATCTTACTAATGCCGACAGGTAAAACGGATAAATGAACCAGTAGCGTCGGCATTTACTCATTACGATGTCGTCAAAAGGAGGAATATAAAATTATAAATTTTTTAAAATAATAATAATAATAATAATTATTATTATTATTTTTACTAACTGTGGAGTATTAAAAATTTGAGAATTATTAGCATTTCTGTTAATATTAACAGGGGTCTACTAAAAGAGTGAAATGTTTCCTTGACCAAGTCTCAAGTAGCAGTAGCCGCATTTGCTTTACTTAAAAAAACTGTGTCCGTTACTGAATTTATCTTAATTTTATTTCTTTCGCGTCCATTGGATAAGCTTTATTTCCTTTTTTAATTAATTTTTAAATATAATTATATATTAAATTCTTTATTTTTTATTTTTTTAATCCAAAAATTATAATAAAATCTATCAAATTGAAATGGGAGGACCATAGGAGAGTATAGTGTTACTTGTGAACAATTTTGGAATTTGAAATTGTGATATTTGGATTTTACAGTGGCATCCGCATTGCAAGTCGATGCGATTGCGGGAGCCGGAGCATAGATTGAGTTGTACGTGGGCAGGATAGCATGCGAATGAGCTGTAGACCCGGAGATTGGGGCGGGGGCTTTCCGGCTGTCATGTGGTGGATGGCTTATTCATTTATTCGAGTGACGAAGTCGCTTAGCTGGCACATTATGCTTAAGTAAAGCGCCCAAAGGCAATTATCTGAGATACTGATTGTTGTTTCAAGTCTTAGAGGCATCAATGATGATAGGTTGTCCCATTTCCTTTTCTCGCTTATTTTATCATCAATTGGCTTAGCTTATTTAATAAGCCAAGCTAATTCTCGGTGTTGATTGATTTTCTTGAATTTGATTATTTACTAGAGGGAGGGATGCTAATCAGACACTATTTAATACTTATTTACTGTTTGGTTAGTTATGAAAGAAAAAAATTTAAAAATAAAAAAATAAAAAATATTATTAAAAATTTATTTTTTCTCACCAACTAATCAAAATATGAGTTTTGGTAAATGTCTAATAAAATGTTCTTAGTATTTCTAATATATATTATTAGAAAGCGGATAATTTTATCCCTGCTCAAATCAAATTATTAATTAAACATAAAATTATAAATTTTAAAGAGAGTTATTTACTGAGATTAACTCCTTTTTAATAATAATAATAATTTCACTGTAAAGAAAGCCTTTATAGTCAAAAGAAACTGTCACCAATCAAAGTTAGTATTTTTCAAGGGGACCATTAAGCAATATATGATGAATTTCGCACCCTTTAATCATCTGAAATCACAATTAAACGAATAAAAGCATATAAGGGTGGGGGGAAGAGACCTTCAATCCATTAACTCCCTCTCATCAAGAGATTTGTCATGAAAAACGAAAGCTTTCCATTTGCAAAATTTCCATAGAATAAGAGAAAACAGCCTAAATATATAAGATACTAGCAGTCTAGCATTGTACTTGAGTCAGTTAACTCCTATACTTGAGTCATTGCCATTCCAAAATTAAACTATTTTCTTGTTTATGCATAATAAACAAGAAAAAAAAAACTTAATTTTATTCAATGATATAGGGATTCATAAACTAAAACGTTGTTAAATTTGATAGTTTACTTCTTTGAAAATTAAAATATTAGAAATTCAACCATTACAAAATCTTTATATTTTTATGATAAAAATAGATTTGAAATTTTTTATCCAAACTGAATTTGCTTGAAAAGTGGTTCGAACTTGAGGAGGAACTCAAAAATATTGGGTTCCAAACAAAAAATTGTTTGTCATGTCTAATAAAAATAAATTACAAATATTTTAAACATTTATGTTTTGTGATAAAAAGCTTATACATAGAACATTTAATAAATTTTAAATTTAAATTTTTAAATTCTTATAGTTATTGGTAACAAATATAAGCCTTAAACACTTATAAAATGTCATTAGATTATATATAAAATCTTAAAAAAATCATATAAAAGTATCTTAAATATATAAAAAATTATGTGTTATATTACATTTTTATATTTGAAATTTATACAGTATCAAATGAACGAGTATTATCTCAAATAACATGAAATAAACTGTTAGTTTTTTTAAAAGTTTATTTTTAACTCTAATTTATTAAAATCTCAGAAATTTTTTTCTATAATTTATTCTCATGGGGAATTGTTTTTTTATAGTTAAAGTTACTGATGTTATTATAATCAATCCAAAAATTGGTTGTCATGTCTAACAAAAATAAATTACAAATAATTTAAATATTTATATTTTTTGTGATAAAAATCTAATACATAGAATATTTAATAAATTTTAGAATTAAATTTTTTTAATTTTTATATCATGGGGAATTGTTTTTATTTTTATTTTTTAAGTTTAAGAGGTATTAGAGTATTCTCATCTCTTTTCAATTATTTTTTCAAATGCTTATGCATAGATAAAAGAATTGCTTGCAAATTTATAAGCTTGCAAAATTAGAAATAAGAGAGAGAATTTCACTTGATTAAAATATTCAAAAAGGGTCCACTTTTCTTTTTTATAATAAATTTAACTAAAATAATTAAATATTATTTATCAATATACCTAATATTAATTATAATGAAATTAATAATTAATCTATTTTATTAATTAAGTTAATGTAATTAATAAAAAAACTAGTTTAATTAAATATAATTATTAATGAAATTAATATGAATATATTATTAATATAATTATGTAGTATATAATATAATATAATGATGATTAATATAGCATTTTATTTCATATGGATTTTTAATTAAGTTTTATTATAATTTTATATGTCAATTTTTTTTTCATAAATGAAATATTGTGAACTTACTTTAATTTTTATAATTAATTTTTAATGTAATTTTTTAATTTTAATATTAATTAATTATAATAATAATTCAATTTATTTGACAATAAAAAATATAACATTTAATTGTTAATAATGGATATCATATATTAAAATATTAATTGGGTTTCATAAATTTAAATTGATATCAATAATAAGGATAAAATATATTTGAAAATGTAATTGAAATTTTACTAATATGGTAGTAAGACTACATTTTGTGAATTGATATCAATAGTAAGGGCAAAAGATATTTAAAAGTGTAAATAAAATTTTGTTAATATGCCACCACATTTTTGTGCATGGATGTGGATGCTGTTATAAACAATCTAGTGTCCTTGTGCACAATATGACCAACTTAAAACACTGACGTTGAGATGGTTGTCAGGGTGACATGGTCTTCAGAGATTGTAATGGCGTCGTTTTAATGGCCGATTAAGGAAGTAGAACATTAAATTACAAGGTCCAGTGATCATCTATTGAATAGAGACAATGGATTCTAATTGTTCTGCAGAGAAATAATGGGGAGAGAAGTTATCGGAGAAGGTGATTTCTCTATACAATTCTCTTCCTAAGAAAGGGAAGCCTCAGGGACGAGAAGTCACCATCTTGGCCTCATTTCTCATTTCTTCTCCTTCTTAAGGTCACTATCCCCTCTGTGAACCCTATACTATTCACTCTTGATAAATTGTTTGGAAGATGTAATTTAGATTATTATTTGGTCCATTTTCAGATTTAGAAGTTGTATCGTGAGGCACAGCGACAAAAACATTGGGCACTCGCAGTTGAACTCCTGGGGTGACATTGTTAATCATGCATATGCTGAAATTATTATGCGAAGAGCTTTATTAAGGTTAGTATTTAATAGTGTTGTCGTTGAAATTTTTTGCTGATTATCTATCTTGATGGACGTATACTTAATTTTGTCTGTTTTTCGTTCATGACATACATAGCTCTTATTTGGTTTAGCAGGTTCTTTCTCTTCCTGATCTTACTATATGCCTGATGCCATTGCTTAATATATTTTTATTGTAAGACTTAATGTAGCTTTTGACAATTGCATTATGGATTTCTGTGAATTATATTGCTTATATGGCCTTGTGACATCTAACATGAAATTGCTACCTCTCCAAGTAAGTGACTGCTTATGCATATTTATGAAATTTAACTTGGTTCTTCTATGCAGAGATTCAACACTTCACTGACAATGAAAGCAAACAGTTGCGAAGTGACTGCAGACACTGGCTTCTACAATTGGAAGAAGATGTCACTAGTCAAAGGAAATTTAAACTAAGAGCATGTTAGCAATTGCATCTATACCAGTGTAATGGGCACTCACCTAGGTGCAAAGGTGAGGTGATGCTGTCCTAATCGCCTTTGAACAAGCTAGGCGAGGCACCCTTACACAGGCGCATGCCTAGGTCTGTGTCTTTCATCAACTAGTCTTGTGCGCCTTATGAAATAGACTTTTAATCCTAAATATGATGTTTCACGTTTTATTGTCTCAACCTTTTCTATTTTAAAGGGTATTATAGTTAAAAGCAAGACTTTAGGCTTCCTGGGGTTATGTTTCAAGACTTCTTTTAGGATTTTTTATATTTAAAACAAATGAAACAAATCCTCCTTCCAGCAGTGACATATACAACAACAAACAAATTTTACAGGAAAAATTAAAACAAACATGTTATGCACTTATGCTTATGGTTTTTTTACTTCCATAAGTTTTAGAATTTTATCATACAACTATTAATTTTATATTTATGTTTTGAACTTAGATATTTGAAAGTTAAAAAACATGAATCTAATAACTTTATGCAGGTTCAACTTTCTAATTTAGATATCTTCAGTTTTTAGTTGTATTTTTATGTGTTTAATGTTCTTTATCTTACTTATGTACTGATATTTTGTCATATATATATATATATATATATATATTAGAAATTTACACCTTACTTTGCTTGAACGAGTGCTTTTTTTGCACCTTACTTCTAAGACGATAAAAAACTATATCACCTTGAGTGCGCCTTGTACTTTTGACTATCTTAATCTATACACATCACAGTTGCCATGTAATTTTGAAGATATTATTCTACTTATTTGAATTAAATGAATATTCTTCAATTTCTGCATCAATTAGAGTTTAGTTATATTATACACAAGTGGAAGTGGGAATGATTCTACTTATTATCTTCTAATGGGTTTCGTTAGGTAGGGATGCTTCTGTCTGTTCTCCATTATTGTCCATGAGAAACATCTTTCCAACAGAAGGGGATTCAATGTTGCCCTTGGCAAAGTTTAGTGGTTCCATGGATGAGCTTTTGGAGGCTTCAAAAGAGAACAATGGTACAAAAGGATCTTAAATAGATTTCACCTCCTCCTTTCCCATCCTCCTAAATAATTTTCTTTCTTCTATAGCTTATTGTTAGTTTACTTGCTTTCCTAGTATATTTTCGCTCGCTGCATTATTTTGGTCTTCTCAGGTCTATTAGATAGGCGTGGCCATGGTTCCACGACTGCCATCCGAGACAAATTCTTAAATTAATTTAGCCATTGGCTTTATTCACTCCATATGTATCGATGTCTTTAGACCACTATTTCCTACTTAAATAACATTTATTCTAGGTTGAATACTAAGCCTAAAAAGGCTGTTGTTTCTTCACCTTTTCACTTCTAGATCTCCCTCTCTCCCATCCTTTGCTATGCTATTTTTTTTTTCTCTTCTCATCAGTTTTCCTTGTCTTTTTATTTTTCTCATTTTATTCTTATAATTACAAAAAAAAGAATCCTATTGGTCTTGACATCAAGAATCCTTCAAATTATCACTGTCAATGAGTGTATTTTCAGCTAACGGTTCACAACTGGGTGGCATGGTTCAGAGGAAGCCTGGTCGTGGTGACACAACATTGTCAGTTAGCTGCTCTGACAAGATCACTCGTTGGAATGTTCTCGGAGTTCAAGGTTCATTATTTGCTATAAGTATTACCCAAAAAATTGTTTTCCATTGTGTCGACACTTAATTTTATACTGCATGCGAATCACCATTACATGCACTCCTTTTTTTTCTTTTTTATCTGTTGATTTAATATTTCTTATCATAAAAATGTCATACTTATATTGCTGAAGTGGAAACAGCAAGCCTGTTTTGATTTTTGTGCATTAGTCCA
This sequence comes from Triadica sebifera, assembly GCA_023653625.1. Taxonomy (NCBI): domain Eukaryota; kingdom Viridiplantae; phylum Streptophyta; class Magnoliopsida; order Malpighiales; family Euphorbiaceae; genus Triadica; species Triadica sebifera. The sequence goes on along the minus strand of CM042900.1, from coordinate 31,734,451 downwards.
TCATCAGCCTGTATCAATCTGGTATCTGTGCCAAGCTTGCATCTCTAACAACTTAGATAACTCTGGAGCATTTTGACTGTCTTCCTGAATCTACTGAATTTAAATTAATAGTAATTACCATTTATTCCTCTTATTTCAGGAGCCCTTCTTTTATACTTTCTTCAACCTGTTAATCTTGCATCGATTACTGTTGGACAATCCCCTAATAGTTTTTAACGCTTTCCTTTGGAGAACCACTTACAAAGATCTTTGTATGATCGAATCTCGGCATTATCAAATGAATTGATTGCCCCCTTTCATGTAAATAAGGTATTTTAAGGTACACAAAATCTTCAAAAATTATGCAAAGTGAGCTGGGTTTTAATATTTGTTTTTCCATGGCACTTGCAGCCACTTTTTTGTGCAGCACCTGTGCCAGCCAAGGAATTTCAGCATGCTGATTCTGCTCTAGCCACTCTAACTTGCGGGTTAATCAACTCGTCCAATTCAAGTTGAATAATTTTATTAGCAGTTTTTGTTTATTTCAGTATTCTTAGTGCTTTATATTAATAGGTATTCCATATGTTAGGAATAATTCTGGCTTGCACGAAGTTGTTCCTGGAACCACAGGGAGAAAACAAGGCTCCTCTGCTAAAGAAGCACTTTCTCCATCTATTGAGTCATCTCTTTGCGAGGAAGTTGAGCATATACTCCAAGAAATTTCACCTGTGGTTGGTGAAATTAGTTGGTATTTTTCCGATTATTTTCATAAGATAATCATTTTTTTTTATAAACATTAGATAATTGCATTCTTAACAATTTATTTTGGTTTCAGAATACGATTAATGAAGATCCTTTTGGCATTGAGGTCAGATTTTCACTTGGAAGGCCTAACTAAGGAGATTACTTATCGAGAACTCAATATTATTTGTTACATTATTACTTATTGAATATTGATGGATTCTTCAATGATTCCTGTGAGAAGATCAGCTTAGGAATGGATGACCATCTTATCTAATGCTAATTATGCATAATGACCTGTACTAATTGTGAGTGCCTGTAAATTTGCTGTCTTACTATTATAATTTGGTAAATTTCTCTGTAGAATAATGCTGAGGCTTACAGTTTAACTTCAAATTTTTTTGGAGGAAGACCACCGTTTAACAATTGGCCAATGAAACCATTGGGCTTGGAGGCCTTTTCCATTTTGAGGTGGAGAGGTATGTGATATTCAATCTTTGCTGCGTGCTTCTGTTGTATCATTTGTTGCATCATAACATTCTTCTGATCCGCCCTGGAAGGCTTAAGTTATTGTGGTGGCATTTGTGAACTCTGTAATTGAAGTGCGCATTATTACTTTGGTGTAGCTGCTGTTATTATTGACATATGCTGCATGACGGATCTATTTCCGGCCTTTGATTTTTGTTAACGAATATATCCCTATCTGCAGGTTCGATTGTACTATTTTAAGTTTCTGAGGATGTTTAAGAAATCTAGCAGTTTAAAAATGGGTATATGTGAAAGGAAGAATAAATAAAGCCAGAGAAAAGCAAAGGAAACTGCAGGGATAAATGAATATTATTCTTTCAACTGAACATTAAAAATCTGTTCATAAAGCTGTATGACCTTTTCATTTTGTTTTCTTGGCTTGTTATCAAGCCCAAGCTTGAAGAGGTACGATCTTTTCATTTAGTGTTTCTGTGTTGCTTAGTCAATTTTGGCAATTTACTTATAATCATTTCAACAATTATTTCTCTCCATTTCCGACCAAGAACGATAATCTTTGAGATGGCTTCATCCTTTCCAGCATGTTGCATTTGTATAAAATTTATGAATGTTAATGATTATGGTGAACATTATGCCTTAAATGACATTCGATACGAGATTTTCAGGCTAATCCACACCTTTATTTCTTGTTTTTGCATTCCTGACCACATATTTATATTCAAATTGATAATTGCTCCAATATTCAAAGTTCCAAGGTTATGATCTTTCAATATTTGTTGTTAATGCCTTTTTTGGGTATTATGGATATATAGATGCATGTTTATCTTATCTGTACATTCCCATACGAGTTTTAGAGCTAAAAAATCTTGATTTTTAAAAATTAAAATTAGGCTCTTTAAAATGGCAAATAGGTCTTAGAATGGAATTTATGATTTGGTGGCTTAATATGTAATATTTTGTTTGATAACATATAAATCAACATTAACATGCACGCCATTCATTAACCCATTAAATAGTTTAACAATTAGTGTTCTTTCTTTTTATTCTGTTTTATTGCATATGGTCATACACTGTATGCAGCCTTTTATATATCCTTATTTTTTATTAGAAGATCACTTTCTTTAAACCAATCTCCTCCATTAATAGTTTGAATCTGCAGAATAAAAAATGATTTTGTTGAATCAGATTTTTATAATAAATCTTTAATTTATTGGCAAAGAATTTAAAGTTATTGATGGGTTAATATTAGATTGTATATTGTATTTTTATTAATGTCTGTTATTATTTCAGTAATATCAAATCCTCTCTCTCTTTTTTAAAAATTCTATGTTATGGCTCAGATATAAATATGCAATTTTATTTGTTTTTCTTTTGGGATAATTTTCTATTTCGCTACCTGCGTAAATTTTTTATATTTATAAATAATTTTTTTTGAAGAATAAATAATATTTATTTTATAGTTTAGTTCATTATAAACTATAACATTTATTATTAACTATAGCTATAATAATGCACTATCATAATATTCTAATAATTTATAATTTTATTCTTACATCCTATTGGAGCATCCGGTAATCCCATATCAGGTAATCAATAAAATGGGCGACTTATAAAAATAAAAGGGTTCAAGCCAAATATTTTAGGGCATTTTAGTGAAAAAATTTTCTTAACAATTTTCAAATTGACAAAAATTCATACTATTTTCATTTACAATGAACCAGACTCATCAATTTTAATGCGAAATCAGAGTCAATTGCCTATAAAAATTCAATAGATTTAAGAATACAAGCTCAGATAAACCAAATGAAGATTTGAGATCTTTGAGACTAAAAATAGACATGTAGCATATGAGATTCAAAAATTACAAATTCAAACAAAGCAAATAAGGAGATTTGAGATTTTTGAATTTCGATGAATACAAACCCATAACATAAAAATAATGACAAGTCACAATTAAACAAAACCAATTTGACTTGAAGGAGAGTGTTAATCCCACGTGGGATAATCTAACAAAAATTGATAATTTATAAGACTAAAAGGTGTCAAATCAAAATGTTCTAGGATATTTTGAAAAATATATTTCCCTAACAATTTTTAAATCCACAAAATCTACACTCTTCTCATTTATAATAAACTAAGTCCATAAATTTCAACACATCCGATCTAATTTAAATAGAACTTACAGTTATCATTATAGTCTTAATATTTCCTAAATAATATGAAAATTATTATCTTATTCGGCGTATTAAGGAGGGAGAAACCTTCTAATAAGTATTTATATATAAAAAATTATTAAAATTTTAATTTCTTACAAATAAATAAAAAATTTTGAAAAAAGAAATCTGATTATGATAAAATACTCAATATAGTAGATTAATATAAAAACAGAATATGTTTTTTTGTTTATATAAGCTAAGGGTTTGTTGATAAATAATAGGATTATACTATTTTAGTTAAAATTTTAATACAATCAATATTTAAAATGATTAAAAGTATATATTTTCATTTGTTCAAATAATAGTTCCTATATATATTTATGAATAAATAAATCGACAATTTTCTGGAATGAATGCGGCATAGTCGTAACTCGTAAAGAATTAGATCTCTGAAATCCATTTACACTCTTGATATTCACTACACTAACTAACTATTAGTCTATTAGCTAATAATTGAGTATTTATATTCTCAAATAATAATAATAATAATAATAATAATAATTGAGTATTTTACTTTCTAATATTCGACTCAATTTTAAACAATTTACCTTCTAATTTCAAATATTTTCAATTGCATGTTTTTTTAGGAATTCTTTTAAGGAAGGATTTTATTTTCATCTGACCAGAATTTAACAGAGGGAAATCAACTTTTGGATTATTTCGCCTTTTTCTTCTACTAGGGAGACTTCACTTCTTCTTGATATGGAATGTAAAAACATAGAAAGGTTTTGGGTGTCTTTAGCGTACATGGAAAGGTTTTTACTTCAACTATATATAGTAACTCTTTTTGGCAAAACATTGTCATTTTCTTTTCTTTTATTATTATTTTTTTTAACAATTCAAGACACTTATCTCATATCTAGTTTTCCACAATCAAGGAACCACTATATATTTAATGGGCATTTGATTAATATTTAGATTACTTATAATTTTTTTATCCAACAGTTAAATAAAACCCGGTTAATAAAATTTAAAAATTACATGTTGATCTCAATCAATTGTTAGATAGCTGGTTTTATATTCTTTTTGAATTTTATCAAATATGTCGAATATAATTTTTCTTTATCAATCATTAACTGTCATTTACAGACCGTTGCTTTTAACTTTCCAGCTACTTCAAGTTTGCTAAACAGTCAAATGTTACTCAATAACTAAATCAAACACCTCCTTTATGTAATAAAAAAAAATTAATTTTTGTTATCCTTGGTTGTTATGTTTAAAAAGTAATTCTATTATTACTTTCATGTTTATAAAGTAAGAATTTGACTTTTATATGTCAGTATCATAATTCTGCTTATTTTTTTTATTTTTATAAATGACATAAAATTTTCAAAATATTTAGTCATATATATATATATATATATATACACACACGTGTGTGTAGTGTGTACACGCAAAATAGTGATTCCCCACAAACCAACAGCTATTGATACATGTATATAAACGAAACAAACACTTGGTAAATCTTATTAATAAAACCCGTTCATGGTTCATTGGTAGCCACTTAATTAGCCAGAAGACTCTAAATAGGCCATATGTATATATATGATATGATATGATAATATCTGCGCAGGTTTCTAATATCTTGGTCAATGGCAGATCATGAAGTAGACTCTGCGTGCCACAATCTGCATGATCGAATACATGCTTACTCTTCTGCAGCCTATCAAGCTGCAAAAAAATGGGCTTCGGCCACTTTCTTCCTTTTCTTCTTCATCCTCTTTGTTGGTTCCTTCATTGCCTTGATTGATATTGTAAGTTTCTTTCTACTTCTTAGTTATAAACATTCACCAGATGGAACTCATTTATATTTTATAATATAACTGCCCCAAACTGAAGTTCGATTGAAACCAGTTATCAATAAGGTTTCTTGAATGCAAGATTAATTCTTCTAATACAGGAGAAGATAAATAGATGGGATGGATTTTAAATTTTCATTTTATATATATTAAGCAATGAACATCCAAAAAGTCTGAATCTTTCGCAATTATTTCTGTATAATTCCATTTCTACTCTTTATTTTTCCTTCAAATTTCAATGTCTTGTGTCATTTGCCTGGATACCATTATTGATTTTGACTTTTCAGAATTTGTTGCAGTGGGAATTTGTTTGGAGTTGACATTATTTGTAGATAGACAAATATTTAATGTGTATTTAATGGGATGATCTGTATAATGTACCTTTTTATGATAAAAGCAACTCATTCATGTATTTTATTTTGAGCGGTGTAGTCATTGAAAATTTTTACATGTAAATTGATTTTTATAAAAATTAATGAATAAAAACCACTAAATCTTACTTTATACATATAAAATTAAATGTAAAAATTATTTTTTATTATAAAAATAATTTTTTTTTGCTTTGTTTATAAATAAAAATATCTTTATATAAAAAAAAATTCCTTTATTGTTAGCTGTATAGTAATACTCATAATTATCTGGATATTGTTTGTGAAATTTCAGTTGAAAATCAGACAAAAATATCTTATCATGGAAGCAAATACCAAAAGTTCAATCGAGTACCCACTGAAGTGCTCCAACCAAACTATAGCAAACACATGCAAGGTCAATTATCCTGTGGAATTCGAACCTCGTGAATTATCAGATGCAACTTGTCCACAGTACTTCCGGTGGATCCACGAAGATCTAAGGCCGTGGAAGAGTACTGGAATCTGGAGGGATACACTGGAAAGAGCAAGAGATGTCGCAAATTTTAGACTAGTGATTGTGAATGGCAAGGCGTATGTGGAGACATTTCGGAAATCGTATCAAACGAGAGACTTGTTTACGATATGGGGAATTTTGCAGCTTCTGAGGTTGTACCCTGGCAGGGTACCAGACCTAGAGCTCATGTTTGGGTGCGGTGACATGCCTGCGATTGCGATCCACAAACCTCACTACCAAGGACCTAATGCCACGTTGGCTCCTGCATTGTTTCAATATTCTTCACGCGACTCTGCTCTCGGCGTCGTTTTCCCTGACTGGTCCTTTTGGGGTTGGTAATGCCTTGTTTTCTCCTTTGACTCTATTTCTTTATAATTGTTTTTTCTTTTTTTTAAATACCTATTTGCTTAAATTGAGTTTATGAATTTTTAATAGTTTTTTTCTTTTTAAATTCATAAATTTAATTTAGACAAAGAAATTCCATTTTTTTAAAAAGAATATTTCCGATAAAAATTTCAAATTCATCTCAGATTATAAGGGCCTTTTGCTTTAATTTGATAATTTCCCATGCTTAATTTTTCTTCAAATAGTGGGTCTTTTTTCATATGTTGGAATGCAGATGAGAAATAATTATTTCTATGTTATAGTCATCTTTTTCTAAAATTAGAAAAGCTTGTGGTTGGTAGGGATGAGATCAACATAAATTCCTTAATATTAAATTAATTATAGCCATTTAAAAAAAAAAGAAAGAAAATTAAGCAACACGTACGGTGCTGGGTGTAGGGCTGAGCTGAATATAAAACCATGGGAAGAAATGCTAAAAGAAATAAGAAAAGGGAGCAAGAGGATCAAGTGGAAGAAGAGGGCACCCTACGCCTACTGGAAAGGAAACCCATACGTATCAACAAATAGGGTGGACTTAATGAAGTGCAATGTCTCCCTCAATCAAGACTGGAATGCTCGTCTCTTTCAACAGGCTAGCTAGCTACCCCTTTCATCCTTCTACCATATAACACTATGATATATGCATATATATGTGTGGCACTTAAACTTTCCACGTTCTATTAATTTCATTTCTTTATAAACTATCACATTTGTCTATTTTTTTTTGTTACAATCAATTCATCAATTTCTCATTTTGCATTTTTTCTATCTTCAGGACTGGCACAAAGAAATACATGAAGGATATAAACATTCCAAATTAGAAGACCAATGCGACCACAGGTATATATCAAGCCAATTTTACATTTTTTTCCCTTTTTTTTCTTTAAATATTTTTTCATCTTGCTGATAGAAATTTTGAATTTTTGATTTGAAAGGTATAAAATTTATGTAGAAGGAAGAGCATGGTCAGTGAGTGCCAAGTATATATTAGCATGTGATTCCATGGTTTTGCTCATAAAGCCTGAATACTATGATTTCTTCATGAGAGGTATGGTGCCAATGCAGCATTATTGGCCCATTAGCCAAAACAAGAAGTGCAAAGATATCAAGTTTGCTGTGGAATGGGGCAACAAACACCCTCATCAGGTAAATTTCCAATTTCTTCAGGATTACTGCTATCACATCTTTTCATTAATTAGTTCTTGTCTGTTTACTTCACCAATACAATGTCAGATAAAAAAAAATTGACTTTTAGTTATCAAAATATATAGCTTAATAAAAGCTATACATTGTTTTGAATATCAGGCACAAGCAATAGGAAAGGGAGGAAGCAAATATATAAAGAAAAATCTAAAAATGGAATATGTATACGGGTACATGTTTCATTTGTTGAAAGAGTATGCAAAGCTTCTGAAATTTAAACCAAAAATACCCCAAGGAGCAAAAGAGGTGTGTGCAGAATCAATGGCATGCTCTGAAAGTGGTTTAAGAAGAAAGTTCATGGAGGAGTCAATGGTAAGATCTCCTAGTCATAAACTTCCATGTGGTATGCCTCCTCCTTATGATCCTTCTGCCCTTCAATCCTTTTTTCAAAGGAAAGAAAATTTCACAAGACAAGTGATGGTGTTAGAGGATGAATATTGGGAAAATATAAACAATAAACAATAATTTAATTAACTTTCTCCATTAAAACTACAAATATGTGGGGCTCATGAACAATTTCAGAATGCATCATGTGTTTTGTGGTGATACAAAGTGCAAAATAGAGAATCAAATAGTTCTTTACTTTTTCTAACTTTCTTCTGTAGTATAGAAATTTTAAATGAATGCCATATAACTATACACATGCATGTGGAAGAAAAATATCACAAGTAATTTCAAGTATGATGATAAGAATATATATGAGTAATACTAATCACAATCCCTTGAAAAAGTGACTATCTAAGTAACTAAATAAATCAAAAGCAATGTGGGTTTTCTGCACAATTTTATTAGGACTTTGCATTAATTCTATATAAATAAGTAAATTACCAAAAAATTATGTTTAATTTTTCCTTACAAAATATATAAGTGAGTTAATATATCGTAAAGTTGATATAGTAATGTATATGAAGATATATAGCCACATCTTGCTGCCAAAACAAAATAAAACAATTTTAATTTTGTAGATATGAAAAATGATTATAAGGACCACTTTTTTCTTTTTCTTTTCGTGGTATTATAATAAATTATTATTAACTTGATTTATGAATAAAGATGTTAACTGAATTTAAATAAGGTTTATAAATAAATCTAGCAAATATTTATTTTAACAATGAATATCTAAACACTTAGATATTAAAATCATTCTTTTCATATGATATCATTGAACGTAAAATCCAAAGAAGTTAATTTTGGATTGCCTTACCTTTTCCGTCCTCAATTAATACATTGCTATCAAATATTACATTTATAGGCCATATCAGGTTGACATTACCTAATTAAGATGAATTCTTTAATCCTTTTTTGGCATTTTACACTCATCATTTTATATGTTGGTGAGGAAAAAAATCTAAAAAGAAAAAAAATTATTTTTAGAATTGTTTTTTTCTCCAAGGTGATAATTATCGCACAGTCACTTTAAAGCAACTATACACTATATATATAATTAGTATTCCTCTTTTCCCTAATTAAAACTGGGTATAGTGTCTATTTTTAATTTTACCAAAATAGAAATTCTTTTAATATCTAATTGATAAATATGTAGTATTATAGACAAAGGAATGATGAATCGAATTAATGAAAAAATGATTTTTTTGCGTGGATGAGATCCACTGCACTGTATAAAGAAAAACTAATTTCTGTTTTTGTACAAAAATATGAGTTAAGTTCACAAACAACCAGTGAAAATAAGTCACTCCACAAATATCATAAATAAATCTATAAGAAATGCCCTTTAAAGATACTAAAGAATATGACTTCCCACAAGGCTATAAACAAATCAATCTACTCATGAATTATTCGGATATTGATTCAAAAAAAAACTCGTTTGATATCGTTTATTACTATTAATGAGCTTAATAGTATTTCGTTAGTTCACGAATATATTCGTTCAATAATTTGTGAATGTGTTCATTTAAAATTCACAAATGTGTTCGTTTAACAGTTTGCGAACGTATTCATTTATAATTCATTTAAAACTCATTTATATTAAATTTTGTTATTAAACTCGAGTTTTATCATTATTAATTAATAAGTCGAACTTGAACTAAGCTCATTAAGCATAAAAAAATAGTTATTTATGAATTGAACTTCAATCACTCGCGGACTTAATAATTTTGAAACGAGCAGAGCTCAAGCTCGATTAGAGCTTTTATATTTAAGCTTGAGCCAAACTCGAGACTATAACATTTTTAAACAAACCAAGTTTAACCTAATCAATATTCGACTTGGCTTGATTTATTTATAACCCTATTTCCCACTTCAAAACTCTTCGTTGTCCCGGTAAGGAAAAATTAAGGTAAAAAAAACTAATTTCTGTTTATAAGTATATATGAAATGGATTAAAATTATTTTTTAACGTAATCACAAGTTATTGTTTCAATTCATCAATCATAAATGTATATGTATATCGAATTTAGATAAATATTTTTTAAAGGAAAAAACCGGGTCAATAAATTGTGACAAGTGAAAGATGATATATATATATATATATATATATATATATATATATATATATATATATATATATATATATATATATAAGGCTTAAAAATTATATGATTTTTCTCATCTACCTTATCACATTTTATAAATATGTCATTCTGTTAGATTTTCTATTAAACAAAATATTAGATTATAATGAAATAACAAAGATAAAATCATTATTTACCTCCTGAAATTTGATATAATGTATTAATATTCCTACAAATTTGATTTATTGTACTAATATTTTTTGAAATTTAACTTATTTCACTAGTATCTCCTATTGAGTAAAAGAAAATGTGTTTCTCACTAACAGTAAATACTTTAAAATTTAACAGAATAACTATATAATTTAATAGATATAAAACAAATAAAACTAATCGTATAAATTTTAAATTTCAGATAATACTAGTATAATATGTCATGTAAATAGTAATTTTTTCTATATATATTAAGAATTTTTTTCTAAATAAGAAAGTCAAGCTTTTTTTTTTCTTTTTGTACATAAAAAAGCAAAAAAAAAAAACAAAAACTATATTGCTACATGATGTATATACACATATATATGAGCGTGTTCCATTAATAATTCAAACTCTAAAAACAATTATTAATAAACAGTAATGAAGGAAAGTGCAAATTAAGATGAAGTGAATTAAATGAATATAGAATTTAGATAGCTCGTTCTTTAACAATATCCAAGCTCATCTCACTGGGGTCAGTTGCTTGCAATTCCACTTGAATTCCATCCAATTCCCTCTTGAATCTGTCCTTGGAACTTGCATACAGCATCTTACTCCTCACCCTTGATGTATCTGGTGACCTGTACCCATATTATTAATTTACACCATAATTAGAATCTTAATTAAGAAAATAAAGAGAAAAAAAACGTATCATTAGTTAATCATTTATAATAATTATGCCTCGATAATGAAAATGAAAAATGTATTATAGATACCAGGCAATGAAGAAAATCTTGCTTTTCTGGCAGTTCTCATTGGTTGTAAAATCAAAATCATAGACAGCATAACGGCACTCGCTGGCCGGTAAGGAAGTAGTGAAATCCTCGTAAGTTTCATCGGGGCTTCCGAGCTTTTCTACCATAATCTGTTGGATATTCTCGTCGATCTTGAACACAATGAACCGATGGTTCCTTTTTGCTTTCAGTTCCAAAAACTTGAGCTTGCACTCATCACTCACCGCCATTCCTGATACCGAATTCGCCTATGTATACCACCACATTTCATTTGTAATTAAGATAACTTCATCCTATCATTTTTGTTTTTTTTTTTCCCCTATTTCACAATTATTTAATTTAAGAATTTAATCGAACAAAACAAGACTTTAATTTGTTTTGTTTTCTACAATATCACATTTACAAAAGAGTGAGACAGATCTATATTCTTTTACCACATAATCTATCAAATCAATCAAAACCAATTCAATTGGTACACCAATTATGAAATAGTCAAATCGGGTGGGAGAAAGCTTAACATATTAGATTATGTCTTAAATGACATTAAATAATTGAAACCAATTATATGCATATTTCATTTTAGTATCCCAAACTGGTTGAGAATATATTTTTGGGTAAAATGAGATAAACCATATATCTGTATAATCCAACTTAATGATAGACAGTCTCAGCATTTTTAATTTGATCACTAATAATTCATGGGAAAATGATGAAAAAAAAATTGGAAAATTAAATAAATTCAGAGAGAAAATGTCTGAAAGCATACCATGGTTGAGTCCTCCAATTTGATATAAAATAGGCTAATTGAAGAGATAAAAAGAGAAAATGCAGAAGAGAGAAAGCCGATATATATAGAGAGAGATTGTGAGAAAAATAAAAAAATGAGAAAAGAAAAGAGAAATGGAGATCCCAGAATTTGATAGAGAATGGGAAAAACAGGGGAGAATGAGAGATTTTTGTGGGTTGCTATTGCCTTCTGCCTCCTTAAGCTGATCACATCCACAACATACTTTGAAATTTTATGAATTAATAAATAAATAAATATATATATATATATATTAATTAAGCTGTTCAAATTTAATGTTTTTTTTATTTATTTTATTAAAATTAAATTTCCACATTTTGACCATTTCATGCCTGCAGGTTAATTATAATTAAAATAAATTATAATTATTTATTTTACTAAAATTAAATTTATTAATTAGTTGTTAGATTATTTTGATGCATATTTTTTTGAAAATTATCCGAATTAATTTTTACCTTTTTTTTCCATGATGTATAAGGTTATATATACATCTATTCAAATTTTTTTTCCCATTTTTTTACGTGCATCTCCATATTTTTAATGCAATTCAATTAATTTTCTCTCTTAATATAATTTATAAATGATTTTAATATAATATATTGATCCAAAATGATGTTTATAAGTGTAATACCCAAATTTTTGCTTAGTTAAAAATTTTCCTTAATTTATCATATAGATTAATAATTTAATTTGATGTAAAAATAGTCTTCTACAACATAAGAAAATATTCAGAATACTTTAGAATTATTGTGTAAAATTCTATTAAAAATCTAAAACTTTTAGAAAATTATGAAACTGTCACTGGGTCTATATATATATATAGGAGTCTGCAGGGATTGAAGGAAAACTTTACCCAGCAACCCCTTCTCCTCCTCTCTTAATCTCTTCTCCTCCCTATACTACCACCACTATCTCCCTTTACCACCCAAATCATCTCCAATTTTCACGAAATTTAAACCATAAATAGTTTTCCACCTCCTCATCACTCTAACGTGACTAAAATTTTTAAAAACTCACCGGATTTTTGGGATCGAGAAGAAAAATGTTGGACGTCAGGACTAACTCTCTCGATTTTCCTACTTTCTGAATTATTTTAGCAAATCCGATACCAAAAATGATGTATCATAATATCCTTTATGCTATTGTCCTCTTTGGTGTCATCTTGACTAAGAAAATGCAACTATACATAAATAAATTAATTAAATCACACCTCATTCCTTTTACATATACTAAATTTTAAGTGATATTTAATAATGATGAGTGCTAATTTCTTTTTCTGTATTATTTTTTTACATGTGACACGTTTTCCATATTTTTTTCATATGGGTACTATAATATTAAAAAATAGATATATTTACCCTTTTTAGTCTAAGGCCCTTTTTTTTTCAATTAGTTATTTTTGCGATTAAAAATTAGCTAGTTTTTGCTTCCATGGTGGTTGGGTAAGTTTGATGGATAATTCAACCAGTTTTGTAAGTCACTAACTAGTAATTTCTTTTTTTGGACCTTAAATTTGTTTGTTTAAAATTTAAAATTATATTATTCCAAATTCGAATAAAATTTCATTCAATTTATTTTAAAAAATTGTGATATTTGATTTGGGTATGATGTCATATAATGGTTGGAGGTACTAGTTGATATTCAGTTAATCATAAAGGTCATTGAATCCTTTTTTTTTTTAACTTCAATGTGAAGTTATTAAGAAACAGAGATGCTATGCTTAATGAACCATCAATCTTTTAAAATTCAGATAAAGAAATTATTATTTTTACGTTATTCTGTCATTATAGGTTGCACGTGAAATTAATTCTTTTGTGTATATTATTTTAATTTTATCACGTTTTTATCAAGATTTACAATTTTAATGTAATGATTATAAATAAACTATTTTAAAATGAACTTTAAGATATTTTAATTTGGTTTTAGTTATTCAATTTGAATTCACACTAAATATATTCATTGAAGGGTAAAACATTCTCTCTTAAATTTTAAAGATGTTTCGTAGTTAGAGCTCGAAAACTTTTGATTAAAGAAGAAAAAAGTCTTACTATCTGATATCACCTAGGATAATAAACATTAAGATGTTTAATTCTTTCATGCTTGAAAAAAATCAAAACCTTTTTGCATAAAATATTACTCAAATTGGAAAAAAGACAGTTTTAGTTTTTTAACTTTACAAATTTATTCAATTAATATCCTTAATTATTAATTTTAAAACTAATTGACAATTTATTCATTAAACTGTCAATGGTTATATAATAAGTGTTCTAAAAATAGAAATTATTTGAAAATTTGTCAATTAATTTCCATAACTATGATTAGTTAAATGATAAATATTTAATAAATAATAACTAACTTAGTTTAAAATTATTAATTAAAGAAATTAATTTTATCTTAATTAATTAAGAGAGGAGACTAAAACAGATTCAATTCCCTGAAAATAGTGAGCTGCTTGTAGTCTTCTTGTAAATGATCTGATAGAAAAACTGTAATAAGATACTTTGGTAAGTAAAGTATATATGCCTTGAAGCTATAAGTGAAATATCTCATTCCTACTAGCAGTGATATTAAAAATGGAAATATGCAGTCATTGTTGATGATTTTTTTTTAATAGATTATAAGGATTAGCATGTTTTCACAATATCTCATCCCTTTCATATTCCATTTTCACTTTATATAAAAAAAAAACATATTTTTAAATTTAATTTATTTTATTTTTCCTGTTAGCTTTTTGTTTTCTAGTGGGTAAGTGGCAAACATGTTTCCCATTTTAACAAAAAAAATAACAAAATTAAAAAAAAAAATCTAATAATGAAAAAGAATAACCTCACTCCAAAAAAGAAAGAACAAAACTGAAAAAAAAAATGAAACATATAAATTGATTTTTGGATATAATATTATTTTGACTTACCATTTCTAAAAATATTTCTTTTTCTTTTGTCCAGATATATTATATTATATTATTTATTTAATTTTAAATTTTAGGTGGGGTTGTGCTTTGGTCAAATAGAAAGTAGGGATTGGCTGGTGGATGGAATATGTACGTGGCGTGGGACCAAGCTGATGCTTCTCCGTGATTGGAACACGCCAACTTCCTTCTTCTTCCTGTGTTTTTCACCAAATGGTCTTTGGGCTGAACTCGAAATGCTCTGTTTCAATTAGCATTTACAAAGTTACAAGCGATCGGTATTCAGCGATGACAAATGTTTGTCAATAATAAATAATATCAATAATTAATTTCTCATAATTAATTTATGAAAATATTTGATGATTTACCAATTAAAAATTCACTTTATTTTTTGAAAAAGTATTATTTACATTGCACATTTCTAGTTTAATAAAAATCAATTGAAATACAATGTAAAATAAAGTTCAAGCACTGTGAAAATGTTTATTTGACATTTCAACTCTTTGCATAAATGCTTAATCAGCAAAACACTGACCTTCCTAATACAATACTTTTTCATTTTTATTATTTTGAAATGACATTTTCTTTATAGAATATTGAAAATACTTTGCTAATACTTAAAACTTCAATGCATTATTATATTTTATCAGTTAAAATTATTTTAATTATTTCCTCATATGTAGTTACACGTCGATATATTAACATTTTTTTTTATAAAACTGATATATGAATGGAACATATAGGCTAACTTTTTTTTTTTTAGTTTCAATTTTTGATTTTCAAAATTTATTTTGGACACTTCTTTTGAAAATCGTTGGAGTAATATGATTATTTTACATTTCAATTCCAATTTTAAAATCCAATTAGATTTAAACTTACTTAATAGTAAGCAAAGCTTCTCATAATTCTACCATTTCTAAACACTTGATTATAATTTACCGTTAGAAAATTAAAACTTTAAAAGGTTTTAAAAATCCAAACACAAGAGAGAAGTCTCCAGACAACAAAAAAACAAAATCATGACACGTGTCGAGAACCCATCCTGCCAATAATCTCAGCGGCGAATGGACACGAGTACACCGTGTTTCCATAAGAAACATAAAGAGAAATTGAGTCCACCCTCATTTTTTTAAAATACTTTTCAGCATTGACCTCTGGTTGATGGATTAAAAAAAAAAAAAACCATCACAAATTTTCAACACTAATCTTTTAATTAGTTAATAAAAAAATTAATTTTAAAATTAATTTTTTTAATATTTTTTTACACCAATTAATTAAAAAATAAATATTAATTTTTTTGCTCTTTTACTAGATAATTAAATGTTAAAGAGTATTAAAAAAAAAAAAGAAGTGTTCATAGGGTTGATTAAACATAAATAATAAATAGAAGATTTTTACTGGTTCATAATGAATAGAAGATTTTAATGTTATACGGTAATGGAATTGGTGTTAATGGTATCTGCGTGCTGCAGCAAGAAAACAGAACAGAAATTATTATTTTACAGGCGAATAGACAAAACAGTTTGCCACTCTCTTTCTCTCTCTGTATTATGTACGTCTTTTTAACTTCTTATTTTCTTCGTCAATGAAATAACAATTAACTCGTTTTCGACGACTTTGTCTTTTTGTTTCCGATTTCCATTTCTCTCTATCCGCGAAACATCTTAGAAACCATCCATTAATTCAATCCTAACGTTTCAATCTCTCTCTCTCTCTCCCTCTTCTTTTAAGCCTCTGTTTTTTGAAGCTTGAAATCTAGCCTTGTACTTCTTCTTCTTCTTCATCTCCTCAGCTCAATTGTTGAAGCTTAGACACAGGTGAGTTTGTTCTTTCTTTTGGGTACTCTCTCTCTCTCTCTCTCTCTTCTTTTCTTTTTAGTTTATTTGTTGTTAATCTATTCAGTTGCTTGCTGGGTTTAATGATCGCCTTTAAATGAACTGTTTTATGTGTTTGTTTCATGTCTAATTTTTATTTTATTTTTTAGGATTATGAGGTAACTATTCCTCTAACGTTAAAGGAATTTGAAAACTTATGCTTTTTGTTGATAAAGCTGTTTTTTTTTTAATGATTTTTCCCTTTATTTCCACCAGTTCTGAATTAAAATTTCTCTGTTTGTTTCGAAGAAAATTTTTGCAATTTATTTTCTTCTTTATATGGAAAAAAACGCAGCATAAAGTTTCAAGTCAATTTAAGGTGAAGTCGGTTACCACCATTACTGAAGTTTTTTTAATTCTCTCCCTTAAATTTGAACTTGCCCTTTTCTCTGCGAACTTGCCTTAGATAAAAATTTAATATAAAAACGTATGTCAAAAATCCAACTTTATGCTTTGTTTGGTGGCCGAGAAAACTTTTCAAGCAATGGGATGATCCGAAAATATTCTTGTCCTACTTTTTGGTTATTGATAATATAGAAAATCAAAGTAAATAGGGTTGTTCAATAGTCTCTAGAATCTAGAGGAGCAAATAACTTCACACCTTTTGTTTGCCTTTCTATCATTTTTTTTTTAATTTTCTGATTCATGAATTGGATGATGAGAAGCTAAAGTCTTCAAGCTTTTTGAGGGAATCTCTCCCTCTCTCTTTTTTTTTTGGGAATAAATCTTTATTCCTGTAAAAATCCCTCATTTTTTTGTTAAAAATGCTGTTACTTCTCCTGTATATATTAACATATTCTTAAAAGAAATTTGAATGATGGGGTTTAACTGATCTAAAAACGTTTCAAATTTATAGCAATCATCAATTAGATTATTACTTTCAGGAGAACTGTAATTTAGCTGAAAAAGGGAATATTTTTGCCATGCTATCTTTCAAGGTTCTCATTGGAAATGCAGAGCAGCTGCTTATCTTCAAATTATATGATGCTCATGTGCCTTTTATTGCTATTAGTTTTCCAAGAAATAAAGAAAAAAAGCGATAATGGAACTTAAAGCTTTCATTTGTGGCTAATATGTTTTCTTGGTGTTAGAGATGTTCTAGGAGAAATTTTCTGGACTTATCATAGAGGCTTTTCTGCTATAATATGTTAAGCAATTTGGTACGGTTAAGTTCATTTGTTTTCTACTTCAGTTTGAAAGTGTTAATTGATTGCATTTAATACTTCGTGATAATAAATTTCAAGTTTTGGTGAAATAAATTGAATATGGTGGTTGTATGTATTGGCTTGAATACATGTTCACTCAGATGCACATAGGCAAATATTTACTGCTAGTTTATCACTGCTCGGCCCATTTTGAATTCAAATTTTTTGTTTTCTTCTTCCCCCTTTACTTTAGTGGCCATAAGATTCTTAAATATCTGAACGCACAGTGCAATATTTGGTGATTGATTTTTATTTAGTGCTACTTTGAGGCATCATTGGTTTTGTTAAGGAGTTGAATTTTTCTATTTCAGGTAGTTCCTTTTTTCTGCCAATATTTGCAAGCAGCAGTTATCATTCTTCTTCAGAATTCTTCTGTTTAATTGCTACGAAGTTGTAATGAGTAATGTCAAGCTAGGAGTGGAGGTTGTGAGTGCCCACGACCTGATGCCCAAAGATGGGCAAGGCTCTTCTAGTGCTTTTGTGGAGCTTCATTTTGACAATCAGAAATTCCGTACTACTACTAAAGACAAAGATCTTAATCCTGTTTGGAATGAGAGCTTCTACTTCAACATATCTGATCCAAACAACCTACCCAACCTCACTCTTGAAGCCTATGTATATCACCATGGTAAAGAAAACAACTCCAAATCCTTTCTCGGCAAGGTTCGCCTCACTGGGACATCATTTGTCGCCCACTCTGATGCTGTTGTTTTGCATTACCCTCTGGAAAAACGAGGCATTCTTTCTCGTGTCAAAGGAGAGCTTGGTTTGAAAGTATTTGTTACTGATAATCCTGCAATAAGATCCTCAAATCCACTTCCTGCGATGGATTCCTCTGTATATAAAGATTCTCGTTCAACCCAAGTTCAAGTGGCAGAACAACAGATTCCAAACTCAAAACCAAAACTATTCTCTGGTGACAAGAATGAGACAAGGCATACATTTCATCACCTTCCAAAGCCCAGCCAGCCACAACCACAACCACAACTGCAGCAACATTTCCCTGCAGCAGCCCAGCAAACGATGAACTATGGGATTCAGGAGATGAGATCTGAACCTCAGGCTCCAAGAATCGTTCGCATGTACTCCAATCCATCATCGCAACCTGCTGATTTTGAACTCAAAGAGACCAGTCCTTTCCTTGGAGGGGGACAAATTGTTGGCGGGCGAGTCATACGTGGGGACAGGCTTCCCGGCACTTATGATCTTGTTGAACAGATGAGATACCTTTTTGTACGAGTTGTAAAAGCTCATGATCTTCCCTCCAAGGATGTGACTGGTAGCCTTGACCCATATGTTGAAGTGAGAGTTGGGAACTATAAAGGGATTACAAAACATTTTGAGAAGAAGCAAAACCCCGAGTGGAATGAAGTGTTTGCCTTTGCAAGGGACACCATGCAGTCATCTGTGCTGGAAGTAGTGGTCAAGGACAAGGATCTGGTGAAGGACGACTTTGTTGGCATTGTAAGATTTGACATGAATGAGATTCCATCACGGGTTCCACCTGATAGTCCACTGGCGCCAGAATGGTATCGACTTGAAGACAAGAAAGGAGAGAAAGGTAAAGGGGAGCTGATGCTTGCTGTCTGGTATGGTACTCAAGCTGATGAGGCATTCCCTGATGCTTGGCACTCTGATGCTGTTACTCCTACTGATAGTTCCTCTACCATATCTGCACATATTCGCTCAAAAGTTTACCATTCTCCAAGATTATGGTATGTTCGTGTTAATGTGATCGAGGCTCAAGACCTTCTTGTTCCTGAAAAGAATCGGTTCCCTGATGCTTATGTTAAGGTACAGATTGGTAACCAGATCTTAAAGACAAAGGTGGTCCAAACTCGGACAATGAATCCAGTATGGAATGAGGATTTAATGTTTGTTGCTGCTGAGCCCTTTGAAGATCATATGATCCTCTCAGTTGAAGATCGTGTTGGCCCCAACAAAGATGAGAGCATTGGTAAGGTTGTTATACCGTTGAACTCTGTTGAGAAGCGGGCTGATGATCGAATTATTCGTAACCGGTGGTTCAACCTTGAAAAGTCCATCTCAGCTGCCATGGATGAGCATCAGGCTAAGAAAGATAAGTTCTCTAGTAGACTCCATCTTCTTGTTGTACTTGATGGAGGGTACCATGTGCTTGATGAGTCAACTCACTACAGTAGCGATCTTCGTCCAACAGCAAAGCAACTGTGGAAGCCATCAATAGGTGTCTTGGAGCTTGGCATTCTAAATGCTGATGGGCTCCATCCAATGAAAACAAGGGAAGGAAAGGGTACATCAGATACGTACTGTGTAGCAAAGTACGGTCACAAATGGGTTAGGACTCGAACCATCATCGACAGTCTTAGCCCGAAATACAATGAGCAGTACACTTGGGAGGTGTATGATCCTGCAACAGTTCTTACCGTGGGAGTTTTTGATAACAGCCGTATTGGCAGTTCAAATGGTAGTAGAGATGCAAAAATCGGTAAGGTTCGGATTAGGCTCTCTACTCTTGAAACTGGCCGTGTTTATACACACTCATATCCACTGCTAGTGCTTCACCCTTCCGGTGTCAAGAAGATGGGTGAGTTACATCTGGCAATTAGATTTTCTCATACATCACTTGCAAACATGATGCTTCTGTACACACGGCCCCTTCTACCGAAGATGCATTATGTAAGGCCGTTGAGTGTTATGCAGCAGGACATGCTGCGGCACCAGGCTGTCAACATAGTGGCAGCTAGGCTTAGTCGGGCAGAACCTCCTCTAAGGAAAGAAGTTGTTGAGTACATGTCTGATGCAGATTCCCACCTCTGGAGCATGAGGCGTAGCAAGGCGAACTTCTTCAGGCTGATGTCAGTTTTCTCTGGATTATTTGCTGTTGGAAAATGGTTTGGTGAAGTTTGCATGTGGAAAAACCCCATCACTACGGTCCTAGTGCACCTTCTCTTCGTGATGCTTGTGTGTTTTCCAGAGCTGATTCTGCCAACCGTTTTCCTATATATGTTTCTAATAGGGCTTTGGAATTATCGTTTCCGACCAAGATACCCTCCGCACATGAATACCAAAATTTCTTGTGCAGATGCTGTTCATCCCGATGAGCTTGATGAGGAATTTGATACTTTTCCTACAACACGGAGCCCTGAGATAGTCCGAATGAGGTATGATCGGCTAAGGAGTGTGGCTGGGAGGATACAGACTGTGGTGGGTGATGTGGCTACCCAAGGAGAGAGGCTTCAATCACTACTGAGTTGGAGAGATCCTCGCGCTACATCTATATTTATAATATTCTGTCTAGTGGCGGCCATTGTATTGTATACAACACCCTTTCAGGTACTTGCTCT
Source organism: Triadica sebifera (assembly GCA_023653625.1). NCBI lineage: Eukaryota > Viridiplantae > Streptophyta > Magnoliopsida > Malpighiales > Euphorbiaceae > Triadica > Triadica sebifera. The sequence continues at coordinate 31,713,207 of CM042900.1, read as the reverse complement.
TGTGGCCGGGTTTTATTCTATGAGGCATCCCAGGTTCCGGCAGAGGACACCATCTGCACCTATGAATTTCTTCCGCCGTCTGCCAGCCAGGACAGATAGTATGTTGTAAATTCCTTTGAGTTGGAGTTTAACTAGAGATTTTTTTCCGGCTAAGCCTTCCTCACCAGTGTGTCATATTTTGATTTTTGTTTGGTGATGTTTGTTGTAAAGCTTTGCTTTCTCTGTCTTCATGTGTTCTTGGGTGGAAATTGACAGAAATGTATGCATACCGGTAAATTAAAGTTAATATTAGAAATTCAGTATTTCGCAACTCTGAGCATCTGATTCCATTGCAACACAAAGTTCGTTATTTCATGTTTCTGCACAAATTTTCTGCAATTAGAACAGAACTGTTACAAGAGGCATTGGTATTCAATGGAATGTGAAAAATTATGTGCAGTAGAGCTATGTTGGAGCATGACAGGTCTGGTCCAAATTGAATTGGATGAGTGAAAATCAAATTGAAAAATGGGGTTGCATTAGAGGATTTGTTTCCAAAATTGGTTATTTGCCTCACTTGACCACTTTTTATTATTCTACCGTAAGTAGGATTGATTCACATGTCAATTAGTCATCTTAAATATCTCTAAGTCTCCATTTTTGTTTTGTTTGGATTTATACTTTTAAATTTATTGAATATTTATACTTTTAAATTTATTGAATTTTCATGGACCAATTGAATTATATGAGTAAAGACCAAATTGATAAATTGAATTGTATTGGAGGACTTGTTTCCAAAATGAGTCATTTTGATTATTTATCTCACTCGGTTATAAATTGCTCTACTTTTTGTTAGTCCACCAATGTGGGATTGATTTTCTTCAACAAGCTTTAATAGAACGAGATTTTAGAAGCTCACTTACACTACTTCCATGAACTCAAGTAGGAAAAAATGCATAAAATGATGAAAAATCAAATAATCAAAACAAAAAAGAGAATTTCATGCCAGATCACAAGTTTGAATGTAAGAGAGAAAACAACAAAAGGAATAACTTCACCATTACAAGTTATGATTGAGCTCAACCCACAACCACAAATCCACTGCTTTTGTAATATTATTGTTGGAAATGTAGTGGAAATCATTAAAATAGAGAATATTATGTAAAAAGAAAGGTTTTCCATTAAAATTTGTAGCTCATTCAATAAAAAGGAATTATGTATTTGCATATTTGTTGATGGAAATATTGTGGAAGTCATTAAAATAGGGAACATTCAGTAAAAAGAGAGGTTTCCCATTAAAATCTGCAACTCATTCAATAAAAAAATTATAAAAGAAATTATGTATTTGCATAATTCATAAAATAGGGAACAAACTACATACAAATATGAGTATAACACCCAATATAAAACTTCCAATACAGAGGAATAACAACATATATATAAACATGACAAATTTGAAAATCACATGAGAAAATTACAACAGCAACAGTTAACTTAAGCATCAGACCAATATATATCGATTTCTCCAACATCATCAAGGTAAGGAATTCCCAAGGTATCCCAAACTGCTTTAGATGCATCCACAATATTGTTAGGGCAAGGAGACTGATAATCATGATTAGATCACATCCCATTGTAGAGTCACATTCATCAACTACCTTGGCCTTCACACTCCTTCCATTCTCATGTATAGTAATGTCCTTCAAGCACCAAGCATCCTGTAGAAAGTGCCACCACCAGCTCACTGTCTGAATGGTACTGATTATCACATTCTGAAAAGAGCACCGCCATCTCCCCCGGCTTCAAAACTATTCACCGTTAGTTTTGCCAATTGTGTGGGCCGGTGAACACTTTGTTGAAATATTTGCATCAGTTGCCGTAGAATAAATTATAAGGAGTTTATTTTAGATTCAAATAATTTAGTCTAGCCATAGGAGAAATTTATCTAGTTGAGATATCTAGGATTTAAATATTTCAAATTTAAGTTTAATTTATTGTCTGTTGCAGATTTTTTGCAGTTTTGTATTTTTCAAGTGCCTATTTAAGGCTTCATGATTAATGAAATTTTGTGAGACAAATTTTCAACCATACTTTAATCCTCTAGCTGCTGCATTCTTTGAAAAAACCAATGCACTTGTATGTGGTGTAGAGCTTGCCGTCTACGTAGCAATCTGAAGCGTTTTCTTGGTTGCATTGTCCTGGAGGAGGCTTTGTTCCTCTTTTCTTGCCTGTGACTCTGCGCCATTTATGACAAGAAACAAAAAGAAAATGATAAAAGCCACAGAGCCAAGTTGCTTCTTCATTTTTTGTTTATTTCTTTACTTCTCTGATTTATTTATTTATTTATTTTGTGATGGCCTGTTGTGAAGGAGATGAATTGGTGAAGGGTTTTATATAGAAAAGAGTTACTTATATATCAAATTAATTAACAGTTTGATTGACATAAAATGATGACAATCTTGTGATCCTTTTTCTTTTGTTTATATTATTAAAGAAAGATAAACGTCTCAGCAAAACAACTTTAAGAAATCATACAAAGACTAGCATTGCAACCTTTTATAATATTTGTAAGTATTAATGAAAGGTATAGCTATAGCCTATAGCTAGAGGGTGGAGACAAAACAGAGATAAATTTTCAAAATGCAGTATTAAACATTTAAACTATTAATAAATATTATGGTATTCAATATTCCAATTTCCAATTGTAGATGAGGGCCTTAACTATAATTTTATATCTGCAATTCCATAATCAGGGCAATTTGGATGAACAATAATATATATATATATATATCCATGTGACAATAACATTCTTGATGCCTCAAAAGCTTTGTGGAAAAGCCTTGGGATAATACCTGCTCTGATGCTAACTAATTTGATACTTGCATATGTAACTTCTTGGGATTTTTAAGCATGTGGTGGTATCCATACGCTGAACAATATTTGTCTAAATCCAATTTCCGATAGAAATAAAAGTTTTTACATGACATTTTATCTATCATCTAGATAACAAGAAATTTCTTCCATTAGTTGTTTAATTCTTATTATAATTTATCTAATTTAATTTTCAATTTGAATCTTACCCATTAGAAATTGCTTGCTAAAATTAGATTAATATATTTATTGTCATAAAAAAAAAGTAGTTCTTAATTAAATTGATTGTATAAACTATGGTTTTTATAGGACAATGTACTATGATATCAACTCCACCACCGGCCGCCACAAAGAAATCGACTGAAGACCATCCTGATCCACAGCAGAACCCCTCTCCCAAAACCAACTATCAAGGCCAACCCACCACAGAATTCGTCAATACACTCAGAAAACCCAAAAGTCCCTCCTTTCATAAAACCGCAAAGCTAAACCCAATAACAATAACCCCGATAATTATTTGTGTATGAAGCCAATAATTTATCACTAGGACAACGAAGCTATTAACTCCAAGAGTGCAATTCTGTCCATAAGTGAGAAAAAAGCATCCATCACTAGGATCAAACTTATTAAGCAATTTCATAGCACAGCCTGACAGTGACCTGATACGATTATTACAAGAATCATACAATAAGGTTCACTAAGACATCACTTCTCTAATTTTTTTAACATTTACTCTCTGTCAGCTTGCTTCTAATTGCTCTGTGGTAATTAAAATAATAAAATCATGGTGTCATCCAATTTTGAACGCAACGAAATATTGCTATTGTTATTTTCAAAGAACATTGTAGCCATTGACCTGCACCTGAATGAAATTTACTTGTAGCAAACCCCTTTAAAAACCTGCAAAACAATCCCCTCTCTGCAGAGAAGATTGACAGGGAAAAAGAATGAGTTTCATCTTGGGATTGTGCATTTTATTGTTACTTACTGCATGTTCTTTGGAGGTTGAAGCTAAAACTTGCAAAGCTAGTGGCAAAATTAGAGGTAGAAGACCCCCTCCGCACAAATGCAACAGAGACAATGACTCCGAATGCTGCGTTGAAGGCAAGCTCTACACAACTTACAATTGTTCGCCTCCGGTCACTAGCCATACCAAGGCATTTCTCACCCTCAACAGCTTCGAGAAGGGAAAAGATGGGGGCGGTCCGTCAGAATGTGACAAAAAATTCCATTCTGATGACATGCCTATTGTGGCATTATCAACAGGGTGGTTCAACAAAAAGGGTAGGTGCTTCCACAATATCACCATTAGAGGTAATGGGCGGAACGTGGTGGCAATAGTGGTCGACGAGTGCGACTCCACAAGAGGTTGTGATGAACCCCATGATTATCAACCTCCGTGTGATAGTAACATCGTTGATGCCTCTAAGGCTGTGTGGAAAGCTTTGGGTGTGCCTCATGATGACTGGGGTGGTCTAGATGTTACTTGGTCTGACGCTTAATTCTTGTTGCAACGAGTCGAAGCAATATTACTATGATGTATTAGATACAAATTGTGAATGAAAATGATCCTGCCACCTGAAGTATATTATAGCTTGAGCATAAAATTTATTTTTAAGTTTTGAATCTCCTTTTCCTTGACAAGACAGCAACTACAAATCCTGGTTTCTCTCGAGGCCGCCGCTGATACAATCATGGCTGCCACTAGTGATCTAAATTTGACGTTGAACTTCTTCCCTAAATATCTTATAAGAGATAAATTATGAGCACTAAAATTTCGAACTAATTGTCATTAGGGTGCAAAAAGAGTTCAATCCATTGTCTGTCAAGGTTAAATGAAGTGAGAAATGTCACGCCAATAATCAGCTGACTTCGATCCTCATCACTGGACTTCAGAAGATGAGATTAGAGTGGATGCTGAAACAGCTGAAATATATACATCGCCCATGAAACAATCAATAAAAATTATCACCCTCGCATCAAATCAATGTCAACATGCGTATTGTGCATGTCCATGGGCTGCGAACCTGGCCACAAACCAACCGATGAGGTCGGAGTAAGATTCTGACTTGGCGGAACACTGGTTGGAGTTACCGGATTATCAACTGTCTGATGATCCAAGTCTCTAGCACCTTCTATACCTTCTCCTTTTTTGTTTTTAGTCTTTGAACCACCCCATAAGAAACTTCCTACTATCACCTGAAATGATGCATCAAGTAAATCATAATAGAAGACTTAACTGAAATTAAATTGCAAAATATTTCAACTAAATGAGCAACGGCCAAGCACAAAGCAGAAAAGTTAAATATTTGGATTTACGCACGTGATGACAATTTTAGATTCACTTGCCAATCCCATCATCAAAAAGTCTTTACAACCAATTTAAGGCAGATCATGAATGTATAGCACACATTACACTACTCCAGAGGAAGGTAAAAGAAAAATTTACCTGAACAGGGCTAGCTGCAATGAGCATTCCTCCTACTCCTCCACCAATAACACGACCATCAGGACTAGCAAGAGAAACACTCAACCCACCAGTTCGATTTCGGTAGCCGCCATTGTTAGTAACCAAGAGCGAGCCTGACAAACACAAAATCTCAAACCGTCCCTACAAAACAAAATAATTTTGGTTTCAGCTGATAGGCTGACAAGGTATGCACAAAATATAGAGAAGAAAAGTTGGATATTTAAAGCCAAAAGACCAGCATTAATTCAAGGATCTAAATTCCGATTCCCTTTAATAGATGAAGCAGCAAGTTCTATCAAGTATCAACAACCCACATAGGCAAACCATTTTTGGGTCTTTATGCCTTTCTGTTGTTTGGAAGGGATCCAATACCCAGCCACTACAAAAACAGAAAATAGAATGGGTGACTCAGACACAAGATCAATGTTGATTTTAGTAACAAGTTTCTGAGGATTTGAGCTGTGTAGTTCAGCCTAGAGGCATATGTTTACACATGGCATTTTTCACAATATCAGAGATTTAAAATTCAAAAAAAATCAGAACAATATGATGTCTAAAACATAAACCCAACGATATTAGAAACATCAATAACTGACAAGTGCTTCATACATAAAAGAAAAAGGAAAAAGATACCTCATATGTCACAGTGCCTCCAGATGTTGATGGCTGGCGAAGAGTGACAGTAGAGACAGCACCATTTGCCGACAAGATGCATATAGCTCTTGGTCCTTGCTGTGAGAATGACATTATTTTTGTTGCAATGTCCTACATGAGATGTTGATCATTCTCAATTAAAAAATATATTACCAGAGAACCAAGAGGCAATATAAATTTATGACAATGCAGATCTGAAGGAGCACCAAGAAGCATAATATGGCCTGATTATGTAATATCTTTCTTTAGTTTAATGACTTGATAAATGGATCACTTTTGAGTGTGTGTGTGTGCAAGTGTTGCATTTACTTTGTATGGTCACAAACTGACAGAGAATATCAATTAAAAGTCGTACTTCTCCTACTGCAATGGTGATGATATGTGGAGTAAAACCCATCCCAGCAGAACCAGCCAGCCATTCACCTAGCAAAACAATAACATTTTGCATCATTCAAACACCAGCAAATAAAAAATATAGAAAGAGAAATTTCTACTTAAGTTACAGGTCCAAGATACATTAACAATATCAACTCTTATTTTCACAAGGCAGAGCCAGCTCTTAAACCATTAAGAAGTAAGAAGAGTTTAAACACATTTAGAACAAAAAATCCTCACATTACATCACCAAAACAAGCAAATAACTAAATACAGCACAAGATGTTGATGCCTACTGACCCATGACAGTATATGCATAAATAATGTATGTATTTGCTTGTTAACAATTGCTTTTCTCATCAGAGTTCCATCCAATTAAAGGATCACTGGACTTCACTATGTTTTCCTTTAATTAAACACATTTTTTAAGTTGAGAAAAGATTATGTTCCTAAAAAAAATTATTTCCAATTTAGCATCAACTTATTTATTCCACATTAAAGTATCTCTTCAACCTATTAAGCAGATTTATTCTACTCAAGGATTTCCACCTGGGTTCTTGAAAGTTGAGTATTTGCATATCCCACCATGTTTCAATCAAATAAAAAAGATGCAGCCAAATGATTAAGAAACTTCTACTTAAAAATCTACACAGAAGAAAAAATCTCTTACACAAGATATATAGACCAAGCTATGATCAGTTCGACCAGATTCAGCTATTATTCACCAATTCATCATATTCCAACTAAACATGATAAAAGAAAAAACTTCTGCATAGAAATCTTACCAAAGGAAGCTAATTGTTGCTTTCTCCCACTACCAGGTGGCCGCCCTCTACCCCGCTTCTGGGATAGGGTGATTGTACCGGGATGAGTAGACAGTGAGGGGGATAATGCCAATGATACAGTACCATCCAGTCCATATTTCCGGGGCCTTCCCCTTTTCCTTTTCACAGGCTCACCTGTAAGTGGCATCGCTGAATGTGCTTCAACATTGACACCATGAGGTGGAAGTGGTGCTGAAGTTTCAATTGGAAATGTAGATCCAATGGCATTGGCCCCAACATTGGATTGAAATGACATAGTTGTACTAGTTAAAGGATTGATGCCTGATGATACATTTAAACCAGACTGTGGTCCAGACCCAGTCATCTCCCTCTGCATATAGAATGAAGCAGAGCCAGATATCGCCATAGCATCCCTTCGATCCATGCATTTACTATGCTCAACACTCTATCTCAAACAAATTCAAACCCAACTTCTAATTAATTGCAATATATGGGTATCTCCTATCTTCTCTACAGCTTCGTCCAGGAACAAACTCCACCAAAATGCAAGAATTTAGAACAATCTAAAACTATAGTCTTGAGAATGGAGTCACATTCTAACAACAAAAATGTGCTTCAACAGAAGCTAATAACAGCCCGACAAGTATTTTTGTTAAAATAGAGCTCAAAGAGACCCGCGAAAAAACCTTTAAAGTCGCATATATGGGGATCTTGAAATCTGGAGATGCAAAGATATATATATATATAAAAAAAAAAAAGGAAACACACTTGAATTTAAAGATTTAAGCAAATTTCCAGAGCTACAGAGAAAGTGCTAGTAAAACACCAAAACTAATTAGATTAAAGAAATGAGATTAACATATGCAACGGAATCAGAGAAAAAACTGATCTTCAGGAAACATGAGGAAAAGAGAGGAAATTAAAAAGCTAAGAACTTCAAAAGAAAAGACAAAAATGCAAGATAAGATAGTTTTACCGCTTACCAAACAGAAACTAGAAGCAACAACAGGAAAGGCTTCATATAGAAGAAAAAAGAAATGAAAAAGGTCCACAGTCTCACCAACCCATCACTCAAAAAACCTTAAACACCAAGCATCTTCTAAGCCAACAGCCAACTCTAGAAGACCAACACAAATTCAAACCGAAAGTTCAAGTCAATGCCAACAAATAACTCGAAGACCAAGTTCTTAAAACACACCGCACAAGTTCAAAGTCTCAAACAACAACCCACTTTATCTCTCAAACCAACAAGTATGAAAGCGAGAAAAGGTAAAAATAATAACTCATAGTAATGGAAGGTTGGGTTAAAACACTAACATTTTTCAACACTCTCTCTCAAAGACAGAGAATTGTGGATAATTTTGAAACTTGGAATGGATAGGTGAACTGAAAAGAGATGAAATAATAAAGGTCGAACAGTGTGTGTTTGAAATTAAGGCAAAAATTGAGAGAGAGAGAGAAAGAGAGAGGAAGAAGGTGAGGTAATTACTTAGTTCAAAAAAGCTTTTTGACACAAGTCCTTATCGGTATGCATATTTCTATGGTAGACATTTCTCTTTCTTTTTTTATCTATTTCTCTCTCTGTACAACAAAATAAAGCTGTTTATCTTTCTCTCTCTACAGGGAAAAAAAAAGTTGAAATCTTTATTATCAATTTAGTTCAGTGATGATGATTTGCTTTGCTGGGTTTTTAAGAGAGAAACAGCAGAGAGAGATTTTGCCTTAGAAACAAACAAAAACTTGAACAGAAAAAAAGAGCTTCTCCTCAGATAACACTGAATTTCTTTTTTCTTTTTCTTTTTTTTCTTCTTTTTCAAAGTTAATGAAATACGGCCGACTCTGCATCAGTATCAGCATTCAGCTGGGTTTCTGCCTCACCGCATGCTACAGCGCGTGAGGGTTGCCTTGCCCTTTTAATATTTGATACAACAAAATTTTGATTTATTCTCATTTACTTCTATTCCGACAAATATTTAATATTTTTATATTTAATTAAATCATTAATTTTAGACTTGATAATTAGATCAAATTGAATGATTTTGGATTAGATCATTTTTAAGTCACCAAAATAAATTATTTTCAAGTTAACTCGGCTTTTAAAGTTATGTTATGAATAATTATTTGAGATTTTATCATTTTAAATGAGTTTAATCAAGTTTTCTAATTGAATTTAAGGTTATTAGACATACTAAATTATCTTAATCCTTTTTTAAAAAACTTACATGAAATATTTGCCAATTTTTTTGTTAAAATAATTGATTCCAATAAAATAAATGAATAAGTAATAGACAATATTCAAATAATTTTAAGAATAATTATTTTATTAAATAAATTTAGTATGTCATTTAAAGAAACCAATCTCAAAATATAAAAATCTTCTCCATCTTCAATCATCTTTTCTTCTATACAATCTTCAATTATTTTAATTTTTAATTTTTTCAACATTGCAGGTTTAAGAAAAAAATAGAAATTTTTTTAACGTTTTAAATAATATAATTACATTTTTACTTCAATTACCATAATAATTGTAATAAGTATCATATCTTACCAATATATTCAGATTACAGTTTATAATCCTCTCTTTTTTGAAAAAGCTTTCAGCTTTTATTCAATCTTTCTTTTTTCTTTGATTAATTTCAGATTCAATAATTTTATATATGATATTATTTATCTCGAATATATTATTTATTTAAGTGTATTCTTTCGGTGAATTTTAATTTATTTCTTAGTAATAAAAATCATATTCACTTTGTGAATTTTAATTACTAACCATTAACAAGCACTTTCTTTCTTCAAAAAAAAACAATTAACAAACACTAACTATTAAACTACTATTTGAAAGGAAAACAATTCTTTGAATAAAATAGATAAATATTATTATTAATAGTAATAATTTTTATGGGAAAAAAAGGAAAAAAGGCCAAATGGTTGAGAATCCACGCGCCAGTAAAAGTAGTAGGAAGAATGAGCTAATCGGAGCGGGTAAGGGGCCCATAGCCAAGAGGGCAAAACTTTGTTTGCATGTGACTTTTCTCTGTTTCCACTAAAATTTGCTCCAACCTCCTAAAATATCTATAAAGTGCCCCCCCTCTTAACCTTACCCACCATTTCACACTCCTCTGTACCACCTCTATTCCATTCACCTTCCCATTTTAATTTTATTTTTTTCTCCCCAACTGATTTGTGTAATGTAGTTTATTATTTATTTAATTCATGTGTAAAAATATAAATTAGATTTAAAAAATAAAATTCCTCTTAAACCCTTAGTAAATGCATGCCTATTGCCTACGAATTTGATTACGATATTTTTATAATATTGCAAATTTTTTATTTGTTTGATATAAAAATAATTTACTCCTTCACTTTATGATTAAGTTTAATGGTCATTGCAATAGAAAAACGTATTTTTTAAATAAAATTATTTTTATTTTTTTAATTTTGAAAACTAATTCCCAAAAATAACATATAAATAGAGTTTTTTTTAAAAATATATTTTAAAAAATAATTTATAAAAAATTTAAAAATCAATCCATTAAATTAAAAAAATTGAAATTTATTTAAATTACCAAAAAAATTAATGAATTTTTATATTATTTGCAATAATGACTTTATCCGAGCATATTTACAAAATGGTAATAGTAATCTGCGCTTATATGGACACTAGGGGTGTCAAAACGGATTGATGTGTTATAAATGGATCGTGACCTGCTTTGTTGATACAATTAGGATTGACATGAACACGATACGTATAACACGTTTAATTTTTATTCATTTAATCCGACACGACCCACTTAATCCATTTAACCAGATACAATCCACTTAACCCATCTAACCTGTATATCAATTATAACCTAAAAATTAACAAATATTTTTAAAATAATTGAAAATATGTTTAAAGCAATACCCAAATTAAGTTATTATAATACCAAAATTTAAATATTTTTGCAAATAGACACAAATATACAAATTTAATATTTTAATTTGTTGTTTGACCCATTTATATTTTGATAATCTTATTTAATTCCAATTTTTTTAATTGATGCATTTAAATTTGCTCGATATATGTATTAATTTGTATTAAATTTTATTCTCACTATAACATTTACATTATGAATAATGAAAGATAGTTCAACCACCAATATTTTACATGACATAACATATAATTTTAGGCATTTTATATAAATATACATTATTAAATTAAGACTATTATAATTTTTTTTGATAAATTTTTTTAAATAAATATCATTATATATAAATAATAAATAAATGTATAACTATTAAAAATTGAAAATAAGAAAAAAAATTATCCATTAATATATATGTACGAGTTACTTACTAATCTAATTAATTTGAGAATTTTATGATTTGAGTTTTGGTTAATTGATTAAATGAGTTTGAAAAAATAATAAATTTAACTAATTAATTTTAAAAAAACAAATTAAATTAAAGATTATTTAATAAAATTATGAGTTGTTGATAATCAAATATTAATTTATATCACACAACTTGTATCATATTTAAATATTTGATATATTTAAATATTTATTTTTTATAAAATTACATTATTAATTTTAATATTTAGTATAAATTATGCGTATCATAAATGGATCGTGTCGGGTTGACACGACAATAAAATTTAAGCGAATTGTAACGAGTTAACGTGTCAATCCATGACACGATTCATTTAAACTGTGTCATAAACAGATCAACCAGTTTATGATACAAATCCATATAAACTCAATACTAACCTACTAAATTTATGTATTACGCGTGTCGGATTCACGTGTTATGACCAATTTTACACCCCTAATGGACACTGAACTCTTAAAAAAATAATTAAAAAAACTGAATCACTCATCAGCTCAGATTCCTTTGAAAAAAAACCCTAAGTCTCTCTCCTCCATCGCTCCCGTCTCTCCTTCCTTCCTTGGACAGTTCATCTGCATCCCTTCACTGCGCAAATATTAACTCAGCTCTTAAAGAAGCTTGTGCAAAAAAGATTTCTCTTGGAATCGCTTTTTCTTCGCTTTGGATTCTGCTGGAAGTGTTATGACACTATCATTAAATATAAAATCTAAATTACATGATGAGGGTTTAATTTCCAAAGAATAAAGTTTGAAGAATTCAATTTAACGGGGAGGTTTCTTGTAAACGTGCACTGTGGTTTGAAAACCTATTCCATAATCCTCAAGAAAACAAAAAGGTATCTCATTCAAAGCAATGTGTGTCAAACTTTCTCCACTGGTCTCTTCATCGTCCTACGAGGGCCTGTTTTCAAGGCATAATTTGTATGTCACAAATGGAAGGCAAAATGACGAGAAGATGCGAGGCTCAGCTTGGGCTTTCCCCGCCCTCTGTGTTTCGCTCACATTTTGAAGATACCATCCATGAAGAAACCTGCAACAAGAAAATAGGGTATGTCCATTAAAGCTTCCAGTCCAATTTACATCCCTTAGTTCGTTGTAGATCTCTTCCGGTTGGTACATACGAAGATGCCCATCAAAGCTTCCAGTCTAATTTACATTGGTTAGCGTGAAATGGCTGCAACCTTTTAGATCCGCAATAGATAACAAAGTAGGAAAATTATGATCCTCTGGAAAACAAGGCTCTATATGTTCTAGCATGGAAGCTTAAATTTTCTCCATAATTTTTTTATCCTCAAGAACAATCAAGGTATGTCTTTTCGCCAAAATCAAGAACTGAGATCCTACTCTGAATTTCTCAAATGGGATCTCTGATAGCATCACCTCTAGCGTTGTATCGATCTTCCAAAATGGGATCCCTGGAGATTATCTTGATGAAGCTCCAATGGCGAGATTGGGTTGAAATTGCTAATAAATTGTTGGAGCCGAAAAGGGTGTTGTACATAAACTGAAAGGAGTGAAGAGGAATACAGTGTGAGAGGGAAGGAGAGAGACTTAGGGTTTTTTTTTTTTTTCCAAAGGAATCTAAGTTAGATTGTGAGCTGATGTGTATTGTGACTCAATTTTTTTAATTATTTTTTAAAAACTCCAGTGTTCACGGCAAGTGCAAAGAACTGTTTTTTTCACCGAGAGCTAATTTTGAAAAAAATCGTAAAGTCTGTGCATTGTAATTATATTCCAGTAAAATTATAATTGTGAAAAATATAAAAATTGGTAATTTTTTAGTAATTTTGCCCTTTTTTTAATACTCAATGTAAATTCCAAATACCTCTAATGCCAATAATTTATTGCTAAAGAGCTCATTAATATTATTATTAATTTATGTGGTTAACGTCAAGGTTGAGTTTGGTAAACAAGGTAGAGATTATTGTATTGTAATATTGGGGAATGTTGTTAATATAATAAAACAGTGAGAAAGAATCTAATATCAAAGTTGGATTTTATAAAAAATTAAATTATTTGGAATTTTAATAAGAAAAGGGCCAGGTGGTATTGGATCCTCAACTCCAAAAAGCTGGAATTTAATGCACCTTCGAAAGTCGAAATCTTTGTAACTGAAATAAATATTTTATTATTGTGCATGTTATGTATATTTGTTGTGACACTTTTACATCAAAGACAAATGCAAAATCTTGGTCTGCCTTTTAAGATTTTATTTCACATATCCACACCAGAGTTCAGGTCATTTATAATATCAATGGCACCCAATTTTACATGACCGAAAATAATAATAATAATAATTATTATTATTATTTGGAGTTATAGTGCTTCTACAGGAGGATTACATTGGCATTTTCAGTCAAGCCATTCAAATATATTTCGTACTCTTACTATATATTTATGTTCAATTATAAAACTTTTAAGCATTGCAAAAATTATTTAGTCAATTCATAAATAAAAATACTAATCGAATTTAAATAAGCATTTTGTAGGATCTACAAAATATTAAAAATAATTTTTTATGGGATTGAAGGAGCATCAAAGTAGTTATTAAATTCTAAAAATATGCATATATATACTATTATATATTAAATATAGGGTTTTGGAAATGGAAATTGAGCTATATAAATAATTAAAGTGTAATTTATACAGGGTCTTAATATTATTAAATTTAAATATATTGATGTTTTTTTTTTGAGAAAAAAATTATTAATGGGGAATATAGTAGAAGCATGATGCATGATTTAGTGAAAAGGCAAAAATGTGACAAGAAGTCAAGAAGGTTGTGCTTATAATGCAATGCCAACAAAATCCCTAACAAATTCAATTTTTAATATTTTATCACCAAAGAACATGTTTTCATGTGATGTTGACCATACATAAAATGGACCCTCACAGTAATTATTGATTTGTCACCGCCCAATTCCAATTGTCTTCCAAAGTTTTAGTTTAACCAAATGGTTTTGTCTCCCACTTAGTTGAACACTTTATATAAATCTTTCAAATAACACATTCTCTTCACTATAAAAAATAGAAACAAAATATAAAATGTAAATTGAAATATAAACATACCCTAATGGAGCTACTTGATTGAGATTAGACTACTTCTTAATATACTTAAATTGGAATACACGTTTTGGTCAATATTCAATCTATCCAATTCATTCATGATTATTTAAGGTCCATTGCCACATAACCCTATCCAATTACTCTGCATTAAGTAATCTTTTTTTTTTTCAACATTTCCACTCTATTTACAAATTTATCTTCTAAATTCTCATTTAGCAGTATATATACTTTTTTTTTTAAATTATAAAGAATTAATTGATGTAAACAAAACATGTATTTCATAATGAAATTTAACAAGTGATTTTTTTCTTTAAATTCCAATTAAGAGTTATTAGACGCCCTTATAGATATAGCAACTTCCTTCACCTTATATATATATATATCAAAGTTAAATGAGGAGAAAATATTATTTAAAAAAAATGTATAATAACAAGTAATCTTTCTCTTTATTACTATTTATCACTTATAATAAAACTGTCATATTAATAAATAACAAAATTCAAAAATATTCTCTTGGAAGAGTGAAAAATGACAAAAAAGATTACGTGGAATCGGCATTAAGCTTATTTATTTATTTATTTTTATCAAAAAGCTTATCATTGTTAGCTACATAACTTGTATCAATATAGAGCTGAGCAGTTTATTTTATGAGTAAAGCAAAAATCATTTGGAGCTAATTATATATCCTTAGCTAACTATCATCACCAAATTTTATTTAGAATCATCACTGCATCTGATGGGATTAATGAAAACTTAGGTGTACCTTGATGTATAATTAATGAAAACTATTGGGTACCACTACTTTCTTTAATACAATGGAAAACAATAATAAATAAAATAAAAACAAAGATATTGTATAATTATGTTATTTACTGTATCAAAACAAACAATTGATTGCATTTCAATCCTTACAAAACAGTGAATTCCATATTTAAAATTTACCCGTCAAGGCCACATCAACATGAGCAATCAGAGAGTCAGAATCACAGTTCCGATTTCCTTTATTTAAAAATTTTGTGGTATTTAATTAGATTAAAAAAAAAGGTTCATAATTTGTTAGCCTTTCTAATTTAAACACCTAAATTTTAGTTTTAAATACTGAGCAGCCTTCGGAAAATTTGCAGTGGTAATTTTGTGTGAACTTATATGTTGGGGAAGAAAATTTTGGTTAATTAGGATTTCGAACTTGAGATTTTTACTGTCTTGATCGGTAGAACAATTTAACTGCCACACATCAATATGTAAGAGATATAAAAAAACTAGTCGAAAAACAGTAACAAACAAACACAGATGGAACCCAAAATTAAGGTTTGATTAGGGTAAGAAAAAGTCAAATAATTGGGTTGAAAAGAAATAACTCTTTTCATGTCCACATACATTCATCCATTATGAGAAAGTGGGAAAGAAAGAAATAAATAGAAGAAATTATAGAGAGAGTGAGAGAGAGAGAGAGAGAGAGAGAGAGAGAGAGAGAGAGACGTAAGAGTGGAAAATAAAAAATGATGTTGGTTGGCGAAACAACCCTCAACCTATATTTGTTGAGTAGTAACTGTCCTTTTAAGAAGAAAAACAAGCGTTGTTTTGACTAAGAAACTCCAATTGTTTCTTTTGTTTTTGAAAAATAATTATTTTTGAATTTTTTTAAAATAATAATAATTTTTTATTTTTAACTACAATATTAGAAAAATAAAAAAATAAAATGATATGATAAATCTTGAAAAATAACTTTCTGTTTTTAAAATGAAAAATTGTTTTCTTTTTTCATTTTTGAGATATTTTCTATTAATTTGAAAAAAAAAAATTTGATATATTTTTTGAAATTAAATCAAATATTAAAAAATATATTTTTTTTCCAGATTCCATATCTTTCCTCTTTCCCTTAAATAAGCCGTCCATTAACCCTTTCAAATATTAACAAATCATTAATCATTCTAATTAATTATGAAAGTTTATAGTTTAATTATCAATAATTAATACAATGTAAAACCAGAAAGTATTTACAGAAAAATTTTAAAAAATAAAATTCAGAACAAATTATGGGGTAGGTAAATAAGTATACAGTATACACAATTTTCAGAATTTTAATTTTGAAAAATAGAAAAATGATGTATTATTTGATTTAGGATGGATTGACTAGGATATGGAATGGTCCCCAACAATAAAATCTGCCAATTGGATAGATCATAAATGTAAACCACAGCCATAGCCATGTAGCGTTGTCATCAAGTGGATGAAAGAGACAAACTCGAAAAAGGTAGCAATAAGAACAGCTGCCATAGCCAACCAACCATTATTCTTTCATGGGCCTCACAACATGTAATTTTATGGGCCTAGCGTCGCCGATTTGTAGTCTAATCCCCATAAATCATACAGAGCTGGGGCCAATCTCGCTCCAGCTAGGTGGGTTTTCATGGTATGGGCATGGCTTGGATTGTTTTTTTTTTTACTGGATCACAACTTCAATTTTTTTTTTTTTTTTCTCAAGGTGCTAAAAGGGTGAGGGATATGATTTGTGCCGAAGAGAGTAGTTTAACTTGAAAAGGAAAATTTTCATGTATGCTACAACCTATGTAGTCTTAATCAGGGTTGTTCCAGTGAAATGCAGCACATTAGTTCTTAATTTGTTAAAATGAATGAATAGGGCTAGATGTATCAGTCAAATAAGATTATTTGGGATTTGCTTATTGAAGAAAGTGGGATATTCATCAGATTACTTTTGAGTGAGAATAAAAAATAAATAAATAAAAAAGACACTCCACTCAAATCCACCAAATAGGTGGGCTGATGTTCAGAAAGAATTTTGGGGGTCGTCGAATCATCAAATTATCATGAAAAACCATACTTCTCCATCCTCCTCCCCATCAATCCAACCATGAAAATTTTGTACTTCTGAGATTTAAAAATAAACTTGGGCAATTTGGGTAAAAATTTCCAAGTCATTGTTGGCTTCCATCCGTTACATCATTATCCTTTTCGCGACCTTCAGTCATAATCCAACTCCAACATGACCCAATCGCGTATAATTCCTCAACAGCTCATCAAAAGACACCTTCATTGATGAATCTCCTTTCACATGTAACCAAAATGTACATGAACATAAGAATATGATTCCCACTATACACTACTGCCTTTTCAGGATCCACTAATACCAATCTGAACATTCTGAACAGAAATGACACCAATTCCTGTTAGCTGCGCTAGGCATCATCGGCATAAATTCTTGTTATCTTTCTTGTATAAGAGATCCTTCTCAAAGTTTTTAAAATGCCTAAAGTCCTCCACAGCTAATGCAGAGGTTGGACATGGGAATAAGAATGACCGATGAAATATACATAAATGTAATGTCTACGATCACTACAGTGCAGAAACTCTATCCGACCATAAAGTTTGAGCAGTATGAATGTTCTTTAGCCATTGCCTTTCATAATGAAGACCTCCTCATATAGTTATTATAATATACTACTAAGAAAGCACTAATTTATGCACAACGTCTGAACTTGACCATTTATGATAGGTACATGTGAGGCGTATGTTCCCTCCACAGTAAAAGCGTGGGGATGTATTCAACAGATTTTGCATGTAATAAAAACCAAAGTTAGAACAAATCTAGTAATCGAACCCATCTAGTAACTGAACTGTCTGAGCAGTTAATTTCTCATTCTAGTTTGCTAAATGCATATCTTCCCTCCCTGTTATGAAAATGGAATTTAATGGCCATAGACACTTAAATCATAGCCATTTTTCATCCCATATCCTATTAATGTACACAAAGGCATGCAAGCATAAAAGCATAGATTCTATTTTTCACAACCTACACAGTTCAATTGCTCCAGTCATATAACTATGACAACATTATGGCATCACAAAATTTAAAATCTTCCTGCAAAAAATATAACTTCAAAATCAAACTGATTACGAACAAACCATGTGAAAAACAAAGACAATGATGCACAAAAATTTCCCTGTCGTAGGTGCAACTTACAGAAAAGCTATAAACTAGTAACAATCAACTTCTTCAATTCATTGCATATAAGCGAAAACCAAAGACATCAAATTTGCACCTCATTCGTCATTTGTCGACCTCCATTGCTTGGGCAGCTTTAGCTTTTGTTAATGCGGTCAATTTGGTCTTGAGCTTTTTCTTCCCTATTGAAAACCCACGCGCGCCCTTCTTCTTTATTTTGCTACCACTGTCAACCTATAACCAAATATGCATAGAAATAAGACAAAAAACTACAACACATAACATAATTAGAATTAATCATTAGGTAGCAAATTACCGCATTTTAACCAAAATAACAGTAATTTAGTTCCATAATCCAAACCTTTAAATTCCAGAAAATAGAAACTTCAAGCAATTACAAAAACCAATTTAAAGAGAAAGACACTAACTTTCATTTTATTCTTCTTTGATTGGAGCTTTGTCTCTTTCTTTTCTTTCTGCTCCTTCTCTCCTGTAATAAACCAGAAAAGTAACAATGATAACTGTAAATCAAAGCGCTATGCTGTAGCAGACACGAACACAACAGACAAAATTCATATGCTCGAACTTATGCACAGAGAAAGGGAGTTAAAAATAAAATTACTTTGAAGCTCAAATTCATGCTGTCTCTTTCTGCGAGCTAAATTGTTCTTCTTCGACATTTTGATTACTATGGACTTCGTTTCTCCTTTTGGGGAGACTTAAACCCTAACCCTAGAGAACTTAATCGGTATACAGTTTATTTTTCATGATTTGACTGTTAATTTTATATTTTTATACAAATCTCACCCCAAATTTTGTCTATTTCTGCTTTGCCCCAGACATCGGTATGATTGACCATGGTTAGGATTTCAAATCCAATTAAAATTAAACTCTCTCTATTTGTCTTAAATATGTTTATATATATATATTGAAATTGAAAAAATATATTTTGCAAAATACGAGAAATACAAAGAAGAGAAACGAACAAAAAATTAATTAATTAATTTCGTTGAGCACTGGACATCTGATTGAAATCCAAACTCAAATTAACATAAAATATATCAGTATCAATAATATAATTACATGTAATGTATTGAGAAGTGATGTGTGGTAGACAAATTCAAGAATTGACTATAAATATTTATAGATTAAATATGAATTCTATTTATATTTTTGGGTTAGATTCTATATATTTTCAATCGGTCCACAAAAATTATACATTGAGATTAATTTTGTTTGTATCATATAAATTTTTAAGTGTAACAAAACATTCTCTCATAAATTTTAAAATAACTGCATGCTAAAGACTCTAATTCAAAATTTTTCATCCTTATATTCTTGGAATTTATATAATCTGAATGAATGGAGTAGAGTATTCTAAAATATCCGAACTCCTGCCCCTTGTAGTATCATATACATACCCTCTCTGGCCAGTGGAATACTGTCGGCTGATGCGGTAGCAGATTGAATCTGCAACCGATTTTTTTTTCTTTTTTAAGCGACAGGCCAAACCGGAAGAATTCAAAACGGCGCCGCTTATCTAACAACTGTGAAAAGCTAAAAAAGATTAATTATGATTAAAGGTTGCTAATTGAAATGATTACGGCGGGAACATGAGAATGATGAACATGAAAAGGCTTTTCAGTCAGCTTTAGGCCACGTTGGCCCATCTCCTTCTATTCTCAGCACAAACACCACTTCCAGTCCGATCATCCATGTCAATCCAAACTCACCCAGCGGTGCAAATTTTGAATAAAATTATGAAATAAAATACAACATATTAATTATTATTATTTCCTTTTTTTGGGATAGTAATCATGTCCATCACTAATCTACATGAAAAAGGAAACAAACAAGATCGTTTGAATAATGCGCAGGTCCTCTGGCTTTGAGTAAAAATTTTCTTGGGGATGTCCTTGTCGGCATTAATAATTGGGCGTTATTCCTTTTCGTCAACTAATACGATGTTCAGATGCCTGTAGATGCATTATATCTGTTACATTAAAGTATATTACTTGTAATTGTAAATCTACATGTGACCCCTGTTTCTAATCTGATCTCTGTTCAAGAGTCAATTTTTCTTCGCTTGACCAGATCTGTCTCTACCCACAAGACAATTGAATTGAAATTCTGGGTTGTTTTAAAATTTAGCTAATTTTGGTTTTTAAAGTTTGGATTCTTAAAGATAAATTGAGATGGGGAGTTGGTGCTGTAAGCTTACTCCGTGTTGTTGGGATTCACAGTTCAAGGCAGCAGCAGTTGTTGAGGTTCCTGAAGCTGATGGTGAGTTGGTTGTTTCTTTCAACTCAAGTATGAGCAAGAATGTGTATTAACAGTAATAATCTTGTAATTTATTTTAGTTTATTTTTTTGTGGGTTTGTGATTTTATGTGCAGGAAATGAAGGGAATGGTGAGGTTGACTACTTGCCTGCTTTCAGGGAGTTCACCTTGGAGCAGCTGAAGAATGCAACATCAGGTTTTGCTGTAGAGAACATAGTGTCTGAGCATGGAGAGAAGGCTCCAAATGTTGTTTATAAAGGGAAGCTTGAAAACCAGAGGAGAATTGCTGTGAAACGCTTTAATAGAACGGCTTGGCCTGATGCTCGACAATTCTTGGTAGCCAGCTTCTTTTATCACTATTAACTTACCCAATTTTCAGAATGGAGGGATTGGGTTTGATTTTTGTGTTTAGATTTAGTTCAATAAGGTCTTAAACTACTTGGGTTTTTGTAATTTGATTAGATGAAATTGTTGTTTGATTATTAATTTTGAGTTCTCGTATGTACTCCAATTTAGTTCATGGCATCAATTGAGATGGGTTTACATTTCTTTTGCTAATGGCTTTTCTTGAGATATATGCTGTCATTAATTGGTTTTAGACTTCCAGTTTAGTTAGTATAATGGCTCAAAGGAGTGTTTTCTTGTACAATAATAGGAGGAAGCAAGATCTGTTGGTCAGCTCCGCAATCGGAGAATGGCAAATTTGCTTGGTTGTTGTTGTGAAGACGATGAGAGGCTACTTTTGGCTGAATATTTGCCCAATGAGACTCTTGCAAAACACCTTTTTCATTGTAAGGCTTCTCTATCCTTATTCATATTCATGCTGGTTCTTGTAATTGTCATACTTTTGTCAATAATAAATGGTTAGCGAAACCAATTTGAAGGTGATCAAAGTTCATTCATGAATATAATGATACAAAAAACTTTATCTTTGAATCAGGGGAAACACAACCTATGAAATGGGCAATGCGATTAAGGGTTGCTCTGCATCTGGCGGAAGCTCTAGATTACTGCACCAGTAAAGGACGAGCCCTTTATCATGATCTTAATGCTTACAGAATTTTATTTGATGAGGTAGATATTTTTCTTGCTCCATTTCTTGAAACCATTCATCTGACTATATTTCTATATGCATTACTTTATTTATATGTACTAGAATTCTGCAGGATGGTAATCCAAGACTATCAAGCTTTGGCCTGATGAAAAACAGTAGAGATGGAAAAAGTTACAGTACTAATCTAGCATTTACCCCTCCTGAGTATTTGAGAACTGGTGTGTGTTTCCTCCTAGAAATAAGTATTTGCAGTGTCAATTTTTTACTAATTAAAATCTAAATTGAGGATTTTGGCCTTTTCTTTTCCCTGTTATGTAGGGAGAGTAACGCCAGAAAGTGTAATATATAGCTTTGGCACCCTTTTGGTTGACCACCTCAGTGGAAAGCATATCCCTCCCAGCCATGTAAGTATTTTATTATTATTATTATTATTATTATTAAGAAATAAATTCAATTGATGGGTTAATTTGATTGGCAAATCAATATAAGTACTATAATGATTAAGTGCATATGGTTACAGGCCCTAGACTTAATACGAGACAGAAATCTTCAAATGTTGACAGATTCTTGCCTGGAAGGGCAGTTCTCAAATGATGATGGGACTGAATTAGTACGCCTAGCTTCTCGGTGTTTACAATATGAACTCCGAGAAAGACCAAGTTCAAAATCATTAGTAGCTGCTCTGGCTCCTCTTCAGAAAGAAACTGATGTAAGTCAGTTCATTTGCTCATCAGAGACTTGGTGCGATATCTTCCTGTACTGGTCAATTAACTTTGAACGTGGAGAACGTAGTTAACACCTTCATTTTTGGTTTGCGATGCAGGTGCCTTCCCATGTATTAATGGCTATTCCACACAGTGCTTCACTCTCTTCTTTGACTCCATTTGGTGAGGCTTGCTTGAGAAAGGACCTGACAGCCGTACATGAAATCTTGGAGAACATTGGCTATAAATATGATGGAGGAGTAACAAATGAGGTTCTCTATGAGCTCTAATTAATAATAGAATTTCCTTAATATTTTCAAGAACGTGCTGAAAGATTCTATTTTTCTGCCTGACACTGCAGCTCTCGTTCCAAATGTGGACAGATGAAATGCAGGAAGCTTTAACTTTCAAGAAAAAGGGTGATTTTGCTTTCAAGCAGAAAGATTTCAGAGAAGCAATTGATTGTTATACACAGGTTTGCCCAAGCTTGTTATGATATGGCTTGCTCAGTTACCTTTCCATTTTATTTAAGCGAGCTTGTTTCTCTAACTTGCAGTTTATTAATGCTGGAACCATGGTTTCTCCGACCCTTTTCGCACGGCGGAGCCTATCCTTTCTCATGAGTGACATGCCTCAAGAAGCTTTAAATGATGCAATGCAAGCCCAAGTCATTTCCCCTGTATGGTATGTTGCATCTTATCTCCAGGCTGTTGCCCTTACTACATTAGGAATGGAGAATGAAGCACAGGTTGCACTCAAGGAAGGTACAAATATCGAATCTCAAAAGAATGCAACTTCTGAACAGAAGTAAACATGTGGAATATCCATATGTTGCTCTCCATTTATGAAGATGAACAATTGCATTGACTGTGGGGTTTCACTTCCATGGATGGCAATGGTAGCTTTCATTCATTTGATTATTTAGTCGAAGAAAGCAATTCTTTTTCCACTAATGAATTTCTACGGCGGTGTCTTGGTTGGTGTTGGAATGTTTTTTAACAAACAATTTAAAGCATGGAAGCTCTGCTGGTTCTTGTGAGGTTTTGATAAATTGAGTACTTCAAGTTATACTATCTTTCTCGCCCTTCCATCTATAAATAGAAGAGGATTTTTTTATTTGTATCTGTTGGCAAGCGAAATGAAAATTCAACGGGAGGCCAAGAATATCTGCACACCTGTGGTGTTGTGCAAAATATCCTCATTAATTTTTCTTTATGATATTGGCCTTCGCTTCGTTTGCAATTAAGGGATAAGGTACTCTTTTGGACTTGGGGAATATTGCTTCTCTACTCATCTGTTCAATTGTTAATATTATTTTGTAAATATATCAAGATGATCTATCAATGTAAGTGGCGCACAAACAAAAAGGAAAGCGTCCTGTATATAAATCCATCAATTCAAATAATTTATTTGCAAGAATATAAACGAGAAAAACGGGAGACATATATATCAAACCAATGAGGAGATCTTATCAGCAAATTTCTTTTGAATCCTTGCATATTGCACAACATTCCAACAAAGAATTACACAGCTACAACTACAAATAAACTACAAAACCCATTACAATAATGTAATCGGCCACACTTAGAGCATTCTAGACATGCATTATTTCCCTTTAACTAACATTAACAGAGAGAGCATTGATCCCTATGAAGCCGTTTGAGCAGCTCGGAGTGATTCCTTTGTTCTCCCACAGTAGACTGGTTTGTTGCCCAGAAAGGTGATAAAATTCCAGCCAAAAGCAGATCCTCCAATATAACATGACTGCTCCTCAAGATCTATAGCTTCTTTATTTTCAGTTGGCTTGGGCTGCTCCTGGGGTTTTTGCTCAGTACCATTTTCATTAGACAATTTCTGCCCTTCAGGTGCATTCCTAGACATTTTTCTGGTGACTACTTCAGCAGTCATCTGTTTATACAGTTGCATAAGTAGCTTCAACCCTGCAAAGCAGAGGTTGCATGGTCAAAAAGCATGTCTCAATAGTACAAATTACATTATCACCAATTTCCCATTTGGATTGGAAAAAGAGAGAGAATAATAATGATATTGATAATAGCAATGAGCGATCCATGCATGAACCGAGAAGGCAAGTAGATGACCAAGAAACCAGGCTAAAATTGCTTCCCGTACAAGTTGCATAGAGCTAGAGGTACACATTATATCACACGCCCTCACAGACAGATGTTGCCTTAATTTAAGCCCCAAGTTTTCTAATAATTAACCGGACAGATCAAGCAATTGCAGGTGTTACATTTCTGAAATTGTTTGTGGCTTTCTTCACTATATCTTAAATCTCAACTATTACAATGCTAAGAGACGAGACACGAGAGTGCTAACTTGGACAAAGGAAAGACTGCAAATCTGCGACCTAATCTTAGCTAAGATATTACAGACAATAAAATTGAAGATAAGAACAGTTTGGCAAAGATTGTGCAAGAGCTAAAAATGGGATTCTATAAAGCAAGTCACTTGCAGCCTTAGGGGCATATATTAGATGGAAATAATCTGCATATCAATGAACTTACTTTCTCGAAGTTCATCAGCTCCCTTGCAATTGCGAAAGTCCACTGATCGAACCACCTTCAGGAACACAGAAGCAATTTAGGCCTTGCAGACTTGATGTAAATACATAATAATAGATGCTGAAATGATGCAGTTAAAGTTGGAGAGGGGCATTCTAACTGAGAGTCCAAATTTTTCTTAAGGCATTTTTTTTACATTGTGAACAAAACACTGCTGTCTATTGAGGCATCTTATATTCTCCATCTTATAATTTCAAATGCTGACACAGTCTAGAACAACTTAAAGAAATTAGGCCTCAAATCTGATTATGCAATATCATAAAGGAAATCGCCAATAAGTTATCATAGGTACATTCAACAAACAATTGTCCTTCGTGACTAGAACACTCAAGATCAATAATTTACGAGCCCACGAATGGATAGCCATTTCTGAAATAAAAAATCAAATTATCACACACATCATAAATTCTGAAATTGAAGATAAAGTCACGCACTAGGAACCAAAATTAACACAGTGACGGACGAATTGTACATGAAATTGCTGAAATGACATCATCTAAAAAAAGAATGGGTAGACATGGGCTCTAGCAGAAATGCTGATCATATAGTTAAAAAAAAAAAACAAGAAAAGGGTTTTAAAGTGCACCTCGAGCAAATGGGGACGTATATCCTTGAGAACAGCGCGCATCTTGAAGTAGCAGCAGTCTTGGATTTGGACATTACCCTCAAGTGGCCTTTTCTTGGTTATGGGAGGGGGAGGAATGGCTGCTGGTGTGGCTGGTGGCAGCACCGCTACCGGTGAAGGTGTGGGTGGCGATGGTAATGTTGCCGGTGCAGGTGGTGAATTCGCTGGCGACTGTGCTAAATCTGCTGCAAGAGATGGCGGTGGCGGTGGCGGTGGCGGTGGTTGTTGTGAAGGGGTAGCTGGGGCTATGTGCGGAGGACTTGGGTTCTGGATTTGTATGTTATCGGCTGGTTTTGATTCCTCCATGATGTCTGTCTGTAAAATTAGGAGAAATTCGAGCAATTAAGGTAAGCTTAAGCAACGGTTAGTAAAGAGAAACGAAGTTGTTTGGTTGTGGATATTGTTTTAAACTATATCAGCGGAAGGAGCACTTGACTCCGAACAAGAATTAAATTATTCCCTGTTTGGTTAAACTGTTAAAATTCCAAATGATTCCGCATCGCTCTACTAGTCGTTCATTTCTATTTTCAAAGCCCTTCGTTTCCCTGTCTCACTCTAAACCCATACAGTCGAACGAAACAAAAAGTTGCAGATGATTAAGGATGAATCCTAAAACGGACAAGATAGTGAGGAGAACAACGATGGTAGCTACTGCTGTTGCTTCTTATTTCCTCTTAACTGCTGATTATGGACCCCAACCCAATGCTTTCGATCCTGTAAGTCCCTCTTTTCCCCATTCTTCTCCCTTCTTTATCTTCTTCTTCCATTTGTTGGTCTCCTAATCAACGGCATGCTTGATTGATGAAAACCCTTATTGGAAAATTGCTTTCTGATTTCCCAGAAACCAAAGGGTAGATTATCGAATTTGGAATTCGGTCATGGATTCTGCATATCGTTTTCTTTTTGCTTGTGTATTGAGTTCCTTCATATAATTTCTTCTTAATTTGTAAGAAACTTGCAAATACTTGGATTCACATATTCATTTCGGGTATTTGATTTTTTTTCAGTTTTTTTTTTTTATTCCAGTGACTCTCATTTCACTGTAAATTAATGAAGGGATTTATGGTGTTTTTAAATGTAATTGTGAACTGACTCTGGATCGATCATTTTGATGAATTGTTAAGAGTTTTAGTTTTTGTTGTAGAAT
Source organism: Triadica sebifera (assembly GCA_023653625.1). NCBI lineage: Eukaryota > Viridiplantae > Streptophyta > Magnoliopsida > Malpighiales > Euphorbiaceae > Triadica > Triadica sebifera. The sequence continues at coordinate 31,686,284 of CM042900.1, read as the reverse complement.
TTGCTTTACTTTCGCTTAATCTATGTGTTAAATTGTTGTTGCTAATTACTGTTCAAGTGTTTATTGCAAGAGATAGTCTTTTATCTTCTTTCCAGTTACTCTTCTTTTTGTGGTGACAACCACACAGCCCTTTCTAGTTATCATAAGTAGGTGTGCTGTCAGTAAATTGTGATGATTTGGTGATATCAAAAGATGATATTAATAGAAAAGACTGATAGAAAATCTACTTAACTTTGTCTTGCTCTTCATCGAGCGCTAACATCTTGAATAAGCTGTACGTATATATATATATATATTTATATATTCGTATTTATATATTCGTGGTCATGAAATAAGCATCTGCGAAATGATCTAATCCTGAACTTGTCAAGAGTAGTGACAGACACAAATGCTAGCCTATTTTTGGAAACTATTGACTGCAAGCACACTATTTTGTGATTGCAAAAATGATGAGCAACTTCAGGGCTGTGAGATTCATTCAGTTGAAGTTGTTATTGTTGATTTCCATGGTTAATTTCTGGATTTGGTAGATATTGGTATGTATCCATATATTTTCCATCTCCTGAACAGTTTCTTTGTTTCTTCAGCTTTTGCCATAGAAAGTTACTACCTCTTGCATTTTAAAGTTTTTTGTATAGTTTACGCATGAATTTTGTCCACCTTGTGCACTACTTTTTTGAAATGTGATGTTAGAAGTAAATAATGAATTTGGTTGTCCTAGGTTTCAACATAAGAAAGCGAAATACCGTGATAGATGGGAAAGAAACAGTTCGAATTTTTGTATATTGTCCCATGCATATGATGGTGGAGCCATAACTGTTGCTTGAGGGAAAATGTTCTTATTATATCAACTATATGCCTCTGTTAGGATCATTGATCGAGTATTTAATAGTCTTCTTGTAGTTTTTCTATTTTATGGTTGAGTAATGATTGGTTTCAAGCATATTTGATCGTTCCTTGGTTTTTCTTGGCCAAATCAGTATTGACATCTCTTCAATGGCAGATTAAAAGGGCAATACTATCAGCAGAGAGTTTTGTGAAAGAGTTCATCTCTGCATCAAAAAAAGAATCATAAGACAGTCAAATGGGGAAGCTGAGCTCCACCAGTGCAAAAGAGCATTAACCACAGCATTGTAATGATTTTAGGTTATGAGAGCTAGTTCCTTTTAAGCTTTTAAGCTTTTGTTTGAAATTTTCTCAACAGAAATAGAATCTCTGTACATTTTATTTTATCCAAATCGAGTACATAGGATGCTTTTATTTTTTAAATGTGACAGACTTAAGCAGGGATTGACATCTAAGTATCTAAACCTTTGTCTGGTTATCGAACATGTGTTTTTTTGGTTGATGGTTTAAGAATAATTATCATTTCCATCACCCATGCTATTCTCTGTCTAGTTGGTTCAAATTCTGTGGCTTTTGGATTATGGGTGCAGCCCAACCCGTGAATTGTTCTTGTGAAGCTTGTGTGAATTAATTTAAGAGCTTGGTCAGATTGGTCTTCTGTAGATAGCATTTTTATTACTTGAAGAAGTTGTTGCTATTTATTTATTTATTCTCTAAACATGCTTGCCCAACATGATAAAAATAGGGATTTTTTTTAAAAAAAAATTGTTTTCAGATGAAAAAGTTATTTTCTTTTTTTTTTTTTAATTATAATTTGCAAATGGAATGAAATGGAATTTTTTTAAAGCTTTGATATGAGAAACATCAGTTGATTTCAAGGGATAGAAAATATAATAAGATCAATTATATTTTTGAAAAAAAAAATTTATTTATCAGAAAAATAATCCTACAGGAGTCCAAGTTTTAAATTTTTATAATGATATATAAGCAGATGAAACTTGATAAAAAAAAAATGAAATATATATATTCAGTCATTTACCAATAAGAAATTAGAACATGTGTAAAAATCTCGTTCACAAACAGCCTTCTCAAAACTGATCCGTTTCCTCTTCTTCACTTAAAAACTGCAACTCTCCATTCTAACTATTCTCTCACTAACCATGTCCATGTCCATCTCTTCTCCATCTCCAAGCTCCAACCTTTACCCTAAAACACACAGCCAATGTCACCACCCACAAACCCCTTGGAATCTCCATTTTCCAAAATTTCACTTTCTTCCAATTTTATCCTCAAACTACATCTTCCTACCTCTCCCTCCAAATCCCAGAAGCCAACACTCTCCTTCGGATCCCTCTGCTCTCATGATTCAAACCCACTACAGCCGTCTAAAACCCTTACCCTAAAATCCCTTCTCTGCGCAATTCCTGACTGGGCTGACCGCCTGAAAGAGCGAGGAATGCAACAGAAACGCCCTCTGTACAACCACAAGAGATGGGTTGAACACAGAAGTTCCCTTCGCCACATCCGCCACTTGCTTTCGAGTCTACAATCTCGGGTGATTTTGTCTTTGATACCTCCAGTTATTGCGTTCACCTCAGTGGCTGTGGTCATAGCCAGCTATAATTCTGCTGTGGAATCGCATTTCTTGCCGGGTTTTCTCCCAATTTTGAGGGCTTCATCTTTGCCCTATCAGTTGACGGCTCCGGCATTGGCACTGTTGCTGGTGTTCAGGACAGAGGCATCGTATTCGAGGTTTGAAGAGGGGAAAAAGGCCTGGACCAAGGTGATTTCCGGTACTAATGATTTCGCCAGGCAGGTGATTGCTACCGTCGACAGTTCTAGAGATGCCGTCCTTAAAAATGCTCTTTTACAATATATTACAGCCTTTCCGGTGGCACTTAAGGTTAGTTTCTTCATGACACATTACTGATCTGATTCCTGGGGGAAAAAAAAGAAGAAAACACTGGAGCCATTTGATTAAGGATATAAAGCTATGGCCTTGAAATCCTAACTCTTTAAGATTATTTCTGTTATAAACTATGTATGCGAGTTCAAAGTTTAACATATTGAGGGATGAGAACTGATACATAAGCCGTTGTTTTTGACAATGAATCCGATATCTGAAGAAAAAAATGATCTTGTAATATTTGCTCAACTTTAATTGAGAGAAGTTGTGCTAGAATGGTTGGCGTAATTTTTCTTTTATTTTGGGCAGTGTCATGTGATTTGTGGTGCAGATATGGACCGAGACCTCCGGAATCTGCTTGAAATAGATGATCTAGCAGTGGTACTCAATTCTAGGCATCGGCCTCGCTGCATTATTGAGTTTATTTCTCAAAGCCTGCAATTGCTCAATTTAGAGGAATCAAAGAGAAATCTGCTGGTATTTTCTTTAGATCAGCCGACTATTCGAAGCTTTTCATTTTTGCTGTTGGAAGTTCCATACTTTATCCCATAATTTTCTCAGCCTTGCTTTATGTTTTCCTCATATGATTCCAAATTTTGGATCATGCGCAAATGATGAGATACTAAAGTCTAAATGGGTTCTCTTCTTTTTCGCTTTGGGAACTTTTGTCTTGAAGGGAGCATAATAAACTCAAATAATGTATGTATAACAATGAAAGCTGGTTAATCTTACAAAGTAATTTCCAATATCTAATCTTTCATCAATGTCTTCATCATGGTGCAGGAGTCAAAGATCTCATGTTTTCATGAAGGAATTGGTGTTTGTGAACAACTCATTGGAATGCCCATTCCACTCTCATACACTCGCTTGACATCAAGATTTCTCGTCCTCTGGCATCTCACTCTTCCTATTATCCTTTGGGAGGATTGCCACTGGATTGTAGTCCCTGCAACTTTTATCAGTGCTGCCTCGCTGTTCTGCATAGAAGAAGTAAGTTTCTTGTTGCTGTGATTCCTGAAAATTGTTCGTATATACTTGCAAATTTAGACTTGTGTCTGTACAGCAGACAAATTTTTTTTTCTTTTGGGTCAACATAAAACAGATAATGTTCTAATATCAAATATGGGGGATATCAGATTATCTAATCCATTTTCCTTTCTTGATATAATTTCTTATTACTGAATTTTGTTTAGTTTTTGTAACTTAATTTTTTGGCATAGGTTGGTGTTCTGATCGAGGAACCATTTCCAATGTTAGCCCTTGACGAACTTTGCAGTCATGTACAAAGCAACATTCAGGAAGCAATTGCAGCTGAGAAAGCCATTCAGAATCAACTTATTGCTAAGAGAAAGAGCCATACCTGCGAGCATACAACAAATGGTAGGCCCAAATCAAAGCAGAGAGGAGTCTAAGCTCGAAAACCTGATAATCGAACAACTTGCTTGTAAATTTCCAACCATTTTGTGGAGCTTGCTGTTTTCTGATCCTCTCTCATTAAGTTTCAGGTCACAATGATATATAAATAAGAAGCATGCTTCCCTCTGAAAATCTTATAGTCAGATGTATAAATTTGTGTATATAGAGCAGCTTTACTGTAAATGTGCTTGTTGCATACATAACCAGTTGGATTTCTTTTCTGAACAATTTGAATTGTTCTCACAAGAGAGGCAATAGTGAATGGAATACTGCTTATATATAACAAGGTCTCAAAGCAATTTTACAATCCTGTTTGGTTTATCCGTTTAGAAATGGGATTAGGGATTTCCTATTCCTAATGGGATTAGGGATATCTCAATCAAATCCTAACCTGAATATGGTTTCCAGATTCATATGATTAAGTAATCAGCAACGAACAGGAAAAACATTTAGCCGTTGATTATATCAATTTCTAAGTAATCCGCAAGAAAAAGGAAAAACATTTCACCGCTGTTTATATGAATTTCCTAAAGACGGTTGCCTATTCCTGATAGGATTAAGAGTCGGGGACATGTATATAAATTGGAGTAATTTTGTTCATTATATACTAATTGAATCAGTGGGTGGGTGAAACGTAGTGTTGAAAAAAAAATATGGATTCCATTAGTCAAGTTTGGGATTTCAATTTTAGAGAAGAGTTGCAGAAATTTGACAATGCTCTGTATCAATACCCAATTGTATCGATGGATACTGAGTTTCCAGGATTTGTCAGAGACACACCATGGAAGGCTGGGGATCTTAGAATGTATTTTGATGTAAAAGTTAATATCGATTTGACGAAACTAATTCAACTTGGATTAACGTTGTTGGACGAGAACGACGCTGTCGGGGGAATATGGGAATTCCATTTTTCTTTCTGTAAAGAACGGGATGTTTTCCGTCAGGATTCTGTCGAATTTCTGGAGGAAAGTGGGATTGATTTCGACAAATTGGAGACTGATGGGATTGATGCGTTTGAATTCTCTATTGAATTTTGTCATATTTTGAGAAAACACAATCGCGATTTACTGTGGATAACTTTCCACGGTCTTTACGATTTGGGGCATACGTTGAAACTGGTGACGAGAAAACCCTTGCCCAACAATATTCTGAATTTCACACAGCAATTGGGCGATGTGTTTGGGAAAGTGGTGGATGTAAAATACATGGCGAGATTTTGTAATGGGCTGAGAGGAGGGGAATTGGGGTTACAGAAATTGGCCACTATGATTGGGGTTGAGAGAATTGGCGACGCTCATCAAGCTGGTTCAGACAGCTTATTGACAGCAATGGTGTTCGCAAAGATTAAGACTATGTACGAGGTTGAAAAATCTCTATATGTGGGTTATTTATACGGAATTCACACCAAGATTGGTAGATTACAACACTCGCTTAACTGTCCTAGACAAGTTGTACCATGGGTTCGCTGCTATACTCAACCAAAGATTCATTGCGTATTTGTTCATCCTCCAGTTCTTCAGTCTAGGCCTCCCTGTGTTCCATATCCTATGCATCCTATATCTTTTTATCCATAGAAGAGCAGAATTATATAATTTTTAGTTTTTTTTTCATAAAAAAATTTCATGGATGAAATTGAAGTGAATATATTCAATTATGATATTTGATAGACTATTTCTTCAACCAAAATCCGACACTAAATGTTATCCATATTCTAAATTGATTTTTTTGACCAATTATTTACAAGTTTTAGACTAATTTTGGTCTATTAGACTATTTGTTTTTAGCAATCGTTAGACTATTTGTATGTGTGTGTGTGTGATTAGTTTTGGTTGGAAAGAAAACAATTATATAATGATGCATGATTATTAAGAAAAGTCTCTTAATAGTCCTACAAAGAAAAACAGAAGATAGAGTATAAACAATCAAAGATGAACAAATCAAACATATTATGTTTTCTTTAGTTTTTCAGTAAGAAAATAAAAAAAAAATTGAAAACTATTAGAAATGGAGAAGAAAAATTAATAAAATAAAATAAAGAAGCAAAGGTTTGTTTGAACTAAGAAGTCCTCCCTCATATGTAAAATATTAATCTACCAAATAAAATCAATTAAAGATTTTGTCTGAAAATAAAAATTTAAGACAAATTTCGATTATGCTGTAAATTTTTACATACCATATAAAATTTTAATTTTGATTCCACGCCACCTCAAAATCTTATATACGCCACCAATGGAATATATAAATGAAAAACAGAATTGCAACCATCTTTATATTATTACAATATGCAAAAAATATTTTCAAGCTTTTGAGACAACCATAAATATAGGGGAGGCCTAAGAGTTAGCTCAGGACCTTCACCCTATTATACTATTCAGAACCTTCATCCTTATTATAATATCCTTTTCTCTTTGTAATATGAGAGGCGCGAAAAATAAGTTCCATTCTTCTGTTCCTAAAGCTTGTCCTCAGAAATGAATTTCCTGAAAAGTTCATTAGGAACTCTGCTTGAAAAATTTGTGCAGTGCTGTTTCCTTGAGTTTTGACAGCTAAAAGTAAAGATAACCCTCCAGTATAATGCTCTGATCTGAGATCCTGGGCTGTAGATTTTTCACTTTTAATCTTCTCTCCATACTCTTCAAAGCCCCTAAAGAACTCTGGCTGCTGCTTTCATCCCACAATGGCAATACTTCCACCACGAGTTTTTGTAACATATTCTGCTCAGTGGCATCAGTGAGAAGCCCTGAAAGCTCATCAAAACTTCCTCTCAAATCCAGTAAAACACTGCAGAATCCCCGACGCTTACAATATTCCAAAATTTCATTCAAACTTATCTGATCCAAAACCACGGTTTCTATTCCTTTTTGAGCTGTTTCTGGCTCAACTGTTGTCTCTTTGACTGTGAATATTATCATCTTAGCAGTTGCATCCTCAGCTAGGGAGGGAATGTGAATTGGAGATGAAGGAGATGTTGCTGTTATGATACACAGGGGTTGGTTGGCACAAGGCTCTTGTGATGTAGGAACATAAAACTTGCCAACTTCAGAGGCCGAAATTATAATTGCATCATATTCTTGTAATAATTTTGAGTAATATCCACCAAACTCAGTAGCTCTTTCCCCAAGTTGGTTTAAAAAATGGCCATTAACTGAAAGGGAGTATCTACGGTTCAGGCAGATGCCTCAAGTTAAAATACTTTAGCAAAGAACAAGTCAATATCAAAGCAGATCCTCAGAGAAAAATATAATAAAGAGTAGATATTACCTATTCAAGAATTAAAAACCAACAAAAGAATATTCTCATTAGCATTATATAAACTCATGATTGATGATTTACTTACTACTATCAAACTGTATATTAAGATATTTATCTTTACCTAAGTGTAACAAAAGGCTTCCCTGTAAGCATTCTATGGATATAGGCCTCATTGAGCATCTTGCACAATTCTTCTTCTACTCCGACAGTTACACTGATTCCAGCACCTCTGAGTCTATCCAATCCACTTGATGCCACAATTGGATTTGGATCAACCATTCCAATCACCACCTTCTTAACTTTAGCTTTAATGAAGGCTTCAGTGCATGGTGGAGTTCTCCCATAGTGATTACATGGTTCTAAGCTCACATAAGCTGTTGCATTCTCGGCCAAATCTCCAGCATCTCTCAGAGCAAATACCTGAATGAAATTATCTGAGAAAAATTGGTCAAACAAAGAAGCTGGTTCCTTTTTTTTTTTAAGAAAACAAAATAGATATAATATTGTAGAAGAATAATAAGGGATCATGCTATTGCATAAGTTACCAATCCATATATAGAATGCACTCAAAACATATGCGGCCAAAACTTTCAATAGTTATTTTATTTTTGTCTTCAAACATAGCAAAAACTGATTCAGTACTTTTCTCAAAGAATGCTAAACATATTTTAAAAAGAAAAGTATCAGGAATTCATTTCAAAAACAGCAAATAAGCAAGTAAAATATCAGGCATTCTTTCAGGAAAAGCCCACCATAATAATCAAACTCAAGATGAAGGGTTTTATTTGCACTTGAAAGCAAGAATGCACAGCCTTCAGAAATTTAAACAATTTAATAAGCAAACTGAAATAGGCATAGAATGCTTAACTGTTTTTCGTTGGGTAAATTGGTTTGCTGAAACATATATATAAATACAATGGGACTAATATACAATATTTTGGTTTCTCAAAAGTTCCAACATATTAAAATCATGATCAGTGATTCTATGCCAGCTATTAGGTTTAGATAATAAACCTCTCATTATTATTATTATTCAGTTAAATTTCAAGTTCAACTCATATGACCAAGAACATCAATTATGAATCTTTAATGCCGAGTCTTTACAAAGAATTCAACAAAGTAAAATGTAAGCAGCGGGTCCACAGCCCGGCTGCTCTCATTTAACTACCTTGAAATTTTCTACCTTTTGAAAATGCAATATCTTTTTTCAATTCCCATGGCTTTGTAGCTTTTACATTTTAGCTGAACTATCAGAAATAAACCTATTTTGTCCAACATAAACTGAAGGGAACAAAGACACACTAAATGCAAGTAAACAGAGGAGAGATAAATAGACTAAAACAGTTCACAATGATTAATCAGATTTTTTGGCTAAGGAAATGTGAAGACACAAAAAGGAACACTTGGGGTTACCTCTGCATGAGGCTGACCAGCTTTAGGGTGGAATCCTTCACCTACAATCTTTCCATCCTTGACAATGACGCAGCCAACGATAGGATTAGGACTTGTACACTCAATTGCCTTCTTTGCTAGCTCTACACACCTCCTCATATAAAATTCATCATCTTTGCCATCATCACTGCCATGTTTTTGAATCACTCCACAACTAACTCTAACCAATCCACCATATCTTTTCAAACCATTAAGTGATTTGGAAACCATTTTGACTGAATTGCAAAACCCATATTTGGAATTAAATCTGCACAACGAAATAGAGTGTTGGTGCGCTGGTGAACAAGATGAGTTTATATGAGAAGAAAGTCGGAAATTGAGGGGTGCCAATGCGTGATTTGGGAGTGAGAGGTTTTGAATTTGCATCTTTTTGGATCACTGAAGGATGAGAACTTGAAACGTCAGCAGGCTTTGATGACGATAGGTAAATGACCTACTCCAGCAAATCGGTAGAGCGAAAAGAAGCAAAAGAAAAAATTTAGGTGAGAATCTGCAAGATCTCTAGCGTGTGAGACTAGCGTGATAACCAACACCACCACCCAGACAGTCACTAATGTATAAAGAGGTCTAATCAATTAATATTAAAGTTTGTTCAACTTAATATAATTGAATTGGATTTTTTTTAAATCTAATAACAAATTACAAAATTTATTTAATTGACTCGTTATAGCATTATTAAACGTGTTATAAATAAAGAATAAATGAGTTGAAAATTGATATTAAGAAAGTCAATTAAATAAATTTAGTAATTAATATAGTCAATTAAACACTGTTAATAATTAAGAGAAGTAATAAAAAAAAATTTAGCTGGAAGAATTAATGCTACCAAATTATAAATTTGAGATGTCAATAAGTACTATTTTCTATTTTTGCTTAAACAAAATAGTATCTTATCAAGTTATGAGTTTGTATTTCGCATTTTAAACCCCCTTTTATTTATTTCTGATTTTAATCATTCGTCAAAATACACATAGTAAGAAGAGCAGACATTACACAAAAAGAATTAGTCCACAGTGAAAGAAAAAAAAAATGAAAAACTTAGCACAAAATACAACGATCACTGTATACTGAGAATATTACTATGGAACTTATAAGAAAATACAGGCGCAGCATCCAACCATAGGACTCTTACTTCGAATATTGTCTTGAATTATCTCTAGCTGTGAAATTATCTCTTCAAATGTAGGTCGGCATTCAGGATTCTTGTGCCAGCACTCTCTAAGAAGCCTAATCAAGTGGGAAAAAAGCAGTCATGAGTAAAGAGACTTGTTTCAGATCAAGCCACCAACTGAATTAGAACAACAATGCATAATTATGTTGTTTGAAAGACTTCTAGACATTTCCGTCTTCTAAAACTCCTAGGAACTATGGAACCAGAGTGCCATACAGTGTTCATGAAATTTAGGAGTGGAAACTCTTCAACGAGTATTGGATATATGCCAACTCATCAATGTTAGAGAGAGGGGGATTAAACCCACGGTATGGCACAGAAGAGGGGTGAGATATTCATATCTCACATCTTGAAAAAAGCTATCAATGGGCTCAAGCACTTGTCCAATCAATAAAGGCTTAGAACTTGACAATAATTTCTCATGATTTAGCTCTAAGAAATTAAAACATCCCTAATATGCTGCAAGTATATCAGAGTACTTTTTGGTGAAATCTGATGTCAACAGGGAAAGCAATTTTATAGAAACTCACATCTTTATCGGTTCGGGGTACACATATGAAGATAGGGATGGTCGGGAATCTTCGTAAGCCCGCTTGTCTGCGACATGCTCTGCCTGTTCTGTCCTATTTGAAGGTCCACCTTGGAACATCTATAAACTCGTACAGACCAAAAACATAGACATTAACCAACTTCACTAACAATCAAGACTGTCCAAAAGAGGCACTCCGGAATTGAAGCTATAAAATGAGTGATTTTGATTACCTCATGTACTATAAGGGCAAAGGAGAAGACATCAACACTCTTCCCGTAAGATTCTCGACGATAAACCTCAGGTGCCATGTAACGATCTGAAAATGATACAAGAGTTTTTTAGAATAAGAGAGATGGCCTTTACATGAGAGATATTTTACTTTCATCAGTTGAGGAGATCTTTACATGAACCAGTGCCGCCTGTCATCTTGTAGCCAGCATCCTTCTCCTGTGCAATCTTGCTGAGGCCGAAGTCTGTAACCTTAAGGTGTCCTGATTCATCTTGAAGCACATTCCTGGGAATATTAACATGAAACAATAACAGTGAGATTTCTTCTTTATTTATCATTTGCTGCAATTTGCTCGCCAGGGGATGGTGAAATGAGGGAAGTATTCACCGAGAGGGAGCCACAAAAAATCTTTTGATCAGATAAAAAGTGCAACAGAATCATTATGAGAATTAACAGAAGGATTCTGAAAACCATACCTTGGTGTCAAATCCCGATGTATTATAGCATGTGGTTTGTGTTGATGCAGATAATTCATGCCTCTACAGCGTTGCAAGATGAATAATTGAGGTTTAGCAAATGAGGTATAAAATTATTGCAACGTTTTTCTACCAAAGAAAAAAAAAATTATAGCAACGTTTTAATAGAATTGTTAGATTTGTGTCTCAAATGTTGTTTTTAAATTTCAAGAATAAGTTAGGATATGATTTGATTCATTAGCAAATTTTTAGGAATCAAATTTGATTATTTTATCTTTATGATTTGATAGGACTAAGTTGTTGATTTTCCGTCTTTTTTAGTTAATGACTTTGCTGTATGAACAAGTGACGTTGATGAATGAAAATTATCAGTTTCTTCCCTTCTACTCTATCTACCATATTCTTGTAAAAAAACCAACAAAATGGTATCAGAGCCTTTGTTGGTCTTAGAGGATCTGTGAAAAGCAAAAATTCAAAAAACAAAGAGAAGCCTTATACTTAACCAAAAATGTCAGCCAACAATAGCCTTTCTTATAATTCTTAACTAAAAATGTCAGCCAACAATAGCCTTTCTTTGACAACTCCATACACCTTTAATGGTTAAAACTACTAAAATGGTCAGTAAAAGATCCAAAGCCAAAATTGTTATTCAGAATTCCGTGGGAGATTCAGTTTTCCCTTGGATCATGGATGCAAGACTGCACAAAACCAGCAAGGGAACAAAGGCAAGATGGCAAGAAAAAAAATGCACTTTTCAAAAGACCACTCATAAGGAGAAATATTGTTGGTGGAGATCTAATGCAATATGTGACAATTGCAAACAGCTTAGGCACATCACAAAGGTATGCAAAAGCAAGATTAAAGGTCCTCAAAGTAGTCATCAAGCACAAGCAACAGTGAATAGCCAACAGGAGGAGGAATAGTTATTTTAACTCTAGTCAAAGTCATGTCCACGCAATGAGAACAACAAAAAACTATGCCAATGCCCATGCAATGAAAAAAAAATGTCCATGCCTATGCCTATGAGAACAAAATATGTCTATGCCTATACCTATGACAACAAATATGCCCTTCAATGGAAGTTTTGCAAACTTCAATTGGATAAAAATATGTACCTTGCAATATCTAATGCATAGCGAACTGCTGTTTGTGGATCAAGTCTTCCCTTTCTTTTCAGTATGTCATACAAACTTCCCTAGCAAGTTTACATTGGAGAAAAATTAGAATAAAATTCTTGTTACCTTCTAAGCCATGAATTATTAAGAGAACACTTACATTGCGGAGATATTCCGTGAGGAAGATTAAGCGATCAGGGTGCTTCAGAACACCAAGAAACTGAACTATACTTGGATGGCGCAACTTCTGCCACAAGCCCAGTTCCTTCAAAAAGGTATTCCTGTGAAATAACAAAATGGAATAGTGCAGAATAGTTAAAGCAGCCAGTGTTATGCTATTAGACTTGATTTCAGACATAGCAGATTCTTGCGTGTAAACTTGATACTTCATTCTCATAGTTCTTTTTTATTCTTCCCCCTCCTGGTGCTACAGTTCTATAATATAATAATTTGAACAAGACCAATGGAAAAAAGCAAGATTCAGATAGTATTGTTTCCATTTAAAACAATTAAGTTGCTTAAAGGTGCTCAGTTCTATAATTTGTATAGCTTTTGATTCTAAAAAAGAGTGTGTGGTGTGCACGGGGCATTCACATTGGTATGAGAGAGGAGGAGCTATTTACACAATTCTAGAGTCCAGACAATAGACTCACATCACTTTCGGATTTGATGCAATGGAGGAACGAATAGTCTTTGCTGCTACTTCTGTACCACGCCATTTCACTAAATAAACTTCACCATATGCTCCCTGCAAGACTTCATATTTTAATTGCAGGGAATCATCACCAATAAGATAATTATGTAAAGGCAACTGTAGCAAAGAAGGATAATATCCTAATCGAACTACAACAGCTCAAATACAATCCAAGTGAATTTTAGGTGCCCTAAGTTTGCCTGTAGAAACAGAGATGATTTGGAATTACTTCTCCAATAAGTGTTGCACCCTCCATGTCCACTTCATTGTAATCAATCTCATAGCACGGTGTCTGGGAATCAAGTCCTACCTGTCCTAACTAAGATGAATCAGTAAACTCAGAGAAGAATAACATTCATCAAGTACAAAAAGTTAACGAGCTTTAGATTTATTTATTTTATAAAGCAGCCAAGTTATGATGTAACCTAAGTGCACATATTCTTATTTTTTTTAAGTTGATCTAAAACTAACTAGTAACAGAGAAAATAAAGTGAATTTCCAAACTAAACAATTGAATCTTCATTTCAGAAATGTAAATGATCACTCAACACGTAGGAAAAGGCCATCACCTTGGAGTATTTGGTTCATTGCCTCATACAGACAAGACTAATAGTTTATGGCCGTACAGAGCACGGGCATATGTGATTTAGAAAGACCTATATGATAAGTCCCAACTTTCAACAAAGATATACCTGTTTTTGCTTTTACGCAACAAATTCTTAAGAATCAAGTAACTTATATTCTTGCGGAAATATTATTAAGTGCGGGATATTGTACTAAATGCTTCCTTAGCAAATGTTATTAGCAATTCAAGTATCAATTATAAGCTAAAAAAGTCTATTACCGGATCTATTCCACCCCGACTTTCAAGTATCTTGCAAATATCATGATGGCCATGGCTAAGAGCATCTGAAAGCGGCTGCAAAAATAACTAACCTCAATTATATTTTATCAATATATTGTCTAGGGAACTAATGTGAAGGAAAAAGAAAAGCTAACAAGCATGTCATAAATACATGATAAAAAAGGAGGGAAATCTTCTTGTTACAGATATCTCTAACACACATATGTATGAAATAAAAAATACATAATCAATTGAATATTAAAAGGTGCTAACCTGCAGTTTCTCATTTCCTATCCTTTATATAGTAAGGCAGTGAAGTTGCTGATAGTTAATATTTTCTCAGAAATTTTGATTCAAGCAAGTAACTAAAAAATAAAACTGAAAATTGAACTTCTTACATGTGTGGATATATGGTAACTAATGAATCCCATAGAAGGTGCCAATAGTAGCACAGGCGATGAAGTGCATAACAAAATGGAGTGGGATATCGATTAACTGGCTTTGCTCATTTACTAGACAAAATAACAGTTTGGCATGCTAAATGGATAAATTCATCCATCAACTAACTTACAGTGCGACCCCATCGATCTTCAGAGTTCACGTCAGCCCCTTTCTCAAGAAGTAGGAGCACAATTTCAGTGCAGCCTTCACAGGATGCTAAATGAAGAGCAGTTCTCTTATCATAATCAGCAAAATTGGGTTCGACCCCTTTTTCTAATTCCTGCATTACCCCTAATTTGTCACCCTTACCCGAACAATGAAGCAGTCTATATGGACCTTCTGAATCATTTGTTCGCGGAAGCATCCTCTGCCACATATCCGATAATGAAAATTCATTATTTGTTTGCAATATAAAGTAAAGAATTAAATTAAAGAAAAAAAAATACAAGCTAACCACAAGGCTGATGCTTCTGCAGAACAAAATTTTGTAAGTAGAAAAAGTTACATAAAGATATGAGCTTGTCATTAGGAGCATGATGAATTTCTAACATCTAAATTCAAATATCAGTCAATATATATGTCCAAAATCATGTGGTTTGCCTAACATTACAGGAAATTCTTCATGAGAAGGATCACGAATCAGTAGTCATAATAGAAAGAATGAATAAACTCAGTAATATGGGATAAAACATAAGAATATCTTTAGCTTTAACAAATCACTATAATATTTGATGCGATAAACCGAAGGATGTATTTTTTAGCATAATCTCGTTAGAAACAAGAGAATAACCATTAACTCAACGGTAATATAGACCTAGCAAACGATCTTAGCTCAACAACTACTGAATCCCCACTCGTGCAACCGAACTGAAATACATCCTCCATAGATATTGAACCATGAAAGACTGAATTCAGCTAATTCAGTTAGAAAAAGAAAAAAAAAAACCCTATCCAGTCAGAAAAATGTGAAAATAATGAATATTTAATCTAACAAATGCCTTTTAAGTTTTGAGCCTATCCTGCAGAAATTTGATAAGACAATCTTAAGCTACCCGGCTCCATCAGATCGTACTCTTCAAATCAAATAAAACCTCAGAAAAATAAAAAATAAAAAGGGGAAAAATTAAGCACCTTTCGAGGGGAAGGAGTCTTGGAACCTTTCATAAATCAGAGCGAATCAGTGAAAGAAACCTCTGACCGGAAAAAGAACATGAAATTAAAATGTATCAGAATAATCTCAAAAGAAATGAAAAATATAAAAATTGGAAAATAATATGTAAGGATTTGTTCCAGTTGAGAAAACAGTGAATTGTAAGGAATAGCTTATGTAGGTAAGATTGCAGTTAATTACATTTTGATGAGTGTAAATTAGAAGAATAAAAATCCAAATGTGTCGACATCGATTGGAGAAACCAATGTTATCATTTTTGTCTCTCTTCTTCAGGAGATTTCCTCCACCATTATCCAATAACTTGGATTTCTTCGTCTGCAGCGATTGGGGTATGAATCTCGAATACTCTTTCAATGCTGATAAAACGAGAAAATCTTGAGGTATTAAATTTTCTCTGTAACCAAAATACCTTTCACCATTTTCATTTTTTCTTCCTAGAGAAGCTCGTTTTGGCGGGAGGGGTTTGGCTCAATAAACGACAGCGTTTTTATCCGATTAGATTGGAATAATATTTTAATATAGGGGGAGATTCCTATAAACATGAACCGTTGGATGGTCCTTCAAATGGTCCAATGATCATGGATTTGAGGCAAACGAACTCCTCGCCGGGTTAAAGACGAAAGAGTTTTGAAGCGGCCCACAGCCATAGGAGCTAAAAGAAATTTCAAAATTCAAAAACCCAAAGTACCCTCCAAAACGCCACACAGTATCCAGCAACTATCCAGTCGGACCAGTTCGATCTTCTCTAAATTTACAGATCCAAACATGGCGTTGAACAATCCACCAAAGCAAACCCTAACCACAGCCGTTGATACTACTCGGAGCCCCGAAGAGGCTGGATCCTTGTCCAGAGAAGAGGACGATGAAGAAGTAGAAGAGGAAGAGTTGGAAAAGCTGGAGACAGAAGCCAATGAAATGGGGAAGAAAATTCTTCAATACAGAGCTACTCTTCCAGATCAGCTCAAGAGTACCTTATCTTCTATTCTTTCTTCCCAGCGACCTGTTGTTCCCGATATTGATTGTGGGTCGGATCCCGGACCCGCTAGAGAGCCGAATGAAGGTTAGTTCTTTTTTTCGGTTCTAGGGTTTCATATTTTTCTTTGCTAAGATGGACTTAAATTTTGATTTTGAAGACCAAAATGCAAAATTTTGGTGATGGGTCGGTGCATTCACTTGAAGAAAACAGTGGCTGTCTATTCCCAATTTAGACCAGAAAGAGTCTGCAACCAAATATGCAATCATGAATACCTAAAAGTTCTTTCTTTAACGTCGTTGTAAGGTGCTAGACTTGTTTGGTTTCGAGGTATCAGTGTTCTCTGCTAATTATTGAATATTCTTGATATACCTTCTGGTCGTGTATCTAATGTGTGCACTGCGTGAAGCATAGTATGACACACTGGTTGTGCCCTTTGAGAGTAAATGCTGATTCTGGTTTTGGGTATGTTCTAGAGCAATGTACCATTTGAAGAGCCTAATTGGTTGTATGTATGACATGTATAGGCTGGTTGGGGATGGCCTCACATTTGAGAGAGATTCGCATGCCTCCCCTCCCCTTCCGTCCTTTGAATGAAAGGTCCTTTTGAAAATTAAAAACGATTCAATTTAGTTCCTTTATTTCTTGCTTTTCTGCGCTGAAGCTATATGAATTTTTTTTAGAAGGTTGCTCCATTGCTGTAGCAATTGCATGAATCTAGGAACACAATATTGGTGATGTGTTCAAGATAGTTGCTGAAGAACTTTAATCATTCAGTGTTATTGCTCGTACTTTAAACAATTCTCTTCTGCTTGCAAGATTTTATAGTACCAATGGAGTGGTGATGATATCAGTGAATGGAAAGAAAATAGAGTTAAGGTCTTGTAATATTTTTGAGTTTTATATGGATATCTATGAGAGTGGGCATGATTAAATATTGAAGATGATAATGGTAGTTGCACGAAAAGATGAAGCTTAGTTACTGTTAAAGTTGAATGCTTTTGCCTTGCCTTGACTTTTTGAAGTACTGTCAATTTAAACCAAGCGACATGATTCTATTTGATGATGTTTTCTTCTGATGCTTCCACGGTCTTTATGTTGTATAATCTCTTTAAATTATTATTGCAGAGTTGACCATGTTTCTTGATTGTTGGACAGGTTTTGGAGAGCAGGGAAAATCCAGTAAATCAGCGTTACTAGTAGGAGGAGACCAAAACAACATAGAAAAACTACGTCTGCTGAAAGATAAAATTTCCCGCAATATTTCTGCTATGCCTATTATAATAAAGAGGGTGAAAGAGTGTACCTTTAAGATTGATAATCTCAACACTTACAATGGAATCATACATCCGGCTTTTAAAAAGAAAAGGACTAGCTGACCAAGTGCAATGCAGGCTTGCTTGACTTTTCATATTTGGTGATAGTTTGATGAGGAATGACTGGTCGTTCAAATGATGACTGATTTAGATTTGTACAATGGATCCACGCATCCAGCTGTTGAAAGTAAGGAATTGAATGGTCAAATATGTTTCACCGTCCTCAAATTTTGGAGTTATCGATGTATTGTAATTACTCAAAAGCATCATTTTGAGGTGTATTATTATGTGTTAATATTCTGAAAGCAACTCTTACATCGGTTTAATTATTAATTGTTATAAAGAGAATGACGTTGTTGCTGAAGACATACTAACTTCATCTCTCATCCTCATGGTTAACTGTGTGCTATTGCTAAGACATTAGCATGATTGGAACTCGTGAGCAGCATTTAACATCCTCCTCTTTCCTACTGAATGTTACAATTCGTATATAATAATTACAGTATTATGTACTCATTTCTCCACTGTAATCTAACTGTTCCTGTTGTAAACACTTTATCACTGCTGGATTGATGCTCGAGTATTTTATCAAGCTTCAGTCCGCAAGCTGAAAGCAACTGTTCTATAAAACTTGAAACCAAAGCTAATGGGAAAGCAGTTTATTTCATGTAACAGATGAAAGACTTAAGAACTTTGTTCCAAACTCGGTGCTACCACTTCACAAATATGAACAGTCCTTATTGAAAACAAAAAAGTCTTCTTTCACAACCTTTTCTTTTCCCTTTTTTTTTTAAATGTAAAACATTCATCGAGTATAATTCACCATTGGGTTTAGACCAGTGTACACATGTAAGGTTAGCACCACATAAATGTCTAACAACAATGATATGGAACAAAATAATAAATAAATGACTCAATTGTCGATTCATAATACTAAAGCTTTACAGCTGATTAAATCATCTTCAGAAGTTAATCTGGGTATGGAAGAACTGACCATTACCCCTTCCATATGTGCAGTGGTTTTCGACATCAAAAACCACTGTACTAAGCCCCTTCCCTATGATGAAGACCCTCTTCCCGATTGCTACAAGCTGACAAGGTGGTCTTGTAAGTAGCGATGACAGCCTTCCAGCTGCCACCCAATCCCTTTCATTCTTCTGCCACATCATCACCCAATAAATGTACATATCCTCACTGTATCTTCGAACATAACTGAAGCCCGCATGCTTATTAGCAGATCGACAAACAAACAGATCGCCAATGGAACTAAACTACAAGGGATTAAGCCCTCTTTCACATTTGCAGAATTCCCAATAAAAAAAAATGGAATTCCAGGAAAGCCAAAAGAGATCAGATGAAGCCAAACGAGGCAACAACATTGAAAGAAACCCTAAATTAATTTGCAAGCACATCAAGGACATGATGTTGCAATCAAAAAAATTTCAAGACGAATGCGTGAAACGACACGAGATTTAGCAGTCTAAGAATTTTAAAAAAAAACAACAATAATACTTATGATCGATCATATGGATCACATAAATTTACCGTTGAGAATTTGATGGAAGTTGTAGAATATTTTTGGTTACTTGTAAACAAACGTGCCTCTCAACCTATCAGGTCTGGCCATTTATGTCCGAAAATTTTATGGCGGCATTCCGTAATTAAACCTATCCTTAAGGGGTAAAGTAGGAACGATGACAAAATTTGAAGCAGCGAATGACAGTAATGGAATATTCTGATTGCTTTGTCAACAGATTCCAATTTGATTAACATGATTACAATATGCAAATTATGGAATATTTATTTGTTAATTTATTTTTATTATCTTTCCGATTACCTTCTTACACCTCCGTTCGCTTTTAATAACGTAGGACTCATATTATAAGAAGATAAAAATAAAGATACATATCACTAGGAAGAATAGAGAAAATAATATAAAGCCATTAGTAAAGCTCTCATTTTTAAATTAATAATAAAATAACATATAAAATACGCAAATATTACTTATCCAAAATAAAATTTTTATTTAATGGCTATCTATTATTCTCGATTATAATTATACAATTCAATATTGAATAATTTAACAGTTAAAAATTATATCTAAAGTGTAAAATAACTACAAAAATGGAGCATTAAACATATTTATATTATTTATGTTATACATATTAAATTATTAATATTATTTATTTGCAGAAACAACCTAACAATATTAAGTGATTGTTTGTGTTTGTTGAAAAAAAAAAAGTAGCTATTCTTGTTTTGTTTGTGGAAAATTTATAATACAAATTGGCAAAATATCAATTTATATGAATATATGCATAATGAATACAATTTTTTAAAATTACAAACAAAAATAAGATGATAGTCTCTCCTCTTCGCTTTCTGTTTTATCTATTAAGAACCTGCAAACCCATGCTGCTTCATTTTCTTTCTATTCATGAAAACTTAAACTCGCAGGGCTGGTAAACAAAGCTCTAAAAACCAACTTCTATTGAATAATGGCCACAAAAATTCATTTGCCTTGATTTTTTAACACTATTTTCAGCAGGACTTCACAGCACAAGCTGATTCACAGCTTCGGGGAAGTAGCAACGATTGGTTTGAAAGCATTCCTTAGAAGACCTTCTTGAGTCAATGTTACAATATGCTGTCCATCCATAGATAAATATTTCAGTTCACAAGCGCAGTTACGAGAAAAGTTGTACTTCTATTGACAAATTAACATATCTGATATGGTTGTCTACCTCTCCCTTTCTGTTAAACATTCTGCCAGATACAAAGCCTCGTGCATGGGAGGCGACAGGACTTGTCATCTGCAAGATGCTGAAACGTGAACATTCTGATGGGAACTCAAATGTTAGAAGTACTATCAGCACTTACCACAAATAACAACCAGCCATCAGCTCTAAAGGGCCGGTGAAACCACATCCTGAGAAAAGGGGAAAAACCCCATTAGAAATGGTTCAATTATGATTATAATAAAATTGGGGCATCAACCATGTATCAGCGATTCTGGTTCAAGAGTCGCATGCCTGCCATAAATATAAAAATTCATACTAACAACGACAAGCAGCACCTCAAAACAATTAAGGCCAAAATTAACAAGGGTGATGCTAAATGAAGAAAATTCACTTTAAAGCTTAAACATAATGGTGCGTGCTATTGAAGCCCAAAATTATTTTTGTGCTTCACAAGAAGAACTAATAACCAACTTAACTGGAAATTATCCATCTCAAAACCAGCTAGTTATTGAACTTTCAAATTATATCTAAATCGATCAGGGGAAGGGGAAGAAATTATGTTGTTATGGTCGATGCAGTATTTAATTGATAAGGCAGATTCCACAGTTCAACCATCATGTTCATCCATGTAGGTGATAATCATAAACATCTCCCTCAACTAGTGCATTTTTTGCATAATGTTGTGAACTACTGAATCAATTATACTTTCAATAGGATGAAGATACTTACGAGTGGTCTAGACTAACAGCAGATGTCTTCAAACCCTTAGTGCGGTGTGGATTCAAGCTCACTCGAAGAAATATAAGATCTGAAGCATATGCTACTACACATCTGCCAAGACCATTTAATAATGATAAAAATCTACAAATGTTAAAAAAAATTGCACCATATCCATCATATTAACACCACAGTAATTATGTTTTGGCCATCACCATTGTCATGCCATTTTTCTTGTGAGTTTTCAATGATTGAAAACATTCTTAGTTTTGACCATACATGGAAATTGATGCGGAAATACACACATGTACTCCACTGTCACACACAAAAGGAACCGTGCATCACCTTTAGACATTTTATCAGCCTTCACTAAAATGCAGATAGAGCATTTAATAAATATAAAATGCCAAATGGCGAAGCCCGATTTATTCAGCAAGCCAAAGAAATCAGAAGGCCAGATACTATTATTTAAAGAGAAGTGACTTGGTCAGAAAAGACGTGTAGTCAGTCCAAAAAAGTTAGGAACTAGGTTCTTATAAAAATCAATTCAAATTTTAAGAAGTCATGTACCTATGCAAAGCCTGGTCATCTGAAAGTTTTCCTCTTGCTCTAAACCAATACTTCAAGCTGTGATAAAATGTTATAGAATGGGCGTCCAAGAAATAAACAAAGGTTTATATTACATTAATGTCAAAATGCGGGTTGTTATTGAAGAAAAGAACAAGCATTATAGTAACATAGTCCTACCTTGGGGGAGATTTTGTCTGATTAGTGTTAGTGTTTGGCTCACAAAATCTTATCTCTATGGGCCAAGGGACAAAATCTTGTGAGGCTACCTTGTTCCGGTATGTCCTGAAACAGCCAATACAGCTTCAACTTTAATTCAAATACAAATTCACAAATAATTACTGGAACCATGACGGTAGAATGAAGATAAACATAAAACATCCACATTAATTGAAAAATAGTTAAATGCAAAAGCAGGGAGAAGCTAAACATATTTTAAAGAATCATACCTTGGAAGACGCGGATCAGTTAGACGTTTCTCACGCAACTCCTCCATTGACAGAAGCTACAATAGATCAGTGTTTAATATCTGTCATTGCAATGGGCTTTGATTATATAAAGAAATGTAAGCAAATTCCACTTACCATCTCTGGTTCTGGAACACTTGGCATTTTTACTTCTTGGTGCTTAAAGCCATCTTGTTCTTTCTGTAGAATTAACATAAAATATGGACATCCTTGAGATATTGTACGAAATCATAAACTGCCTCCACGCCAGCAAATATTTATTTTTCCCAGAAAAAAAAGACAACCAAATTGGCTATAACTCGTCTTAGCTTCATAATTAAACAACAGAGAGTAATTCCTACAAAACCAAAGCCTTCGTATCCTACAGATGATGACAATCACAATTTATACAAGCTAAAGAATTTGAACAAACAAATCTTGGAAGGATGAGTTCCTAGGTTAATCAGACAATATACGGCCAACAAACAACGTAGTATTGCACCCAGATGAACCTAACATTGGTAGATATAAAATCAAATTTACACAGGTCTTGATGAAAGGCCTGATATGCCAATTTTTTTCAAAAGCGAATGAAGATTCTCCAGTGCTGAAGTTAAATTCCTCCAAATAATAAGTACAAATGTTGGATGATCCCTGGAAATTTTTCCTGGGCTGCCCCAGTTATATGCAAAAGAATGGAAAACCACATCACCTGAAATGAAGCAATCAATGTGAATACAACATTCCCTTTTTGTAATGCCTTTACTTCTCGGGTGGCAAAGCTTTTCCCATCACGTACTCTGTGAACTTCATATAAAATTGGCGCTGCAGAAATATGTATGCACGGTATATTGAGACCAATTAAAAACTTCATTGTTGATGAAGTATTCATACCACAAATTTAGTAACAGATCAAATCTAAGAAGACTGTAATTTTTCACAGAGCGGCAAATGCTTTTGCACAACTGAATATTATAGGCCAGGTGAACAATTAAATAGCAGAAAAGGAAAAACAGATTATTAAAGGCTAGATGAACAATATAATGTGCAATTTCTCAAATCAAAATGACATTTTATAATTTGACATTCAGCAAGCAAGAATGTAATAGTCACAACACTCGTCCTCTAATAAGATGCAATTTGGAAGGACGCCCAGAAACCTTCAAAACACAAAGGGGCACAAAGTTATGCCAATGATACTTTAAATTTCTTATTACGATATGGCTCTGATACAACCATCTGATATTTATTTCCTCTGAAACAGCCAATATGGATCAGATTTGCTTTCAACACTATATTCTATTTGTGTCATGCTCCATAAGAAGAACATTCTAATCTCCCATCCCAAACTGGTGCATCTCATTTTCCTTGCATACAATTCAAAGGCAAACAAGAGGATTTGGCTAAGGTATGACAACGAATACAATTATCCTGTGCCAAAGACCAAGATGTGGGACCAAGTCATAGTTGAATGCCAAGGATGCTCATGTGTGTACCGAAAACAGTATAAGGCTAGGGTATGTGCCTTTCCAATCATCAATTGGTTTTAGGAGAATTAGTAGGATCTAAGATCATAGAAGTGGTGTCAGAGCCACGGACACAGATTCAAATTCCCAACAGAAGCAATTGTTAAGCAGGAAATTGTCGGCCAAAGTATGATAGCAATTGTCCCATGAGAGAAACCCACATATAGGTCCAAATCATAGTCGAATGCCATGAGCGCTTGTGTGTGCACTGAATATTCATGTGTATCCTGAGTACACTATAAGGCTAGAATTTCCTACAAACCAAGATGCATCAAAGAACTCAACATAGCTAGTGAATCTGCTATAGCCTATCAATTTGAAAAAGGACCAAAAATAATTTTTGGGTTACAGTATATAACACAGACACCAATTTGTTGAATTTGGGTCCATGGATAACCAAAAATCAGATATTGAAATTTATTATTATCCAAAGCTGCTTGATATGCAAAAGGTTATCCAAAAAGTAGGTACTCACTGTTGAAATCCCCAACAAGAAGAAAATAAACGTGCAAGCTATGAACAATTTTAAGGCAATCAACAGTTTTCGAAGCTGCAGCCAGTGCCTGCACATAACATTACACAGTGGAAAGAAGTGAAATCTAGCTATCTTCTACCGTCAAATATTAAAAGAAGGAAATACTTTACATGTACACAAAGATGGGGAAAAACAAAGACATCATTTAAGTGTTTACTGAGATTTTGCTCCTATACAAATAGAAGAAAAGGGGAAAAATAAGGTTACCGTTGAAATTAAATTCACGGGTATAAATTTTGCACCTAAACTTAATAAAATCTCAATCCCATACTACCAAATCCATTTAAGATGTGCTTACTTAATATGTAAGATATCCAGTCAACAATTCCATTTCTTAGAACAGTTTTTGACTCATGGGAAGGGATTTAGCCCAATAAAATCCCATAATAGCGATGTTGAGACAAAGCATGCTATACCAAAAGCCATATTCAAGTTTGCAAAGCCTTTTCAGACATAAAATTTGAACAGCACAAGACTACTGCTCTGAAAATAAAAATTGAATCTTTAGACAACAGCATGCCAAGAAGCACATTTTGACATTTGCATGCTAGTTGAATAGATGAACCCATTCTGTCTCTACAAGGAGCCCTAACATGCCAAAATCTATTGTCCCAGTTCATTGAGCAACAAGGTTAAATTATATTTTGAAAGGGAAAGATAAGAGAGAAGCTGATTTAGACCTGCCCAATAAACTGTCCTCCAAAAACCTTTCCAAATTTTGGGGCATCTGGCAAGGTGATTCCATGGAATAAATTCACCTTCAAAACAAAAACAACGAATCTGAGCTGTGTGCAAGAAAAGGCCTTCGACTAAAGACCACTAAAAGCACAAAATATAAGAAGAAACAAGTAGATATATTGAAAGAAAATAATTTCAGGAGTTATTGGGAGATGGCTGTAGAAAGTAGGAGAAGAAAGGAAAAAACTTTTATCTTGATGATCCAGAAATCATAATAAATTTAATACATTTCCATAGCTTCATAATCTTTTTGAAGTAGAACAGATTGTCATGCTCAAACACACTGAAACAAAAAATTTAACCGTATGAACAATATGTAGATAATGCTGAGCACTGGGACACAAAGCATACTTAGACATATAAACATCAAAATGGCTTCTGCTATCAAGCAAACACAATCCATGTACAAACTCTCTACTGAGAAGCATAAAATTTTAATATAAAACTGAAGAGAAAAAAAAAAGAAGAAGAGAATAAACATACTTCAACTGGCTCCAAATGCAATATACTCTCCACAAGGGAGCATGAGTCTGGAGTTTTATCAGCACTCCACATTGATTTTGGCCGAAGTAAAGTGCAATGATCATGGGGCAGTACCAAGCAGGTCAGCTGTCCAACATATGATAAACCAAATGATTACTATGAGTTATCATGAAAAATCCCATTTTGAGATTAACAAGAGAGCATTTGAACCTTTTTGCGAAAAGAAAAGTTGCAACTACCTTAGTCAAAGCAATAACATCTGCGTGCTGAGCAGTAGCAATGACACCTGGAAAAGAAAGTTCAAATCTTTCTTTCAAACAAATTGACCCATCCTCAGAAAGTTACATATTATTACATACAGAGAAAGTTATCCTGTAAACAAGAAACAGCAAACACCAAATGCCCAAAGAGAAAAAGAAATGTTTGGCCTAATCAGCTTCTCACCATCACCAAAGTAATCATAGCGTTTCAATTGAAATTCGGGGCGAGTGTCTTCCTCGGCATGAATTGATCCAGATACTTCAGCCTATAAATCACGAATCAAAATATCGACAGAATTAAGGGGAAAATGATATTTAAAGTGAACTGAATATAAGAATCAGAAAAAAAAATGCAAAACTAGCCTCTCCCTCCCACACGAAATAGATTCCTTCCGCAATCTCTCCCTCACGAACAACATACTCCCCTTTCTCTGCAACAGTAAAAAATTGAAAAAAATAAATAAATCGCATAAAATATTCGATTTAAAACAACAAAATCAGGAAATAAAAATAATAAAAAAAACCGGAATTACCATAGCGTTTAACGGTAACGAGTTGAGCAATCTTTTTGAGAGAAGAGCTGGGAAGCCTCTGTAGCAAAGGAACGCCAACCAAAAACTCGATCACTGAAATATCAAATGCAAAATCCAACAACCCAAAATAATAAATAATCCCCGAATCTATTCTTCTACGTAGAAACAGGAAATTTGATGAAAATGTTTTATAAATTAACCTGATTCGGGGCCCATAGCGGAGTAATGGAATGACGAAAATGAAGATAAAAAATAGCAAGAATAATTGGTTCAGTGCACCATAAATGAATAAAGGGGATAACGAGATAACTGTTGCTGGTAAGCTACTGAAACCGAGAGCGCAAGGTTTACATGTGTATGCATTGATTTATACAGAAGAAGAAAATTATAAAACAAACAGTTGAGGATTTATTGTGCGTGTTTGATTTGACATTTGCCGCTCGTTTTTCAGGTTTCATTTTGACCAAAGCCACTGGTAAGAAACGTAACTAGTTTGATAAAATGAAATAACATTTAATTGGCCATATACTGTTCTTGTACGGATAAAGAATTCTTAATTTTCATAGATTTCCAGAAATAACCAATTAATTGCTTAATCTGTAATGAATTATTTCTTTTTATAGAACTTTAGGTTGCTTGAATTCCGATAGGGATTTCTGTAGATATATTATTTGCCAATTCACTTCTGAATTGACACTATTATCCTTTATTAAAAAAAAAAAAAGGAATTGACACTAAAATGTTCAATTTATGCATATTCAATCTGAAAAATTTTAAACAACCTCAACTTTATATTTAAAAAAATTATCAGTAATTGACTAAATTATCTTTATATTTTTAATTAAGACAGAGAAAAGTGATAAGAGAGAAAAGATATGGCAATGAAGACAAACAAGAAATAAAAAATAAAAAATAAAATTGAAGAAAAAAAGTAATTTATACTTCAATTTTTCAAAAAGACACTTCACGGGAGAAAAAAAATGAAAAGAGTACTCTATGCATAATATTTTCCCATAAGCCTTAATTTCCTCCATTCCCATGTAATTAACTCTTTTTAGTATTTTACTTGAATTAAAAAAAAACATTTAATAGACTTAATTATAGAAAAAAAAACTAAATGCGACTAAATTATCCCTCTATAGTATATTCAAAATTTATTAATTACATTAGAACAGAGAGAGTACCATGTATGTGAAGAGATTACAAATGCCATTGGCGAGAGGTTGTGGTCAACATGTGGTGAAAAAATTGGTACTAGTGGTCCTTCAAATATCGTGTGCTTGTCAACAAATACATTAGCGTGCTGGAGAACTTTAAATTATACGCATGCGAAGCAACATAAAACATATTCGAAAACAAATATACTAAAGCTTTATTTGGTGTCCGTTTTTTTAAATTATTCTTAATTTTTTAAAATTTTAAAAACTATATTTTTCAAGATAAAAAAATAGGGCGACAAAAATTAATCAAAAAAATCACTTAACAGTAATCTCAAACATTTGATTTTCAAATATTTCCTCATAGCCCCTAGAAATTGGTCCCTCAATTGCATTTAATTGACATACAAGCATGTGAAAACTGATGATCATGGATTGAAGAATACCAATCGACCTTTTATTAAACTAGAGCAAATGGTTTCGCAGCAAATACATCAGGTTGACTAACCAAGCTGTAGAAGAGAAACCGAGGCTAGGGTAGGAGTTGCGGCAGCAAAAGATAGGCACGGCCAAATAATCTAGAAAGAACAATGAGTATAGGCTATTTGGGAGAAACTTCCGACGTTTATTCATTAACTTTTACAAAAGTAATAGAGCAACACCAATTATCTTATATTGGTTCTAGACCTTTTTTTCTCTTTCATATACTTCCAAACGCAACCATAAGGGAGTGAACATACCGGTGGAGGCAAGGCCACCTGCTCACAATCACCAATCTCATTAACATTTTCAGCTCGCAATCACCTCCGCCTCCGATCAAATACATTGACATTTAAACAAACTTGTCCACTTGCCTTAATTTATCCCCATTAAGGCCATACCACAGTTAATTCAAATCACACCAAAGAATAATGTAAAACAACAATAATAATAATGGTAATACTAATAATTGTTCAAAACTAAAAAGGAGAAAATGTCATTCCAATCACCAAGGGCATATACACAAGATGTTAGTTCCTGAATGCAGACGAAAAACCCTGCTCAGAAATCCTTTGCATTCCAAGATAATCAGATTCAAGAGTATCCCGAATCATGCATTTCAAGGATTTCATCAAAGCAAAACGGGAATATGGCACAGCACGAAAAAGAGGGGTATGGGAGAACATTCCAACGAGGTAACATAATACAGTATCAGTAGCCAGCATTAAGTTCATAAAAAGCTTACCATAAAAATTCAAGGCATATTTAAACTTCGTAAAATACTGAATTAAAGAAAAGTCACTAGTTAATTTAACTATATGTAGAGTTTGGTTTAGATTACAAACTAAATCCAAAATTGAACAAAATTTTCAAATAACAGGCAGCACCAATGACCAAAAAGCTGAACTGAAACTACAAGATGGCAGAAAATTGAAGTGCTCATTTCTTTTTCTCTCCACCTCCACCAGCTCTGAACATTAGAAAAAGGCCAATAGCATGTTACACTCCATGGAATTCAGAAATGGAAAAGTAAAAACAGTAGAAACTTTTGCCATCAAATTGCATTCTCAACTAAATATAATTTCAACAGAACAAATAAACAACTCTCATGAGTTAACAGGCATATAGCAGCAACTAACCGTATCTTCCGAAGAACAGCAGACATCTCCTCACGCTTCTTCTTTGCCCGCTTATGAGTACCAAGCTTTCTCTTTGCCACCTTAAGTGCACGCTTGTCTTTACCAACCTTCAGGAGTTCAGTGATTCTCTTCTCATATGGAGCAAAACCTGCCACCTCCCTGATGAGACTCCTCACGAAACTTACTCTCTTGCTAGTTCTCTAGATAAAAAGTTGAAAAGATTAAGAAAAGAAAGATTAACAACCAATAGAAGTAAATCAATCTCAATACATGCACCATATTGGTAACTCACCCCCTTTCTGTCCGAAGGACGTGGGGCCAATTCCTTCTTTGTCACTATGTGTCCCTTGTTAAGACCCACAAAAAGGCCAGTATTAGGCTGTTTTGGGGCCATTACCTGAAAAATCAGCACCAGAAGTAATACTTTAGTCAAGAAGCAATTCATCCAGATATGCATATAGATATAAACATTCAAATTTAACTTATAAAAGATTATTAATTTCTGTAGCAAGACAAAGAAAAGAGGTTTCACGAGATAAAAATATTTAATGTAATAGACATTGAAATGCTACAGAGCAACTCTAACAAATATTAAATTTGAAGAGTAACTTGCAGCACTTCAAGATAAGAACAAGCTCAACCAGCAGAGATATACCTTATTATGCCAAAAAGCTAAAAGTACTACAGAGCGAATATCAAGACAAATATAAGGATTTTGTTACTAGCAAACGTAATTTTGAACAATTCTAACCCTTAAAAAATGTTTCATTACAAGTCAGCATAAAAAAAATTGTGGTGACTTGTATGAAACAGAGTACACAAAATCTAAAGCTACAATTTTCTAATCAAGCTAAAGCTACAATTTTCTAATCAAGCTGATCTTGAACATATTTGATCTACTAAATGAGACCCATCATAAGGTAGGTCTTGATCTCATATAGCTCTAAATTGGCATGTAAAATGAGAAATAACAACTTTTTTTACAAGGAAAATTGTAAGTTGTATTCCCACTGATACATGTGATTTGAACTATATATATTAAGATAGAAACCTACCATATGATGAGTCCCATTTAATAGATCAATTTGTACTAAAATCAGCTCAAATTTACCATTTCAAGATCAAAATGATATGGTAAATGAGACCATAGAATTAACCTTATCTTAGTGTTACCTCTTTTAAAATTCATCCCAGAGATCAAGAATTATTGGACATGATTACACATTTACTTTAAATGCCTCATTATCCTAACAAAGTTGTTTTCCTAGTATCCAAGATTAGTGCAGAGACAGAAAATAATGGAAAGAAATAAAACAACATAAATCAAATAAAAGGCATGGTATTTTGTATACTGGAGAAAACAATTACAAATTTTAGTGACAAGTAGGATGTTATAATTCATAAATAAAAACAAACGACTACCGAAACTTGGAATCTCACATTTCTTCCCCACAATTTCCTTAACAATGAAATGAGATGAAAGCTACAACCTGTAATACTATAATAAATATTAGATACATTATGAATGGATATAGAGCATCTCAAATGCAGGCATTTAGCGATAATGAGAAGGGCCAGTGTAATCAAATCCTGGAGAAGAAGTCCTATTCCATTTTGCCGACGTCATAACAGAGATATAAGTGTACTCCTTAAAACAAAATGCCTAGTAATCGAGAGGATCTAGCAATGTGTGCAAAACTTCTAAGCTGAGTACGAAGAAATAAATTCGACCACAGTGAGCTAAACAAAATTACCAAAATGCTCAGCGAAGACTTTCCTGGAAAATCTTCGAGAAAAACTGCGATAGAGAATATAAAAGATCAGCTAAAATCATCAGAAAAACTTCTGAGGGTTTAGAAAGCAGAAAACATCACCTTCAACTACAAGAGGCTGCGGCCAAGAGAAACCTAGGGTTTTAAGTTCGGAGGATGGGTATAATTTAAAGGAGAAAGTTCGGGTCGGGGATCACAGTTGGGTAAACAAGCATGGTTCCCGGGTTTATAGAACGGCGGCGTTTCAGTCAATTTATAAGACGAATTAATAAAAATAATGCCACGTCGGCACGTTTCAAACCCCCGTCTGTGGTCACGAATGGACAATCTATAATCAAGCACTAGCAGCTTAGGGATTAGGATTCTGAGGTATCATTAATTACCCTACAGGTTTTCAAAAAAAGAAAACAAAAGAAACTATATAAATACGCATTTTGTTCAAATTCAGTCTCATTGCGGCAAAGATTTGATTGATTTAGAAGTGGAGAAGAACAAGAGACGGTTCTCAAATCTCAAATATGGCGAATGCGTTTGCTCTCTTGCCAGACGAAGACCATGGAGACTTTGAAGACTTTTTCACTACGGTGGCTGAGCAGGCCATGCTTACTGCAGAGAAAGAGGAGAAGAAGAAGAATAAGAAGCGGCTAGACAAGCAGGAAGTGGAAAAGATGCAGAATGAGCAGCCCGAAAACAACGTCGTTCATCCTTTTATGATTCGCCCAAAAATTCCATTTATTCCTAAGTGGCTGTACAAGAGTCATATGGTCGTAAAAATCGGATTAAATTTCACAAAAAGTAAATAATTATGTCAAAAATTAAGATGAAAAAAATTTTCAAATAGTTTGTGTAGTCACAAATAGTCTCCCTTAAAAACAAATTTTTTTAAACTTTTAGAATCTTGCTGACAGAATATTTTTTAGATAATTTAAAGCACAATATATC
Organism: Triadica sebifera; assembly: GCA_023653625.1. Taxonomy (NCBI): domain Eukaryota; kingdom Viridiplantae; phylum Streptophyta; class Magnoliopsida; order Malpighiales; family Euphorbiaceae; genus Triadica; species Triadica sebifera. Next base: position 31,654,414 of record CM042900.1, on the reverse strand, counting down.
ACAAAATAAATGACCCGACAATAACTATTAAATAGACAATAAAAAGAACACCAGAATTTAACGAGTTTCGACCAATTATACCTACGTTCTCGGACACTACTAAAATAATATTTCACTATTTCAAAGAAATATTACAAAGTGAAATATTATAAGAGAGAGAAAATACAATCAATCTTAAAAGTAGATGAATATGAAATTTTTTTTATAAGCTAATTCTATTAATGAAAAATAACTTCTTTCCGATGTGGGATTGCCACATTTCAACAAATCTACACTTTAGTGATCTCACAATTCCAAACAAACATTCTCTTTACAAATTTCAGTAATGTCTTCAAATGCGCTGCGAAGTGCCCAATTTCAAATTTTGAGAACATTTATCAAGTTCAAACAATGTTGGAACTTGATACCTGTCACAACTTTTGTTGTCATGTATGCGGGATTTTCAGCAGTCAGAATCTTCTAAAATAGTATCCCACAATCTTCAAGAATTTCTCGTATAAAATGATATCGAACATCGATATATTTCGTCCTTATATGATAAATTTGATTTTTTGCTAAACAAATAGCACTTTGACTGTCACAATGTACTTTGACATGTTTCTTACCAATTCCCAAGTCATTCAACAATCCCTGAAGCCAAATTGTCTCCTTAACAGCTTCTGAAATTGTTGTGTACTCTGCCTCTGTTGTAGACAAAATAACTGTTGACTGTAAGGTGGACTTTCAACTAACCGGTGTCTTTGCAAGTGTGAACACATAACCGGTAGTAGATCGACGTTTGTCTAAATCACCTGCATAGTCGGAATCACAATATCCAACTATATACTCACCACTTTTCTCATCCCGCTCAAACATTATATCAACATCTACAGTATTCTGAATATACAGCAGAATCCATTTCACAGCTTGCCAATGTCATTTGCCAGAATCATGCATGTACCTGCTCACAACTCCAACTGCTTGTGAAATGTCAGACCTCATACACACCATTGCATACATCAAGTTACCAACAGCATTTGCATATGAAACCTTTGACATATATTCTCGTTTTTCATCACTTTTCGGAGATAAAGATGCACTGAGCTTTAAATGAGGAGCAAGTTGAGTATTAACTGGTTTTGTCTTCTCATTTATCCCAAAACGCTTTAGTATTTTTCTCAGATATTGTTTATGAGTCAAACAAAATCTTCCCAATTTTCTGTTTCTGCATATCTCCATACCGAGAATCTTCTTAATTTTCCCTAATTCCTTCATTTCAAATTTCTGATTTAGTTGAGCTTTTAACTTCTGAATCTCTCATTCATCTTTCGAAGCTATCAGCATATCATCAACATAAAGGAGAAGATAGATAAAGGAATCATCCCGTAGCTTGCACAAATATACACAATAATCATATTTGCTTCTTGTGTATTTCTGCTTTATCATAAACTTGTCAAATCGTTTGTAGCACTATCTTGGAGATTGCTTCAATCCATACAACGATTTGTTCAATTTGCACACCAAATTTTCTTTTCCAGCAACTTTAAATCCTTCTGGCTGAGTCATGTAGATTTCTTCTTCTAAGTCTCCATGTAAAAATGCAGTTTTTACATCCAGCTGAACTAGTTCCAGATCAAATTGTGCTACCAAGGCCAACAATATTCTAATGGAGAAATGTTTTACAACTGGAGAAAACACTTCATTATAATCAATTCCCTCCTTCTGAGCGTAGCCTTTAGCTACCAATCTTGCCTTGTAGAGGATATCATTCTTATCAAAAAAATCCGTCTTTCTTTGCATAAATCCATTTACAGTCAATCTCTTTCTTTGCTTTTGGCAAACTTGCTAGCTTCCATGTCTAATTCTTTTCAAGGGACTGCATCTCTTTTTCCATAGTCTTTATTCGATTTTCTTCTTCTGAGCTTTGAATAGTTTCACAATAAGTGGAAGGAATCTCATCATCTACTGAAGATGTATAATTATTCATATCTTCAAGTCAATCAGGTTTCTTAATATTCTTTTTCGGCTTTCGTAGTGCAATTGACTCAAGTTGCTGAGGAGGTTCTTGTGCTGAAACATCTGCTTCCTCATCTGATCCATTTTCTACCATTATCTCATCTTCTACCGTATGAGTAATTTTATCAGATTTTACAATTTATGAATCAACAATTCTTCTTCTATCAAACTCCACCTGTTTGGGAGTTTCCTCCACCTGCTGTGGAGAACCATCTGTCTGCTCATTTGTTACCTTTAACATGGTAGACTCATAAAAGGAAACATCTCTACTAAATATTATTTTCTTCATCTATGGGCACCATAAACAATATCCTTTGATACCAGAGGATATCCCCATAAAGATAGCTTTCTTTGCCCTTGGATCTAACTTCGATTTCTTAACATGATAGTATACAGTGGAACCAAATACATGTAAGGAATTATAATCTGTAGTAGGTTTTCCATACCACACCTCCAAAGGTGTTTTGCCATTGATAACAGTTGATGGCAAACGATTAATGAGGTGACATGCGTATGCTACAACCATTGATAGCAATTTATGGAAATCGGGTTAGTTTCCACCAAAGTGAATAATTATGTCAAAAATTAAGACAAAGAAAAATTATCAGGTAGTTGGTGGAGTCACAAATAGTTTCTCTTAAAAACCAACTTTCTTAGACTCTTAGAATCTTGGTAATAGAATTTTTTTTAGATAATTTAAAGCACAATATATCACAAAGTAAATGACCCGACAATAGCTATTAAATAGACAATAAAGAGAACACCAGAATTTAACGAGATTCAGTCAATTATGCCTACGTCCTCGGACACTACTAAAATAATATTTCACTATTTCAAAGAAATATTACAAGAGAGAGAGAAAATACAACCAATCTTAGAAGTAGAGGGATTGGTGTTTGAGATGATTTGTTAAGAAAATATGAAGTTTTTTTTATAAGATAATTCTATTGATGAAAAAGAACTTCTTTCCGATGTATGATTGTCACATTTCAACACAGATCGTATTCAAGAAGCAGAAACCGGAAAAGAAAGAAGGTAAAGATCAAGAAGTGGACGGTACAATTAAAGAAATTACAGAGAAAGCCCTCGAGAATCGTACTCAAAGGTCAATGTTCATCGTCAGAATAATGGTGATCATCAAGAAGGAGGTAATTATTATCACGGAAATCATGAAGGGGATGGAAGATACAGAAGGAATTATGAAAGGGCTAATCTTGCTCATAGAAACAACACTAGTGGAGGGGAACAAGGTCAGCATGTCGTGAATTATGAAAGAGTTAATCTTTATAACCAAGATGACAATACTCACCGTGGCGGTAGAAGAGAGGGAGGCCGTGGTCGAGGGAGAGGGATGAATAATAATAAGCAATAGGTGGATGAGAGTTTCAATAAAAGAGGAGGAAGACGTGAATGGAGACATAGGAATGGCGACGTGTGTTCTGCAGACAATAAAAACGATAATGAAGGGAAGGGAAGATACAGAACAAATTATGGAATGGGTAATCTTTTCAAGAAAACAACTATGAAGGCGACCAGGGTAAGCATGTAGCAGGTGAGGAGGGAAAACATCAAAAGAATTATGAAAGGGTTATTCTTTATCATCAATTTGACAATAACAAGAATAGGGGAGGAGGGTATCTTCCTTGCCATGGTGGTAGAAAAGGAGAAGGCCGTGGTCGCAGGAGAGGGATGAATGAAAATCAACCAGAAGACGGTAGTTTCATGAGTGCCAAAGGAGGCAGACGTGAATGGAAGCAGAGGAACTGCTACATGAATTCTGCAGATAGTAGGAATGATGACGAACATATTATAGGAGCTGCAGTTGAAGTTTCTTATAATGTCGGAAGCAAAGAGCTTGATGACCAAACCATGACCTACCAAGAATATAAAAAGGTTCAACTTGAGAAGAAAAAGGTTTTGCTAGCAGCGGTGAATTATGATAAGAAGCTGAAAGCTTCTCTAGATCATAAGGATGAATTTGAGTCGATGAAACCTATTGGCAAAAAGATGTTGAGCAGCAAAATGAAGCCCTACTCTCATGACGATACTGCAACAAATAAGAAAGATAAAGTTGTCAGCAAGGAGAAAGGATCCTCCAGGTCAATGAGCATTGATGAGTTCTCTGCTGGCTATGGTGGTCGTATATATCACGGGGAGAGATATGGTGGCCGCAATGGGCGTTCGAAAAGTAATAATGGTGCAGAATTTCGTGGCAGTGGCGGAGCATTTCCCGGTCCACCTCAACCACCTAAGTTAGAGGATGTTGGCTAGTTTCCTGCTCTAAGACAATAAGCAATAGCATAGGGGACTGATAAAGGATCAATTAAAGTAATTGTCCTTTCAAAAACAAAAACAAAAAAAATAATTGTCTTTTCACTAATGAGACAAAGTTAAAATTCGTTTATTAAATGGGTGTGTGATTGCATATTTTTAATTTTAGTTATATAGTATATACTATACAATGATTATATACATCTTATATCTTTTCTTTGAGGGTAAAAAGGTCTTTTGAATTTTCCATTTATTTGTGGTTGGACTTGTGCGATTATGTTGGACTGTAATCATGTGGCCCATAAGAAAGGATTTGGGCCTTATACCTAATGCATGAAGGGAAACAAGAAGCACCTCTTCTCTAAGAATATACAATAGGTCAAAGGGAATACACCAATGATCAAAAGCAGGACAAGGACTCTAAGCATTAGATTGAGTAGATTCCTGTTAGCCAACCCTGAAGGGGAAATGGGTTTGACTAGCAGATACTCTGCTTTGGCGTTCTCCATCTTTCCTGTCTCATTGGATTGAGTAGGCTCCTTTTTTTTTTCGAAAGATCTCGTCCACTCTCATTCATCTCTGCGAATTACGCTTACTTTTTTTGTGTGAAGTTCCTTTCTTTTTCTTTCATCTGTTAAGTTGGTGCTGTGCCCATGTTTTAAACATTATTAATCTTCTATTAAGAAAAAAATAAAGTAAGATCCAACAACTCAACTTTTGCAACCCAATTATCTACCCTCTATATCTTTCATATTCTTGCGTCTAGATGGTGTACAGAGTTTTCTATTACTTCTGAAATATATATTTTTTTTTAAAAGGGTAAAATTTTTAGCATAGTTTATGCTAAAATCTAGAGTTATGTATCCAAAAATCTCATTTCAGTTTCAAATCTTCAGTTTTGCAATTAATCTGTTTGATTGCAACTCATGCTTTACTTTAAAATTCCTAATCTTTTTAACTCAAAAAATTTACCCTTAATTTAACTAGTGTTTTTAATATCTTTAACCCTGTGTTTTTCACATAAACTTGTATTCAAGCATTGATTACTGATTCTTTAACTAGAAAATTTGGGTTATTTACTTGTTCCATTTTCTCATGGACCTCATTAGAATCTTATTTTGAACTTTGAGGACCTATATTGTTTAAAGTCCACGTTTTCATTGAATATGGCAGTGTTTCTTATACTCTAGTTTTACAATCCCAATAGTTAAGTAATTTTTCCCCATTTGGATTTTCTCACTCGAGCCTTGTTTCCTGACATATACGTATGAACATGCTTGAATCATAGGCCTCTATGTCAATCGTCTGTGGCCTTCCAATCCTTGAATGTGTGTACTGCCTGGCGAGTGCTCGTTGGATATGGAAAAATTCCTGTGCAATGCAGGCCATGGGAGTCAGAACTGGGGCCTGCCACAACTGAAGAATTTGAGCATGTTCCTGGCCTTTGCCGCTTAATAATGGCTGTATATAAAGATGATCTTCGCAACCCAATTTGGGCTCCCCCAGGTGGTTATGGCATCCATCTTGATTCAATCATTTTGAGAAAAATTTATGAAGAAACTGGGGGGACGCGTTACTCCTTATTTGATTTACCTCGATCATGATAATGCTGATATATTGTTGGCTGTTAGGGGTCTTATTTTGGCAAAGGGAAGTGACTATGCAGTTTTGCTTGATAATAAGCGGGGCAGACCAAGTTTGATGGCGATTATGCCCACAAGGGGCTATTGAAGGCTGCAAAATGGGTTTTTGATAGTAAGTGTGAGATTTTGAGGGATTTAATATCCAGATTATAAATTAACATTTGCAGGACATTCTTTAGGAGCAGGATTTGTGTCGTTGATGGTGATGTATGCAATTCAAAATAGCGATAGATTAGGGAACATTAACCAAAAGAGGATCCGATCCTTTCCCATAACTTCTGCTAGGTGCACGTCACTGAACTTGGCTGTGAGATATGCTGATATTATCAATTCTTTTGTGCTACAGGTACAATCACACATTCCATAGTGCTCGTACGTTTGTCTTGTTTGTGCATGCTCTGGTTCAAATTTACAAGAATTGCTATGATCAAAAGTGGATCAAAATAGTAAATGGCAACATTTAATATATTGATGCGTTTGTTGATTTGACACCCTGAAGAAAAGAAGATCATAGCTGTGAGGATCCTTAGTAGGAGTTGCTGGCAGCATCGTCTTTTGGTTTTAAATTTATATACTTGCGTTCGATGAGGTTGCATGTTGCACAACCTCACATATATGGAAATTAGCTTACTTTAGTCAGTTATCTATTATCTGTTAATTGAACTGCACAAATTGAAGCTTTGTCAAACAATTTTATAGGCTATCTAAGCATGTTCAAGTCATTGCTTTATGCCTTTCGAAAAGTAAAGAACTTTTTGGCTGGAAGAATTTATAATATGATAGTATGATTGTATTTTTCACTTACCTAAGTTTTATCTTTTACAATTGATTTCTTTTTTTATTTATTTTGTTTCAAAGCTTCAAATTTCACGGAACAAGCAAAACTTTGTCCATAATGTTTTAACAACTATTCTATATGAGATTAGATTCCTTAACAATAAACACGCAGTGTCTATATATCAATTACTTTTGGCATATTATCCTATGATCTAATTTATGGAATGAAGCAGGATGATTTCTTACCCCAGAGAACACTGATCTGGAAGATGTTTTCAAATCAATTTTATGGTAAAAGATAGTATGTCTTACTCACCTTTTCATTGTTGGTTGCACTATCCTTTCACGTCATCACAAAATCTGACATGTATAGTGTTCAGTTCTTTTCAATTTTGAAATGTAAGAGGCTCTGGTTTCCACATGATTTTAGTATTTTGTAATTTGCCAAAAGAAAAATGAGGAAGAAATTTATGTTTATAGGATTGGTTTGGTGTAAAAACTCCGTAATTGCTTTTTTATTGTTTTATTTTACTGGCCTTCTTTGTCAGAAAACTGCAATAGCATGGCCACAATGCATGCACTGACCAATTTTCATTTGAGTATTCAAATCTCTATATTTGAATAAAGCACTTAGTAAGCTGGGTTTCTTTATTCTGAACTACTTGCCTTATCTTCTGTGCCTAAGTTGCTTGAAAGACACATGCACTCTTTAACAGAAGATGCTCAGAGATCCAAGACGGCTTTACGCACCTGGCTGACTATATCCTATTGTTGAGAGAAAACCCTTTAGGTTTCTATTGTTTACTTTACAAGGAAATGGTGACTTTCTCATTTTTTGTCATCTACTGAAGTAAAAATCCTGTAATGATGTGGAGAGAGCAAGTTACTTGCGTGTTATTAAGAGTACTAGTTATAGGAAGAAAATGAGCAGAAGAGATTATTGACCCCCAATCATGGCCTGAGAAAGTGAACTTCATTTTGTAAGATGATGCTTAGAATGGCATACTATGCCAATTGGTTCATATACATGGAGGACTGGAGATTTCACAGTTGCATCCTCTTTGAAAGCATAAAATCATCATGGGCTATGTAATAATTTCTCCTCCATATATATGTTTGAAAAACACCCAAATTCTGCTGTAGGGTGTTCATTCCACCTGGGAAATTGATGGCAGAAAGTCCACATGGTGAGCTTTAGAGGCTATACTGAAGCCATCAAGAACCTCACAAGGCACCAGCCATTCCCCTAAGTTGATGCTTGAAGTGCTGTGGGTGCAAATTGAGCCACTGAGAGTCAAGTTCTTCATCAGGTGCATAAAGTTAGGGCCCATGTCTTCCATGTGGCATCTGTGTTTTCAACTTATTTACAATGTTGGGCAGTTATTGATGCACTAACAGCAGGAGCACACCCTTAACGTAGCTCAAAGAGCCACATCTTGTAAAGAACCTATAGGTCTCCTTACTATAGCGATTACATCTGAGACTTTCTTAGGTTTTCTTTTAACAATAATTAACTTATATAATGCTATCTGTAATTCATAGATTACCTTCCTTTTTATGTCTGCAGGATAGGAAGGCTTCCCCCAGTTGTCAGAACAGCAGTCCCTGTTGATGGGCGGTTTGAGCACATAGTTCTTTCATATAATGCAACTGCTGACCATGCAATTCTCTGGATAGAGAGGGAGTCTCAAAGGGTTTTAGAGGTAGATTCCTTACTATCCGATAAAAGAATGAAATAATAATTCTCAAGTGATATCAGGACTTTTACTAAACTAGTTAATTGGGATGACTGAATATAGATAATGAACTTTGCCTTTCACAACAGAAGTAAAATACTTAATTTTGCATGTTCATTTGATGATGGAGAATGATCATGGGTATTCCAGCAAATCAGCGGATGCAATGGCAGGAGTCGATTGCACGAGAGCATTGTGAGGAGTATGAGGCTCTTCAGAGGCTGTTGCTTTGGAACTTTTCATGAAATGGAACTTGTTGTCCATATGGAACTTTTCATGAAATGGAAGGAGGAGAGACTTCTAGCAGCTCCAGTGGAGGAAGAATCTCATTGTTGTCCTTTAAGAAAATAAGGGCACGTTGGGATAACTTTATAGACCGTCTTTTTGAGGTGGATGGGTCTGGTCACATGGTACTCAAAATGCCACTGTCAGACTCCTAATTATTTCACTTGTATAATATGGCTAGAAATATCATTCATTCATTTATTCAACAGTAAGTTTTAATTTTTATAGTGCAATTGTCAGCCGTACAGTTGAATATTTCAGAATAAAAAGAAGTAGAAAACTGCGAAAAAAGAGAAGAAAAGGATACAGAAAATAGAGCAACCCATTTGCACAGTACGTATAGAATGTGAACTAATGCAGCCCATCATAATCTTCAAGTGTAATCCTCGTCATTGTGGCTCTAGTAAATGTGTTGCACAAAATATAATATGTGACGGTTCATAAAGGTCTACCATCTTATGAGCAGGGATTAGAACAGAAAAAGAAAAGGTTATACAAGTAGAGCATTTGCCACAGCAGAAATTCTTACTCTCATTGATGATCTCAAATTTTTGAATTCTACATGAACAATTAGATTTTTTCACCAATTGAACGATTTAACCTAAGTTACTAAATAAGCATATCAAGAAACTTGAATCTGGAGCATTGCTCCTGCGAGTTTGTGATTTCATTTACAGGGGTGTTACTTAAATTAAACTAATTGGAGAGAAAGGATGGGTGCTGATCCTGACCCTTTAGAATTGAGTTGAACTGAGTCGAGTTAAATACTATCCGTAATATGCAACATGGTACCCAGCTACTTCGTGTGGGGTACAAATAATTCACAATTTGGATGGGCTTCTTCCTGCTGCTATTCCTGGAGATCAAGTACTGCTTCCCCTGCAGTAAAAAATGCTAACACATCAAATGCAGAGCTCTGAAGCAAAATTTGAGCCATATTGCTTGCCATTCTATTAAACTTTATTCAGCTAATTAAGCTAAAAGGCCGAGCGTGAATTTTATTATTCAGCTAATTAAGCTAAAAGGCTGAAAGTGAATATTCTTTGAAATGCACTCCCTGACAAATGATCTTGAGGTTTATGAAACAAAATGCTGACACAGGTCAAATAAGAAACTAGAGAAATCCATCTCAAGAGAATTTGCTTATTCTTCTCATAGAGGAAAGTATTGCACCTTAAAAATAACATTTCGAACAGCAATTAATCTCCCTCTTTCAGACTTCTCAGGTCTGATGGATCTTTCCAATTGGAAGATCCATTATATGATGGCCAAACCACATCATTCAATAACTTTACTGGCAGTCTGGCACTCTACACATGCAAAATTTTAGAAGTAATAACAGAATTCTATAGTACTTTACCATGCATTCTCTTGACAAAACGTTCAAATTCCATAAAGTTTTGTCTCTCCATGAGCAGTGAGCTGAGCCTAAGGTATGTGAACGACAAAAAATGCCTTCCATCTGGATTATTCGGGAGCTTGGCATTATTCAAAAGCTTGTTATACGCAATCCTATCATGGCAAGGTAGAGCATTTTCATTAGTGATTGGTATGTCAGCATCCCATGCAGCATTCAGAACCTGAAAGTACACAAATGCTCATGGCCAGTTCAGAGTGAATCATAAAATGATGTTGGGCATTGTTTCTCTAAATTTTACTGAGAAAAAAAAATAAAAATCTTTTAGAAAAAAAAAATTGAATTTCCCAGGTAAAACGTACAAGCTGGATATTTCTTACTTGCCACAGTAATCCATCAGGATCTGAGAGTGCATCTGCAAAGTGTACTTGTTGGTCTAACATCCGCAACTCAGAACAGAAGTTTAAAGCAGCTCCATGCTTCTTTAGCATTATTGCAATTGCAGCATAACCATCACGATTGCTTGAGTTGTAGAATCCAGAAGTTAATTCTGCAGCATGACTTGCTGTCTTGTACCACCAGTGAACACCTGATAGCTGCTCAGCAATTATGATATAGAAAAGAGACTTGATCAAACCATGACTAAGAATTTAACAAAAAAATAGGAAATAGTTTCTAAAGTTACAAAAATCAGATTTGAAAACATTTAACGAATTAAACAAAATAAGCATAAAATTAGGACCAAAGTATTCAAGCAGACAAAAGAGAAACAAAACTCAATTACAATTTTAATTTTAAAATAAAATTATAAGAGAATTTTATATCTCTTAAGAAAATCTCAAATATTGTCTCACCTTTGCAGCAATTTGTGTGTCATTGAAAGCTAACTTTGCCAAAGCCATCACCTGATTACCATGTTCAACTAAAATCCGAGAGTACCAATTAAGGAAGAACCTGCCATAGTAGCCATCATAATCCCCTCCATCACTGAAGAAACCAGTTTCATGTGGCTGGGTATTATAAGTACCAGCATTTTCTGGTCCTCTAGCCCAAAATGGGTGTCCCGTAGCTTCTGCTGATTTCCTCAGGCTTTTTAGCAAATACCGATCATAACACTGAAAAAGGGGGACTTCATAACCACAATGAGACAAAAAAAATTTAAAAAAAAAAAAAAACCTTAATTACAGAATAAGAATATGAAGGAAATAAAGAGTAACCAATGCAACGTACATAAAGACTATCTCAAATACTCTGGAAAGTTCTCATTTCTAATTTCACTTTTTGAATATGAGAATTAAAATGTGTGCCAAGAGTAAACAGAAATTTTTTATTAATATGGACATATGTTATTTCTCAAGGAATTTAGTTTTCCAGAACACCAAAAAGACCATAACAGAACTTCCATATTTAGAGGAGATGAAGAGAGAGGTGGCAGGAGTTGAGTAATAGAAAGCTAAAAGCAACTCGTGTTCCCAAAGAATTGCACCACTATGTACACACACATGAATATTAACAAGCAAAGAAATCAACTTATATATTATCCAATAAAATTTGAAAAGCAGAAACTTAAATCATCATTGAAGATAGACAAGAAAACTAGCACACCTGAAATTCACCAATGCCGGGATATCTCCAACCATGCTTAACAGGACAAGACGGGTACCGTAGCTCCCCACATGGACCCAGTCCAACTTCAATCATGGAGACGAGACCATCCATAAAGAATTCATTAAATTCTACCCGGAAGCTTCTCATGTAGTCAAAGTACACCTATACTAGTGCAAGAAGAAGATAAGACACCAACTCTGATAATCTCAAAATTTATTATATATCAATTTCCCAATTACATAAAGATAACTAACGTGACAAATTGAAGCAACATTTTCATTTTCTGCAGTTATGAACATTTAGAATGATCTTAGATTTTTCAACACAGTCATAATGCTAGCCATAACCAATGCAGGTCTATCGAAAATATTCATTAGCATAGCTTGTCTGCATACTTGGCTGCAAAATTTTAAATCATTATCAGAGAAGTATAATTTGCGACATGGGTAACTGCAACTATCATGAGAGTAAATCATTATAAAATTGACCACGAAGGCACACACCGACATAAAGATATGTAATGCCTCAGAGAATGTAATACCTCAAGAGCAGTTCGTCCTCTTAGTACTCGTTCTTTATCAATTCCCCATGACAAACATTCTGGATTGCATCTTCCCTCTCTGTCACTGAAAAATATGTCAGGATTATTTCGACCAATTTCCGTGACCCAATGTGGCAGAGGGATACAAACATCATCACCAACGTTGCCTCCACATTCATGAAATGACATTACAACCTGAAACAATATAAAAAAATTGGTTATCAGATGCTAAGCAGCTGAATTCCACAACCTGACTTTTGAGATAAACTACAATGTGAAATAGAAAGACAGATGATAATCAAAGTCTCCAATCACTGTCATCCAAGTGACATCCTTAACTTATTTGCTAGTAATGTTTCAATCATGTGACAATGAAGATAGATCTGATGCGCAGATGCATAGCAACATAAGTGTAAATGCTGATATTACCTTTTGGATTTCAATAACATATCAGGGCATTGTATCCCAATATCTACATGTACATGTATCTGTGATTCAATGGCACACATGCAGACTCAAAGGCACAAGTAATAACAGGGTCTTGAAGGTGGATGATAACGAAAGGAATCACAGTTACTCTGGATTAGCAAAACAAATTTAACACAAAACTTACCTGTAACCTGAGTTTAAGCTCACGCACCATCTGAAATAGCCTCTTGTAACCATTCCAGTTATACTCCTGTGGAGCTTGTGCCTCTACTATTCCCCACCAGCAGTCAACCATGACTCCATCAACATTTGCAGATTTCAATACCCTCAGCTGCTTCAATAAACCATCAGGGGCGGCCAGTTCACACCTCATATTTATGACTCCCAACTGCAACCAAGAAAGTATGACCTAAAAAAACCTTGAAATTGCTTTGCAAAAAGAACCATGTCGAACAGTAACAATATTATATGTTTCTATAAAAGGATGATGTCTAAGCATGATGGCAAAATTAAAATTGTAATCGTCCCTCTATATGTTGCAATAAGTAGAAATATAAGACACTGAAATAGGTAATTCCAACACCCACAGAAAATAAAATCAACTCACCGGAAGCATGACATAAACCGGTACATATGGAGTCCCAACAAAATCTCGCTCTGATAGCTTGTGGGGTGTGGCAGATATCTAAAAAGAAAGATAAGAAAATTGAAACAGATAAGACATAAACCATTAATGCCTTAAGGGGTCAAACTTCGATAAAGAGTGAACAAAATTATGAGAATAAATTTTTGCTGCACAGCATATAATTTTTTTTTTTCCTTTTCTAGACCAAAAAGGCAGGGTCCTGAATATGATTTTAGCTTGTAGAAGCTAGCTCAATTAATTATCTTAAAGTATAATATGCAACCACAGAACAAAAGATTACAGTGCAGAAGAGATCACACAAATTACGGCCCTTTGCATGTCAATAGGGATTTCATACATATTCAACTCAGAACAACATTCAGAACACCTAAGGATGGATGCTATAGTACATATGATCTCTAATAAATTCTGTCAGAATACCTGCTTGTCATTGATGGTATCAAAGGTGCCACCAATGTGAGGATGACTCGCAGTTTGTTCTCCACCATCCCCCATCATAACTGAAGTCTGAGACTTAGTGGTTGTGGGCAGATCATAAGATGAATTTGGCATAAAAACACCTTTTAGTTGACATGAATTGTACTCAACTGAGGTCCGATAACCAGGAGAGACTCCCCTAAGTGAAGCAGATGGAGTCTGTTGTGACACCAAAGGACAAGATGATGAAGTTGCAGCGGCAGAAGTGCCACCCCGAGGCCTTGAGCCCTGCAACAATTTTAAATGATCTCAACCCCTTTCTTTGTTTCAATAGAAGTGAGGATCAAAGGAAAGATTGAAAAGTAATCATAGTAACAAGCTCTTCATATACCATCAACAAATAATTCATGTGAATCTTTATCAATATCAATTAGATGATGAATCAAACAAAATGCTTTATTGTTGAAACACAAGCACCTGAGATGTTGAAGGAAAGGTGGTTCCATCTGGGAGAACAACCCAACCAGCTTCCCTGGCCAAAGCAGCAATTACGTCATTGATATCAGCCCTAACCCTAAGATTATAGTTCCCATGCCTTCTTAACCCTGCCAGGATCCTTGCAGTGATTGCCCTCCGTTGTCGTTCTCTTAGCTTTGTTCTCTCTTTTTCTTCAAGGGGTCTGCTCCTCCTTGCTCCTCCTAGAGTAGTCACCTGTTCTTGAATATGCTGGTGATGTAGAAACTGATTATTACCATTGTTTGATGCCATCCCTCCATCAATCCCAGCCATCACTTGTGTTTCAATGTGCTTCCTGCCATTTTCTTCATCTTCATCATCATCCTCTTTAACGTCCATGTCCATTTCTTCCTCATCATCTTCTTCACTTGTTCCTATCAACTTTTGCATATCTGTTGCCATCTCTCTCTCTCTCTGCCCAAACTCCTTATCTCAACTAAGACTTAATAGTTGTTCTAAAACAAATGCCACCATTACCACTCAAGTATGCACATAGATGAAAAGTTAAGATTCCAGAAGTATGCATCAACATCATCTAGGAAATTCTGTAGCACATTAATTCTACAATTACCTGGAAATAACTGGAACTTCAGATTATGCCTTGGAAGATATTAAACCAAGTAGACGAAGAGGCAACAAAAGGAAAAGACAAAGTAAAGAAAAGCTTAAGTTTCCTGTTCTAACAAAGTTGAACTTCTACACTGTATTTAACAGCATAATAAGCCATGAAGACACAAAATCTCAATTTCATACTCCCTAGTCTCAATCATTCTTTAAAAATTCACTTCTCCTCTTAACTTTTTTTTTTTAAATTGTCTTCTTCTCTACGTTTTCCTCAACCCCTAAAATAGAAGCAAAGCTTAGGTTTCCAACTATAAGCGAATCATTGAGCTCATAATAAAAACTAGCACTTGAGGGGAAAAAAGTCTCTCTTTACGTCTGAGATCAAAGACTATTCTACAGAAACAACAACGGTGAAACGAGAATCTAATGCTCAGAATTACCTTCTCATATCAGCTTGCCGCCTTAGTTCTCAATTTCCCCGCTAACTCTTCAAGCAAAAACTTCATTTTCGAAGGATTAGAACTTCAGTTCGCTTTTTCAAATAAAATTCGCTAACTTTGAATCTCCCTAAGAAACAATATATCCATCTTCCCTTTGTTAAAACCCTAACTTGGCCGTAACACCATACTAACAAACCGGCGAGCGGGAGCTTTTCATGGCCGGTCGCCGGACGCTCAAGAAGTAAAGAAGACGGGAAAGGCAACAAATTTCAGGTTTTTCCGGCGAGAACTGGGACGGGCCCGGCGAGTGCGCGTGTGAGAGAGAGTGTCTGCGTGCGAGGGCAGGGGTTTCACGCGTGTGCGAAGACTCGAGCGTGTTTGCGTGTGTGTTTTTGGATTGGCACGAACGGGACGTGTGGTTGCGTTGTGCCTTATGCGTATTAGGCGAAGAAGAGCATCCCGGACGTGTGAATGAGGCACGCGTAACACGTGACTAGGGCATTGCTTGATTGAGAGCTGGCAAAATTTGATTAGATACTAATATAATTTATTAAAATAATATAAGGAGTTTTTGACATGAAAGTAATATAATTACAATATGTTTTAATATGGTTTTTAAAAAAAATAATATTAATATAAATTATAAATTATATGCATTTTTATAGTTATTTAATAATTAGATATAATTTTTATAATAATTAAATAATATATATTTTGATTTAATAGTATAAATAATAAATAATTTTAAAAAACACTCCCTCCATTTGGAAAATATAAGCTTATTTTCTATTTTTGGTTGTCCAAAATTATAAACCACTTTCATTTTTTGAAATATAGTTATTTTGTTCAATTATAAATATACTTTTATTTATATATTTCATTATTATTATGTCAATAAATAAACTATCAATTAATTATTATTCTTAAACTTTTAAATTTGTATCCTTTCATATTTCTAATCAAAATTGATTAAAAATTTAGAAGTAAATCTTGGCTAGTAATTAAATATACCCAAATATCAATTTTTTTTTCAATTTTTGTTTTAAACAACTCTTGAAATTGATTAATATTTCCATGAACATTATTTTAGGCCATGCATTAAAGGAGATCAAATAGTTAATTTCTAAGTATTTTTGGAAAATATTCTGCAAAAACCATTAACTAATTTTATAAAAATAGGACTAGGCCTATTTTTTTCTGATTATGTAATAATTTAATATATAATAAGATGATTAACATATTAAAACATATTTGAGTACAATAGAAAAACAACTAACACCAATATTAATTAGGTGGACAGGAGTCGCATCGATTGTAAGCTTGATTGGGCAGGACAGGAGAAATTAGTTTGTCTTAAAGGGCCGCCGCCACGTGACCTTGATTCCTGCTTAAACGGTTTCCGTAACTGTTTCGTGTCCCTACCATTTGGGAAATGGAAAATACTTCCCTACACCAGTTACCCCTCAGCCAGGTCAGCAACATAAAGACGTTCCCTTGCGTTTTCATTATTACAGTCATTGAGCAAAACTTAAAATTACGTCCATTCTTTGAAAAACTAAAACACTGTACGCCTAAAAAATGAAAGCATTAATACAAATACAAAAGTATTTACTATATGTTATATAAACAGCCCTCTTAAGTTAAAATAATGATAATATAAATTCCATTACTTATAAAATATAACAAATTACAGTTAATCCTATAAAATTTTAATAAATTATAACGAAAAATAAATTTTTAAAAAATATCCGTTTATCCATTGTCCTATAATAAAAATTTTGTTTAAGATAACCATTAGAATAACTAAGATTTGAATATATTAGTTATTTTATAGTTACAGTTATTGATAACATATAGAAGTCTAAATCTTTATAAATTAGACTATATATGAAACTATAAAAAATTCATATAAAAACATCTCAAATATAAAAAAATTATATGATATATTACATTATAATATTTAAAATTTATACAGTATCAAATGAATTGATATTTTATTAAATGAGAATAAACTATTAGTTTTCTAAAAATTTATTTTTAGTTGTAATTTATTAAAATTTTGTGAGTAAACTATAATTTGTTATATAAAAAGCAAATTTTGATATTAATGACAAAAAAAAGTACTACTGTAAAATTAAAATCATCCATTTAAAAAAAAAAAATGGGGCACTTTCAATGTGTCTGAAATTTGTTGAAAGTATAATGCGTATGCACGCAAGTTCTTGATTTGAGAATTGTCTCTGTATGTCATAGCTGCTGAGCCTGAGCTATGAAGACCAATATAGACTATACACAGCATTGGAAATGAGTGAAACCAGAAACTAAATGCAAGGAGAGATAAGAGTGAAGGGGAGAGAGAAAGAGAGATTACCATGCATTCTCTTGACAAATTGTTCAAACTCCACGAAATTACGCTTCTTCATTAATGTGGGACTGAGACTGAGATAAGTAAAAACCGATAAGTGCCTACTATCTGGATCATGCTGGGGCTTGGCTTTTGCTGATATCTTGTTATAACCGTCTCAGTCATAGCAAGGAAGAGCATTCTCACTGGCAACTGGTATGCAAGCGTCCCATGCAGCATTCAGCACTGCAGATTAAACAAAGGAACAGAACAATACCAAATTTGGATTTATTACAGTCCAAATTTCTCAAAAATATCTCTCAAATTAATAATTTATTCCAAGGACATTGATCCGTGAAATATTTTATGCAAATTACACAGTTTCAGTGAAAAAGTTTCTGCTACGAGTCCTCCGTTTAGCACTATCTCCAAATTCAACTAGCAGAGATATTCTCTTAACCTCTCTCATCACCATTAAAACTTATTACACTGGAAAGGGGTAAGTAAATAGCAAATTCATAGTTCTGCATTTGTTACCTGCCAAACTAATCCCTCAGGATCAACCAATGCCTCTGGAAAGCCCTCATTCTGATCCAAGGTGCGCATTCCAACACAGGTGAAGTTGAGACCGACCCCATGCAAATTGGAGCATAGCCATCACGATTTGAAGGGTTGTAGAACCCAGCAGTTAATTCAGCAGCATGACTAGCTGTTTTGTAACACCAGTGAATACCAGATACCTGCTCGCCAAATTGCAAATACGGAAACGAATCCTCAGCATAAAAATGACATTGAAAAGCACTTTGCTGCAATGATCAATTAAAAAGGAAATTTATTTCTCACGCAAAGAATAGGACTCCACAAAAAGATAACCCACCTTCGCAGAAATAGGTGTCTACCAAATATTAAGCTTCTGTATGATGAAGCAAGCCAATTATTTACCAGTTATTAGAGAAATACCTGAATTCACCCATACCAGGATAAATCCATCCATGCTTTGCAGGATAGGAGGGATACCGTAATTCTCTGCATGGACCTAATCCAACTTCGATCTCAGAGATTATTCCATCTTCAAAAAACTCGTCAAATTCTACCCGAAAGCATCTCATATAGTCAGAGTAAACCTGTACTTATTTTACGAAGCAAGATAAATCAACATCAAAATTATTTACTCAGTTCTAGCCATACAAGTAAGGAACAAGATAATATCACCTAACACAGGTTTAGAGAAATATTCTTGATAGAATAACCATCAATAACCATTTACCAACAGAATTTACCAATGTACAATACCAACAGAATAACAATAAAAAATATGTGGATAAATTTATAAAATAGTATCGACGGATTACCAACGGTATTTTGCAAACGGATTAATATCCGTTGGTAAATATTGCACGAATATTTGACACTAAATTTACCAACGGATCGTCAATGGAAAATGTCAACAAATTTATGTTCATTAAATTCTGTTGTTATTTTGGTAATTACCAATGGAAAATTCCATTGGTAATTACCAAGTGAATTGTTCCGTTGGTAATTACCAAAATAATAACGGACACATGACCGTAGCTAAATACCGATAGAAAATTCAGTTGGCAAATAACAACGGACATTTTGTGTTGCTATTTACGAAAGGATATTGTTCTGTTGGTAATTACCAACGGAAATATCCGTTGGTAAATTATTTGATTTTTTTTAATTTTTTTGATAATATAAACAATTTTTTTTAAAAAAATTAATTGAAAATTGGAATTGAATGTCAAATAATATTTGAATTGAAATTGATTAATTAAAGTTAAATAAATAAATTTAGTGTTCAATTATTAATCAATTTAATAAATTGAACCATAATTTTATCAATTAAATATCAATTTATTCAGATGATTCTAATTTAATTAATATGAGTACAATTAAAGTTTGTTTATTTAAATTAACTAATTGAATATCAATTGAAGTTAATGTAATTAAATTAATTAATTGAATTTCAATTTATGTAAATTTAATCAAATTATTTAATTTATTCTCAATTTAAGCATTAATTGGGATTCTAATTAAGAATAGTTAATCAATTTAATTTCAATTTAATTAATTGAATTCCAATTAAAAAGAATTAAATTAAATTAAGTAATCAATAAAATTCTTATTTAATCAATTGAAATTCAATTAATCAATTATACCTCAATTTGATTAAATTAATTAATCTCAATTTAAAAATAATTTCATCAATGTAAGTTTAATTAATAAATTAAATTTCAATTTAATCAATTGAAGTTCGATTAATTAATTGAATTTCAATTTAATCAGTTAAATATTATTTTAATCAATTAAACCCTAATTTATGTCAATTTATTCAAGTTTAAATTTAATTTATTAAATCAAGCCCAATTTAATCAATTAAATGTTAATTTTATTAGTTGAACCTCAATGTATATCAATTGATACAAATTAACCAATTAAACCCTAATTTTATCATTAAAGTTTGATTTAAGTTCAATTTAATTAATTTTATTTTAATTAATCAATTGAACCCAATTTGTGCTCATTTTAACTAATTTATGCTCATTTAATCTATTAACCTATAGTTAATTAATTAAGTCAATTAAATCAAGTAATTCAATTGAATATCAATTTAATCAATTAAAGTTCATTTTAATAATGGTTTAATAATTTTAAGTTTAATTAATCAATTGAAACTCATTTTTCATTCAATTTAACAATTTTAAGTTCTATTAGTAATTTAACCAATTGAGCCATAATTTAATTAATTGAACACAAATTTTTGAAACTCCTGAGCCATAATTTAATTTAACCAATTGAGCCATAATTTATGTCAATTTATTCAAGTTTAAACTTAATTTATTAAATCAAGCCCAATTTAATCAATTAAATGTTAATTTTATTAGTTGAACCTCAATGTATATCAATTGATACAAATTAACCAATTAAACTCTAATTTTATCATTAAAGTTTGATTTAAGTTCAATTTTATTAATTTTATTTTAATTAATCAATTGAACCCAATTTGTGCTCATTTTTACTAATTTATGCTCATTTAATCTATTAACCTATAGTTAATCAATTAAGTCAATTAAATCAAGTAATTCAATTGAATATCAATTTAATCAATTAAAGTTCAATTTAATAATGGTTTAATAATTTTAAATTTAATTAATCAATTGAGAGTAATTTAACCAATTGAGCCATAATTGAATCAATTGAAACTCATTTTTTCAATTTAAAAATTTCACGTTGCCGGGAGAGACCAAAACCCCAACTTTAGGGTTTTAGTTTATTTCTTTCCCTGTTCAATTTTTTTTTTTAATTTTCCATGGCGAGTGAAACCCTATAGGAGAATAAATCAGAAGAAGAAGCTCCTCTCAAGGAGAAAGTGGAGCCCAAACCCGAAGAAGAAAAGGAACAGCCAGAGGAACCGAAGAAGGAAGAGGAGCAAGTGAATAAGGAAAATCCTGAGAATGAAGTTTCAAAAGAAAATCAAGAACCGGAGGAGAAAGATGTGGAAGAGAAACAGAAAGAGGAAGAGGGAGAAGAAGAGGAAAAAGAGGAAGACAGAGGAAAAAAAATGGAACAGAAAGAGGAAGTTGAGGTAGCTAAGTTGGAGAAGGAAGAGGATGCCGAAGAGGAAGAGCAGGAAGAAGAACAAGAATAAGAAACAAGCAAGAAATCTAAGCGAGGTGGCCGAAAGAGCTCCTCGAAGAAAGACCAGAGCGAGTCAAAGGAACGGAGTCAGGAATCTTCTGAGAAGAAATAGAGTAAAGAATCCATAGAGAAGAAAAAGAAAGAGCCCGTGACACTTAGCAGTGATAGGCCTACTAGGGAGAGGATATATTGGTAAAGGATTTGAAAGTGTTTGCCACATTCAATGAGGAGCTTTTCAAGGAAATTACTCAGCTATTGACACTGGAGAACTTCAGGTATGGGGTTTAAAATAAATTCAATTTCAATGTGAAATAATTATAAAAGTTGTAATATTGTGGTTGTATTATGCAGGGAGAATGAACAACTTTCCAAGTATGGAGATACAAAGTCAGCTAGGGCAATTATGTTAGTGGAGCTTAAGAAGCTTATTGAAGCAAATCCCCTGTTTCGTGATAAATTGCAGTTTCCTAATCTTAAAAATTCAAGGTTGCGGACACTCATTAATCAAAGGTAATTAATCTAAGAATGATACATGGCTGATCTGTTTTACCAGAAAGTGGTCATTTGGTTTTTTACTTACATTGATAATACCAGTATCGTGCATATATATAACATTTACAGGAAATTTCTTGTTTGTGCAATCTTGTGCCAGTAGGAATGATTGGTGTTTTTTTTGTTTATACAACAAATTTCTTGGTCTAGGGTGTATTTATAACTTATGTGAAATGGCTATTGTATGCAAATTATTGAAAACTGAACTGGTATTTAATGAAATTCAGGCAGCTCTAGTCAAGGATCCAGGTGTATCTGTGAATCGTGTGATTTGGAGTCCTGATGGTTCCTTATTTGGTTAGTTAACATCTAAGCGAGGTGGCCGAAAGAGCTCCTCAAAGAAAGACCAGAGCGAGTCAAAGGAGCGGAGTCAGGAATCTTCTGAGAAGAAACAGAGTAAAGAATCCATAGAGAAGAAAAAAAAGAGCCCGTGACACTTAGCAGTGACAGGCCTACTAGGGAGAGGAAGATGGTGGAAAGGTATTCTGCACCAAAGCCTGGGAGATCAGCGAGCAAACCACTGTCTATTGAGAAGGTGAATCCTCCATATTAGTTTTTTGTTTAATTTGTCTTTTTTGAATACTCTCTTTGACATTGTTTAGGATCAAAATTGGAGTTATTATTTCATTAGATTGGGGTTTTGTGTTGCAGGGACGTGGTACGCAACTCAAGGATATTCCAAATGGTACTTCTCAGTTACTTTATATGTCTATTTTTCTTTTGACAGCTTGTTTATGGTTCATGTGCTATCAATTTTGCTAATTATTTGGAAAAAAAATATATATTTTGAAAGACTTGCATTTTGGTTACCATATATGAAGTTAGATGTAGTGTCTTTCTCTCCCAATTCCTTTTTTTAGCTCCCATTACACTAGCGGCTGATTGAAATCCTCAATCTAGATGGTATATTGATTGTTTTTTCATTCAAAGATTTTGGGAAAGTATATGTTTGAAGCTGGATTTTGGCTCAATCAGACTTGATTTGACTAATTTCCATTCATTTACTTAATTTTTGAAGCAGATTTGTCAGTTTGTTAGAACCATATGCAGTTCATATGGTCCATCAATTGAAAAATAGTCATTCTTTATCCAATATCCACATTGTATTTGCATCACATTTTAAACAACAGAGTCCTTATAAGAGCTTTACTTCGGTTTTGAGAAAATGGTTCTTGGGGGCTGAAAAAAAATACAGAAGGAGCTTTACTTCGGTTCGTCTTTTTTTTTTTTTTCTGGAAGGAACAAAAATACAAAATTGGTGATTGTATTCAGAATGTGCTAAATATATATATACTGAAGTAACTGCAGTTGGTAATATATATATATATATATATATATTCATTATCTTTGAACCTTTTTTTGCTGATTTAGAAATATTTATAGCATTGCACAGAGTAGAGGTTGTGCATTGAGAGATTTTTACATAAGTAAATTCATATTTACATTAATAATAACATAATAACCTTTTGCAATCTATGATGTTATGAGTTAATGTGTTATCTTCTAATCCCCCACCTACCAATGATGATGAAGAAGTCGAGGATCATGACTAAGACTAGATCAATATGATACTAATAAAGTATTAGTTTTCAACTTTATTAATATATACTATGTTTGTATTAAATTTGATAAATACAATCTAAAATATGTTATATTTAATATTTCGCATTTGATCAATTTTATATAATATGCGTTATATTTATTGCTTTCATTAACAGGTTAATCAATTTCATTCTTTATATAATTTAAATTTAAATTTTTAAATAAATCAGTAAATTACCGAAGAAATTGTTCCGTTGGTAAATTACCAACGAAAATTTTCCATTGGTACAATTACCAATGGAAATTTGTTCCATCGGTATTTTATCAACGGATTACTAACGAATTTTCACTAAAATTAAAATCATTTTTACCAACGGATTTAATTGAACAACGGAAATATGCGTTGAGAATCTGTTGGTAAATTTACCAACGGACACTTTTTTTCCATTGGTAATCCGTTGGTAATCCATTGGTAACTTTACCAATGAAATTTTTTTTGCGTTGGAAAATTTAACGATGAGCACTTTACCGACGAAATTTTTCTATTTGTAATCCGTTAGTAAATCAATTTACCAACAAATTTTTTTGTTTACCAACGGAAAAATTCCGTTGGTAAATCTTGATTTTCTTGTAGTGAACTTTGTCGCAATATGTACAGGAATTGTAAAAGAAAGTTGTTTTGTAGATATAGACACTACTGGGGGGAATAAGGATGTTGTGTAATGACCCAAATACCGGGTTAGTCGTAAACTGTAGTTTCCGAAATTGATCAATATAACTGGGAGTAAAAAATATACCTGTAGGTGAAAAATATTTTATTTGATCATCGGAAAATATAGGTTATGACTAGTCTGAGGGTAAAATTTGAAGTGAAAATGAGGTCAAATAATGCATCAAAAATCAAAATTAAGAAAAAAGGGATCTGGTTTAATTAAATAGTTGGTTGACCGTAATTTGACCGGACTATGAAAAATAGCAAACGACATCTAAAAATTTATTTTAAGATATGGATAGACTCTACATAATATTTAGGATTATTTGACAGTGAAAACGGGATTTTACGGTAACATCGAAAATTAAATTATCAGTCCGATTTAAGTGAGCTGAACAGAAAATGAACTCCGATTGAGTTGAAAATTTTTGTGTAGACATATACAAATATTTTATGAATTATGGAATCAAATTTGGATGAAATTGAGTTTGGAAAGTGAGAGAAATAATTTATAGTTTTAATTGGGCCTTAAATTCACAAATGGGCCTAATGGATTAGATCACTTGTCTTGGCCCAAGCCCAGCCCATTTCAGCCACCTCTATAAGCTCAAAATATCAGAATTCACTAGATAATTCAACACCTTCTTCTTCCTCTCATGCTTCCCCCTTGGACAAATGGATTTCCTCCATTTTCTCCACCAAATTTCTCTCATTTCTCCTAATTTTGCACCAAAATCAACAATCTTAATATAAATTCAGCATCTCTAGTAGCTAGTAGAAGCTTTTGATCTTCATTTGGAGGGATAGAGTGGAAGAAAATCAAAGGAGAAAAGTTGAGATATAAATTGGAGGTAAGTGAAATTTATAGTTTTAAAATTAGTTTAATGGTTCAAATAAGTAGTTTAATATATTTAGATGATAAATATGAAGTTTATTTGAGTTAAAAAAATAAAATATTGGTGGATTAATGAAGTGAAATTTTCGGCCATAGTAGGAAATCAAGGAAGAGAAGGAACTTCAAAGGAAAAAGGTAAGGAAAATGAAGCCTAAGAAAGCTAAAGAGAAGAAATAAGGTTAGTGATTTCAAAATCTACTTATTTCCATTGATTAAACATGAATTAAGATTATGGAAATTAGAAATTTTGTATATTTTGCATGTAAATGATAATTGATGCTTAAATTATGATTAAAGAATTATAAAAAATGAATTAGAATGGTTAATTTCAATAAAAAAATTAGTGAAAATTGAAAAATATGACCTTATTATGTGAAAAATGTAAATTAAGATATAAATATATTTTATTGTAATATTATGATACATATGGAACAAGGAATGTATAAATTAGTGAAAGGAAGATTTAGAGAATGAAAGACAAATTTTAATGATGAAAATTAATTATAGGCCGAAATATGAAAAAAGAAAAATTAATATTTTTCTTGCTAATTAAATAAAAATTTAGTTATGAAATGCAAAAAAATGTAATTTTGTGTACATATAAATTTATTGAAAATTTTTAAATGATATATTGAATAATTTTCCAATTATTGAGTATATTATGCATGAAATGAAAAATAATGAATAAAGTGTATTTAGTGATGCTTGATGACTTAATTGAATGTTCATAGTGAATTATTGATATATTAGAATGCAAAGTGTAAAAAATTATGGTAGTGATAAAATTGTTATGAATGAATAAAATATTAAGTGATTAGTAATGTAAAAATAATAGAATTTATGAATTTAATGAAAAATAAATTAAAGGAAAAAAAATAAATAATATCTTTGGTTATTTTTCTGATGGTGAAATCTAGTTCAGGATATAATTGGCTAGCCATAGGGACACCATTACCGCGGTGCGGGTTATGACGACTCGTTATTGTAGGCCAATGACGGTCTACTTCAGTGATAGTGATTCAATGATCAGTGTACAGCGCAGTGCTCGGATGGTCCTTTAGGATTACTCTTCAGTGTAGTGGACCTTTAGGTCCACGTCCCATGTATCCGGTCTGAAGACTTTCTATCAGATTGAAACTAAGGGCAAATGTGAATAAAAGTAGTATAAATGATTTAAGTGAAAAATATAATAAGAAAAGATGCAAGTGAAAAGTATTTTAAAAATGAAGTATGTGAGAAAAATGATAAATATAATAAATATGATAAATGGAAAAAAATGTGAGAAAAACGAGATAAGTGATAATTATAATAAATATGATAAAAGTGACAAATGTGAATAAATATGATAAAAGTGACAAATATGAACGAAATGATAAATATATATATATATATATAAAAGATCAAAATGACAAGAGTGAATAAAAGTAGAAAATTATGATAAAAATGATAAATGTGAATAAAAATAGTAGATATGAATGAAGTGAAAATTATGATAAAAATAAAATAAAATGTAAGTGAAAATTATGATGAAAATGAAATAAGTGAAGAAAAATAAAAGTGGAAAATGTGAGAAAGTTGATATAAGTGATAAATATAATAATTATAATAAAAGTGATAAAAATGGTATAATAATAATAGTGATAAATGTGACAAAAATTAAAAAAAATTTAAAAACAAAATTAAAGTGGAAGAAAAATGTTAAATTATGTAGTAAAAAATATTAGTGGCAAAAGTGGAAATAAATGTAAAACAATGGCAAAAGTGTAAATAAATGTAAAGCAATGACAAGATTGTAAATTAATGAAAATTTAGGAACTAAAGTGAAATTTGTAGCTAATTAAATAAATGATTGAAAAAAATAAAGAAGAAAGAAAAGAATGGTTAATTAAAAAAAATAAAGTGAAAATAAACTGAATTGAAAGAAATTGAAAGTTCATGAGTAAATTGAATAAAAATTGAATTGAGAAAAATTGTTAAAATTAATTAAGATAGTAAATAGTGAATTAAGAATAAATAAAAATAAAGTATTGATAAAAAGAATTATAAATATATTAAAGTAAAAATTTGAATAATGTATTAAAAATATTATTGCATGTATAAATGTATAAAAAAAATATGTCAGTGGAAATTTTTAGATTTGTAATCACCGCTGAACATATTAATGTTCAGCACGTAGTTATTTGACTGTGTGCAGATAGTAGCGAGAAAGGCAGGAGCAAACATACAAAAATTTGGGAGCTGAAAGAAGAAGAAATAATAAAAGGTTAATATCAAAGATAACATGTATATATATGTTTAGGTATGGAGTTGTAGAAATAAAATGTTGTATATATTATGATAAAGATTATTCGTGAATTATTATGTGTAAAGAATGCAATGTCGAATTGTGATTGAATGGAGAATATGTTTACATATTATATGTACTGTTGTGCTCAAATATGGGTTGTAGATTGTTTGTTTTGTAGGAGGGGTAGATAGGTTATAACCGTTATACTGCCGAAATTTTTGGAAAAATAAAAAGGATTAATTAAGTGTTAATATTATAGTTATTAAATTAAGATAAAAAAAATTGGGCATACATCGGCTATAATCGTATTTATCCACGTAACGTACGTATAGATATGAATAAGTGTTATAAATGTATTACATGTTGCCTTTAAAGTTATATAAATTTGGAAAACTTTTAAGAGAGCATAATATCTTTCATGTTAAAGACATTAATGCAGAAAGTCAACCTAAGCAGGAAAATACAGAAAAGGAACGATTACGTGAAGTTTTCATCTTAGACCTGACCTAATAAATCACATATATTTACTATGGCTTATAAAGCAGTACCTCGAGAGCAGTCCATCCTTTCAAAACCCTTTCTTTGTTAATTCCCTAGGTTAGACATTTTGTATTTCGTCTTCCTTCTTTGTTGTGATATGCCTTAGATGCTGCATCTTATCTAGAGATTAGTTATGTAATCAGATTGTATTATGTAAGCAATCTGAATATCTTTCATTTAGAAATTAGTTTTGTTTTTTACTGATTTTTAGCTAAGTTATCTATTATTCCTAGGATCTTGTTTTTCAGTTACAACAAGATGTATTTATATGAGTTTTGATCAATAAAATTGTGTGAGTATTCTTCATCAAAATTCAGTAACTTCTACAATTGGTATCAGAGTCCTCTTCTTAAGGGATCTGTGTAGCCTGAGTGTCAGAGTCATTTCTTCAAATCTCATAACTCAAGTGAATGGCTTCAAAAAGCTTTACACCAATTTCACCTCCTGTCTTCACTGGTGAAAATTACCAGATGTGGGCTGTAAAAATGAAAGCTTACTTACAAGCTTGGGATCTTTGGGAAGCAGTGGTACAAGAACTTGAAATACCACCACTTCCTGAAAATCCCACAATGCAGCAAATTAAGACTCATCAGGAGGGAATCTTAAAGAAGTTTAAAGCCAAAACCTGTCTATTTTCAGTTGTGTCTGAAAATTTGTTCATCAAAATCATGAATTTGGAAACAACTTTCCAAATTTGGGATTATTTAAAGACTGAATTTCAAGGCAATGCAAGAACAAAAAATATGCATGTCTTGAATTTGAAAAGAGAATTTGAGTTGCATAGAATGAAGGATTATGAATTTGTCAAAGAATATGCTGATAAGTTGCTGGAAACTGTCAACAAGCTCAGACTTATTGGGGAGAACATGCCTAACAGCAGAGTGGTGGAGAAGCTTCTTGTGACTTTGCTAGAGAGGTTTGAAGCTAAGGTTTCTGCATTAGAAGCAATCAGAGATCTCACAAAAATTTCACTTGCAGAACTTCTCAATGCACTGGAAGCTCATGAGCAAAGAAGACAACTTAGAGAAGTAGTTGCTGTTGAGGGTGCTATGCAGGCAAAACAGCAGACTCATGACATTATCAAGGGAAAGAAGAAAATGTGGAAAAGGAATAATGGAAATTCTGAAGCTGATAACAACAAAGGAACCTATCATCCTCCTTGTCAACACTATGGCAGATCAAACCATCCTCACTTCAAATGTTGGAGCAGACCTGATGCAAAATGTAACAAATGTAATCAAATGGGCCATGTGGACAGAATCTGCAAAGCCAAGGTGAAACGACAAGTAAATGAAGCTCAAGTTGTGAATCAAGAAGAGGAGGAGCAATTGTTTGCAGCTTCTTGCTATGTTAACAGCAGCAAGGGAGAGACTTGGTTGGTTGACAGTGGGTGCACAAATCATATGACCAACAATGCTGAACTCTTCACAAGGCTTGATAAGTCAGCACTCTCCAAGGTAAAAATTGGAAATGGAGAATATATTGTTGTCAAAGGTAAAGGTTCTATTGCAATAGAAACTCTCTCTGGAACTAAAATTATTTATGATGTTTTATATGTTCCTGAGATTGATCAAAACTTGTTAAGTGTTGGACAGCTGTTTGAGAAAGGTTTTAAAGTTCATCTTGAGAACATGACATGTTTGATCAAAGATTCACAAGGCGAAGAGGTGTTCACTATCAAAATGAAGGATAAAGGATTTTCACTTGATCTTATGAATAGTAAGCATGCTACATATCTAAGTCTAGTGATGACTACCGACTTATGGCACAAAAGGTTGGGTCACTGCCATCATTCAGCCCTTCTCTCAATACAGAAGCAAAACATGGTACAAGGAATGGACACTTTTGGGGAAAAATTATCAGCCTGCAAAGCATGTCAATTTGGCAAGCAAACAAGACTTCCTTTTCCTCAGAAAGCTTGGAGAGCCACACGAAAGCTCCAACTAATACTTACTGATATTGGAGGGCCCTACAGAACGTCATCTCTCAATGGCAGCAAATATTATATTATTTTTATAGATGACCTAACCAGAATGTGTTGGATCTATTTTCTCAGGTTAAAATCAGAAGTTGAAGCAGTATATGGAAGGTTCAAAGCCTGGGTAGAAAATCAAAGTAGCTGCAAAATTGTTGTCCTAAGGTCTGACAATGAAAAAGAATATACATCAGACCAGTTCAACAATTTTTGTGTAGAAGCAAGCATTGAGCATCAATTTACAACACTCTATACTCCACAACAAAATGGAGTTAGTGAGAGAAAAAATAGAACCATTATGGAGATGACTCGATGTCTACTATATGAGAAGAATTTGCCTAAAAGTTTTTGGGCAGAGGCAGCCAATACATCTGTTTTTCTATTGAACAGATTACCAACACAGGCTCTTCAAAATCAGACACCCTATGAAGCTTGGTTTGGTCACAAATCTTCTCTAACAAATTTAAAGGTTTTTGGTTGCTTGTGTTTCTTTTATATTCCACAGGTTAAGAGAGACAAGTTGGATAAAAAATCAGAATCTGGAATCTTTATAGGCTACAGCAGCACCTCTAAAGCCTATATGATTTTTCAGCCCCAAACTGAGAAAATCATCATTAGTAGAGATGTTGTCTTCATGGAGGAAGAACAATGGGACTGGAGTGTAAGTGGAGAAGATCAACTTGGTGGATTTCTTCCAAAAAATGAAGATATTGATGACCCACCAGTTAGAGGAACAAGGTTGTTGATTGATATTTATGCAAAATGCAATGTTGCAATTCTTGAACCAGCTAATGTTAATGAAGCTATACAGGAACAGAAGTGGAAAAGTGTCATGGAAGAAGAGTTGCATATGATTAATAAAAATCAGACCTGACAACTAGTTGAAAGGCCACAAAACAAAAAGGTTATAGGAGTGAAATGGGTCTTTAAAACTAAACTCAATGTTGATGGCTCAATTAACAAGCACAAAGCAAGGATTGTGGTGAAGGGATATGCACAAGTATTTAGAGTGGACTTTTCAGAAACATTTGCACCTGTAGCAAGGCTAGATACCATTCGTTTGTTACTTGCTGTTGCAGCTCAAAAAGGTTGGAAGGTATTTCATTTAGATGTTAAATCTGCATTTCTAAATGGTTTCCTAGAAGAAGAAATTTATGTTGAATAGCCTGAAGTATTTGTTGTGCAAGGGCAAGAGGAGAAGGTGTATTTGCTAAAGAAAGCCTTGTATGGACTTAAGCAGACTCCAAGAGCCTGGTATAGTCGAATTGATCATCATTTGTTAAGTTTAGGCTTTGTTAAAAGTCTAAATGAAGCAACTTTATATGTAAAACATGATGGAAATAATTTAATTATTGTTTCAGTGTATCTTGATGATCTTTTGGTGACATGGAGCAATCAGATTCTTATTGAAGATTTCAAAGTTGAAATGATGAAGGAATTTGACATGAATGACTTGGGATTAATGTCATACTTCCTTGGGTTAGAGGTGAAACAGATGAAGAATGAAGTTTTTATTAATCAGCTCAAATATGCCAAGGAAATTCTGAAGAAATTTCATTTCGAAAGTTGTAAGTCCACTAATACTCCCATGCAAGCTAGAGTTAAACTTTGCAAAGATGATGGTGTTGCCAAAATGAGTGAAAGTCATTACAGAAGTCTAATTGGATGTCTTATGTACCTCACTGCATCTAGACCAGACATAATGCAAGCTGTGAGTCTCTTGTCAAGGTTTATGCATTATCCAAGTGATAAGCATTTGCAAGTTGCAAAAAAAGTTGTGAGATATATCAAAGGAACTGTTGACTATGGTATTAAGTATACAAATTGTCAGAATTTCAAGTTAATGGGACTTTCTGACAGTGATTGGGTTGGACCTGTTGATGATATGAAAAGTACAACATACTATTATTTTAGTCTTGGTTCTGGTATGATTAATTGGACTTCAAGCAAGCAAGAGATCATTGCACAAAGCACACCATAAGCTGAGTTTGTGGCTGCAAATGCTGCTGCAAATCATGCAATCTGGTTAAGAAAGTTGCTTAAAGATTTGGAGCTGGCTCAAGAAGATTCAACTCAGATTTTTGTTGATAATCAAGCAGTTATCTCAATCTCCTCAGATCCTGTGTTTCATGGTAAGACTAAGCATTTTAAGCTTAAGTTTTATTATCTAAAAGAAATTCAAAAGAAATGTGAAATTTTCTTAGTTTACTGCAAGACTGAGGAACAAGTGGCTGACATTTTTACAAAAGCTTTACCTAAAGCTAAATTTGAATTGTTGAGGCAGAAGTTGGGAGTTTACAACATCAAATCCAAGGAGGAGTGTTGTGATATGCCTTAGATGCTACATTTTATCTATAGGAATTAGTTATGTAATCAGATTGCATTATGTCAGCAATCTGAATATCTTTCCTTTAGAAAATAGTTTTGATTTTTACTTATTTTTAACTAAGTTATCTATTATTCCTAGAATCTTGTTTTTCAGTTACAACAAGATGTATTTATATGAGTTTTGATCAATAAAATTGTGTGTGAGTGTTCTTCATCAAAATTCAGTAACTTCTACATTCTCTATCTGTGAAATATTTGTCAGGATTTGTTTGACCAATTTCCGTCACCCAATAGGGGAGTGGAATACGTATATCATTGCCAACATTGCATCCACATTCATGAAATGACATAATAACCTGAAGTCACGTTAAGATAAAAAAAGAAAAAGAATAACACAGTTAGACATAGATTTTTGTATGAAATGTACGCTGAAAATTAAGTTTATTTTTCAATGAGAAAAACACCAATATGATGATTGGAATGATGAGTAGGTTCAAACAAGGCATTTTTTGAACATTATTTTTTCCAAATTTTATTTATAAATTACATCTAATATATATGTATATATATATATATATATATATATATATATATATATATATATATATATATATATATATATATATATATATTACAAGAAAATATTCATTAGCGAAAAAATATTTTGTCCAATCGTTAGTAATTATATATGATGGAATGGATTAGGAGAATAATGGGTGACCTATCAGGGGTGGAGATGATGTGCGATGAGATGATGTGCGTATCTTCCAGTTTAATATGAGATTTTGAGTTCGAGTTTTGATTATGCAGTTATCTTAACACTCATGATAAATTATTTTGTCACCCTTAAAATCGTACTCAAAATGAGCATGATTAATTTCAATATATAATCTTAATTGACTGACGAAAAATATTTAGTCTGACAAAAAAAATAATATAATATACACTATGCAAAATTGTGGTATATGGACAGACAAAAAATAGTAATTGTCGTTAAAAGCTACTAATTGGATGTCACGCATTAAATTAAAAGTCCGTTTGATATTATATTTGGAAATATTATTTTTTGTAATATATATTTTAAATTTTATTTTAAGTTTTAAAAACTATATTTAGAAAAAAAAAAGATAATTATATATCTTTTTCAGAAACATATTTAAAAAAATAATTTATAAAAAATAAAAAAAAATCAATCAATTAAAAAAATATAAACATATTGTTTTGATTGCCAACATGAATATTCCATCTACCGTCTATATCAGCATGCAAATCATCAACCCATGCATTTTTCTTTCAACAAGGAAAGAAAATATTCATTACATGACAGACTCAGAGTTAGAAGAAACTTTTATTCATGGAGGTGATTAACTATATATAAGCAACTGCATATTTCAAGCTAAACATGACAAAGATGTATCCGATCTTCTATGGTTTTTTAATTTTCATCATAATAAATACAAAAATGAAACGGTACCAATTACTGATATGCAATCCCACAAAAATTAATGGGTCCACATATTAATTAATAATTTAGTACTGCCCTTATTAATCAATGGTACACTCATAATTTTTTCTGGTTTTTTGACGTTTTCTTCGCTGCTTTCTGATGCTGCAGTGACCATGAGGTAAACAAAAGAACATTAACAAACAAAATAAAATCAGAATATCAAAATGTATATATCAAGTTGTGTATATATAACTAATTTATTATGTCTTGACAATATAAAATCATTTAAAAAAAATAAAATTAGACAATTCAAAGTTAAATTAAGAGATGTTTTATTCTATATTATATATATTTTTTATATTGTTATAAATAATTCTCTTTAAATTTAGTATGGAAAAAAATAAAAGTAAAATCCTAGAGAATTGAAAATTGTAACTTATAAATGCTATATATTTTTTGAATAAAAATGTAATAAAATACTCTATTTGTTTCAATTCAAGTGCCTTTTAAAATAATTACACAACGATTAAGTAATTAAACAATCTTAAATTTTTAAAAAATACTTATAATTAATTTTTTTTAACATTTCTCTTAACATTTTCAACAATTTTTCATTTTCAGTGCATCATTCCGTTCATTGGTTAAGGCTTATATAAGTACAATATATGAAGATAATTAACAATAAAAATGATAAAAATTAGCAGAAAAAAATTCCTACTTTCTTAATTTTTTTTTAAAAAAAATAAATAGACAAATAAATTTGCTAAAAAAACCATTTGAAATATAATTAATTGGATGGATAATACAATGCGTTGATATATACATATATTGATTTTCCTAACATTAAAAAAAATTCTCAAAATAATTAGTATCTACTAAATAAAAATCTAAAAATAAATATATATATAAAAATATAATTTTCATAAATGATTTTGTTATTAATTGGATTCATAAATTAAAAGTGGCTTAGCATTACATTTTCACAATTCATGTGTTTCATTACATTTTAATAAATTTCTTTAACTACATGGGTACCGACAAATTATAAATACAAGAAAATAAACCAACTAGAAAATATTAGCGGTTCGCTAGCTGGCTCATGGTGGGTTGCTTGCACTAGAGACTTGATTAGTATGAATTAAGCAAGATTAATAATTTTAACCATTTAACTTTTAAAGAACCCAACATTTTGGCTGCATTTTCAATTAAAACTCTATTATTTTTCCTAATATGTTGTACACTAATTTTCACATTTTTTAAATGTCCATTAATTAGATTTTCATTAATTTTTTAAACAAAAATTTTACATGAACGTAGTAATAGGACTCTTGAAAATCTTCCAAACAATCCAAATTCGAATTTCACCCTCTCTAGGTTGAACAATAAGAAAATGAAAGATAGTAAATTTTTTTTTAAACAATAAAAGATATTAGTAGAAAGATTAATTAATACCAAGGTGCGTAATTCGAGATTGATTAAACTTCTAAATTTTAACTTTTTTCTGAAAATAAAAGCAAAAATACGTTTGGCTGATAGAATTTTTTTAATTTATTTAAAGGAAAACACTTTTTTTATAAAAAAACTAAAATTAAGAAATCATCAAAACATAATTTGTGTGTGATTTATTTCTAAAAATGAAAAGTAATATTTTTATTTAGAATTAATATTTGACTTAATATTATATCATTTAATTCAATTCTAATTTAATATTACATTATTTATTTTATGTTGAATTTAATAGTAATATTAATATTATTTCATTTATTTTATTTTATATTATTTTAAATAGTTCGATTTAATATTTTTTTCATTCATTTTTATTCATTTTTCTTAAATTTATATTACTTCTTAAATTAACTAACTTAACACTCAGGATATTTGGAATTGCTGCTAGGTATTCAAAAAGTAGTTTTATAATTTTTTTGATTTAATTAATTGATTTTTTTTATAAAGCAAAACCTGTTTGTTTGTAAAAATAATTTTTAAAATTCAAAAAATAAAAAATAAAAAAAATTATCCAATAACACTTTTCTCAAACGTAATATCAAACGAACTTTTAATTATCTCTACTACCAACTATTCCATCTTTTACTCAATCTACACTGCCAATTTTACTACCCACCCACTCACCACCTCTTCCTCCATCAAAAATAGTTTGTTTGGTCTTTGATCTAGAATAATTTTGGAATATTAAATAATTGAATTTGGTTACCTGCAATTTATTATATAACCATAAAGTACTTCTATAAGATGTTATGATTCAGGACATATTAATTATACACATTTTTTAGTGAAAATTATTATTGTTATGATTGTTTAATCAAATT
This sequence comes from Triadica sebifera, assembly GCA_023653625.1. Lineage (NCBI taxonomy): Eukaryota > Viridiplantae > Streptophyta > Magnoliopsida > Malpighiales > Euphorbiaceae > Triadica > Triadica sebifera. The sequence continues at coordinate 31,618,580 of CM042900.1, read as the reverse complement.
TTAAAAAATATAAAATAATTTATAAAATGTAATAAGGAAGCCAAAAGATTGGAGTATTGGGACAATAAAACGATATCGTTTGCCCTTATATATGAACTATGTCCATTTAGCATAACAACAAAAATCATCATGACCATTCAATCAACATTTGAGTTCTCACGTGTTAATTGAAGTAGAAAATTTAGTTTTTTTTTTACTCTATTTATATAATCCAAGAATATGCTTGTGGAAAAAAAAATCTAAAAATTATTCTTTATACGAAATTAAATATAAAAAATATTTTAATTCATAGGCTAAATGCTGATTAATTATTAATTTGATAAAAAAAAAAAATTTGAATATGCGAATTGATTTAGATAACAATTTCCTTACTGGAGTTATCTTCAAACGACATTGGATGCGTTACTATTCTTCTAAATCAACTTTAATTTATTCCAAATAATTAATTAAATTCACAACTCAAAAACTTTTCCTTCATTATATTTTTTTTTTCAAAATTTATATAAAACTTTATTTGTAAGCTTTATAAATTATATTTTAGTATCAAGAAGTTTTATTTAGAAAATATTTTAATGTAAATAATATATATATTAATATGATCTTATATATATGTGTATACATGTATTTATTCTCTCAATCTTATATATATTTAGAATATATATAAATAGACAGACTTTGACATTAATTTATTATATATTTATTTTGAATAGTGGTTCATAATTTGTGACTTATATATGCATGTGAGAAAATAATTTTTTTTATAATATTTCGAATTAATCTTATAGATTGTAATTTGAAAAAAAAAATATTGAATTTGCCTTTAAATGGTTATAAACGAAAATTACTTTTGGTATTTCAATACATATCATAAATATAATACATCTCAAAATGACACAATGAATAATGTTAACGAGCATACTATACGATAAATACAAGTGGCAAAATTCAGTAAATTAGTTAAAATGTATAACTCAAAAAAAGAAAAAAAAATTCTATCAATAACGTAAATCTAAAAAATCATAATACATGCTAAATTTTTAGCCTTTTATATTTTAGTTATATGCTTTTTAGTGACAGTGACTCATATATATATATACATATATATATATATATATATATATATATATTACAAATATTTTTTTTATATTAAAAAGGAACCCAATAGAAAAAATATAAAAAAAGTACAAAAATTTAATGACACCAGAAAAAACTATGAAAACTTCATGAAAAAAATATAATTTTTTTTTAAAAAAATTGATAGTTTTAAATAAAAATATGAAAATTCAATGAAAAAAATTAAAAGCATGCAGGTCAAAATTTTGGTTTTTTGCCTAGAAGCTATGAAGTTAAAGTGGTTACGATAAAGTAGCATTTATCATCCAATTATAATCAAATTACGTGCATATTGTCACGGGGCCATTACTCTCTCCCCAAAAGATCGATCTGGTGGGGTGTACAGCGCCATCCATTTATAGCCAGAACTCGTCCCCTTCACCTATCCGATGTGGGATTGAAGTCTGTAACATTCTCTCCCACCCAATCCTGTGACGCCCTCGTCACAGTGGGCCCCCCTGCCTGCCCAAATCCGATGTGCTTGGCGAAACATCGGAGTCGGATCTGGGTCAGCTCTGATACCATTTATTACGGGGCCATTACTTTCTCCCCAAAAGATCGATCTGGTGGAGTGTGCAGCGTTATCTGTTTATAGCCAGGATTCGTCCCCTTCACCTATCCGATGTGGGATTGAAGTCTGTGACAATATGCATTGGATAGTCATAGAATTTGTATTTATTTGTTTTCTTTTTTAGAAAAAAAATCCTAAAAAGAAAAAAATATTTGTAATTTTATCTACCTATAGAGACTAATGGATAAATAAATCATTTTACACTATATAGTGAATTTCAGAATTTGTACAAATAACAACTCACTTATAAAAAAATAGTGTGGATTAATGAAATTATATATCGTCCAGTTAGTTAATTTCAAAACAATTCAGATTCGAATTTTATACTTCATATTAAAAAAAACAGTTATGATTAATAAACGGATTCGGTTCATATATATTATGATTGGATATGATAATGACTTTTTTTTTTATTTTTTAATATTTATTTATTATTGATTGGTGTAAAAAAATAAATAAAAAATAAAATTTATTTTAATTATTTTTTTTATCAACTAATAAAAAGTAAATATAATGAAAAATTGGTAGTTGTTATTCCTATTCAGAAAATATGCAACACAAGAGCTTTGATGGAAGACAAACAAGAAAAAGTTACGATCAACTGCTTCGCATTCAGTGGGTCCCCGTAATTATTATTAAATGTTTGTTAATATTTGTTAAGAATGTATGGAAGTGATGGTATCTGTGGGTTGACAATGAAGTACGGTCAGATGAATAATGCCACCATTTGGTGGGAGTGGAAAACGACATTTTGAAAATTACTTATTTTCTTTCTCAATTTCTTTTTCATTCTCTGCTTGTTTGTTTGCAACATAAAATTTTAATTTTTTTTGGAATCATTTCATTATTTGTATGAAAAATAAAAAAAACCATATAAAATATGTCATAATTTAATAATATATTATTGCATAAATATATATTTTTTCATTTTATAAATATAAAATTTATTTATTAATTCGATTTATGATACAGATAAAATTAGTTTTCAAAAAAAATAAAGTTGTCACTTATATGTTAAAAAATTAGGAAAAAAGTTATAAATTTTTTTAATAGTTGGATGCTTATTTAATTAAAATATTTTTTAAAAATTATTTCAACTATAATTTTTATAATTTATTTTAATTTCATTTCATAATTATTCATTTTTAAAAGAAAATCTAGTGTATAAATATGTTGTTGAAATTCACATTTTTAAATCTGTCTCCTTCTTCTCTCTCTCTCTCTTTTACATTTTATTTATTATCTTTTATTTCAATGTGAATATTAATCAAATCTAACAAAACAGTTGAACTGAAATGAATTATGGCTTGAATTATTAAAAAAGTATCCACATATTGATTTTTTCTGTAATTTAAAAAAAATTAAATTCTCAAAAATAAATCGTTAATCAAATTATTAAAAATTAAAATATAACTGTGTGGTCCAATTCTGACACAAGTACTCAATTTGTATTCAGATTAAAAGAACAAAGGGCTGCTCAATTTGTATTAGTATATCTAAATGACGAAAAAGGGACAAGAGGGATTCATGTGCGCATTTGGTAAAAATTAATATGTTTGTCCTATATATTATTATTATTATTATTATTATTTTGGTAGATTGTCCTATATTTTATTAGTGTGCATTAGTTATTCATCAATTTTAGAAGAGGCTGCACTGATTCAACACCCATATCCTTTGAAGTTTCAACAACAAAAGATTCTTCTTTAATTCTGAAATAAAACACCCACTTTCCATATGCAAATTCCTACCTCAAAAAAATAACCAAACCAAACTGTACTGTCTGCTCAAGGCTCAATTCTAACAAGATGATGTGATCCACACTAATTGCTTATAGCTAAAAATCAATGGGTCTTTTTTAGCGTTCTGTGCTGTGCTTAAAGCGAATACCCATCTGGGTATCTCTCTCTATGAGTTCAATTCAGCTTATATTTGTGTTGAAATGGCTAATACTGCTCAAAGCCAGCAGGTGGCAACAGAGAACCTGAGGAAACACCTTGCTGTTGCTGTTAGGAGTATTCAGTGGAGCTATGCAATTTTCTGGTCACTGTCAACTAAACAGCAAGGGTAAATGATTCGATCTTTTCCCTTGCATTTATTCACAGTACAATAATCAGATGTAATTCTGTTCTTCTTTCTTTGACTTATGTGTCTACGTTTCTTCAGTTCATGAAAGAAGTATTTAGTCCTACAAAGTTACTAACTTTGTTACTTTTTGTTTAATTTTATTTTTAATTTTAGTAGACTAAAATAAGATGGCTGAAGCAGTTTTGTTGATTTTTATTTTTCTCTATAATTTTGTTAATTTAATTGATTGCACCCACGCATATAAGTTGAGCATTGTTGAGAACCCAGAATTTCTACTTCCAACTAGTATAAGTTTGTATTTTAGCACCCCATTTTTAGTATGATAAGCCTTTCTTTCTTTCTTTTTTTTTTTTCCTTTTCCGTTGAAGATTTCGTGAATAGATTTAAATGTGGATTTTCTCCATACATTTTGGTTAAAAGGCTCTGTATGGGTTTCAATCTTTAACTATGCAGGCCTACAGACGACTTTAAGTATAAAAAGTGGAGTATCTGTGAGCTGGTTGCACGAGATATCTTTCCCCACAAGAGATTCTAATGGGGATATGAAAATGCTTTGTTTTTAATTATTTTTGAAAACAAATTATTTTTGCTGTTAGAAATTTGATTTCGGAGATACATTTGTCCACTCCTTCCAGATTTTAGCTTTCTATATATGGTTGTCCGGAGAAAAATATGATGTTTTTGATACTGTTAAGGGTGCTGGAGTGGGTAGATGGGTACTACAATGGAGACATCAAGACTATGAAAACTGTAAAAGCTATGGAACTTAAACATGACAAAATAGGCTTACAGAGAAGCGTGCAATTGAGGGAACTTTACAAGTCTCTTCTTGAAGGTGAATTTGACCAACAGGCTAAGAGGCCTACTGCTGCATTATCTCCAGAGGATCTCTCTGATGCAGAGTGGTATTACTTGGTTTGTATGTCCTTTGTATTCAATCCTGGTGAAAGGTACTAATCTTATCTCTCTTCCACCACTAATTGGAACTTTTCTTTTTCAAATTTCTTTTTAATGTTGTGTCTTGCATTATAGTAATTAGATGATAATTTTTCGAATATATTGTTGCATAGTTTGCCAGGAAGAGCATTAGCAAATAAAGAAACTGTGTGGTTGTGCAATGCTCAGTATGCTGATAGTAAAGTATTCGCTCGCTCTTTGCTCGCAAAGGTTAGTTTTTCTTGACCAATGTCATTTTAAAGCAAATCAGAGCTGAAGCAATAACCATATCAGATTAGATGCAGCAATGGCAAACTAACTTTTTGTATACTTTTTGTTGGACTTGCTTCTTCTTTAACCTGACATCATCGCGGACCCTAGAGTGCATCTATCCAGGTAGGAAATTCTCTTTGTATTACAAACAGGTAATGAAAATGCTATGCACATTCATATTTACATGCCCCTGCATTGGCTTTCGCTGTTTGGCAACATCACAGTTTCTAAGCTTGTGTAGATGCTTAGGGAAAAGGGTAATATTTGAGATTGGGCAAAATCTGCACATCAGAATTGCAAATCTGGAATGTGTTTATTTGGATAATGAACTCCCAGATTTAAATTTGCTCTACACTTCAGTATAACTATATGTTCTAGCTATATTAGCAATCTACTTATTTACTTGTTTTATATACATATCTGCTAGATTATGAATCAAGGAGAGTGTTAAACATTAGTGATTAACGAAGCTTTCTAAGAGTGTCATTTTACCTGACTAGAATCTAACACCTATAAGATTTTACATGATTTAGAAAGCATCAAATCCAGTTCTGACATCAATTTTCATATTGCTTCTGAACTGATTTTGCAGACTGTCGTATGTTTTCCCCACCTCAATGGAGTAATAGAGCTGGGTGTAACTGAACTGGTAATTTCCTTTCCGGAACAAAAACAATGTTCTTTTTTTTTTAAATTATCTTACATAAGCATGGGAGTAAATCAACTTATCAATTTAATAAATGTGCGATCTCTTTTTGTTTTTCTGCCTCAATTCTTAAGGTTCCTGAGGACCCCAATCTCATTCAGCACATAAAGACTTCCTTATTAGACTTCTCAAAGCCTATGTGCTCTGAGAAATCTTCCTCTTCTCCTCATGATACAGATGATGATGAAGACCCAGCATGTACTCAAGTCAACCATGAGACCATTGATCCACTGGCAGCACTGGAAAATCTCTACACCCCGATGAAAGATATCATACTCGACCAAGAGCAAATTGTTGAATTGACTGAAAATATACAAGAGGAATTAAATATGGACCCTCCAGAGGATTGTTCTAATGGATCTGAGAACAAAAACCTGACAGAAGACTCCATGCTTGAAGGTTTAAATGGAGGAGCCTCTAACGTTCAGAGTTGGCATTTTATGGATGATGGAATTAGCAATGGTTTTCTGAATTCATTGAATTCTACTGATTGTTTATCGGAGGTGAATGAAGAAAGAATTCTCTCTTCTCCTAAGGACAATAATGCAACCCATCTTCAGTTGAAAGAGCTTCAAAAATGCAACCACACCGAATTGAGCTCCTTGGATCTTGGAGCCAATGGTGATGTGCACTATAGAAGAACTCTATCTTTGGTTCTGGGAAGTTCAAGCCAGTTGATTGGAAATTCATGTTTCTGCAGTGCTAGTTACAAGTCCAGTTTTGTCCCATGGAAGAAACAAGCACTTAATGGCCGGAGGCCACAACTACAACAAAATATGGTGAAGAAAATTTTACTTGCAGTCCCATTGATGCATGGTCATCGCTCTCCTAGATTGCACAAAGAAAATGGAGGAAAAGATTGCCGTTGGAAGCTGGAAAGCAATGAAGTATGGAAGGGCTTATCCGATAAACAAAGAGAGAATGGAAATTTTTTTGTACTCAAGTCGATGATTCCAACTATCGGTGAGGTAATTAAACCTCTCTTTTAAAAATAAAGTTAATAGTGACTGTTTTCTTCTGGCTTATTCTAATTCAAAAGTTCCAAAAGAAAAGGAAGCATCAATGATATTAACTTCTCAGACTTCTAATATTGGAATTTGTGTAGCTCTATGAGCTGATGTGCTTGATCATTTTTATTCAGATTGACAAAGCATCAATACTTGATGAAACGATAAGATACTTAAAAGAGCTCGAGACAAGAATGGAAGAACTGGAATCTTGCAGGGACTCCATAGATTATAGCACAAAACAGAGAGAGAATTATCCAGACATGGCAGAGCAGATATTAGTCAACTATGACAATAGTGGCAATGGCAAGAAGCCTTGGATAAACAAGAGGAAGGTGAGTGACATCTATGAAACAGACCCAGAGCTTAATGAGGAAGACAGCCTAGCCTCAGATGTGAAAGTCAGCATGAAAGAGGAGGAGGTTTTTATTGAGTTGAAATGTGCCTACAGGGAATATATATTGCTAGACATCATGGATGAAATCAACAATCTTCACTTGGATGTGAAGTCAGTTCAGTCATCAACCGTTGATGGAATTCTCATTTTAAACCTAAAATCTAAGGTTTGTAGCATAAGGGAGATATAAGCAGAGCATTATCACTGCTTTTTCTTATTTGTTCATATTTTGCAAAATGCTAATTGGTTGTAAATTTGGTTTCAGTTTCGAGGGGCAGCAGTTGCGCCGGCGAGGATGTTCAAGAAAGCTCTTCGAAAGATTGGCCAGAAGAGTTGAAAGGGTAATATTTTAACTAATTCTTATCAGTGACTGCAGAATTTCTCCAAGTAGTGGTGTTGGCTTCCTAACTGCTCTCTTTATCAGATGTTCAACCCTAGTACTGCTAGATGATTGGCTTGACTACTAGACATGTCTAGTATAGGGTAACGCTGGACTAAATCCTTTTATGTAATTCATTCTCATCAATAAACTTGTTCCAATCTTATTATATTTTGTATGACATGCTTCATTTGAACATGCTGCTTATTTTTTTCTTTAGACCTATCATAAAAATGTTAATTTCTTTGGTAACAGGAGATGTGAAATTGATATTAACCAAAGTTTTGTTTGCTTACTTGGAAAGATGGAGAAAATTAAGGGAACCTTAGATGGTTTTCTAGAATAATTTTGATACCTTTTCATCTCTTTCCAGATCAAGTAAATCTTTCTGAAAAAAAGAACAAAAAACTGAACTAGAGAAACACACATTCATTCGTGGAAAGAGAGTATTCTATTATTCTAACCGTATTTGCCAATCAGAGATTTGTTGCGTAGTGCCAAATTCATGGATTCATAATTAAAACATTTTTCTTTTTCATCTAATTCTTCAAGAAACAGAACTGCAGAAACACCACCAAGTTCCCTAATATTATATCCATATTTATGCTGATATGATGCAGCAATATATTATATTATAATTCATAGGAATTTTAGTAATTCTTATTGAAATTATTTGGACTGAACCTCAAATAAAATTAAATTTCCAAAATAACAAATATTCATTTTGTTTAGGTCGTATTGAATTGAATATATAAAACAAAATCCCATAAATTATACAAGCATGTCATTCTGGAAGTTGAACTCCAACTGTACAACAGCAGAAAATGATAACTGTACAACCCTTTCCCTAATAACTGAAACTCCAACTAAACCAACTGTAGGAAGATGCAAATCATTCATTTTATACATCACTCACATAAAAAAAATGCTTTAATAAATAGAAAATTCTTGTCTAAACTAAATATCTATTCATAAACCAACAGTCATGTTGAAAAAAAAAAAAAAAAAAAAAGGCTGATTGTCACTTCACAAAATATAACTCAGTTCATGAATAAAATTGCGAACCAAATTTAGGTAAGAATACATTTAAGTTCATATATACTTTGCAAAGCTGAGATATATATATCTACTGAAGTAACATATATAGAACAACAAATTTAATTAATTACCGAGTTAAATTAGAGGGAGTGATCCTAGCAAAATCTCTAACAGTGAAACCAACCTTTTCAAACTTGTCTGTCTCGCTGCTTTCTCTGAATTTCAGATAATCAGAACAAAGAAAAGGCTTGTAAATTTTTGGAAATCCAGGTTCTACAACTCCATCAGGTGCAAAAGATCACTTTGTCATATTCAAATCACCAGAAAAAGGCAAGAGAAAAATGATTAACAGGTCTCTTCAAAACGACACGATGTGTGGATGATCTGAATTTCTCATTGCTCCAAGCTTGCAACATATCCCCTATGTTCACCACCAAAGTTTCCTCACATGGGCTAAAAAAGTCCTTAAATTTTTTTTTTGAGCGAACGAAAATTTGTTATATTGAGTTATGATTGGATTCTAGAGCTAGAATTCTTGATGAGAAAGAAAGTCTTTCAGCCCATATGATTGGTCAAAATCAAAAAGCATATAGAGCTTAAAAAAATTTAAACTCAAAAAAAAATGCTCCCGTTTTGACCGAAGAAGAATACTAGTTAATGAGAAAAAAGTCTTATAAAGGATGAAGATGGTGAGTGAGGTCTAAGGTTTTCAATTGACAAAATCTATATATGTCTCACATTAGACAATTACAAATCTATCCTTCAAAACAGTACAAGATATTCTCGTATATATATATATGGAGGAGAATTCAGAAAGAATTATTAGCCTTTTGTCTAAAGATCGACGTCGTATTAGACAAAACGGCATCATAAATTTCGCTATTTAAACTCTTAAAGAAAGGCGTCTTATTCTCTGCAATTCTTACGTCCAAACGACACTGTCGTCGATTCCTCCTCGTAGTAGTAACAGTTTTTTAAATTACAGAGGGAATCCTCTGCCTGCATCATGAACCAAAAACCCAACACCTCTTTCATTACCAGATCTCTCTAAGTTTCAAAATTTACATTCTAAATCACGCCAAGTTTTTCTGAATAGCATGTGTTATAGTCTCCGATGTGCGCACAAACTGTTCGATGAAATCACCAAACGAAACTCTCACTTAAGAAACTCCATATGTTCTTTGTATTTCACATATACGTCCAATAAGCATACAATTTCTGAAGATTCGAGCGTGATTTATCACGAAACGGAGAATTTAATATCGTGGACATCTAAAATTTCCAAGCTGGTGAGAAAAGACCAGCCTGATCAAGCAATTTGGCTGTTCAAAACTATGCTATTGAATGATCAAAGGCCAAATTTTGTGACGCTTGTGAGCGTAATACGTGCCTATGGTGCATTCCGTTGCCAACACATGATACGGGCAGCACATGGTTATGTAGTTAAACTGGGGTTTGAGCTTGAAGTTCCGGTCTTGACAGCTCTTCTTGGTTATTATTCCAAGTTCGATATTCGAATTGCATGGAAGTTATTTGATCAGATACTCTGCAAGGATGTGGTACTATGGGGCGCAATCGTCTCAGCATGTGTTAAGAATGACAAATATGGGGAAGCCATTCATTATTTTAGGAGAATGTTGAATTATGGTATAGAAGCTAACCCCGTAACTGTTGTTAGTGTTTTACCTGCTTGTGCTCATCTTGGTTTGTTGTGTTTTGTGAAAGAGATTCAAGGGTTTTTTATAAGAAGGATGTTTTATTCTTTCACAAATGTTCAGAACTCACTTATGGATGCATATGCAAAATGTGGAGAACTCGAGGCTTCAATTTCTCTTTTCAATGCGATGTGGGAGAAGGATTTGATTTCATGGAGGATTATGATTCACGTGTGCATTGAGAGTGAGTGTCCTAGAAATGGATTGGACATTTTCTTGAAGATGCTACATTCTGGAAAAGAGCCAGACGAAAACATTATCCGGGATACAATTCTTGCATCATTTCACGCTGAAGAGCTTAAATTTGGATTGGGTTTTCATGCTTACATGGAGAAAAAAGGATTCCTAGCTTTTGTTTCGGTTGGAACTGCACTTCTACAGATGTATGGTAAGTTTTCCGTGTTTGGTTCAGCTTGGATGGTATTTGATCAGCTGGACTATAAAGATGTCATAGCATGGACTGCAATGATCTCAGTATATGCTCAAGGAGGGAGACCTCATGATGTCTTGAGTGTATTTAGAAAAATGCAGTCAATAAATGAGAAACCTAATGAGGTTACATTTGTCAGCCTAGTACAAGCATGTTCTGCAGTATCTGCTCAACAGCTTGGGGAAAGCATCCATGCTTTTGTTACAAAAGCTGGTTACTCATCCAATGATTGTTTGACATCAGCCTTGATTGATTTATACTGCAAACTTGGAAGGATAAAGCAAGGGAAGGCTCTTTTTGATGAAATTTCCAACAAAGATCTAATATGTTGGAGTTCAATGATTAATGGATATGGGTTGAATGGATGTGCACTTGAGGCTCTTGAAACATTGTCAAACATGTTGAATTGTGGGGTCAAGCCCAATGATACTGTTTTCCTTTCTATTTTATCTGCTTGTAGTCAATGTGGGCTAGAACATGAGGGTTGCAAATGGTTTTATTCTATGCAAGAAAAGTATGGAGTTACTCCAAAACTTGCACACTATGCCTGCATGGTGGATTTACTAAGTCGCCGAGGAAATATTGAGGAAGCTCTTCAATTTGTAAAGGAAATGCCAATCTTGCCTGATAAAAGAATCTGGGGAGCTCTTCTTTCTGGTTGTCAATTGAGACATGATGGGTCAATTGAAGTGGCTGAGTTTGTTGTTTAACAGCTCAGTGTTAGACACTGAAAACCCCAGCTATTATGTGACTTTATTAGACTTATATGCAGAGGGGATGAATAAGAAGTTTCGGACAGGCTGAGAAAATTAGTGGTTGACAAGAGATTGAGGAGAGAACAGAATGCAGCATAATGAAACCAAATTAATCACTATATCATGCCAGGTTATCTTCTAATTATTTTTATGCATTGTGGTCTATGTCATTGTTTGTACATTAGGAACTTTTCTGCAAAGTGATAGTTGCTACAGAATTAGATATGGCTAGATATACATGCACACATTAAAATTTGTTTGGAGAATTGTAGTTTTGATTGAATGATGACCTGATTATCGATTTTGACAATGAAATGTTGTTTGCTTGTGTTAATCCCAGTAAATTTGAAATTGCTGTTGAATCATGTTCTTCTTCGGAGTGATAGTTGATGTATACTGTTAACATAAGTGAGAGGACAGATGAATTGGGAATTTAAACTAAAAGAACTGTTGACTTGCTTGAGTTTTAGATGTCATTTGAAAATTGTTTGAACTGCACGGCGCCATTCTTTTTGACAAGTTTCTTTGATTTTATTATAATAACTTGCATGGAACAGATTTAGTAAAATCCTGAATACCCTGAAAGATACAAATAAGATAAAGTTGAATTCAACCATGGCCACTCAAGGAAAGCCTGAATGCTCAAAAATTGGAGCCATGTAAATTGATTCTTTTAATCCACGGAGCACAAAAAAAGTTCATTGTAATATTCGATTGTATTTATCCTGTAACCTAAAAGTTTAATACTTTAAAGCACATTAATTTAAGGATTCATTTAAGTAACCTTTAATTGCTTGTTTAGTCATATGAAACCCCTAAATTTAGATACCAATGAAGTAATTGCTGAATTAAATGAACTTTTTGAAACTTCTTCTTTGATTAATTTCTCATGTTCAATCTAGCACCATGGACCTTTTCTTGTGAAAGTATTTTCTCTCTCTTTGGCACGTACATGTAGAGTTGCTCACTCTAATATGCATAAGAGGTGCGCCTGTTCAGAGATGAAAAGCGGAATCCTTGAAGTATTGATTGTTAATGTTGAAGGCATTAGACACACAAATCTTATTGGTAAATCCTTATCTTTGCTCCAGCTATGAACTATCTAAAATGCAATGTTTTCTGGTGTTCCTGTTTCCCATTCTCTCTAGAAGTAGCTAGAGTTCCCATTTTAGAGAACAATATATGACTATGTTTACATTTTTAACTAATTGAAGCACATTTATAATTTTAGTTTGATCATTTGTTTCGAGGAACACCATCCTATTATGTCATCACCCAATGTGGAAATAGAGTACATCAAAGCAAAGTATCATCAGGTTCACTGCTTGCCATTCATTTTCAAATGCCTTCCATCAAGTATCATGGCAACAGTACTGGTTTCTTAGCCCTGGAATCTGAATTTCATGATGCAGGTAACCACGAAGTGGCATGGTGGAACAAGAAATTATGGTTTGAGTTTCCAATAACTGATTGGAAATGCTTGACCCATCTAAAATTCAGAATCATGGACAGGGGAATTCTTTACAGATGGTGGATTTGTTGGAGAAACCATGTAATATTACATAATTTTAATCTGTTCTTTATTTCTCTTCCACTTTTGAATTCTCCCGAAGTTAAAAGTTAATTATGTTTTCAAGCCTCTATCTAAACTTGACAAAGGTACCACCATCGCTTTTGAATGACAGTTGAGGCTAGAACTAATTAGTAGAATCAGAGGAAACAGAACCTATGTGGAAATAATTATTCTTGCTAATTTCTTTTTTGAAATTGTAGAGCTCATTTCATAATACTTTCCTTGTAAATGCAGTAAAAATTCATGACAAAAAATTCTCATATTTTCTTAAAATATTGTTTTTTGTCCGTAATTTTTCTATGTAGATAACTACTATGCGTTTGCAATGATGAAGCTAGAATAATTTGATTGGAGAGGCTAATATTTTTAGCTTGGGAAGTACTGGACCATGCTTACTTTCTTTGTGCAAAATATATATCTATACATATATGTAAAATTATTTTGGACTTGGGGGGCCTAGGCCCCTGCTAGCCCCCCCCCCCCCCGGGTCCGTCTTTGTCCTTGTGCGTTTGTGATTTAGAATTTACCTCGGAGGAATAGTAGCTGAAGGAATTAATAAAGGAATTCTGGAAGTGAAACCAGCCCCATACAATGTGGTGCTTGAAGATGACACCTACAAAGGAGAAATAAAAATTGGACTCAAATTCATTACCAATGTAAGTCCCTTGTATGTGAAATCCTTCAATATTTCTGTTTGTTATTACCCATGAGTGGTTTAAATCACTGAAAGTGTATGTAATCAACATATTTTGCAGAAAGCAATGCACCAGGAGAGAACCACATCTGTTGCACCAGCGAGTCAACGTACACAATCATTATGTCAATCCATCATCAATTTCGTAAAAACTTCATTCTCAAGGTTCTGGTGTTTGATTTGATGATATTTTTCTTAGATTAATCAGTCAAAATGTTGGTTGAAAAGGATGGACATTATCATTTTAAGAAAAAATTGTAAGATTATTAGGAAGGTGTTTGTTGACTAAAAAGTCGTCCTTTCGCTATAAAAGAGGCTGTTGTAACGGGTATGTGAGTGAGTTGGAGAGGCGATATTTTACAATTATTGTAATGAAAATGAAGAAGAAGAAAAAAAAAGAAGCCTATGTTTCCAGCTAAAATTTTTGTTTTCTTTTGTTGCATATTTGAGAATTTTCTTCTTTCTAAACTCCAACATCTGGGCCAATTGATATCCGAGAACAAGGCAAAGGAAAATTAGAAGGATCACGCATCTTAATCTTAAGTTCTGATAGGAAAGTAAACTTTGCAAGAAAATTAACAAGATGATTCTGCATTTGCTTATCACTAGAGTGTTTTCCTTTTTCCAGAAATTAGTAGGATTTATGGCTCATAATGAGCATTTTGAGTAATTTTAGTTTAATATATGGACGCACTGTTGGAATTTGATAGTTCAGACCCAATGAAACTAGCCAGATAATGGGTTCTCTGCTTCTCGTCGTTCCTACTTTAATATTGGATTGTGTGAAGTTTCTTGATAATATGATTGAACTGATTCTGTTGGTTCTTTGCTGGTAACTTTGTGGAAATCAAAATAGATTCATAATTTCAAGCCAAAGATCTGTTCAATTTTGTTTGGGAACTGTATGGGCACAAGACTTATAGCAAGTCCTTGATAGCTCAACCTTGCTGAGTAACTTCATGGGCAAAAATACCTCTTTGTTGGTAAATTGTTATGGGCGAGTAGATTTGTTATTTTTTGGAACTAAAAGTTTTGTTCATGCATTTGCATATTAAAGAAATATTTGACTTGAAGACAATTTATTCTACATTTTTATTATTCTTAATTCCTATCAAGTATTCATTGGCCAAGTGAAATGACCCTAAAGCTCAAATTTTGGAAATGGGATGCACGTATATGTCACCACCCATTTTGAGAAATCACTTTGATTAATTATTCTGAATTATCAGGAAAATATTTCAACCAATATTATTCTTTTTTTTTAATTGTTTGTCTGGTGTTAGTTAGGAGGTCATATTATTTATTATCTGATACTAATGTGTTTCACATTTCTTCTAAACCAATCTCTGACCAAACCAACTACTTTCATCTTATTAAATTCGTAAAACATGCAGCCAATATTCACATGTTCTTGCCATTTTTTTTGTTTCTCTCAGAAAATAACTTTCCGTGAGAAGTTTATAATAATAATACTCAACCTATAAAAAATAATGTCTAATTAATTACAAATTAGAATCAATTGCCCTACCAATTTGTGGAAATGAAAACCAAGTTTCATGTTAATTATATGGTGGTTGATGCTTAAAACTTTGTGAGCATCTCATTCTCTGTGGTTCACATGCAAATTGTGACCCACTTCATTCTTAATTATGAATCAACAACTTGGCTTGGTTGATCATGTCAAGAATGACTTTATTTTAATAAATAAATAAGAATTTTGATGGCATAATCAAGTAAAAACTTAAATTAATTGCTAATAGTGACGAATCTTTGATGATTTTCTTATAAAGCACTCTAATTCTTGATTATCGGGGAAAAAAGTTAATATTTACCATAAACTTTGATAATTTCCTTGTTTCTAACTCATAATTATGAATCTGCATCCCCACATAGTACAGCCCGTAGTTCATAAGATGGCTATAATTGACCAATCACGAAGCATCACATTTCTTGGTTGGCCTCCGTTTGAATATTAAAATAATTAAAATAATTTGTTATTATTTCTCAAGTTTTCAGTACCCATATTTATATTTATAACCCCACTAACCCATTAACATTCATGTCCAACTAAGACGCACTTGACATGTTCATGATCATGGGTGAAAAACTGAAAATTCTTTAACTGGATCTTTCTATATTTCTTTATCTGATTCTTGTCCAACTAAGACGCACTTGACATGTTCATGGGTGAAAAACTGAAAATTCTTTAACTGGGTCTTTCTATATTTCTTGATCTGATATCAAGCAATCAACAATCAAACGGTTGCTAGTTTAAATGGCGACGTGGGTTTGCTCAAAGAAAGTGTTTCTTTTATAAATAAAAGGTTATGGATGAGAGAGAGAAGAATAGGAGGGAACTGTTTCGAACGGTAATCAGCTGCATATAGAATCGCCCAGCTCAAATTCAAATCTTCTCATTAAAGGTAAGTTAAAGAAAATATTAGTCGACCGTTGCTTTTTGTTAACCGTTGCTTTTAGATTCTTCAAATTTCTGTTTGCCTATTATTTAATTTCAAGAAATTTTCTTGATCAAAGACTGCTCTTTTGTTCATGAATCTTTCAGTGAATTATTTCCACTTCTGATAGCAATAACGACCTATGAGTAACCTCTTTTACTTTTTTGTAACCACAAAGATGAACAGTTCTGTCTTTTCTTTTCTTGTCTTTGCTTTTCTCTCTCTTTTTTTGCCTCTCTTTGATGAATCTTCTTCCTTCTCCAAGTTGTAAATTCTGCAATTCAAGCAAATTCCCACCATTTTATTTTGTTTTCTTGATGATGAATAGAACCCACTGCCTAAAATCGTGACATTATATGATTATCCTTTCAGGGTTCAGCAAAGATAAGAAGAAGAAAACGACTCAATGATGGACACTTCTTCAAACTGTGATGATAGCTATGATCTGGGTTATCAACCTTCACCTTCTTCTTTAGATCAAAATGAAACACCAGGATTCTCGACAACCAGCGGTGATTCTTTCTTGTTTCGCCGGACTTATTCAGAGACCTCAACCTTGTCTGACCCCATAAATGACACAAATAGCTGTTCAAGCGAACCTTCACCTTCGCATTGGCCAGCAAACGCCTCTTCACCGCATAATCAGCCTGTGCTTGGAAGATTAGGAATGAAGCAACGCAAGAACATTATCAATGATCAGCTTGATGAGCAAGAATCAAGAGATAGTTCAGGTAAGCTTTTTGTGTCAATTTTGATATTTGTAATTAAATGGATGAAGAAGATGCCATTTTGCTGAGATATAGTGGATGTGACAGAAGTTGAGATGATGAAAGAAAGATTTTCCAAGCTTTTGCTTGGTGAAGACATGTCAGGAAGTGGGAAAGGGGTCTGCACTGCTGTCACAATCTCAAATGCCATAACCAATCTCTATGGTATATGCTTCAATATCAGTAGATCATTAGAATAGAAGCTGCCTCTTTTATTTTATTTTATTTTTTGGGGTGGGGGGAGTGGTTTCTCTGTTATTTCTTATCTATGATTCTTTCTGCAGCCACTGTGTTTGGGCATAATCTGAGGTTAGAGCCGCTGAAACCTGAGAAGCAGGCACTGTGGATGAGAGAAATGGATTGTTTACTGTCTGTATGTGATTACATAGTAGAATTTATCCCCAAGTCGCATAACTTACAAGACGGAACAGCTCTTGAGGTTTAGTCTTAATAATCCATATCCAAAACTTCAAACTGATTTTGTTATATAATCTATGTTTCTCACATAATTCATTGGTCTGTCAGGTGATGGAAACCAGGCAAAGGTCAGATATTTATATCAATCTTCCCGCGTTAAGAAAGCTTGATGCGATGCTCATAGTAAGATAAATAGCTTTGTTTTACCCGGAACAAGAGCATTTATTTTTTCTTTCGAACATTAATGTAGCTCATGGAAAAACACATTTTTTTAATTTGACAGGAAATTCTGGATAGTTTCCAAAATACAGAATTCTGGTATGCAGAACAAGGAAGCCTGTCATCGAATTCAACTCATTCAGGATCATTTCGCAGAGTAATTGTGCAGCGGAAAGAGGAGAAATGGTGGGTGCCAGTTCCATGCATTCCTCCAGGTGGTCTGTCTGAGAAATCGAGGAAGCACCTGAGACACAAACGCGAGTGTGCTAATCAAATTCACAAAGCAGCCATGGCTATTAACAGTATTATTCTTGCTGAGATTGATATTCCAGACACTTACATGGCTTCTCTTCCAAAGGTAATCAAACAATTATAGTAGTGATTGAGGATCTTCTGTTTTTCCTCGTCACTGACAATGGAAATGCTGTAATATTCAGAGTGGAAGAGCAAGCCTTGGAGACACAATTTATCGATACATTTGTACAACAGACAAATTCTGTCCAGACCATGTTCTTACCTGTCTGAACATAGCATCAGAGCATGAAGCACTTGAGCTTGCAGATCGAGTAGAAGCTTCCATGTACACATGGAGACGGAAGGCCTGCATAAGCCACTCAAAATCATCTTGGAACATGGTAAAAGACCTCATGTCTGATACCGATAGGACAGACAAAAATCATCTTTTAGCAGAAAGAGCTGAGAGCTTGCTTTTCTGCTTGAAGCAGAGATATCCTGAACTTTCACAGACATCCTTGGACGCATGCAAAATCCAGTATAATCGGGTAAGTTTAAATTAATACCTCAAAACGATAAAAATAATTTCCTTAAGCAGAAGTTAATGGAAATGTGAATATTGCAGGATGTAGGTCAAGCAATCCTGGAAAGCTACTCCAGAGTTCTAGAAGGCCTGGCATTCAACATTGTTGCTTGGATTGAAGATGTTGAATTTGTAGATAAATCAGTAAGACACCAAGACTAAAATACAAAACCTCATAATTGAGTTCAAACATCAACATGGGATATCTTTGTAAAATGCTCAGGAATCTATTACATTTTGCATTCAACATTGTTGCTTGGATTGAAGATGTTGAATTTGTAGATAAATCAGTAAGACACCAAGACTAAAATACAAAACCTCATAATTGAGTTCAAACATCAACATGGGATATCTTTGTAAAATGCTCAGGAATCTATTACATTGTGCTATTGTTAAAGCAAAGTAGCACTTCCATCATTAGTCTCAAATTTGGCTGAAATGAAATTTGTTATGACGAACACGCACAAAATCAAAGATAAGAGAAATAAAAGCATAATCGTTAGATTGTAGAACTTACATCCACGAGCAGAACGCAGAGAAAGTTTCACTATAGAGGGAGGAGTCCATGTATTTTTTTCATTCTCTCAGAACACAAACCTTAGAAAATATCCAATCGGACAGCACCCGACGGCTTTTTGGTTCGGGTCGGGTTGCCAAAGTTCAAGCCATATTAAAAAAAAATTCCATGGAAACAAGGATGAAGGAAAGAAATTATATCAAATCCCAAAGTCTAACATGATATGTTGATCGGATTAAAAGAAAAATGAAATTCTGAAAGTGGGTTATCACTAGTTTCCTCAAACATCAGTCAACGAACCACTTCTGAGCCTTAAAGGTGCCAAAGGTTTTTTTGGAGGATGAGAAGAAGAATTGAAAGAATCAATCTTGGACTTGCATCTGTGACGGTCCCCTTTGTTTTCCTCCAAACATTTCTCTAAAGCCTTCTTAAGATCAGTGGCCTCGTCTTGAGAGATTATCCTCTGCGTGGCACTACCACTACCATCACTCTCTCCCTTCTCATAATCCATGGCGAAGAATGACACCCAACCCAGAAATCAAAGGAAATTAATAAACATAATGATAATCTGAGAATGATCTAGCTGCTTGTTCTTTTCCTATAAACGGGGAGGATCAAGAATTAAACAAATTTAGTAAAGGAGAAAAAAAAATCAAGCGTAGATGGTAAAGTCAATGGAGTCCACAAAGGAAGTTTCGGGGTACTGAGAAGCTCATGCATAAAAGGATAATTGTTTAATGGATCTACAATTCTCCAGTTTGGTAACCTTAGGCATTGTTCCAGTTATATATATTTATACGCACTATATCTTAATCCTAATACTAATAAATAGAAGATTAACAGCCACAGGGGTTCTCCAAAATAAAATAAAATAAAAGAATTACAGGAAATTCAAGTCCATACCTATTTATAAAATCATTTCCTTATTGGAAGTCTATTTATTTAGAAATAGTTATTTATATCCAAGCTTATACAAATTAAAAAGAAGCCATAAATAAAATAATTTCTTTTATTTTTTAAATTCAGCGTGAAAAGTTTATTTAGTGAAAAATTTAGACGGTTGCTTCAAAGGATTTGAAGAAGCACCAAAAGCAGCCAAATTCCGAAATCATCCAAAGTACACTGAAAAGTGAATATTCCGATGGGCAATATTTAGATAGAGACATGGACTTGTTTTTTTATTTCTCTTTTTATTTTTTTAAAATTTTCCTATAATTTTTTATTCCATTTGAATTACCCACATACTTCATGCTCATGATTTGAAGCCACAAAATATCAAAACACTCCTCCCAAAAAAAATTCAAATTCTGCTCCCTCGAAAACTGCATGAAACGACAAGATTTTTCCAGAAACGGTGGACTTTGACAGTGCAAAGAATATAAGCTGTAACAAGTTCATTATTTAGGCCAGTCAATAGATTGCTTGCTATATATTGCGAAAATGCCTTGAAAATTTCTGAAGGAATCAATCATATCCAATCTCCATTCATTACACAAAAACAGCAACCATCTAACTGAGTGGTGTAAAAATACAAGCAAGAAACACAAGAACATCAGAACTGAGTTGAAGAATCAATAGCAGAAATGGAATCCAACATATTTCTTCCACCAAAAAATGAAATTCCAAGCGAGAGACAATATCTACATGACATCTAGGTTGAGTAAATGGAGACAACTTTAAACATTTCAAAATCCATGACCCCACAGAAAAGGACTGCATTACTGCCAACCCAATAAATGAAGGTTTAAACTCCATGTTTGAAGTTTGAATTATAATTGCCTTTATTAACAGCACTTAAATAAGTTTACCACACCAACGTAATCAAATACATGCAGACTACATCAATCAACATCGCCCTTTAATTGCAACTAAGATTCCAATTTAAATTTTAACAAGCCTATAGTCCAGATCCCCCAATATATTAAAGAATAAGCCAATATAATCAAAACCTTGACAAAAGGACTTAAGAATAATAATTCGACAAATATAGAAGCCTACAGCAGAAGACGAATATAATAAGATATTCATGCATAAAAATGTATCATGCAGGAGTGCAGAGAGTGCGAGAATGCAACAATAGATTGATGCATATGAAACAGCTACGAATCATTCTTCAGATATTTTACCCTTATGAATCAGTGAAGTAAAAGAATCATATCTCTATATACAACAAGTCTCCAAACTACACCTGGTGTACACAATCCACATGGGTGGTGATCAAAAAGTTAGTAATCAAGCAGACCCGAGACCTAGCGGGGAAGGCTGTGTAAGATTGTCATTGTTTGACTAACTTCGCATGGACTACATGCACCCCCGCCCCGTCCCCACCCCCGCCCAAAAGGGTATCCCTCCCAACAGCTCCCTTTCCCATCAAAGGCAGAAAGACAAGAATGAACAAGGTGGATCCTTGATGCCAATTTCGGGTAATCAACAAAAACATTAAATTACCTGCTGGAGGGATTGTCACTCCAAAGTAAATAGCAAATGAAAGCTACCTTGAAATCAGCTGTCGTCATCAGTAGGGCCAATGTATGTGAGGTCTGTCCGTCTGACCCTTACAGCCCCTTTAAGCCAGCTGGAGGCTCGAAGATTAGCATAGTCACCACTGCTAATCACAGATGTGTTACCTGATGATGGGCCTGATCCAATACCATCTTCCAAGAGTGTCCATGGGTCAATTTCTCTATCATTATCCTGTTGCATTGATGATGGCTTGGATTTCCCTGGCACATTCATAGTTCGTGCCAAAGGAGTGGGATTTTTCTGAGGTGGGTTTCCAGTGTAAGACCCAGAAACTGTTATACTAGGTTGAAGTAAAGCAACAGCAGAAACAGGAACAGATGGTATCTGGCAAGAGATGGACCATCGTACAGAAGGAAGAAGAATCGGCATTGCAGCTTGGATGCGCCACCTTATTGAGCCAGGCAGCTGCATGCGATCTAAGTCATTCTGCATTCATAAAAAATCTATTTGTCAAAAAGAATGTATACAGAAGCAATGGAGGGGTTACACAGAAACCTATACAAGTGTAATTTCTTAGATAGGGCCAGTACATGTGGTGGCCCTCTAATGGAGAGGGTCCAAGAGGGACAAAGCATGCTATCCCTGTCATATCTAATAATTCCTCCACACACTACCTGCTTATCGATTTTTCATATCAACCACAGAAAATAAATTACACAAATAAACACATTTATTGATTCTCAAACCCCCTAATACAAATTAAAAAGTTGACAATAGACCAGAATTAATTGGAAAAAAATGAATAACTTACAGGATAAACATAAAAATTAAAAGGCAAATTCAAATAAATAAAGTAATAAAGCTTTTCATATTGGATGCACTATTTTCTAGCTCAGCTTCTCTCTATTTGAGTATCAGATGTATATTGTTACAAATAAATTAGAAATTTTATTAAAATCGCAATCACATGGAAAGCATATAAATCAATGATCCAGAACCAGCAAGAAAAAAGTCTTCAACGAGAAGTGCATCACAAATTCCAATAAATATTGAATCAATATCTTTTGATTTACCTAGGCATTTGGCATCACATTTGAAAAGCATACACAAAATCAGATTTCATTGGCAGGTAGTATAGCAATGAGTAGTCCCATTTTTTTCCTTCTGTTCTGAGTTTATGATCACATGTTAGTCTATTAACTTGGTCCCTAATTCTACACTGAACCATTTTTCTTCTTTGGGTGGGGCAACATTCCACCAGAATTCCGATATGGGTGTCAGAGGGTGGTTAAATCACATTCATAGTGTATCCATATCAGAAAGTAGCCCCCTTCTATAAGGAAAGAGTCTGTTTGCCAAAATCAAAAGTAGTCAACTGAAACAGAACAGTCAGAACAAACCTGTAAACTCTCCACCACCTCACGATCAATGCCAGCAGAGTCCTTAGATAATTCATTTATTAACTTGCCGGCTGACCTTGACTTCAACCAACATGGCTGCATACTACTTAACAGTCCATGCAGGACCAACAGTAGTCGATCAAACAAACATTCACCAGACAAGTCTGCAGAAGCAGCTTCCAATGGTGGCTCCACTTCCATCTTGGATTGAGTGCTTTGCATTGAAGACAAGGATAAATCTGCATCCTCATGCACAACCCGGTGACCAAGGAGACGGATTATTACAGATGCAAGCATATTCCTCATGTTCCGACCAGATGGCTCCCTGACAAGTCCAGCAGCAAACACAATCATAAGTCGAAGTGTGTATTTGCTGTTAAAAATTTATTTTTGAGCATCTTTATTCCAGTATCTATTGTTGCAAATGAGAGAGAGCCAGATCATGAAATGCTAGATGCATATTATTAGTATCATCAATATTTAATACTAATACTAAGAATACACTTGCTTTGTTCCCTTGCACCAACACAGATATACACATTTTTTATTCTTGATGCCCTTTTATACTAGATAAACAAAGTACAAAAGGAAAAACAAAATGCATATCGAGTAATCCCACAATGATTTTGCATGGCCACAGTACCTGGGCTGCTCTATCTACGAAATTAAACAATTTGGTAGCAGTTTCTAACACAGCATTCAAGCCTGATTTTGTCTTTCATTTTTGGATTAAATACCTCCGTGGTATGCCTATCACAGACCTCTATACTGCATATGACCCCAGCAAGGAAGATGTGAAACTTTTGATGACTTTCAGGGAAGAATAGCCTATAGATCTACTTTCCTACAGATGATACTTGATGAATAAAAAACATCAGAATCCACCATAACTAATGAGTGATCGTGAAAAAGTAATTGAAAAAAACAGCAAAAAGGTACAGAAAATTAAGATCTCAACAAAATAATAACTAACAAGCAAGCAAGGTGAAAGAGCTGCAACAAATACACTAGTATTTGGATAATTACCCATCAGTGCAAATAATAGGAAGCATTCTCAGCAATAATTGCAACCGCAGTGACATAGAAGCTCGCAAGGCAGCAGGTGATGGCAGAGCAGAATCTGCTGCTACTGTCATACGTCTACTCATTCCTGGACTGCCACCTCTTGTAACTTTTCGATTATTTCCCTTACTTGCAGGACCTTCCAATCCAGAAGAAGCAGATCCTGTCTGCTTACTTGCACCACGAGCAGCCGTATTTATCTGTTGCTCAATATTATTCAACTGCTTGATCAAATCACTTGCAAAAATATTCCGAGACTCATCAGAACCTTGGTCTATGCAGGGAAGAACTAGTTCAATGAGAGCCCTTTCAGTTATGTACTGCTGATTGACACCAAAGCCTTCAGACTCGAACATATGAGTAGATCCTTTTCCAGACCTTTTTGTGTCTACGCCATCTTCAACAACTTCACCTTCTTCAAGGGAGGTGACCTCAAACTTCTTTTCTCCTCTATTTGTCACAGACTCAAAACCTGACCTACACCAGCCCCATGGCTTCCAAAACTGAGCCTTAGTTGAAAGATTTTTACTCTCTGCAATGTTAGTAAGGCGCTGTCTAATCGTTTTCCTTCCAAAAAGAACATCATGGCCCCCCAGGAACCATTTAG
Source organism: Triadica sebifera (assembly GCA_023653625.1). Lineage (NCBI taxonomy): Eukaryota > Viridiplantae > Streptophyta > Magnoliopsida > Malpighiales > Euphorbiaceae > Triadica > Triadica sebifera. The sequence goes on along the minus strand of CM042900.1, from coordinate 31,594,180 downwards.
CCTGCAATAACATTGAATCTTCAAGTGACCTCCCAAAAAGATGAACCAGCTCAGAGAAAAGGGGTGCAGCATCAGGTCTGACCAACAACCTTGTGAGGATGATCACAATGAAATTGTTCTCATTTTCAGAAGCAGCAGATTTTTCAGGATCAGGTGAGGAAGAGCGAATAGCTTCTGCTAAGGACATATCATGCATCTCAAGCTTTTCAGAGAGGGCTTGTTCATTCAAAAGCAACCGAAGTTCAACCCACTGCCAATGGAACTTTGCAGGCTGCAACGTATCCAATCCATTCACAAGCTTATCCAGAAGCTTTGTTTCATTCTCTGCATGTTGAATTTTATTTCCTAGTCCAGAAACTCGATTGTTGTTGTCCTGTGTTAACACAGATGGTGGAATTCTACAATCAATGATGGCATTTAAAAACAGCCTTCCTCGAAGAGGAAGAAAAGCAGCAGATTTGGTGTGTATGTCCAAACCATTTAACAAGGAAGCAAACTCAGCATCACAAATGTCTGCAGCCACAAGATCGTAAAAGCCTTGACAGTCTCTCAGACACACATCCCGAAAAGGCAGGTGCTTTATGGCATCAGTAATGGCCATTGTCAAAGAACGATACAATTGATTGATGTCTTCACTGTTTGCTAGGTCTTTGCTAAGAATAATTTGTCTCCATATAACAAAAGCAAATATAGAATAGGCAGGAGGAAAGACCAAACTAAGGGGAAGCATTCGCTGCATCCTTGACAAAGCAACTATAGATGGTTTGCCTAAGAGTTCCACAACTAAACCATCTGATACAGTTCTACAATTCCCAACAAGCAGCCTGAACCAATGCACATAAACTTCAATTGAGTTATCCACCTTAAGACCTGGTATTGAACGGGTGTTCCCATTTGAATTGGATCTTGTACTCCTTACAAATTGAATTACATCCAGCCCTTCCTTTAATCTGAAGACAGTTACCATTCTCTCCAAGCTCGTAGCACCATGAATAACAGCCCCAATGACAAGAGCAGAGATAGCAGCGGCACTTTTTGTTCCCCTTCCAGCTCTGTTCACTATTTCATTGGAAACATTCCCACTGGAATCATCATGAGACAATTGAAATTGGCTTCGAGAGGCCTTTCCATGAGCAAAAGCTGTAGCGATGGCAGAAGAAGCTTCTGTTGCAAGAGCAATCTCAAAAACCCGGCTCTGACGCTCTCCAAAAGCTTCTTTAAGCAGACACAGACAGGTTATATGAATGTGCAAAATGTGCCTAGCAACACTTAACGAAGGCGTAGCAGATGAAGCATTTGAATAATTTGTGGTCACTGTAAAATCAGGCATTTTTGCTATAGTTGGTCCAACATTATTCACTATGGAAGAAACAGCAGAAGACACCAAAGTAGGGTCACCTTCTTGAGCAGCACCACCAGTCCGCCGAATGCATTCCATTATGCCCATAATTATTTGTTGAGCTATCTGGTATGCATCATCAGATTTTTCAAACCCAGGACCTTTTTGAGTACCTGTGCCAAAGAGTTTTCTCTCTTTACCAAAGAAATAGTGAAAAGCATCCTCAATATGCCGTTGCACTAAATCTTTCATGCTCATACCTGCTCTGGTTATCTGATTACCACTTATCTTTTGACGCAAAAAGTTATCAAAATCTTCAACTCCAGATGGAACTCCAAGTGGGAATCCAAACTCCCCATCCTGTGGGCGACCAGGTTCAAGTTCAGCAATAAGTCTCTTATCACATTTTGCCTTAAAAGTTTTCTCCCATTCAGAGATACTTGGCACATTGCCATATTTCTTCAACAAATACCGGGAATAAGTTAAGGTCGCAGAACCTGAAACTCTTCCGTTTGAGGCTAGTAATGCTGCAACACGTTGCATCGCGACATCCAAGACATCAGGTATAAGATCCGCTGCGACAAGAATGTTCTCATACCTGAAAATATCCATTGCAAGTAAGATGAGCAGAATAAAAAATTTCTTCATCAAAATCCTAAAGATTCTCCAACAAGCAAACCAGGCAATAGAGAAAGGTGAAAGAGGAGAAAACATGCATATGCAAAGAGGATATCTTTCAAGAGCATACAGGCAATCAACTAGTATGAGTTGAGCGAGACAATTTCACCATACAATTTTACCAGAAGGGTGAAAAAGTACTATGTATAAATAACTTTTATGAGGATACTTTCCAGGAAAATGGAATTTCCCACCCCATAGGGAATAAATGGAGACAATTCCACAGTGGGAACTTCCAACTAAATGAAGCACTGGACAAAATATACCACAAATTAGAATGTATAGTTCTAGGAAAGGGTTTGCTTATAGCACACTTTCAAATTATATATCAGATTGCTACATGATAGTCAAGATTGCAGCCACTACAAAGAAACAAATGTATTTTAAGAAAAAAAATATTGCTCTAGTAGCAGAATAATAACAGCGAATCCAAAAATTTAATGACACAGCAACCTATAAGCACTGCCAGATGATAAGAAACAGGAAGGATACATCGATAGGTCCCCCCCCCCTCCCATTTTTTAAGAACAAAAGGGCTCCAAGAGACAATAACATAATTATTTTAGCAAGATAGCTCCACCCCTCCCTTCAAATGTGTCTGCTGATTAGCACTGTGTAGCAAACAAAGTCTTTTACAAGCATAAGACAAATTCAACAAGTACCATACTTGACTTGACAAATTATAAACTTTTATACCATAATGAGTCAACCACAAGATGACTTATAAGCAACAATCAACATAAAATGTATACTGTCAGCAAAGACAAACAATATAAACTTTACAATTAGGCAAAATTTGAGAGCCCACCTTCGGAGGCATGACAACAAAAATGCCTCTCCCACTTCGCATACATGGTTTTCCACATTACTCTGTGACATCATGATGCTCCTCCCACTATGAATAGTGGAATTGGAATTGCTGGCAACCTTTGGCAACAACCAAAGCAGTAACTTGGATGCAGAAACGATATCATTACAAACATCCATCAAATATAATACAGCAGAGAGCTCATCCTCACCAAGTTTCCACTGTATGGAGCTTCTGTCATCAGCAGGAACAAAAGGCTTAGTTATTGGGCTGGCCTTGGCAGCATTTCTTTCAGTCTCCCCAACAATCTGCTTAACAGTAGCTAGCAACCAAACAGTAATAGACCTCTTCTCTACAAAACGAAGTTGTTTTAAAGATTTTGCAATTACGCCAATAGCTCTTCCACGTGATGTTCTGATTCTATCAGCTGACTTAAGAGTTTCTCCTTCTGTTCCACTTCCATGGTGAGGACAGCTAACCTTGTTATCGCACACATGACTTGTAGAAGCTCCCTGGCTACCCTCAATCCTAGCAGCTGCTAACTGTGCCAGACTTTGAGTTTTTTTAACCTTTTGTCTGCCCTTAGAGACCTGTTTTGATGGCTTCAGTGGTAGATCTACCTTGGATGAATCTATGGAAGATTTGGACCCCCTCCGCATCCACCAGATGTCCTCATCATCTGATAATGGAGAATGACTTTGAAGGCAAGAGCTTCTTTCATCACTTAACTTCTGTCTCTTTGCTCTTCTGCAGTCCTCACACCCAGGTGTACCTTCTACTAAATCCACATTGTTGCATGTTGACTCAGCAGCCATCTTAACACTCCCCTGAGACTCATCCAGTCCTGTGTCTGAGGAAGCAGATAAGTTAGGAATCTGCAATAGTGCAGAGATGGAAGATTTCAGTTCTTCAATATCAGCATTGGTCTTGACTTTTTTAGAAGTCAGAATACTGGACCCTAGCCCAAATTGGACGGCTTTCAACTGATCAAAGGAAGCTGAGGAAGCACCATCCTTTGAATAGGTTAGATGATGATGCTTTAGCTTCTTCACTAATATATTTGATTTGGCTGAATTTTGGTATTGTTCAGAGAGGACCCCACGTAGGAGAAGGCGTCGCTCATTTGAGTAAACATGCAAGGCCTCCAAAAGTTCTGAACCTTCTGCAATCCTCGCCTCTTCCATGATATCATGGATGTAGAGTCCAGGCAGCTGTTTCAGAATCTGATAATGTCTCTTCTGCCTATCCAGGTCACCTGCAGGTCCACTTGTATCCATAGTTCCACTAATTATAAGTTGCCTTACATAAGCCTGAGGGTAGAAAATCCCAGACCGAATTAGTTCCCCTATGAATAGTTGAAGACGCTTCAAACCTTCTCCTTTTTGAACTTCATGTTGATCAATCCAGCAGACTATGATGTCATGTAAAGGACCTGGGCTCTCAAATACATCTGATGAATTAATGTCCTTTGCACTCACATTTTTTGAGTTATCTTTAATTTCATGCCCATTTCCATGAACCCTGCCAGCATAATTATGGTGACTAGGTCCACTGGCACGACTATTAACTCCAAAGAATCTCTCATTCTTCCGTCGAGGTTTACTTTGCAAATCTCTTATCTTTAGCTTTAGAAGCCGAGTTGCAATATAAACCTGAGAAAAATCTTTTCTACCAGTAAACTTCAGATCCTGAGGTGGAGCAGTTCGAAAATCCCGAAAATCACTTGTTGCCCACTCACAAAGGAAAAATACAGAACAAATAAATGACAAATTCACAGTCCCTATCCACTTCAACGATGATCTTAGGAAAGGACTGACTTCCTCAATCCAACCTTCATCTACAGTTCCATCACAAAAATTTTCAAAAAGAAAACTATAAGCCTCTCTAATGTCTCCATGCAAAAGAGCTTTATCCAATGCCTGTACAGCTTTTGCCACGCTATGAACCAGATAGCCAGGAAAGGCAGCCTTTGCAATATTATCTGCCCGTTTCTGAATGGATGAAACAACCTGATCAAAGGAAAAAGATTGATATTGAGCATCAAGCCCTTTACTTCTGAATACATTAGCAACTCCAACTGAATTATCTTTTATCTTTCTAGTTTCATCAGATGCCTTAGACACAAAAGCTCCATCATTTACTGCATAAGACAGTACGCTTGAAGGTAAAGGAAAGCAATCCAAAGCAACAAATGTATCTGGTACAGCTAATATCAAATACCGAAGCATTTCAATTAGAGCAGCAGTTGTATATGCCCTTCGAGAATTATCTACCAGATCCGATCCACCTAGAGAAGGTTCACGAATATAGCGAACTGCTATTCCCACAAGAGTGCGAACATATGTTTGAGATAAAACAACAGTATCCATTACACCATATATTATAGGCAATAGCAACTGCAAAATCTCAACCAAGTCCTTTTCCTAAAAGAAATACAGGGGGAGAAAAAAGGAACAGAAGCAAAAAAAAAAAATTCCAATCAGGGATTGCCATTCAGTTGAGCACAGCACAAAATCTCTCATATCTCAAAGGAAATAGGTATACAAGAAATTCACATAAATAGAAAGTACCTGTAATTGAGTAAGGACCCAATCAATGATTACAGAAGGAAGCAGCAGTCCTTCAGAATGGTGCCAATGCAAGAGCCTTGCTACATACCACCACTTAAAGTGAAGGGAAGGCTCCTCACCATCAATAAATAAAGGCACTGAATCACTTCTGTTCTGTACCAACCCAGCATAAAGGATTTGGGGTGACCTATCTCTGGTGTGAGGAATATAATGAGAATTATTTCTGGATAAAAATTCATCGAGGAGTAATTGCAAGTACTCAACAACATCTTTTGTCCAAAGTTCTGTACGCAAGAACTGAGTTTTATCTGGTGTACCAGAAGAAATACTAACAGAACTAGGATGGACCTGCACAGGAGAAGCATAATCTGCTATTAAAGGTAGTCAACTATAACTTAGGATACACAAGCAAAGATGAAAGTGTTTAAGCAGCTTTACCTGATTAAGATAAGTTACTTTGATAAACCAAGTTGCTCTTAGCAATGGAACATTATTCCTGATAAGAACTTCAAAAAGGGATTTCTTCCTGTATCCATGAGGTACGTGATCAACCAAAGAACACAATCGCTTATGCGGTTGTGATAAACCCTGATGCACAAGAAGGAAAAAGGCAAAACAAGTTACAGGTGAAGAGTCCAAAAGGCACAAGAATGAGGAAAAAGACAACAAGCCTTGATTTGAACATTCATGATATTTATCTTCCATTACATTTTTCATCAGCTAAACTTAAACAGCCAGTTTACAGCAAAGTGAGTAGTTCCCAAGGTCTCTTCGGTAATATGTTGCTTCTCTAGTTTGTCAACTCTCAACAATATCCTCTTCAAGGTTCCAGGAATTTACTTGATATCCATAATGATTTTATAAAAACACAACCATGCATTAAAAACAAATTATGGACAAAACAAGTACCAGTAACACCTCTATTGGTAAAATGATACAGCTGCATGCCATATTCATGGTCATGAAGAGAAATTTCATATAATACAGATTATACAGTTAGCATCAAAAGAGGTGTTACTGGTGTTTCTCCTCAAGTTGCATCACTTCATGGCTTGTTAAGCAGAACTAAAGGAGGCTGTATGCAGCAGAGGGTGACTAAGGTAAGCACGATTGAGGAAGCCACCAGCGAAAAAGAATCAGCTTTCCACAGTCAACATCCAGACTTCAGTCTTGAGGACAAGACTGCTTTCAAGGAGGGGGTAATGATAGAGAATAGTTAGTGAATATTCTAGAAATAAAAATAGTGGACACGTGGAAGGGCTAGGTTTTCGAATTCTGTTATAAATAGGTAGTGAAGAAGAGAAAATGGGGAGGAGGAATTTGTGGGAATCTTTTGGGTCTTCAAGTTGCCTGGAGAAGGGGAATTCGTTCCCAGGGCTGTGTGCATCACAGATACGTGTTTTTCTTTCCTTGTTACTGTCCATTGCTCTTATTTTTCTGTTTCTTCTTGTAATGCTGGGTTATTCAGCTGTTCATGCCATTTGTGTCAAAGAGTGAATGAGAATCCTGACCTTATCCATTTATTGAACTCTGATTTTGCTATTTTACTGTGTGAATCTTGCTGTTCTTCATCAAAAACTCTGTTGAATTGTTGAATTCCTGTTTTAAGGTAGAGCAACCGAGCCCTACAGCCTATACTAGATTCAATGTTGCTTCAATATGCCATATTTTTCACTAAGGTTTATATTTATAATCATTATAATTAAAAAGTAAAAACACAACAGAACACTGCACAAAACCAAGTAATAGCTATACAGAAATAAAGTTTATATTAGAGATTACTGCTACTAAAATTTTGAAATCATACAAGAGGATATAGTCCAAAAAGAAAGAAGAGAAGAGAAAAGAAAAGGAAAATTTTATTACTCAGTCTCTTCCAAGTTCAATGAATAACTTATATTTCACGACTTCTTTAGCTGGCTATTATCTTCAGTAATTTGATTACATTTGCTTGAAAAGCTTAACAAGATTTAAATATTCATTATGACTAATTTTTGAACTTTAAACACAACTAAAACTCCAAAAGAAACAACAATTTGAGTCTATTTGACATAATTGAATATATTCAATAACAACAATCTGAAATTTTTTAGGAAGTAAATTCAAACAAGTTCCCTTAGACATGCAAAGGTTCAACTGTGCCGTTCCCAATCAGTTATTAATGCCCAGATGTTACAAAACACTCCTAAACCCAATGTACTAAGTCTCAGAACAGACACATGCAAACACAAATACAAATATACCAGTAGGTAAGAGACTATCAATATACCATGACTTCATGACAACCTTAAGGGGGAAAAGAAGTAGAAGATATGTTACCATTGATTGATAATGGAAAAACAAATCGCAGTTCTAGTGAAATGTGACAGAACACATACCTCGATCCATTTCTTCTTGAAGTCTTCACCACAAGGTCTTTGCTCAGGGAAGACACCAGGTTTAGTTAATAATGATCCAGAAAGAGGCACGCCATAGACTTGACCAGCCTTTCATAATTAGAAGAAATGTGCAAGTTCAGATTCATTCATGAGATTTCAAAACCTAAAAATATAAACAAAAAACCTTTTCCCTACATAAATGGGATCATAATGAATGTACAGAATGAGACAAGAGTTATGAGGATTTAGTGGAGAAAAAATACATAAAAATACCTGTAGCTTTTTTAGGATAGATACATTACCTTGCGTTTTTGAGCACGAGACTCATTAATGGCCCTTAGAATTTTTCTGAGTGCCTGCAGAAAGAAACAAAGGACCAGCTACAATTAAGTGCCAATCATTTTTCGCCACTTTTCTTAATTTATATTATATTAAAAAATAAGGTAATAACCAAAGCTTCCAGATAAAAAAAATCACCTCTCTGCATTTTATGGTAGTAGGTTTAGAAAAGGCTTGAACCTGACTGAGCGAGATTTCTCTAGGTTCCTAACAACTCCGCAGGCAACCAACGTAAGATAATGATAAATTGACAGCAAGAATGACTTATGTATTTCCACAAAATATATTACCTAGTTTAACAAGGACTTTCTAGCAACTACAGAATTTTCAAAACTGCATCATTTAAGCAATAGAAATATACAAGAAAGTCTGGACAAATATAATGTAAGTTTGAGATTGATATATAAAAAGTATAAAAAGCACAGGCATTTTCCCATTTCTAAAGACAAAACAAACACAGAGTAAACCAGATAATGGATAAAAAGGAAATGTTAAAATTTTATATTATAAAAATACCTTTTAAGTTTCAATAGGTTATGAGATTTGGAGAGCAATAATGGCCCTTCCACTTCCACTGAATTTATATCTGCTATAGAATTCTTAAAACAGTAAAATATGTATCAATAATGAAAACTGGGATACAAATATGAATAAGTTCCATCCCTTATGAATGTTTCATTGGTTTTGACAATTTCTAAAATCAGATATATTAATCATTTTCTTAATTATGTCAAGTGTTCCATGAGAACTTCTAATTCACATTCCAATACATGTGTTATTGATTAAATTCTTCTTCAACAGTTATAATATTATTGATATCAATTAATAATTTAGAAATCTTCAACATTGCTATAAATGCATTACAATGAACCATCATCAAATGAAATGGCATTGAAACTTGTACCAACACAACATTGTTGTTGTATCTTGATTGGTTATTTAAAATTTAATGATGCAAACTCTATCAATATTATTATATGCACGTGAATCCTATTCTTCAAAATTAAATTTAATTAGTTATACAATATTCATTATATAAGTGTGTACACATTTGTGTTGTTATTATATTTAATGACAATCTATTAAGGGAGCCTTGTAACAAATAATAAAATTTGAGAAACACCACTTTAGAAGTCTAGAAGCACCAATTGGAATTACTTCTGATTTAGTACAAGTCTAGAGGCAAAACTTTACAACTGTTTTTTATAGTAACATAACACAAAGAACTCCTTAACGTGTTTAAATGGGTTTTACAAAAATGAATTGCCTACTTTCATCAAATTATAAGAACATGTGCTGTAATGTCTATTGACATTGAAACGAAGATACGAAAAATATTTATTTGAGAAAAATGAAATTCAATCAATACAGTAACACCGCACGCACACACCCCGGCACACACACTGTTAAATAACTTCACAAAAAAAAAAAAGAAAAAAAGGCTGACAGAGAAAATTTTCCAGTAAATATCCATGTATAAATTGAAAGGATAATAAACATTTTCCTCTCATATACGGTTAAAAATATCAGACCCTAAAGACAGTGTATCAAGGAACCAACAAAAGAAGTATGCATTCAACAAACAGTAGAGTCTAAAGGTAAACAAGGTAGTGGTGACTGACCAACTATGAAAGTGCAGCATGACAGCTGTATCCACACATGTTCATAAAAGAGCAATGAACTTAAATGACAAAAATGTTTTTAAGAAAAGATACCTCAACACCTTCAACTGTTTCCCTGTACCCAGATTGCACATATTCTCTGGTGAGAGTCTCCTCAGGACAATTTGGAGTCTGGGGATGAAAATCAGGGGGTCCAAGTCTAAAATTCAAGAAATAACAGCGCATATTATTTATAAGAACCATATCCAACAAAATAATGAAACCAAAAACATATAAAATACTGTAGATTCAATGTGATTACTGACACATATTAGTTGACGGAGCAAAAATCAAACTGAATGCAGAAAAAAGGAAACCATGCTGATGCTGACTTTACCGGGAATTTAAGGGTTCTTTATCACACTTTAACTTATATGGAGTCAGCAGAGGTGGCCGCCTGCACCACACACAACAATTCACTCAGCTATAGCATCATAAACAACAAATTAGCATTCTAGAATATTGAGAATGTCATGATTTTTTAAGAAAACTAAAACAACATACATCTATTTATAAAAAAAGAAAAACATTTTTCCTACTCAAAATCAAACCAGACAAGAGAAAGAATGACAAGAGAAACTCCATCCCCAGCAAATAATATGCCGCTTATACAAAAACAAGAGAAATAGTGCTTGCACCTTCTTCTCTTATAGACAAGCAAAAAGCTAGCTCATTAATATCTTGAACAGTAATATCAAGATATCTAAACAGCAAGACATGTGGAAATATAAGCGACCAGAGAATCTACAAACATATATAAACATACAGAATCATACATATTTTTTTATTTAATAGACAACTATTATAACAAAATAAAAACATACATAGTCAACAACATTAGTTCAGAATACATCAATATAATATCAGAACAGTACACAATGTGGCACCCCATGTCCACTAAATAGCTAATTGGAACCAGGGCCGAGAAGCCAGAATATAAGATCTGCATAATAAAAAAAAGTAACAACCTGATAACAAATTTACCTAGAATTAATAGAGAAGTTAGCTGACAATGAAGATGAATCAGCCCGGACAGTATCCCTGACTGATGCCCCACCAATAGCATTATTGTTAACTGCACCAGTGCCGCTGGCTGGATGATACCTTTGCATTTCTCCAGAATATCAACGGCATACTGCTCCCAACATCAAACCACTACAAGAAGCTGTACAACCTTAAACTGCATCTGGGAAACATTTACATATTTATGTCAAAAAGTTACAGCCAGAATAAATAAATAATTGTGTGCATGAATAGCATCTCACGACAGGAATTACAATAGCTTGTCCCCAGGCATGGAAGCCAAAAGCTAATGTGATAAAACTACCATCAATTGCCATTTAACATAATTGAACACTTCATATTTACTCAAGTACCAATATTTACATAGGAACAGGTAATTAAAAAAAAAAAACTTTCAAGTTTTCCACCAATTAACATAATTGCTCTTGGATCTAGCTCAACTTTATGATACAATTTCAAGGTCTTTTCAAATGAAAATCAATATTTGAACTCTACAGTGCTCATGCTTAAAGATCAAGTATGCACCCTAAGGTATACTTTTTTTCTCCCATTAAACTCAAAACTAAGTCAGAAGTTCTCTGTGTCTAAATTTTCAAACTAACTGCAAAGGTAAAAATGGATGTAAAATTTGACAAAACAGTATTCAACAACATGATTGAAGTCACTTTGCATCATGTAATCATTTTCAACCGGCTCAAAAATAAAGCAATCAATAACACCAATAAATTGTTTTCTCCTACAGGAGAAAAAATTCCTACTTGCACAATAGTTCGGATCTTGAAATTGCAGCATTCTGAGCTCAAATATCATTATGTACGATTTTCAACTTTGTATTAAGAAATAGGACCAGTTTAAAGCAACTAATTCCTACTATCATAAACCCAGAAAGAGCATGACTGGCATTCCAAGGATGAATACTGCAAACAGAATATCAAAATTCGAATCTGGAATGTGCAAAATCCAGTATTCTAGACTTGCTGTAATTCAATTTTCAATCAAACATCGAGAGAAACTGCCTTTCTAGCATACAGGACCACAAACTAATGATGTTATTTTGATCTACAAAAACTGAAGCTTTAAAACACACAACAGCAGCTTACCTTTTAGTTTCGTTTTCCAGACCCAGCAACCCAGACAAATTAAAACTTTGAAGACACGAAATTAATCAAAAGCCAAATGTAAAAATAGCACAATATCCATACGACGGCCATAAATCTACTGAATCAAACAAACACCCAATTCAAACAATACCTTCCCAGCATCTTATCTCAAACTAAATACACATTCCACCCAAAGTCCCAAATCCAAAAGCAAAAAGCGCCATAATTTATCTCAAATCAAAACTAGGGTTCAAACAAAGCTTCTACTCAAGCTCAAACGCAATAAACAAGCTACTAGCGTCGAGATTGAGTAGCAAACGGGACGGAAAGCTAGGGTTTTCATGGAAAATTCATAAATAGACCGAACCCCAAATCGATGACAGGGAAAAAAATTAAATGTTCGGGATTTGAGATGAAAAATAGAAGGAGAGTAAGCACGTAGCCATACCTTGAAGAAATTTATAATTCGAACATAAAGGGAAACGGAGATAGATAAAATCAGCGTAAAATAGAGAGAGAAAGGATATATCCTTGTTTAGAGAAAGAGAGAGAGTGTGGGAAGGAGAAGAGTCTCGGGCATTGAGGGCTTTGACTCTTTAAGCTTGTTTCGATGGTGATGACGATGAAGATGGCTCTGTTACTTGTGTTAAGAGTTAAGGAGAAAGGTAGGGAAGCGATCTAATCATCTTTTGAAATAATAGTAATTGCAACTATACTCACAATTCTAATACTTTTCATTCCATCTTTGCCCTCAGAGAACAAAGATTTTCCAATTGAGTTGAGTCTTCTGGATAAGCAAAATTGACTAGATGTTGGGGCCCAATATGGTAAAATTGGGTGTATGACCAAGATTAATGCCAACTTTATTACAGTATTAATCTAGTTTTTGTGCATGTTGGGGTTGTTTTTTTAAAGGTTATGTGTGTTGTCGAAAATTGAGGCTTGACTTTTCATAGAGGAGAAGTGAAAAATGAAAAATGCTAACCCCTTTCAATTTTTATACCCACCTTCTAATTTAATTGATAGATACTTATAATAAAAAAAATTTAAAATATAATAGATAATGTTGGAAAATATCATTAGTATTTTTCAAAAAAATATAAATTTTACATTTTTTAACACTTTTTAGACACTCAATTATTTATTGATTGTAAAGAAAAATAATTTTTATTTTTTTATCGCCAACAAATAGCATTCCTAAAAAAATACAAATTTGCAAAAATGAGCATTCATAAGCTTTAAAGTTTAAAGTGAGAATTCTCGGGATATATATAGAGGTTGTGAGCCATTTTCTATATAAAAATGCAAAAAGGTCATGCCAAAAAAGGAAAACACAATCACATTGGACTTAGTGGGTTTTTTTATTTTTCTGGGTAAAACAATAGCTTGTTATTGTGGAGCCAAAATAACAACTTGTTCGCATTTCATGTTTCCTTATAAGTATGTGATCATTTATTTATTTATTTATTTTTCTATTTCAAATTTGAATTTTTAATAAAAAAATTCATAAAATTAAATTAATGCTTTTATATCTAATTCAATTTCATATTCATATATGTGGTTTTGCTTTAACATAACTGGACAAAAATATAAATAAAAGGTGTAGTTCATATGTACCACCCATTATTTTCTTAAAATTAACGATATATATATATATATAGTTAGTTAAATTCAAGAAGTCTGTAAGACTTTTAGTTTAGGTGCTGTTGTTTAGTTTGAGAACTAAGAGATTTAAGTTTTAATTTAAAATGATCAAATCTTATTATTATGGAATTATTGTTGTTTATTGTTCTTATTATTTTATTGCAAGGGTTTGCTGAGTTGTGATTGGTTTCTATGTAAATCATATTATATAATTTTTTTTAACTTTACTATTAAATATTTGAATTTTAATTTGTTATACCGATTTTTTAAATTATTATTATTATTTTTACATCAAATCCATATTAAACGAGATTAAGAAAATTAAATTTTAATAACGAAGATAGAAGATGTGAGTTATATTAGAGATATTAATTTTATTCTCAGCATAAAAATATGCATGTTATTTTCAACATAAATAATATAAAAAAATTGTATGCATATTTTAGATATGTACTTCAGTTTGATAATAAAAATAGCGTGATTATTTAATTTAATTTTTTCTGTCTATTAAAGCAAAAATTAGTAATTATTCATAAATTTGATGTGACAAAATAAAAGCTTAATGGGCTTATATATAATCCAGAAATTTAAGGGTATATATTTGTAACTATTTTTATGGGTATTAGTTTTTTAACCGTTATATTAAAAATCTAATGGATCTAATTAATTTTACAATAATTATAATAATTATAATATTATTTAATGCTAAAAATTCTAATAGTTACCAATAGACACGTAACTATTAAAAACTTTATATATATATATATCAAATTGTTAAAATAATCAATTAAAAAAAGTTAAATTCCTTACTCCATATAAAGTACATATATAAAAAAAATTCATTGATAAAAATAGATATATATATATTTTTTGTGGATAAAAAAAGACATTTATAACTATTTATATACAAAAATACAGAATGTTTATTTGTATATTTTTTGAAAATTTTATTTGAAAATAGTTTCATTTATCTGAAAATTTTAATTTTAACTAAAAAATAATTAATAACGTATATTCTTATTTTTTTAATAATTATTGATTGGAAAAAAAATCCTTCTATTTATTTTAATTATTTATTTTTTTATATGATGGGCATATTGCTAGAATATCCATAAACCCTTCATACGGGTTGGGGGCCTAGATTGCTGTTTTTCACTGCAGTTGAGGCAAAATGGGGAAATGGTCCATGGGCCTTGCGTTAATTAACAGTATGTGTGAGTTTTTTCCTCCTTTTCAATTAAAAAAAAAAAAGATGAAGCATATAAAATTAAGGAAAACAGTACCATTTTGCGATATATTTCAGGATTTTTATTAATTTGATTCATTGTTTAAATTAATTTTTTTTTATTCACATATATTACATTAAATAAGTTTTGACGAAAAAATAATGAAAACAACATTTTGTTGTCATCATGAAAAATAATTTGATGAAATCTAATTTAATGAAAAGAAAAAAGTGAAGATTATACAGGAAGACAAATTTCATGGCTAATGTAAAAGTTCCCAATTTATCATAAAAACCAACAAAAAAAAAACTTAAATATTATATTATTATATAGATTTCTGATTTTGGATGAAAAACTGATGAAATAATTGATTTGGAAGTATTAAAAAATGTTAGGATTCGAATTGATAGAAAAAAATAAAATTTGAACGGAAGATATTCTTATATTTTATTTTTTGTTATTTTTTTAGAAATTATAATATTGTTACAAATTAAAATTACAAATAAGAGCAATTACAACCCCCCAACATATGGGGGTAATTCTCCCATCAAATTCAAACTCTTACATTTTATAGAGCTTTCAGTTTTGGAAATTCTGTTAAACTTTCATCCCTTTAGAATTTTTTCAATTACAAAAAAAAAACCAATATATGAAAAAAATAATAATTTGAATCCCATCCTTTTTTTTCCTCTATCAATTTGAAGGCCAACACTTTATTGAAGCTTGCAATTTGAATTGTAATTATAATTATACTATTGCATGCATATTTTTTTTGTAGGCGTATAACTATATGAAGTTTTGTCTACGAATTGAATAGAAAACAAACAATTGATTCGAATTGAAAGTAATAAAAAAAATATAAAATTCAAATTGATAGATTAAAAGATTGGTTCGAATTGAAAATTATTTCATATATTACGTTTTTTTCTTGTAATTTTCCCAAAAAGTTACCATTATTATCAATACAAAAGTTTGTGACAATTAGTGAAAATTATCAAGAATCGCACCTTAGGGTGCTTGCAATATAATATTTTGCATCAAGAATCAATGAATCATTGGGTTGTATAGAATAAGTGTGACCCAATTACTGAAATCTAGCAACTGTATTTTGGGCCTATTGGCCTAAAAAGAGCAAGTGTTGAGCTCTGCTTCTAGTCTCGTCCAAAAATAAAACAAAAGAAAATGATACCCTGGTTGTCATATTGCTGTGAGGTTGATCATGGAGTCTGGCCAAGCAAATAACGTCTAGCCAGTGTTATATTGGTCTCTGGTGCTTCAAAGGCTACGCCACAGTCGCCGCTCAATGGTGTTATTATTGCAAATACTTGGCATTACGAATTTTGTTTTCCAATAGCTTTTCAGCATCCATGCCAACTTGCAGTTATCTAAACATAATTAACGATAACGTTTAACACCATGTCCACATTCTTGTTGAATTTATAGTCAGGTTGTTAGATGATCACATAATCGGTTAAAGTAAAAGGTCAGGAGTCAGATATTCAAGTAAAATCTAAACCGGAATCACATTAATAGGCTGTGTATACATAAACCCCAACTCTTTTTTCATGTCAGCTAGCTTACATAATGGCTTTTCGTGCAATGTTTTGAAAATCGGAAATCAATTATTGGTTCGACCATGTCACACCTAAAAAAAACTCCTACTAAAAGAGAAAATTGGAATAAAACTGTTGAACTTGCTGGTCGAACCATCACCCGATCGATCCGTGACCAATTTGACCGGCTCAATCTATTTTAAATGCCAGACTAGAGATTAGCAGATTCAACTTTTTATTTGCATTTCTTATTACACTTCAATCCATTCAAATTTTATATAATTTTATTTTATAACAAACCCATTTAAATCTATATTGCCTCTGAACTTCCTAATTTCCCATATTAATTGTGTCCTAGCAACTAATATATTTATATTAGCCTTTAATTTTGTGTAGTTAGTTATAACAAAATAGATAAATAAATATTTAAATTATGAGATATACACATATAAAATATACTAATTCAATTTCTGTTGAATTTTTAATCTGTGAATTTCTCTGTCTTTATCAGTTTTTTAAGCAGACTGGTAAAAGATTATAATTGTCCATTTGGTTAACAGATTGTTTAAACTATAAAATTAGTGTTAATTCTAGATTTAGTTAAATCATAAAATTATTGATTAACTTTATACTGATTAAAAACTTAGTACATAGTTTATTTTATTTTCTCATAAAAAAAATTGGTGTTGAAATATTTGTTCTTAATCCCTTTTTTTATAATAAAAATATTAATTTCATTAATTAGAAAAACATTAATGAAACTTAAAACCAAATAGATTTTGTTGGGTGTTAACCGACTGATGATGTATTAACGCATGTAAGGATTATTTGCTACCAATGCAACATTTGGAAAGGTTATGCAGGTAGCAGTGCTACTTGTTTCAGTTCTGCTCTTTACACTTTCTTAGTCATGTCTAAGTAAATTTTTATAAATGTGAAAATTTGAGAATTTGACTACTTTTAACTTATTCCTTTTTCTTTTTCTTTTTTTTTTTCCATTTTTAAATTTTATAAGTTTTTCTTCCAATTTTTTTTTTCTTTTAGAGTTTCAATTGAGATGTTGATTGTTGAGTAGTAAGTTGGTTTTTTTTTTAAATAAAGAAAAAAAAGCATTCGGTGGACATGACTTGACGGCATCATTTGACAAATTTTTTTGTTTTTATATGACGTGATGGCCATAAATATAAATTGCGCATGATATGAAGCTTGACCAATGGGAAACAAGTATGATCTGTGAGCTTTCCATTTGTCCTCTTGTGTTGGGGCATCATCAAACTAATCTTGCTCATTTTTGCCTTTAGCGAAAATGGTTCCGATGGCCGACAGAAAGAAACGGCCATTGACAAAATTTCCAAGAAAATCTTAAAAGTAAGAATGCATTCATCATTTCAATTCCATGCTAAATCAAGTTTAAAAATCATAGTTTTGATGCTTTCTAAGGCCACTTTTAACTTTCACACTATTCACACCAATAAACAATTCTACTAAGGAGAAATGAGAAAGGGAGCAA
Source organism: Triadica sebifera (assembly GCA_023653625.1). NCBI lineage: Eukaryota > Viridiplantae > Streptophyta > Magnoliopsida > Malpighiales > Euphorbiaceae > Triadica > Triadica sebifera. Next base: position 31,576,351 of record CM042900.1, on the reverse strand, counting down.
CTGAACAAGCATATTGTATTTCCTTATTAATTATTCATAAGTCATTATTATATAAACAACAATAGCTTGCTAGTTAGACACAGCACTCATGCAAATCACCCCTTATAATACATCCAACTTCAGAATAGGGAGGAGAGGCAAAAAGAACCTGACAGAAGAATGAATGAAATAAGGACAATAAGAACAAGAGAGTTCACACACCACAGAATTAACCTACACAAACACACTCAACAGACCAAACTCTCCAATGACTACTACTAGTGTCAACTGAGCGCAAGGCGCTGATGCAGTCGCGGTTGAAAAAATTGACATGGAAATCAACTAGTCTTTGTTTCTAGCAAGAAGTACTTGCAGATTGGGATTCTGAGGTTTGGAATTCATGCCCATGAAGTGTGACTCCCTTCATTGAGGACTTATGCCTAGTAGAGCTCCAAGCTCTCTTAGTTTTACAATGTCGAAACTGTTTGATATGTACATGATCTGATTGACAAGGTTAGACAAAATTCTGTTTCAAGACATGTCCAGGATGCCCTAAAGTTTTATGCTCTTCTGCTGAGATGTAAGTAGTGATCCTCTACTCACTTTCCTTATCATCCAGAAACAACAGAGGTCAATTATTGGTATGAACACAGATGTGAACTGTTGTTTACAAATCAATACTTCTCTCATCTTCCACCTCAACTGGAATCTTACTATTCCCGTTTTCTGAACTTTCATTTATACAGCTTAAGGTTATTTCTTCCATCAGAACTTTCAAAATGGCTTCTCCAATCTCAATAATCATGGCTTCACTATCGCATTGCATGTCCATCCACGTTCCAGTTTTTGCCATGTCTTTCTTGATAATCTGCTCTAATGTACAAGGCACTGGCAACGGGAGGAGATACCAACACACTCCCTCCCAAACTTCATGAATTGCATTTTTCATGTCTGGAGCAGGTCGGATGGTAGATTTTGCAAATGATAACCCAAGGGGGAAAGCAAAGTAGTGCCCATACACCTCCATGAGAACCTCATTAATACAGTCAAAGAGAAGTTTCTTGTCAAAGCAAAGCTGGCTGGGGAAAAACCCTACCTCATCAACTATTGATGGGTCAAGAAGTGGGTCCGAAGGATTGGACATGATGTAGAATTCATCCCAGTTCAATTCCGAGGATTGCAACACCGCTTTTACATACTCAAATATTGATTCCTTGTCCTGTGCACAAGCTTTCAAATAAGTGCCTATACCCGCGGCTGCAAGGTCATGCTCTTCAAACTTAATCCTTAGGGGTTGCATAGGCAAATCAGCTGAATATATATGAATGAAATAATATTACCTCAAACATCATTTCATTATAAGCAAACAGCAAATATTTGAAGCAACTGAATTTTGGTATGATTGCCTACCAGGCTGGGATCCGATGCTTGCTGGGCTGATGTCCTCCTCAAGGAATAGTGGCTCAAGAACAGATACAGGACTCCACCGTTCTGATACCTCTACAGCACCCTCACGATCGTCATCCTTCTTGGTAATTGAAGAGGTGGATGAAGATGTTAGTATAGAAGATGGAGGTTGACATTCTTCATGTAAATCCTGGAGAAGTATTAGAAAGGTTGTTAGGCTCAATGTTTCAAATACACAAGGAAGAACTGGCACAGACAGAGAAACCAGCAAGTGAATTACATGTTTTATGCATTCAGAATATCTTTTTGAATCACAAACTTCATAAATGTCAGCATTTTGGACATTTCTAGTCATTGCAGAGTCACTTGGTTCAAAAAGAGAATCTATGACATTACTGTCTTCCTGGACTAAAATTTCAGTTGTTTTTACAACATCATCATCACCTGCAAAATTAGAGAAGGCCATATATTAATGAAAAATATGGGCACAATTATTCATCCATCTATTTCTCAGCACGAATAGACAGCTGAGAAAATAATACAATACCTCTGAGAGTTGTCCCATCCTCAATAGAGCATGATATTTTCTCCATTTCAAAATCATGGACATGTTCATTTGAGACACTCAAATTTGGGTTAGAAGAAGCTTCTGCCTTGTTGCTATTGCTGTCATCAGAAGCACATAATTCAGTCTCCGAGTTTAGTGTCATTTGACCAAGATGGCTGCCGTTGTTTTCTTGTTTCTGAAATTTGTCATTAGCAGAAAGTCTCATCTGTGCAGTAACAAAGCTTTGTCCCCAATCACTTCCAGGACTGCCAATAGGAGAAAAATTGTACTCAGGAAAAGAGAGAATCCTCCCAAGGGTTTTTGGTACCTGTCTATTTGAAAAATCCACATCTCCAGTCCCACTAGTAAACATCTCCGATAGATGTTTCTTGGCCTCAATATAAATGTTAGATAACCTTTGCCTGGGATAAAGTGCAGTACCGTGATCTTTACTTATTCCACATCCTTTTAACCTGTCAGTCTTCTCCCCTTTTTTGAAACCAACTGGAGGCCTGGCAATTTTTTCAATAAAGAAGTGGTCTTTACATGGAGAATTTCTTCCAACATTTTCCTTGTACCTTCTGTCACCATCTCCCTTAGCCCTTTGTTCTTTAGAAGATCTCTTTGAAACACCACCAGAAGGGATCTCCTGTTGTTCTTTCCCCATAGCCTGTTTTAGCCTTCTTTTAATTTCAGTTAGAAAAAAGTGGGAACCAACTCTTTCATTTGGTCCCTTGTTGCTGATGTTACATTGAGATTCTGGTGTTGTCCTATGGCTTCCTTCAGCATCAGGTCTTTCCAAGCCTGTAGTTGATGGCTTTAAAATAACAATTGTATTTGATGCTTGGGAAGCCTTATCTTCCTTTAACAGGTTTTTGTCAAAAGATTTGGCTTTCCTCCTAAAAAATTTGTGCTGTTTAGTATGGATAATCTCCTCAGACTGTTTTAAGTCATGAATCTCCTGTTCTGACAAGTTAGATTCTACAAGTGGCTTGGAGACCCCATCTTTTTCCATCTTAGCATTCCACAAGTTCTCAACATATCTTGCCATAACAGATTTTGGACCTTCTAAGAGTTTCAGAGACAACTCCTCATCAGAACTTAGAATTTTAAGCGCATCCTTGAGCTCTTTGGAAGGGTGGATGTCACCTGTGCCTGTGACATGCTTCCCATTGACGAGCCTCTGACTTATAAAGAGTTTGACTGCCTCACTCAATTTCTCTTCAAAGTCAGGATTCTTCTGCTTTGGTTGTTTGTAAACTTCCTCATGCTGGCCATGCTTGGTGCAACTAATGCGATGGATCTGGTGGCAGAATTCTTCCATCATAACATCCATATCAAGATTGTTAGTAGATTGCTTTTCTAAATTCTGAAGGCTAGGCTTTTCAAGTTCCAAGATCTCAGGACCATCCAAATCTTCTACGAACATTTCACAACTTTTTGTGCGACTTCTATTTGTTCTTTTGCGGCTTTTCCTTTTGTGTCCTCCATCTTCTGGATTATACTGTTCTGGTTCTGCTTCAGCGATATTTATCTCCTTGGAGTCTTTCTCACAAAACATCTCTTCTTCCATGAGTTTCTTTACACTTGGCTTACCAGTATCGGCTACTGCTAATGTGCTTTCTTCATCGCCCTGATATTTATAAATGAGTAAATATCAAGTAATGTACACAAAAGATTGCCTATGAATTTTAAGGTTGAGTTCACAACAGTGGTATGTCCCTTCATCTTAAGGAATATCAAAATGAAGTAAACTGTGAAAGAAACATTCAGTTTGGATGCATAATAGACACACTTACAGCAGTGCCTTGACAATTTTCATCAAGAATGACCAAAGAATCAGGCTTGTTTGTTGCCTTTCCAGAAGCTGCAGAAGAAAAGACAGTTCCCCAATTATGTAAAGCACCAAAACTTCTATGAAAATGAGCTTAAAGCAACTGCAGTAAAACATAATCAGTAAAAAGGATGCTCAATATGCAAACAAGATAAGCAGTAGTATGAAAAAAGTTCATGCACCATAAATGATTTCCTGAATTCTCTTAAGCTTAAGAAAAGTCCAGCACAAGAAAAAAACCATGGAAAGGGGGGCTGCACTTCCATATGCCATCCCTTCTCTCCCAGTAAGATTCTCTAACAATGTGCCTAAGCGATGTCACACATGATCAAATTTCAGATTAGTGCTGCACTTCCATGCATCATCCCTCATCTCCCAATTGGGATTCTCCAACAATGTGTGCCTATGTGATGGCAAACATGGTTAACTTTTCAGATTCATCTAGATTCAGAAGAGAGTTCTCACCAACAACAGGCCTGGTCCTGCGTCTCCTATCTGAAAGCAGTTTCTGAGTTGTTCGAACATGGCGGAAATCAAACATACTAATTAGACCCCACATACAGCCAGATTGGTCTCTTTCATGTCTCGCAGGGCGCCTCTGAGATTTCTTTGCCATGACGAGCAGTTGATTTGTTGAAAATATTATGCTTTGTTCATGCAACTATTCTCACTTGTGTGCCTGCTTGAGATCTGATAAATGGAAAAGAAATAAGAAACTACAATTGAAGGGTTTTATATAGATGCTTTCAGTTCAAAACTTCCACGCATGGACTAAGATAGAAAATGCTTTTCTCGTCAATAAAGTTTTGAAAGGAAATAAATAGAAACGAAGTGAATTGTGGCATGATTGCATGCAGCATAGAATAATAACTCGCACATCCACAAGAGGATACGACAGAATTGGATATTTGTGACGATGCTTTCTGACCTCTCCCACATCCAAATGCAATTCGAGATGCAAATAAGTAGTCCTCTCATATGATAAGATATTCAGTGGCCTACTTCATATCAGTATCAGATTGCAATATAGGAGAAAAGTGGAGAAACCATAACACATAGACCAGTAATGATAATGGTTAAAATGTTTTGAAACTCTGAATTATCAATCTTTGCTCCCTCATAGATAACATGAGACATGAACTTTCAGGTCAAAATTCTCCCTTGAAGATCATAAATCTAAGATAATTAAACGAACAAAAAACAAGTAGAAATATCTTGAGAGATCAGTTTGGACTGATCCTTATTCTTCTTCTTTTCTCAAACTTATGTAAAAAGGGGCAACAGATTCTCATTTTGGACTGATCAGCATTCAGCTGAATTCTCATTCTTCTTACAGGAATGCAAAAAGGTAATTTGGCAATGAATAACTAGATGAAATAGAATCAGACATATTCTAGTGCTAATCATCAAGCCTCTGTTGAAATATGACAATCCCACATCGGAAAGAGATGTTTTTTCTACCATAGCATTAGGCTATAAAAGGACTTCATCCCCTCTTAACAATTCATTCCAAAAACCACAAATCTCTCTACTTCTAAGATTGGTTGTATTTTTCCTCTCTCTCTTGTAATATTTCACTTTGTAATATTTCTTTGAAATAGTGAAATATTATTTTAGTAGTGTCCGAGGACGTAGGCATAATTGGCCGAACCTCGTTAAATTCTGGTGTTCCTTTTATTTCTATTTAATAGCTATTGTCGGGTCTTTTACTTTGTGATATATTGTGCTTTAAATTATCTTAGAAAAATTCTGTCACCAAGACTCAAGAGTCTAAGGAAGTTGGTTTTTAAGGGAGACCATTTGTGACTCCACCAACTACCTGGGAATTTTTCTTTGTCTTAATTTTTGGCACAATTATTCATTTTGGTGGAAACTAACCCGATTTCCACAACAATTGGTATCAGAGCCAAGGTTACTGAGTTATATGCTCTGTGGTTGCGGCGTAAGCTGATCTTCCACATCAGAAAGGTTTCCTTGGATTCTTGGGTATTCCGCATTTGAAAGCTATTAAATAGTCTTAAAAGGGAAATGGCAAGAGACGGACAAAAATCCACAATGGACACAACATCTTCTACTTCATCAATTTTGGCGAGAACTGCTGTGGCAAATACGAGAATTACAGTGGAGATTTTTGATGGTACAGGCCATTTCGGCATGTGGCAAGGTGAAGTTCTAGACGCCTTATTTCAGCAAGGCTTAGACATTGCCATTGAGGGAGAAAAGCCAGAAGGTGCAGATGAGAAGGAATGGAAGACAATCAATCGTTTGGCATGTGGTACAATTCGATCGTGCCTGTCCAGAGAGCAGAAGTATGCCTTTTGTAAAGAAACTTCTGCAAGTAAATTGTGGAAGGCACTGGAGGAAAAATTCTTGAAAAAGAGCAGTCAAAATAAGCTTCATATGAAGAAAAGACTGTTCAGATTCACATATGTTCCTGGTACCACGATGAATGATCACATCACCAATTTCAATCAACTTGTAGCAGATCTGATGAACTTGGATGTGACATTTGAAGATGAAGATTTGGCCCTAATGTTGTTGGGATCCCTTCCTGAGGAGTTTGAGTTTCTAGAAACTACTCTACTCCATGGGAAAGCTGAGGTGTCTCTTAGTGAAGTATGTGCTGCACTATACAGCTATGAATTGAGGAGAAAAGACAAGAAGGATAGCACCAGTGGAGCAGCTGAAGCTTTGATAGTAAGAGGCCGTTCGAAAAATAAGAACAGGGGAAAGAAAGATAGATCAAAGTCCAGAGTGGGCAAAGATGAATGTGCCTTTTGTCGAGAAAAGGGGCACTGGAAGAAAGATTGTCCTAAGTTGAGAAGCAAATCTGGTAAAGGCAAGTCTGTTGCAGATTCAAATGTAGCTGAATGTGATGATTCAGATTTTTCATTAGCATTGATGCCATCAATAAGCAGTTCGACTGCTTGGATCCTGGATTCAGGCTGTAGCCACCATATGTGTCCCAATCGGGAATGGTTTTTCGATTTTAAAGAAATTGAAGGTGGAGTTGTCTATACAGCAAATGACAGCCCTTGCAAAACAACTGGAATTGGTTCAATCCAATTGAGGAATCGTGATGGATCAATCAGAACTCTGACAGACGTAAGATATGTGCCCAGTCTGACGAAAAACCTCATTTCTATGGGAATCCTTGGGAGAAAGGGTTTCACTATAATCATTAAAAATGAAGTAATGAAGGTTATATCTGGAGCACTTGTGGTGATTAAAGGAGTTCAAAGGAGCAACAACTTGTATTACTATGAAGGCAATACAGTTGTTGGAACAACAGCAGCAGTTTCTAGTGATGACCATGAGCTAGAAATAACCAGATTGTGGCATATGCGCTTGGGGCATGCAGGCGAAAAATCCTTGAAACTTCTGGCGAATCAAGGATTATTGCAAGGAGTGCGAACCTGCAAATTAGACTTCTGTGAGCATTGCATCAAAGGGAAGCAGACGAGAGTGAAGTTTGGCACTGCAATCCATGATACCAAGGGTATTCTGGATTATGTTCACTCAGATGTATGGGGTCCTTCCAAAACTGCTTCAATGGGAGGTAAACACTACTATGTTACCTTTGTTGATGATTGTTCAAGAAGAGTATGGGTGTATACAATGAAGACAAAGGATGAAGTGTTGGAAGTTTTTCTCATCTGGAAGAAGATGGTAGAAACTCAGACGGGCAGAAAGATCAAGTGTCTTCTAACAGACAATGGCGGAGAGTACACAAGTGATCCCTTCATGAAAGTTTGCAGAAATGAAGGAATTGTTCGACATTTCACTGTCAGAAATACACCACAACAGAATGGGGTGGCTGAACGCATGAACCGAACTCTACTGGAGAAAGTTCGGTGTATGTTGTCTAATGCTGGATTAGGCAGACAGTTTTGGGCTGAGGCTGTAACATACGCATGTCATCTCATTAATCGTTTGCCATCAACTGCTATCAATGGCAAAACACCTTTGGAGGTGTGGTATGGAAAACCTGCAACAGATTATAATTCCTTACATGTGTTTGGTTCCACTGCATACTATCATGTTAAGGAATCAAAGTTAGATCCAAGGGCAAAGAAAGCTATCTTTATGGGGATATCCTCTGGTATCAAAGGATATCGACTATGGTGCCCAGAGACGAAGAAAATAATCTTTAGTAGAGATGTTACCTTTGATGAGTCTACCATGTTAAAGGTAACAAAGGAGCAGACGGATGGTTCTCCACAGCAGGTGGAGGAAACTCCCAAACAGGTGGAGTTTGATAGAAGAAGAATTGTTGATCCAGCAATTGTAGAGTCTGATAAAATTACTCCTACGGAAGAAGAGGAGATAATGGTAGAAAATGGATCAGATGAGGAAGCAGAGGTTTCAGCACAAGAACCTCCTCAGCAACTTGAGCCAATTGCACTACGAAAGCCGAAAAGGAAGATTAAGAAACCTGCTCGACTTGAAGATATGACTAATTATACATCTTCAGTAGATGATGAGATTCCTTCCACTTATTGTGAAGTTATTCAAAGCTCAGAAGAAGAAAAGTGGAGAAAGGCTATGGAAGAAGAGATGCAGTCCCTTGAAAAGAATCAAACATGGAAGCTAGCAAGTCTGCCAAAGGGAAAGAAAGCAATTGGCTGTAAATGGGTTTATGCAAAAAAAGACGGATTTCCTGATAAGAATGATATCCGCTACAAGGCAAGATTGGTAGCTAAAGGCTACGCTCAGAAGGAGGGAATTGATTATAATGAAGTGTTTTCTCCAGTTGTAAAACATTCCTCCATAAGAATACTGCTGGCTTTGGTAGCACAATTTGATCTGGAACTAGTTCAGTTGGATGTAAAAACTGCATTTTTACATGGAGACTTAGAAGAAGAAATCTACATGACTCAGCCAGAAGGATTTAAAGTTGCTGGAAAAGAAAATTTGGCGTGCAAGTTGAGCAAATCGTTGTATGGATTGAAGCAATCTCCAAGACAGTGGTACAAACGATTTGACAAGTTTATGATAAGGCAGAAATACACAAGAAGCAAATATGATCATTGTGTATATTTACGCAAGCTACGGGATGGTTCCTTTATCTATCTTCTCCTTTATGTTGATGATATGCTGATAGCTTCGAAAGATGAAGGAGAGATTCAGAAGTTAAAAGCTCAACTAAATCAGGAATTTGAAATGAAGGATTTAGGAGAAGCTAAGAAGATTCTCGATATGGAGATATGCAGAGACAGAAAATTGGGGAGACTTTGTTTGACTCAGAAACAATATCTGAGAAAAGTACTAAAGCGTTTTGGGATAAATGAGAATACAAAACCAGTTAGTACTCCACTTGCTCCTCATTTTAAGCTCAGTGCATCTTTATCTCCGAAAAGTGATGAAGAACGAGAATATATGTCAAAGGTTCCATATGCAAATGCTGTTGGTAGCTTGATGTATGCAATGGTGTGTACGAGGCCTGACATTTCACAAGCAGTTGGAGTTGTGAGCAGGTACATGCATGATCCTGGCAAAGGACATTGGCAAGCTGTGAAATGGATTCTACGGTATATTCAGAATACTGTAGATGTTGGTATAATGTTTGAGCAGGATGAGAAAAGTGGTCAATATATAGTTGGATATTGTGATTCCGACTATGCAGGTGATTTAGACAAACGTCGATCTACTACCGGTTATGTGTTCACACTTGCAAAGGCACCGGTTAGTTGGAAGTCCACCTTACAGTCAACAGTTGCTTTGTCTACAACAGAGGCAGAGTACATGGCAGTTTCAGAAGCTGTTAAGGAGGCAATTTGGCTTCAGGGGTTGTTGAATGACTTGGGAATTGGTCAGAAGCATGTCAAAGTGCATTGTGACAGTCAAAGTGCTATTTGTTTAGCAAAGAATCAAGTTTATCATACAAGGACGAAGCATATCGATGTTCGATATCATTTTGTACGGGAAATTCTTGAAGATGGTGGGATACTTCTTCAGAAGATTTTGACTGCTGAAAATCCCGCAGATATGGCAACGAAAGTTGTGACAGGTGTCAAGTTCCAACATTGTTTGGACTTGATAAATGTTATTAGAATTTGAAATTGGGCGCTTTGAAGCGCATTTGGAGACATTACTGAAATTTGTAATATAAGAGTTTAGAGGATGTTTGTTTGGAATTGTGATTGTCAAGGTGGAGATTTGTTGAAATATGACAATCCCACATCGGAAAGAGATGTTTTTTCTACTATAGCATTAGGCTATAAAAGGACTTCATCCCCTCTTAACAATTCATCCCAAAAACCACCAATCTCTCTACTTCTAAGATTGGTTGTATTTTTCCTCTCTCTCTTGTAATATTTCACTTTGTAATATTTCTTTGAAATAGTGAAATATTATTTTAGTAGTGTCCGAGGACGTAGGCATAATTGGCCGAACCTCGTTAAATTCTGGTGTTCCTTTTATTTCTATTTAATAGCTATTGTCGGGTCTTTTACTTTGTGATATATTGTGCTTTAAATTATCTTAGAAAAATTCTGTCACCAAGACTCAAGAGTCTAAGGAAGTTGGTTTTTAAGGGAGACCATTTGTGACTCCACCAACTACCTGGGAATTTTTCTTTGTCTTAATTTTTGGCACAATTATTCATTTTGGTGGAAACTAACCCGATTTCCACAACAGCCTCTACATGCAGACGAGCACTCTGGGAACATTCAATTGAAGGTGATACAAACCAAATTACTGGTGCCTTTCAAAGGGAGATCTGGTCAAAACAGGCCTCAGAATCCCAACAGTAATTTGATAAAGCACAGTTTTTTTATCCCTTTTCTAGAACAATCCTTCTGTCAAGTAATATTACATATTCATTTATTTTCATTTTTCATTATCATCCAAAATATTCAGAATCAATAACACCTGAACCATCAAATTATTAAAAAAATCGTGCTTCAAAATGAAGAAGAAAATAGGTGCCAAGTTTCGGTATAGATTTTGACGATAAAGAAATGAGATGAACAGGCTAAGTACCTCAAGTTCGATGAGGCCAAGAAGGACAAGAATGAAGCCGTATAAACTGGACCAAAGGAGAAATGGACAAAAATTCCAATTTCAACAACTGAAGCTTCCTCAGAATCGTCTAACTTAAAGGTAGTATAAGTTTACTTAGGATGGCAAGGCATTGAAAAACTTCTTTTTCTTCCTCCACAAGCCTTAACAGCGCCGGAAGATCCTCACCAGCTTAAAGTTTAGATATTTTGATCTTCCCTTAAACGAAAAGAACTGTACCGTTTCAAGCTCACGGCTGAAGAATTCAGCTTCAAACTTTCATCGATAAACAAAAACACAACAAATAATCTAACTTGGAGAACAGATAGGAATCAGAAACTTGTTACCAAAGCCTGCCTTAAATAATAACATAAAAACCAACTTCAAAGCAGGGATAATTAACAATTCTTTTATCACATTATCAACTGAAATTTTGGTAAGAAACAGGCCTATATACTGTATGACATTATCAACTGAAATTTTGGTTTCAACGTTAACATCTGAAACTCCAAATTAGAAAATCAGTTTTTCTCCGATTGGCAGAGCACCGTTGAGCCAACCTTTTCTTCAACACCCAAAAAAATATCCCACAAATTCATATATATATATATATATATATATATATATATATATATATATATAGCTATCTAATATTTTTTTTTAAAAAAAAAAAAACAGATCAATTTTCAACGAGTTGTAATAAAATTTTAAAACAAGAGACGGTAAAAACAGGAATTTTTTTTTTTTTTTGGGTGGGAGTGGGTATCTTTTGACAACCTAAAAAGAGAAGCGGAGTAGAAGACTAAAAATGCTTATCTAGCGCCGACCCATTATTCATAAGGAGAAATTATAGTCTATGGGCAAGCATTAAAGAGAGAAAGTGGACGAAGGGAGGCGGTGACAAGTGTGAAAGTGAAAGTTGAAAGCTTTACACTATCAGATGGGGAAGGAGAAGAAAAGAAAGAGAGAGGAGTAACGGAAGGAGAATACTTGACAGATGGGATTGGGATTGATGGGTCCATACTCAGAGAAGGAGAGAGCTTTGTATTGAAGAAAAGCTTTTGCTGTCTCCATTTTCTCGTCTGAAGTTCCACGTTCAACCATCATCATCAAAGTCGCAATCTTTTTCTCACTAAAAACACTCTTTTTGTGCCTCTCTTCTTCTCCTGACGCTTTGTGGGTGGCAGGGGATTGGTTGGGTTTTACTTTTTCGTTTCCGTGGAAAGAAAAATAAAAGAAGAGTATATATTTGTTGGACTCTTTGTGAAACGAAGATTGGAGTTGGAAACGCAGACCCAAACCCAAACCCAAACAGAGATCAACGGCACTCGACCGAACCTGGGGCACAGTTGTATATATAAGATAAACGTTAGGATACAATTGTAAATTAGGAAGGGGCTGAACTATTCTTAACGTGAAATTCTGGGCTGCCCTTAGTACGGAAGGAGAAGAATACTTATATAATTTATTTATTTTTCATCAATCATCGAAAAACTCTCCACACACACACACAGATATATATATATATATATATATATATATATATATATATATATATATATATATATATATATATATATATATATATTTTTTTTTTTTTTTTTTTTTTTGAAAGAACTGAAATTTTTTGAACATAATGGTTTAAACAATATCACACGATATGAAATTAAGCGAATTTAGAATTAAAATAAATGAATTTAGATCATGGCCATTTATAACACAAGAAAAAAAATTATATTAAAATGGATAGACCTTCATATAAAACATATTTTAATTTATTTATTTAATTGGATTGACATATTAAAATATATATATATATATATATATATATATATTATATTATTATACATAATTATTAATTAGGGCATAATTTTAGTATTATATATATATATATATAATACTAAATAAATATATATTTTTCTGAACAGTAAGAAACAGAGTTTTAATGTATTGTTACAGCTTGAGATCATATATTAAATAAATATATAGAAATAAAATATGGATCTCTTGGTCTCTTCCTTTGTAATTATACTATGATTATGTCAAATATGAACCTCCTATTTCTTTTGGGAAAAAAAAAAGAAAGAAAAAAAATTGTAAAGAGGATATATAGAAGTTAATTATTCTGTAAGAAACTATTTTTTTTTAAAAAAAAAAACAAAAACTTAAATTAATTAATATGATGATAAGGAGTTGAGATAATGGGATGATAGATTTGGTGGCTTGGATTTGACTCAAGCACCTTTGTCACCTTTGGCATTATGGTGGCAATGATGGTTTTTCATTTTTGAATTTAAATCTGGAATTTGCCTAATCAACAGCTTCCACTGCTCATCTTAAAAATTAAATTTTTCATTGCCCATTATTTTTATTTTTTTTATTTTTTTTATAGAACCATTTGTGGAATAAATTAACTGGGATAAAAAAAAAATTCCCATACGGAATCTAAAGCCTTCAAGAAATATGAATTTTACTCGAAAAATGTTTGATAAAATCAATGATTCTTAATAATATACAAGGAATTTACTTATTAAAATTTAGTTCATAGAATTTTTTTTATAGATTAAATTAATTAGAGTTTATCATATATTTAAAGTAATAATTATTTTATGTAGTAATTGATTTTAATTATAATTGTTTTTTTCACCGAACGCACTTATGTGTTTTCCTCGTATAAAAAATAAAAAACTACAAATCAACTGAAAAGTGGTAATCCAATAATTGAAAACTCTTCTATAGAATGCCAAAGGACACTGAAACATGCAGTTTTTAAAGATAAATCCAATTAATAATATATTAATGCAGAAAAAATTAATTTTTATTTTGAAACGGTGAAATTAATTATAAAAAAATTAATTTGCAACATGATAATATTATTATATGGATTGATGGGATAATAATTTTATTCAACATGCAAATCCATTCAGAAAATGGTAAAAAAGGAATTAAATGAAACTCAAATAGGTCACCAGTCCCCGCAAAATAAAATGGATTGCATTCACTTATTATATTTTTAATTTATTTATTATTGTTAAATTTCAATATTTTATTATCAATTTTAATTTATATTGTAGATATTATATGATTATCTTGATTTATTTACGATATATTATCTTCTAAAAAATAAAATAAAATGAATTAGGTCCACTTATTTACCAACTCAAATGGTGATCCATAGTTTCAGTCTATAAATTATATTATAGATTCTTATTTATCATTTATTTAAATAATAAAAAAATTATTTTTTTAAATATATGTTAGAGAATAAATATATTTTTACAATAAATTTGATTTATAATATTAGAATTGAATCTAGCCTATTCGGGACAATTGCTACCCTCCTCTCTGTCATATGCCCATTCGTTTTTCAACATTACACTTGGGCATCGTGTTCAAAAAATAAATTAAAAAAAATTACACTTGGGCATTCATGCTGATTTTGATGGATACTTTAATTTTTAGAAAAGAGAAAAAAATAAAGAATTTATGATTTTCAGTTGAACGTTGTGGTTTAATTAAACCCTAATAAAAATAACAATTAGGAATGATAATATGACCATCAAGTAAGAATCTATAGTTATTTTGCAGGATAATACCAGTTTTAGTTCTTGTATTTTTTTTTGGTTATTTTTCTTTAAGTTCATATATTTTTGTTTTGACATGATGAGCCTTTATATTTTGATTTCCATATTTATTGAGCTACTTTTAACAACATAAAAATATAATAACAGAAAATGCTCTCATAAATCAGTCGGTAATTATCTATTAATTATTTTGCAGTTGTTAAGGAGTTGCAAATTGTGGTTATCTCCCATATGATGCTTTAAATTTAATTTAATTTAATTATTTTGTTAAAAAACTAAATTCTTACATATATAATTGATGAATGAGTTTTGATCCAGTTATATGTCGAAATTGTGTTTAGCATTACGTTTGATTTTTGTGAATAAATTTGAAAATAAAAAAGTTCTTATTATAAACATTTCATTTTTTTTTGGGGGGTGAATTCAGTTGAAATTATGGGAGGAGCTGAATGGGTATGATTTTTGTTGAGAGAGAGAAAGGTTAGGGGGAGCCCTATGAAGCTTTTGCATGCTGACATTGAGGCAGGCAGGCAGCTTTCTCAATTGCTTTTGCTTAAAGATAATGGAGATAATTGAACACAGGGACCAACCAGGGTCATATATCGAAATGGGAAAAGGAAAAGGACACAGAAGTGAGAAGACTATAATACATATTATAGCAAGCAATCATTTTTCACCAACTAATTTCCATCTACATGCAATTGGAGAAAATATATATCCCTGTCAATTACATATAAGGTAAATACCTTGATTTGGATGAAAAACTTCAGTTCTAAAATGACCTATTGATGTTTTCTTTCAAAGACCAAACTCCATCCCCTAATTTCATACATTTTTAGCAGTGGAATTTAAGCTACCCAGTTGCTCATTTTTTTCTACCCAGCTCATAAATCAGATCTAACCCATTTTTTTAACGAATTAGTTAGTTGAGATCCTAATGTCATGATGATAGGTCCCTATGTTCCAAAAATATATCTAAATTTTGTCTGCTCATTGGTGCATGGTTCTCATGTAAGGTAATCTGCAGATGATGTAATTAAATTTGGTAGGACGGCAAAGCTTAGCTAATATTTGTTTTTATGAGCATTCTGCTTATTAACCCCTATTAATTTATATTGTTGGTGAAAGGCCGTTTCTATAATGTAGAAGGTCAATAATTTCCATCCTAATACATTCTATTCTTTTAAAAGCTTTAGCTTCTTGAGAAAGTTGATAGTTTATTTATTAAGTTAAAAGACAATAATTATAGAGTTAGTTACCAATTAAAACCTCATTGGTACAACTTTCCTGACTTAGGCAAGTTAACTTGTTCAACCAACGAAGGTGGGGTGGTTTGATATTTCTCCAATATAAGA